>CM057457.1:504145000-504745000 GCA_016271365.2 Neoceratodus forsteri
TTTGTCGGGGGTATAGTACAAATTGGAAAAGATGAAGAATTGCATAGTTCTATATTTAGGTATAGGTATGTAAGCCACACTTTTCCAAGTTGCCTCCCAGTCCGGCCTCAGGAGGATATCCTTCTTTTCCCAGTAGGCCACCTTCACCGAAACCTCCTTACTAAAGAAGTCGAGAAGCACCCTATACACCATTGACAGGGGTTTACGAGCACAATTCATTCCCTTAAGATTGTCCCAGGTAAATGGAGTCCCTAGTGGACATATATTATCCCTCTGCATTCTCTGCAACATTTTAGTAACCTGAATCTTCTTAAAAAAAAAATTGATACCACTACATTGAGGTGGAAACACTACTTTGTCGTCTAGAATTAAGTCTGACCAAACATATTTAGCTAACTGCGGAGCCAAATAACCCCTAATTAATCGGCCACCAATAGTCATGTTAGGATTACCTAAAATAGGTTGATCTCTACAGCCCTTCTGGAGCTTTTTACGAAGTGGGGACAGGAGAGCCCACCAGGCCAGGACTGTCTTAAATATTGGGGAATCATTACCCACTCCGGGAAGAATTCCTGGATTAGTGAAGAGCAATGAATCGGGGGAGATACCCTTATCTCAAGATTTGCTGTTCAATATGTAGCCAAGTTGGAGTGTAGCCCTTTCCTTCCTGGGAGCTGTTCCACCGGGTCATTATAGATAATTGCCTGGCTACGTAATATAAATAAAGATCTGGAATTTTAAGACCCCCTAAACTAAAAGGAAGTCGCAAAACCACATGTTTCCTCCTCAGAGGTTTGGAATTCCATAGAAAATCAGAAAAAAGTTTTTGTATTCTAATAAACCAGGACTTAGGAATATTATACGGGGACAAATATATGGGATACAAAAATCTAGGCAATAGATTCATTTTAATTAATCCCATTCTAGCTGTCAAGTTTAAAGGAAGCTTATTCCACCTATCCAAGTCAGCCTAGCTGCTACTAATACTTTATTCAGATTTGCCTCTACACCTTGCTGAAAATTAGGAGTAACCCAAATACCCAGATAATCAATACCATCTGGAGCCCATTTCAACTGGAGGTGGTCAAAGTCTGCCTTCTATACATGTGGGGTAAGGGGGAGGACCTGTGTCTTGGTCAAGTTTAGCTTATAATCCGAGACCACCGAGAATCTCTTTATAACCTCCAAAACCCTGTCAAAACTCTTCACAGGGTCGCAAAGATGCAATAAAATGTCATCTGCAAAAACCGAAAACTTCAGTTCCTTCCCCTTAACCACAATCCCCTGTATTTCAGGGTTCGATTGAATTGACCGCAATAAGGGCTCCAGATAAATATTAAATAAAATTGGCGAGAGGGAACAACCCTGCCTGGTCCCATTATCAAGTTGGAATTCCTTTGACAAAAAACCATTGCAAAGGACCCTGGCCGTAGGTATAGCATAGAGATTCCTAATGCCCCTGAGAAGACCCTCCGGGAAACCCATCCTCTCCATGGTGGCAAATAGAAAGGAATGGGAGACCCGGTCAAAGGCCTTCTCAGCATCCAAGGAGAAAAGCGCCATATCTGAGCAAGAGCTGGAGGCCTCAAAAGGACATGGTGAAGCTTACGCAAGGCATCATGAGCCCCCCTGCCCGGCATAAAACCAACCTGGTCTTGGCTAATAATCCGAGGATCTATCCTTAAAATTCTATTAGCCAATATTTTAGATAATAATTTAATGTCCTGATTCAAGAGGGCAATAGGCCTATAACTCTCTGGCATTTCTCGGGGTTTACTGGTTTGGGAATAAGTGTAATATAAGCCTGGTATAGTGGTAAATGGGGAACTCCATCAGACAGAATACAAGAAAAAAGCTTGAGGAGTAAAGGTATGAGAGTCTTCAAATGAGCTTTATAAAACCCAGCTGAAAGACCATCTGGACCTGGAGTCTTGCCCCTAGGTAAAGTATTAATTGCATCACTTATTTCAGCCTCTGATTATAGGAATTACCAAGGCCTGGGCTTGTTCTTGCTCCAGTCTTGGTAAATTGATACTCTCCAGAAACCCCCACACACTCTCCTCAGTGCTACCTGATGCCCCTTGATATAATTCTGTGAAGTAATCCGCAAAGACATCTGCCATAGCCTGTGGGTCTGTAACCAATTCCCCATGATATTCCAAAAATGGTATTGTGCGAGCGGCTTCCCACTCTTTTACCCTACTTGCAAGAAGCCTACTGGGCAGATCCCCTTGCAAAAGGTATTCAGCTTGGAGCCTTTCAGTCCAAGCCTCAAATTTATAGTATATAATGTCCATCATTTCGTCCCTCAGTTCCTTGTCCACCTCCTCGCCAGGTCCCTCCAAGGGGGCAAGTGAATTAATAGCACCCCAAATTAATTCCTCCCTTGCCTTCTTCATCCTGTTTCTCCTAATGGAGAGGGTCTGAGCTATACTGGTATATAGAACTTTACAAGTAGGCCAGGCTAAATTCTTATTGTCGAGGGTAGGGATCTGGGTCAAAATAATATCCCTAAGAGCTTCCTCCAGACGAGATAACATATTGTCTTCTAAGAAGAGAGATTCAGCCAGCCTCCATCTGAAAGGTTTTGTCTGAACAGACTCCATTACCCAAGACATCTGAACTGGAGAATGGTCAGACAAAATTCTACTGTGAGTAAATAGTTTCTTAACCCCCTGCAGGGCCTCCTGATTAACCAAGAAAAGGTCAATACGTGTTTGAGTTTTATGCACCCCTGAATAAAAGGTCATATTACAATCCCCTTGTTTAAACTTCCAAAAGGGGTCTGTCAACGCTGCCACTGCTAGAAATCTAGCCAAAGATACCTGCGCTCTAGAAGGAGGCTTTTTAGAAGGGGGCTTCCTATCCACCAGGTTACTAAAGCAGAGATTCCAATCCCCTGCTATAATTAGGGGGTGGGATGAGAAGCTAGTTAGGTCTAATTCCAGGGAGGAAAAAAAATCAGGGTTAGGAGGAGTTGGCCCATATACAGAGGTAATTGTTATTAACCTCCCCATAATAGTGCCCGCGATGAAGACTCCCAACGCATCCTCCCATGCTTTATATTGCAGGGGGACAAACGGGCAACTCTTTGCGATCAAAATCGCAACGCCCCCTGAAGCTTTGGCGTGCCCCTCTCCAAAAACTTGACCCACCCAGAGCCTTCTCAAGAGCATTAACTCTTCCTTTAACAGGTGGGTTTCCTGCAATAGAGCAATTTGAGCCCCTATCTGTGAAATATACTTTAGGATCACTAGCCTCTTTTTCCTCCCTCTGAGGCCTTTAACATTCCAAGATACTATGTTGACCATAAACATAATAGTATACTACACCCCATCTTGACCTCCCAGCCCTGGCTGCCAGCAAAGGAGAAAAAAAAAAAAAGGGAAAAATTAAGGATCTGCACTTTGGACTCTCTCCTCCCTCCCTCCCAACCCTCACCCTTTTGACACAACCCCCGATCCTCTGATCGTCCTCCTAACCACCATCGAAAATGAGATGAGCCAGCCACTGAGCACTCTCCCTAGCCCCCTCCAACCTCAAATTAACTCAAATCAGGCTTCTATTCCCCTTTACCAGGGATATCAATATTTGAAAGCCCCTTCCCCCCCATTCTCAAACTTCTTCTGTAGCCCCAGCACATAGCCCCTCCCTCATAAGGGCTTTAAAGCAAAAGTCACAGAGTCTTCAAAATCCTCAAGGGGATTGCACAACAGTACTACTGAATGGCTTTATTCCAAGGTAAATTAAATGGGAAAAGCAGTCCTCAGCCGCATCCAAAAACTTCTCCCATCATAGAATTTCAGGTTGCCTCCCTGAACAGATCCGGAAGTTCAACTTTCAGACCCTCTGCAGCATCCCTCGCTGTCAAAAACCTCTGGTCTCCTGACTGCAATTTGACCACCAAAGTAGCTGGATGTTGCATCCGAAACTTCACGCCTGCTAAGTATAGTTTTTTCTTAATGTCAATATATTCTTTCTGCTTTTCACGGATGGCAGGTGTCTGATCCTGGAAAAGCCAGATTGCAGCTCCATTCCAATGCAGGTTTTTAAGGGCTTTCGCTCTCATAAGAACGTGGGTCTTCTCCCTAAAATTCAGGAATCGCATTATAATAACCCTGGGGTGAGCCCTTGGGGGAGGGATCTCTCTCAGAGATCGGTGTGCCCTCTCAATGTTATATGCCTCTCCGTAAGGTGTAGGGCCCAAGATCTTTAAAAGCAGCCCCTGGATGAAGGCAATACAATCCGAACCTTCAGACCGCTCTGGTAAACCTGCTAAAATCAAGTTATTCCTTCTACTACGATATTCTTGGTCATCTACCCTCTCCTCAAGTTTCTTCACCTGTCTCCTTAAAGTCACAAGCTCCTGTTCATGTGCTGACGTTTTCCTGTCTTGCGAAGCAGCTCTAGCTTCAAGATCCCCTATTCTCTGTGCTAGAGCATTCAGAGTAGGTTTGATTGTAGCAAAGTTGGCTACCAACCCTCGAAGGAGCGATTTGATTTCCATTATATCATCCGGGGGAATCTGGCCTTTCTCCTCTGCACCCAAACATGCCTCCTGGTCTTCTGGCACTGGTGAGGGGGGCTTCAGGCGCTTGGAAGGCGGCGCCCGTGCGTCAGAGAGTTCGGGGCTTCCGGGCTCCATAATCTGTGCTGCACTGCAGGGAAGTACACTCGCGCTACCAAAACAGATTACCGGACCCAACAAACTTCTCCGGTATGTGCGACGATCAGTTGCCGGTTTTAATAACAGCTGTCAGCCTGTTTACGCTAATCGGGGACGTTTAAATTACTTTTGAGGTTGAATCAGCCCGGGAGCAGCGCTCAGCACATCTTCACCAAACTAGCACATCACCTGATCTCCATCCCCTTCCCCAGCTTTGATCGTCGTTACATAAAATCCCCTCCCTGATCACCCTGTTAGTCTAGTGTGACCCCCCCACCCCATAAACATCTGCTCCGGTAGCTTGGTTTTGAAGTGATGCCCTTTCCTCAGCCACAGTCATCATGAAGTAAAATATCTGCCTGATCGCTACTTGCCCCAACCGTACATGTAAAAAAAAAATCTGCTCCCCATTCCCTAGTAGTCAAGTGGCCCCCCTCCACTTTGTTAGCCAGTGACCCACTCCACTCCCCCTCAAACCGACCAGAGCTGGTGACTGTCACAGCCCACCTCACACTGCACCAGCCAGCTGCTGACTGAACTGTGCGGTAGTGCTGTACAGTATATGATACATGCCTAGTTCTTGACCCATCACCCAATGAATGTATACTATATACAGCACAGCACTCCTGTATGGTTCAGTCAGTGACTGCACAGCCCACCTCACACTGCACCAGTCAGCTGCTGACTGAACTGTGCGGCAGTGCTGAACAGTATATGATACATGCCTAGTGCTTGACCCATCACCCAATGAATGTATACTATATACAGCACAGCACTCCTGTATGGTTCAGTCAGTGACTGCACAGCCCACCTCACACTGCACCAGCCAGCTGCTGACTGAACTGTGCGGTAGTGCTGTACAGTATATGATACATGCCTAGTTCTTGACCCGTCACCCAATGAATGTATACTATATACAGCACAGCACTCCTGTATGGTTCAGTCAGTGACTGCACAGCCCACCTCACACTACACTAGCCAGCTGCTGACTGAACTGTGCAGCAGTGCTGTACAGTATATGATACATGCCTAATACTTGACCCATCACTCAATGTGTGTATACTATATGCAGCACAGCACTTCTGTACCGTTCATATTGTGGCTGGCCGGTGCAGTGTGAGGTTTATTTATTTAGTTGTTTATTTAAATGTTTCACCATGATGACCCACTAAACAACAAGTTGCTTGACTCCCGGTGCAACGGAGGAGGGGAGTTGGTACAATTGGATGAAGAATTAGACATACAGTTTAACATTTAACATACCTGAGAAATTAAACATTCAGTTGCATTTGTAACATGACATACAGTTGAGAAATATAAATAATCATACAGTCGCATTTATGACATAACATACAGTTAAATATATCATACCTGTGGAATATGCATTTAATTACAAGTGGCATATCTGAGGAACATAGTACAGAAATTTAATGTAGCCTTGGAGCCAACTCCTTGCAGGAATGGATCACGGTTAAGAGGCAGATTATTTAGCAGTTATTGAATGAATGAGGTCCAGTGCGGGTTCCACAAGGAGGGTAGAAGGGTAGACGAGGGAAACTAGCTGGGGAAGGAGAGGATAAAGATGGGGGAACATTACCAGAGCAAAGTGAGCAAAAAATCAGTTGCAAGGGGTCAGTTAACACGGGGCTAGTGCAATCTGGGAGCACCTCGGACAGAACAAAGAGTACTAGTTATGGGTCTCAACACGGTTTTCAAATGAACCATGGCTCGGACACTGTCCTCATGAGCCTAACAGACGTATTCAGTGCCATGGACAAAGGGATCCCCACTGGTGTGGTATTCATTGATCTGTCCAAGGCCTTTGACCTTGTCAACCACAACCTCCTGCTAGTAAAACTTAAAATGATAGGCCTAGACCCCCTAGCTCTTAAGTGGTTCAAGAGCTATTTTTCTGACCGCATCCTAAGAGTTAGTTGGAAGGGTGTGCTATCAGATCCGTTACCTCTTAAGACAGTGTACCACAGGGCTCGATCCTTGGTCCCCTACTTTTCTCGCTGTTTACCAATGATCTAAACCCACACTGCGGAGGAAGCACAGTTGTACAATACATGGATGACACCATTGTATTCCGCTGCTCGGATAACCTGGGGTCTCTCAGCCCCTTACTCCAATCTGACCTCAAGTCACTGGAGAAGTGGCTAAAATAAACAGAGTGGTCTTGAATGCAGGCAAAACAAAAGCCATGCTGTTTGGGGCCAGATCCTTAGGGCAAAACAGGACCAGTTCCTTACAGCTGAAGTCACTGGCTGGGACCAGCATTGAAGTTGTGCCCTCCTTAAAATACCTAGGGCTTATGCTTGACTAAGGTCTCACCTTCAAGAATCATGTGGAACAAGTGACCAAGTCTGTCCACTGGAAACTTGGCATTTGGTATTGGATTAAGTACCAGCTTATTCCAGAAGCCAGGCTATCCATTCCTTAATTCATCCTGCTCCCCACACTGACCTATGTAGCCCCTGTAATACAGGGCATGGCCAAGCTGGAGGTCCACCGGATGCAGATTCTATATAACAAGGTAGCAAGGTTTGCAACAGAGGTTCATTCCAGAAGCCACCACTGCGACACACTTGCCAAACTACAGTGGCCTTCTTTCGAAGTACATCTCCAGTACCCTGTCCTCTACATAGCATCTAAACTACTCAGCCCTACTGCTCCACCCAGCCTCTCATCAATCTTAGCATCCAAATATAATCCTCGATCCCTGAGGTCCACAGGGAGGATTCTGCTAGAACCCCTATGGTCAGGACCAGTTTCAGCCAGAAATGGTTCTTTTCCACAGCCCCCCGTCTGTGGAACAAACTTCGACCAGAGATGCAGGAAACCTCCTCACTCATGAACTTCTGTACCAGGCTCAAGGAGCATCTACTCGAGGCAAGCACTTGCCTGTGTCATGTCACCTGACAGCCCCCCCAGCAGTCTTATGACTATCACCTTACCAATAAGAATTGTGCCAAACCTCTTTGGATTGTTTGCTTCTGCTGTTACGAATCACTGTCAAAACTGTAACTATTGAACCTGTATGTCAGTTAACACCTGTACACTGTCTATTTCACCTTGTATACCATGTAACTACATGTAATGCCATTGAATGTCTCTCCGGGTCGCCCCTGAAAAAGGGACCCTCAGGGCCCAGTAGCCTACCCAGTCATCAAAATTCAATAAATAAATATTGGCTCAAGTGAACTTGTTTCCAGAGTGTAGAGAGGAGGGCAGGAGAGAGGTGGGGGTAAGAGACAGGGTAGGGAAGGATGAGTCCTACCAGGAACTGGCCCCTTCAGAGTGCGGGGATCACTGCCATTGGTGGAATGAGGTGAGGACTTGGAATATGGGGCAGGAGTAGGCAAGGACAAGTTGGGTGGGCTGTGCCAGTCAGTGGCTCCGGTCAGGTTGGGAGGAATGGGGTGGTGGGTCACTGGCTAACAGGCGGGGGGGCATATGACTACCAGGAATAGGAAGTGGGTTTTTGTTTGACATCTATGATTGGGACCGGGGGGCACTTCAGTACCAGGCGATGAGGGCGGATGTTTCATTTCATGATGTCCGGGGGTCACACTAGACTACCAGGGTGATAACGGAAGTGATTTTATATTACAGCAATCAGGGTTGGGGAAGGGGTCACTTCAGTGCCAGGCAATCAGGGCAGATGTTTCATTTCATGATGACTGAGGGGCACACTAGATTACCAGAGCTCCTGGAAGGGATTTTATATTACAGCAATCAGGGCTGGGGGGGGAACACTTCAGTACCAGGGGATCAGGGTTGATGTTTCATTTCATGATGTCCGGGGACACTAGACTACCACGGTGATCACGGAAGAGATTTTGTATTATAGCAATCGGAGCTGGGGAAAGGGGGTCCCTACTCTATGGAAATGGGGCTACAGGGTTCTACTTTTTGTACAGCAGTCAGGGCTGGGGAGGGGGAAAAGGTGCACCTGGCCCTAGATGGTGCACAGGGCACCAACCTGCTCCATGCATAGTTAAAGTAGGGTTTCAAAAGTGTAACTATGCACTTGTACAATTGGCCATAGTTGCACTTTGGGGGAGGGTCTCAGTATTGAGATGCGTGGCTTATGCATGGGGGGCCCCTCATTTGCCTAGGTGCATCACAATATTGTGCACAGCGGTGCAGCTGGGGGGGGTGCATTGGTGGTCTCTGAATATGGCTATGCCCCCGGTGGCCCATGCAAGACCAGAGATGTGTGGCACATCCAGGAATTCACTGTGCATCTCATCTGAAAACAAGGGCCTTGATAAACAGAGTGTAAGATTTGTATACACAGTGATGTAGAGAGAGAAAAAACAAATACACAGTATTTACACAGTGATTGTGTGAGAGGAACTAATCAAGCGGTGGGGTAGGGGTGGGCAGCACTGAAGCTGAAAAGATACTGTATTTATAGGAGAGGCAGGAAGGATGCTAGGAACAGGTAATTAAAAATAGAGCTGGGAGGAACACAGAAAAAAAAAGTTTGTAAACAAGTAACAAAAGAGTGTGTCATAAATCCAATGTCCCTATTCAGTCCACAAATATTAGATTTTAATTGCTTGATATACTTTAGTTCCCATGTCCTTCTGTCCTGTGTGTTTTTGAAGTTGCCGCTACGTATCAGGACAGAAACATCAGAGAGGGAATGATTTGTTTGTGAAAAAATGGGGTCCTACTGATGTGCTGTTAACCTGGTTTACTACTGTGTGTTGATGGTTGCCTAGTTTTCCCAATATATCATTCATTTGTGAACTTCATGCACTGAATTGGGTAAACTACATTGCTGGATTGACGTGTGTGTAGGATCCATTGATGTTTATTGTACTGTTCTGGCTTGTCTTGATGATGGTCTGTGTGCATATGTGGATGCAGGTCTTGCATCTTGCCATCCTGTATCTTGTTGTCTGTCTTGTTTCCCAGTTATTTTGATCTGCTGGGAGTTATGGATTATTATTTTGGATAGGTCAGGGGGCTGCTTATATGCAATTACAGGTGGTTCAGAGAAGATGTCCTTTATAGAGTAGCTAACACCATCTGGCCAAAAGAGCTACACTGCAGAATTAGAATGAGCATACCCCAATAAATCTCATACCAAGAACTAGATTTCTCCGTTACTTCATTTTAAAGTTATGAGCTATTTTGTAACCATGAGTTCACTACCTGTTCAAAACAGCCAGTTTCAGTGAAGTGCTGCTGGGGATGTCATCTAGGGGCCTCACAGTCTAGTACTCCCTGTCAGCAAGCTTATAGGACCTGTTTCTCCAAAGCTGTAAAGTTCACGTGCAATGGTTTTCACAAGTAAAACAGGCAGCACCAGTCAGTAAACATTGCTTTAAAAAATGTGTGTGTTTCAGGTTTTATAACAAAGCTAACAATACTTTGTGTGGGTGCCTTTTTGTTGAAGTCCTTTTTTCCAGGGTTGTTGGATGCTAGGTCATAACACACTGTTGTGAGGTTTGCAGACTAAATATATATGTCTAGTGTGGTAAAAGGGGATCCCTGTCAAAATCGCGCATGCAATATCGTGTGTGCAGCTATAGCGCATACTAAATAGTCTATCAATAATAGTACGGTGCAATAACTGCATCTCTGCTATAGCGCTACAACTGGCTAGTAAGAATGTTCTATTAAAAACTGATTTTGTAGTAAGTACAACTAGTGCACCACTTGTCCTCCATGTATTTATTCGCCCATAAACTGGACCATAGTCAAGGAAACCCAACAATCAAAATTGATGGCTAAAAAAGCCGTTACAGCTACTGCGGGGTTGACGAGTGAACATGAACGAGTTCAACATGCTTGGAAGCTGGAAAATCTAAAAAATGAATCTTGACTAGCTAATGTGAGGATCTGGGGCATCCCGCAGGATCAAGAAAGTCACAACTTACTGGACTTTGTTGCTTCACTGCTGCAGTCTACATTCAGTTTCTCCAGAGATAGCGCATTACTTCAGGCTTACCGTATTACACCTCAGCATCGGCCACTCCAGGAAGGGACTCTGTGGATTATCACTTGGCATAGTCACTGTTTTATAAATTCAAAGGTTCAAGGCTCAAGATGCAGCTCTGTTGTTGGAAATTCCTTTTATTCCCACTGTCCACTTTACATTTTACAGTTTATATTGAGCCTTTGTCTTAAGCTATCAGGGAGTTGCAGCCCCTTAGTAGAGTCTTGGGAGGGGAGGAACACTGAGCAGCGATTTATGCAGACAGTGTTTTACTACACCTTCAAAACCCAGGGCACTCTCTGCCTGGGGTCTTAAACATGCTTACTCAGTTCAGTAGAGCGGCAGGATACCACTTAAACACAGCGAAAACTGGAATTCTGTGTTTCCATTTTTTGTAGTCAAACCACGTCTCTGCTATAGTGCCACAACTGGCTAGTAAGAATTCAAAGGTTCAAGGATCAAGATGCTGCTCTGTTGTTAATTTCATTCATTTATTACATTCCATACACCCTTGAACAAATAATTCTTATTTCCCATAGTATCCAGGGGGCATAACATCTGGAAAGTAAGTAGCAGAAGATGCAAGTCTCTTAAAAAATGTGTCCCCATCTGGATGACAGCCAGTAAAACATATTTTTTATTTTGTTCAGAACTGCATCAGCTGGTGTGCATTTTTATTTTTAAGATATACTGTTTGGGGTGGGGAGGGACACGTTGTACGCTATTTTGCCTCGATCATTCACATCTATCATTCCATTGAGGTGATTTCTAAGAATGGCACTTTAAAACAATTATTCCAGCTCCTTGTAAGTGGGGGTGGGAGAGGTACTGCTGTTTTGAAACCTTACTAGCAGTTTCTAACTTTAGCTAGCACATTTTTTTCTCCCTACTAGGCCATTTTGACCTACATTCATGCTCATCCATGTTCTACTCTTAATTAAATTGATAATTTTACTGGCGTTAACACTTCCACCCCAGTAGGAATTAATGCATATAAGGCCTCTATTACAACACATTGTCAGGCAGACACTGACAGAGAGCTGTGAAGTTACCAGTATTTCAATACTAACGGCAACACAGTTTCCTAATGGGCACAGTGAAGTAGCACTCCAAATGGCTTCAGTAGCCCAGAGGTATACTGACTCGGCATCCAGCAACCCTGGAGAAATGGACCACATGAAAAAGGCATTAAACAATACATTTTTGTCAACTTTGCTTCATAACCTGAAACACATATAGGTTTTATACGAACATATGAAGAAGCCAGCAGAAGAAGGCCATTTGGTTTATCAAGTCTGCTTGTATTGCAGGGTCCAGAGCTTGAGCTAATGTCCCTGCCCTCCTTCCCTCCCTCCTCCTACTTCTCCCATCCTCCTTACCTTCCCCCTAAGCCTGTCCCAGCCTCTCTTAAAGCTGCCCACTGTTTTCAATGAGATTACCTCTTTTGGCAGTGCATTCTAAGTGTCCACCACCCTCTCTATGAAGAAGTGCTTCCTGATCTCCCTCCTAAACCTCCCTTCCTCCAGTTTAAGACTGTGCCCCTTTGTGTCATGGTTTATAGCAATGCTGTGTGCATGGTGCTGCTTTTTTTTTTTTACTTTTGATGTCTATTTCACATGATCTTTTCTTTACAGCTTCAGAGGAACAGGCCCTATAAGCTTAATCACAGGGAATACTAGGCTTCGAGTCCACTAGATGACATCAGCAGCAGCTCTTGTCTGAAACAGGCTGTTTTGAGCAGGTAGCAAACTCAGGGTGATAAAATGGCTAACAACTTTAAAATGATGTAATGCAAAAAATCTAGTTTTTGGTATGAGATGTACAGGGGTATGCTTACTCAGATTCTGCAATGTAGCGCTTTTCACATCATTGGCTCTTTAAGTATTAATCGTCACTCAGCATCTTTAATAATTTGCTGAAGGGGGTTTAGCATAGGGCTGTGAGTGACAGCTAGGGGTGTATGTGATCAGTTTGATCTTTTTTGTCTGTATTCCAGCAGATTTTCTCATGGTATTTGTATTGTCCATAATATTTCTCTGTCAGTTTGTCATGGGGTGTGACCTTGCCGGATTAGGGAATTCTGAAGTGAGGAGAGCTGACTATCTCTCGTTCTTTCATCAGATCAGATTTGATGTTCTAGAATTTCCTGACTGAAGATTAAAGGTTTTTTTGTATGCCTAGGATGGAAGCTGGAATTATGCAGGTAGCAGGTAGCAGTGTCTGTCAGTGGGTTTTCTGTGTTTTATGTTTACTAAGCAGAGTCTACCAGTGAATGAAGCCTTGCTCGAATCATGTGAATTGAAAGGCATACTGGTAAGATGCACGCGTGGTTTCACCTGTGCCTTGTTTGCAATTTTCCCAATATCTCGCCAATATGATGTTAATAAGTTTAACTGTTTAACTACATGGGTTACAAAGTGAAGTAGTTCACCTACATGATATGCACACTGGTCTCCCTTCAAGAATGGTTTTAGCTATCTAACTACAAAGGGTTACAGAAGTGAAGTAATGCACCTACATGATATGCACGCCAGACTCCTTTCATGAATAGGTTTAGCTGTCTAATTACAGGATATTACAGATGTGAAGTAATGCACCTATATGATAGGCACACTGGACTCCCTTCATGAATGGGTTTAGCTGTCTAACTACAGAGGTTAGAGAAGTGAAGTAATGCACCTACATGATATGCACACCAGTCTCTCTTCATAAATGGGTTTAGCTGTCTAACTTCAGTGGATTACAGAAGTGAAGTAATGCACCAACAGTATACGATATGTACACCAGTCTCTCTTCATGAATAGGTTTAGCTGTCTAACTACAGGAGGTTATAGAAGTGAAGTAATGCACCTACATGATATGCACTCTGGTCTCCCTTCATGAATGGCAGGAAAGTTTCTTATCTTGTAGACAGCAACAGAATGTAAAAGACACTCTTACAGTTTTACATGCTTATCTGTTCCATAAATCTTATACACACATGAGTAATTATTTATAACATCTGAACGAGGGAACTTTGATATCAGTATTTGTGAAATGATATTGCAGAAAAAAACTCTGAACCGTGGGAATGTAGATTTTGGAACTACTAGCCATTACTAAAGGAACTAAATTTGTGGTGTTGTGGAGATCCAAATACCTAGTGAGCCTGTGACTGTTTTCAGATTTCTGTAATGGGAGATGTTTGACATAAGGATACTCCTATACAAATATGCAAATCGGCCCTCCAGTATAGCAATAAAACACCATAATAAGATTCAGTAGCGGTGCAAGAGTTTGTAACTCTGCATGACGTGGTCGGTACTGAAAGCAATAATAAAACACCAGAATAAGGTTCAGTAGCAGTGCAAGAGTTTTTAACTGTGCATGACGTGATCAGTACTGAAAGCAATAATAAAACACCGTAATAAGGTTCAGTAGCAGTACAAGAGTTTTTAACTGTGCATGACGTGGTCAGTACTGAAAGCAATAATAAAACACCATAATAAGGTTCAGTAGCAGTACAAGTGTTTTTAACTGTGCATGATGTGATCAGTACTGAAAGAGGAACAGACCCTTTCTACATTTATATGTTTCTGTGTTCCAGGAAACAGAAGGGAAGTAGACATCTTTAACAGACAGCAGTGAACATGGCGGCAACAAAAGAGCTGGAACTACTGAAAAATGAAGTTATGTGTCCCATCTGTGTGGATTATTTTAATGATCCTGTCATTATAGATTGTGGGCACAACTTTTGCAGAGCCTGTATCACAAAGTACTGGGAGTATGTAGAAGGAAATGTCTGCTGTGGTGAATGTGTTGATGTGTTAGAGCAGAAGGTACTCCGAGCAAACAGGAAACTTGCTGTGATAGTGGAGATTGTAAAACGTCTTACTGAAAATAAAGAGGAGCCAGAAAACAGCAACACCTATGACCAGCAGCATCAGCCACTGGGTCAGGTTTGTGAGGAATCAGATGAACAGAAACCTGTCTTTGCAGCCTGTGAAAAGTCTCCTGTGCCTGAGTGCCACAGTGCTGTTGCCAAGGTGGAGACCCTAAAGGTAGGTGGAGGAAGAAAATGATTAACTTTTGAATCAAGTGCTTTCTGTCTAGTTTATGAAATATATTAATCTTAACTTTAGTAGCACATATTTAAGTAATAATGCTCAGTTTGCTGTGGTATACAGAAATACCCAGATGATGAAAGGGGACTTGAGACTGAAAGGCTAAGGCATGCAACTCCACTTGTAAAACAAGAAGGGAAAGTGATGCAAATTGATTGGCCCACAGTCATGCATGGTACAACCATTACCAACAGTAAAGAACAGCTGCTATAATGCAGCCCAACAAGTCATTCCATCAGCACGTTCAGAAATACTGAAATACTGAATGACCACTGTTCAAACAGCAGCATTGTGCACATTGTACACCAGTGTTGAAGGTCTACATTCAAGTTCCAGCATGGTCACTTTTGTTAAGAAATGCTGAATGACTACTGTTCAGATGTCGTCATTGTGCACATTGTACACTGAAGTTGAAGGTCCACATTCTAGTTCCAGCGTGGTCACTGTTGTTCAGAAATGCTGAATGACCACTGTTCAGATGGCACCATTGTGCACATTGTACACCAGTGTTGAAGGTCCACATTGAAGTCCTGGCATGGTCACTGTTGTTCTGGTTGCAAAGTTGGGTAGGAGGGGTGGTGATGGAGGGAAGTCTGTGTATGTTGCATCCTGTCAAGATGTAAACAGGCGGGTGATTTAAACTTTATTCACTGTTGTTTCACGGTGCTTGCCACATGTTTGTTCGGCATCAGTTAGGCCTGAAATAGTAACCCCAAACCTCTGGTACTGCCCAGTCAGTGTTCGTTCAGTATTGTGTCATTCACCATGTTCAGATTGTTTACTACCAAAATCACAGAATAAGAATAATTAATTCTTGTGACCACCTGATTTCCTTCTGCAATAAATAAACCATCTGCCGCAGCCTCCAGCCATCACTGCAACTAAGTACTTTTGTTTCAATCAGCTGATCCTCGCTGAATCATTGCTAAGAGCCAATTTAGATGTACATCAGTTTCAGTGCTGTTAGTACTGTCCAGGGATGTGCATTTCTACCAACAGCATGCATCTGGGTGTGCCGCATACTGTATGCACAGTATTGATGGGCACTTCTACCAACAGCATGTATCTCTGTGCATCTCATATGCACAGTATCGGGCCACAGTAAGGAAGCAGTGCTGCATTGGTGTACCCTTAAATCTGGATATACGTCATGTACGTTTTGATGCAAGCTGGCAGCATCTCTGTACCATTATTTGTGGGGTATCTCCCATTTCACTTTAGCAGTGGTCAGCTGAAATATATGCTTTTCCTCAAGATCGCTAGCTACTCTTTCATATACCAAGTACATACTCTGGATGCCTTTCAGCTGTTCGTTGTTCTCCTTAAGGTTGTAATATATGCAAGTGCCATTGTGCAGTCCTGGACCACAGTCATTTTATTCTTCCATGTGTGACAAGCTTGTATCACAGCACAATTGTGGGTATTCTAACATAGTCGCAACCCCCCCTCCCCTTTCCACACAGAAGTGGAAGACTGTGGTACTGCAAGTATAGGCATTCCATATTCACACTTTCCTGCTGGTACTACACTCCTGAAAAATACGGTATGGACTAAACAATGCACAATTTGTAAGCCGTGGATGCTCATGGTGACTTGCCCATACAATGCCACTTTTGTTAGTCGACTGCTTTGGCAGTATACAAGGTCACTATTCCAAGTCTCATTAAGATAAGGCACATGAGCAATGCTAGGTAGGCACCTAGTGGCTCTCCTGGTGGACTGATTACAGTCAACACCAGGCCTTCTGTTTTACACACCAGTGCAGACTGTGCTTTCGTTTCTAGCCACTTATTCAATATACTCTGTAGGTATAGAAGAGGATGTGTAAAGGGGAGCAGAGTGGTGAAGAAGCAGGACTTGACTTTGGTCACCAAACAGGTTGGAAACCCAGAATTTAATGTTGGATGATGGTGGTCTGATACTTGGCTAGCCTTTACCTATGAATTTTCTAGCCAGTGTTTCTTAATGTTTTGATCAAGTTACAATGGTGGAGGGCATTGCCAGTATTGTAACTCTCTGGCAAAGGACTCAACTCCATGCCCAATGCATATGTTGCCCACCAAAACAGATGTTAAAACAACTGTTTTTTTTTATTTTACAAGAAAAGCACCCAAGAATAAACATCCAGAGATTGCAGAGTCATCTCAGGGTGGAGGAGTGCCAAATTCCAATACCAAACGTATGAGCATACAAAATTTGCCAGCAGATACCGTGCACATGGTCTTTTAAGTCATCTCAAGTGTGCAACTATCAGACAGTACTCTGTGACTGCCCTCTTCCCCCGTATCATAGTGCCCTTCCCTGACCCTGTTCCATCAGTACCATTCTTGTAACCCACACTGCTACCACGCGAACAGTGGTGATGGATACTTCCTGTGTCCTCAGTTAGGCCGCTAAAGATGATTATGATGATGACAAATTGAGGGGTCAGTTAGACACTGAAGAAAACCAAAATCCAGCAAGCCCTGATACAGATAAAGGTCATTCCACAACATTTAATAATTTAAATTTATTATTGGTTAATGCCAGAAGTCTGAACAATAAATTAGATGAACTAAAATGTGTTCTACATAGGGATAATATTGACTTATGTGGCATAACTGAAACCTGGTTTAATGACGCTACCTGGGGTATAAATATCCCAGGTTATACTATATATAATAAAAATAGACAAAATTCTAAAGGAGGTGGAGTAGCTTTATTTATAAAAGATAGGTTGAATAGTAAGCAAATTTCAATAAATAATAATGACCTTGAAATTATCCTAGTGCAGATAAATACAGTTATAGCACTAACAACTGGATTATGCTGTAGATCGTCAAATTTGGAAAATAACATAAATGATGCATTCTTACAAACTATAGAACATCTGGAAGGATACAAAAATCTTATTTTAATTGGAGACTTCAATTTTCCAAATATTTGTTGGCCATCACTTACTGGAAAAACAAAATCTGAGAAAACATTTATTGACCTACCCCTCTTACATAACTTAGATCAATTAGTCATTGAACCAATAAGAAAATAAAATATTCTTTGATTTAATTCTTACAAACATTACTAACATAGGGGAATTACCAAAATTAATCGAACCATTGGGAAACAGTGATCATAACATGGTTTTCTGGAGCATCACAAATTTCTCTTTTACAAGCTGTGGTATTACCAAGATCAAAAATGTTTACAGAGCAAACTATATAGCAATTAAACAATACCTAACAAATTGGAATTGGAAATCAGAGTTATTAAATAAAAATAGCGAACAGATATGGACAGTTATCAAAAACACATTTGAATACTGTACTGAGATCTGGGTGCATGAAACTATAAAATATACAAATAATAAAAATAGAGTTCCTCCATGGTTAAATGGAAATATAAAATGATTAGTGAAAAAAGAAGGCGTATATAAGATATAAGAAAAATCCGACAAACGAGAAAAAGCAAAAATTTACAAAAATTTCGAACCATTGTAAAACAAATGATTAGAAGTGCTAAGAAAAATGTCAAACTGAAATTGGCAACTGATACCACGGATAATAAAAAGACATGTTATAATTATGATGGATCACTGAAAGGTAATCAACCAACAATTGGCCCCTTAACTAAAGAAAATTAAATGATTGTTAAAGAATCTGAAATGGCTCGAGAATTTAATGAGTATTTTCTAAGTACTTTTAAGAGTAAAGATATTATACATTTAGATATTCATAGTGAGAAAGATAATGTCTTAGTTATTAGTACCGAAAAGGTTAAAAAGACAATAGATTCCATCACGGCTAATTATAAAAAGGCTCTCAGAAATGCTGCAATCTGATTGGCTGCTACACCTTTTGCCACATTACACCCCTAGAGAGTGATTAACGGACTGTTAATAAAACCCCTGGCCATACGTTATTGCTTAAATCTTCAGCAGGCCCAGACAGAATTCCAATTAAATGTATTAAGGAATTAACTTTTGAACTGGTAGACTTATTTACCCTCACGTTTAATACATCTGTTAATGAAGGCTATGCCTTAAGAAATTGGACTTCAGCTAATGTGGTTCCTATACACAAAAAGGGAAATGGACAATTAGCAAGTAATTATAGACCCATTAGCCTAGCGTCGTGTGTAGGAAAACTAATGGAGAGAATACTAGAAGAGAGAATGTTTGGCCACCTGAAAAAGATACATTTTACTGATATATGTCTCAGCATGGCTTTGTCCAAGGTAGATCATGTCAACTTAACCTGGTTAACTTCTTTGAACCAGTCAGTGTAGCCCTTGATCAGGGACTCCCAGTGGACATTATTTTTTTTTAGATTTTGAGAAGGCCTTTGATTCTGTGCCTCATGGAATATTGATTAAAGAACTGGGTAAATATGGCTTTCATATTAATATTGTCAATGGGATACATTCTTGGCTCAATAATAGAAAACAACATGTTTGTATCAAAGGTCATCTTCTGATTGGGGAGAGATAAGCAGTGGAGTTCCACAAGGCTCAATGCTTGTCCCCTTGCTATTTAATTTACTGATTGCAAATATGCAGACATCAAAAGATGTTTGGTTACAAAACACCGCAAATGACAGTTAACGTGGTAGTATTGTCAATGACTCGGTATCAGTATATTACAGGAAAATCTTGATAATTTTAGTTAAATAGTCAATTGGGAATAAAATGACTTAACCAAAAAAAGTGTAAAGTAATGCATTTAGGGGAAAAAAATGAGTGCGTCATACAGGATACATGGCAACAATTTAGAATCAATTACTTCAGAAAAAGATCTAAGAATTATAATAACAAGATTTAAAATGTACTACTCATGATAATAACATAAAAATATGTCATGGTACTATATTTTGCATAGTTAAAAATATTAGGAGTAGAGAAGCAGAAGTAATAAACCCTTTGTATTCCAGCTTGGTAAGATCACAAATTGATTATTGTGCCCCCTTCTGCACACCAACATCTGCGGGAGGAATTAGCATTCTAGAAAAAATTCAAAGGAGAATTACAAAAAAAATTAAAGGTTTATTAGGATACGATTGTTGTACAAGGCTAAAATCTTTGGGTCTATTCTCACTTGAATATCGTGTATTTCAAGGTGATATGTGTCTTGCATATAGATCTATTCAAGACCAGGCCTTATGTGAGTCTCTTTGTCTTCAGAGAGTGGAAATAAGGTATGGAACAAGATCACATATCCTGAAGTTTAATCAGAAATAAATAATGCATCTAAGAGAAATACATTTTTTACTTAGGGAATGCCACCCTTATGGAATTCCTTGCCTACAGAAGTGGCCAACAGTAAAGATTTAGAACAATTTAAATTTGAATTGGATAAATATATGGGTAAAGAGAAATTAAATTTTCGCCAGTAGGTGACGAGTTCATAATGGGAACCCACCCTGAACTCGTATTACACCTATGAACCTATTTTTGGCCATTGATGTTGAGTAAATGTACCGGTGCCTCAGAGTCAAGATAATCAGCCCACACTTGGCACGCACCATGATTGCAAATATTGTGCTGATTCCGTAGTTTCAGCAATGTCAGAACACTTTAAGGACAGTATATGGCTCAGTCCAATGCTAAATATTTTGACATGAAGAGGCAGCGTATGCAGTTTATCATGGAAATGGAGCAGTGACGTATCAAGCACAGTGAGTGCATGGAACATTTTTGCATTGATCATGAGTACACAGTGATGTAACTTCTGACTGAATGGGATTGGCAGCCACTACTACGGGCACCAGTGATGTACCCCAATGTGTCAACTCCCCTCATGTATTTCAACTATCCCAACCATGGAATCCTGACATCAGCCACACGGGACCCAGCAACAACAATTCTGGCTTTCCCCAGCAGATATTCTTCTCTCTCTATCTCAGCAATTGCCTAAACGTATGGTAAATGCAAAAGGGATTGCACACAGCGCTGGTGTGCTTTTGTGCCAACTTCCAATATCCCTGTCTGTTTACAGCATGTTTGCTTGATGTATCAGAGGGGTGGGGACATATACAGAAATGATGAGTGAAGTGACAGAGTTTTTATTTTGGTGGCGAGACACACCACAGCTGGGGTTGTATTACCACTGAATGGACTGGGATCACCAGTGTTTTACAGGGTACTTCTATATTGTGGAATTGTGTGCAGTATATTTTTTTCTAATTGTGCAGTGTATTTTTTTAATTTTTCCTTGTTCTGTGTTTGTCACTGTGTTTCGATGTTAAATACATTGCTGTGTTCAATCTCTGCCATGCAGTCTGTTATTAGTTCATTGCAGTGTGACAGAAATGGGAAGGAAGGAAGGAAGGAGTTAATGGTTTGGATTATGTGCTTGTTTGGATTCTCTAGCTGGTGTGTGTTTTTTTTTTTTTTTTTTAGCAGTTTGAAAAAAAAAACTCACATAGGCTAGAATCCACTGTCCAGCAGCATCCACAGCATCTGGCTAAATAAAATCTGGGTCATAAATCTCGACTGGACATGTCCACACATGAAGGCTAGTTTGAAGGGATTGGTTCACTCAGATAAATGTAAGGGTAAAAGGGAATATAATTGGTCACTGATAAGTGTTTAGTCTGATTGGGACAATTAAATACATACATGGTAGATGGTTGGTGCATTCAAAGGGAGAATAGGAATGACCCATTCTCAAGAGAGTATATAATATGCTGAAAGGCAATGAAGGGGGTTCCTCCTTACTTTGGAAGCCAGAGGGGGTAACTAAGATTAGAGCCTAATCCCTATCCTTCTAGATATGTCTGTGAGAGCTGGCAGTTAACATAGGGTCCAATAGTTTCTGGAAAGGACAGGTAAGAGTAAGTTTAGTACTAGCATATTGCAGTAATAGTCTTTTTCTTTTGCCATCTGTTATTTAAAAACATTTGTTCACTTTTTCCTGTATTAGTGTTATTCTCTTGTGTTGTAAATATATACTGTAAATGCTCAGTGCACTTTCTGTTAAGTAAAAAGATATTTATTTGCTCAACAGTTGTGACTGTGATGTCATTTTTCTAAGGTAATATTTGGTTTCCACTAGCTGAGGTAAACTATGTGTAGCATCCACCACCCAAGAGTGACACACTACCAGACTTTAACTTGTGCAATTGCATGTATAATTATTCAAGTTTGTAAACTTGAAGGGAGAACTGGAAGACAGTCCAGCTGGTGGCAGCGAATACCCAAGGACAGACACCTCTCTGAAAGCTATTCCATCCCAGAGGGAGAGGTGGGTTGTCACTGTTGGTTGGCAGCAGTAGGGTGATGATAGCAGACTGCGTAGCACACTGAGATACAGAGTTTGCCAGTGGAACATTTACCTTGGCAGTTGCAAAACAAGATATAGAAGAGAATACACTTGTACAATAGTTTTATTTGTTTCTAGTTAGCGCAGTGTAGAGTAAGTTAAGAGAATGAGCTCCACGGAGTATGACTCACTTACTGTGCAACAACTTTGCAAAAAGTGCCAGGAAAAGGGGATTCAGCCAGAAGGTCTGAAACACAAGAAAAAGGCTGACCTCATAGCTGCCCTCATGGCACATAACCAGAAGCAGACAGTCTCTGGGAGTGAGTCAGGAACTGAGGAAGCAGATCCCCCCCCCATACCAGCTTGATGCTCTGTGACTGCAGCTGTTGCTGCAAGACGAGGCACTGGAAGTAAAAAGACTGGATGCTGAAGCAGAAGCAAGAAGGTTGGATGCAGAAACAAGAAGATGGGAAGTAGAGACAAAAAGACTAGAAGCAGAGAAAGAACTGGAAGGAAAAAGACTGGAAGCAGAGAAAGAACTGGAAGAAAAGAGACTTGTAGACAGAGAGAAAGAATGTGAAGAAAGAGAAAGAGAATGACAGCATGAGAAGGAGATGATGACCCTGCGCAACCAGCTAACCATGAGTAAAGGTGGAGTGAGTTTACCTCATGAAGACAAAAATAATTCTAAATTGTTCCCTCAGTTTAAAGAAGGAGATGACCTTGATCTATTTTTAAGGTTATTTAAGAGAGCCTGTGAGCAATTCCAATTGACTAAGGCTTCCTGGTTAACTTATCTTACACCTTTACTTACGGGGAGGGCTTTGCATGCGTTTTCTAAAATGAGTAATGAAGACTATGCTAATTATGATAAAGGTAAAAGTGTTGTTGAAATGCTTTGAATTAACTCCTGAGGCTTATAGAAGGAAATTTGGGGAGTTAAAGCAAAGCCCAGAAGACAGTTATGTAGAACTGCAGGTTCAACTGTATACTTACCTTGATAGGTGGGTGGATGAGGCTAAAGCAGACACTGTAGAACTAATCAAATATGTGTTGGTGAGAGAACAATTTCTTAAAATTGTACCTGAGGATATGAGTGTATGGCTGTTAGACAGGGCATGCACTTCCTCAAAAGAGGTGGCAGCAAGCACTGACATGTATCTGTCTAGCCAGCCATACACACAGCATAAGTCTCTTAATGGGGGGCAGCACATGGTTATAAAGGATCCCTTGGGGGCAGCTCAAAGGAAACCAGTCTGCACCTGATCCCAAAGCAGAACCCTCTGTTTCTAAAGGGACTCGAGAGACAGGACCCGAGAAATGTCATATTTGCAGTCAAGTGGAATGCTTGAGACATACTGTAACTGCCCTCAGAAAATGGTTGGTTAAGAGGGAGAGGTATGGGGAAGGGGGTGATCCAAATAGGACTAATGTGTTTGTGGGGTGTGTCCAGCATGAAGAACCACTCTCCTCTGAGGAGAATCTGCATCCCATTGCAGTTAATGGAACAGTAACACAGGGACTGAGGGACACAGGCAGTGACATCTCCCTGGTGAGGCAGGATCTTATCCGGGCAGAGCAGATGGTGCCTGGAAAAATACTCCAGGGTCTGGGCATTCACAGGGCCAGTAGTCCAAATACCAATGGCTAGAGTCTTCCTGAGCTGGGAAGGGGGCCATGGAGAAAAGGAGGTGGGAGTCGTAAAGGACCTCCCTGTAAATGTGATTGTGGGAATGATTTTGACCACAGGAAAAAACTGGTGTGTGTTGTAACTTGTAGTCGGGTACAAGGGCAAGCTTCTGAGGGTGAAGGGGGGGTGACTTCAGGTAGTCCAGCACACTCTCAGCAGCTGAGTAAGTGTCTAGCCCAGGCAGGGGTGCCAAGTTTTTAAAAAAGTTTGTGGGTGCTCAGAGTCCTAATAAAAGGCCAGGGATCTGGGGGCTGCCTAGGCCCCCATAAGCTATAGGGTTTTTCATGCTTTCTGGTGCATTTTGGTGGTTATTTTGATACATTTTAGAATGAGTATACTACCATCACAACTACTCCAATGTAGAGGATGCCAGGGTACCACTGGGGGCTATTTGATGCCTTAGCAGGTGCTAAGATCAGTGAGAGTGCCTGCCTGAAGGGATCTTTCATGCTCTCAGTTTTGCAAGCATGTCAGAGTACTGATGTTAGGTTGCAGATGCAGTGCCACCACTCAACAGTGTGCAAGTGTATCCTGAAGGGCTCTTAGATGCCTTCAGTTAAGGACCCATGGAAGAGTGCCTGGGTGGTGGGCTATTTGATGCCCTCACATGCTTTAAGGATGCCCTTAGTGATGGTTACAGACAGTGCCACCACTCCACAAGGTGCAACAGTGCCTTGGAGGGCTCTTTGATGCCTCCATGTGCTCCAAGAAGACATGGAAGAGTGCACTTCATGGGCTGTTTGATGCCTCCAGGCTTAGCCATGTGCTGCAACTGCAAGAAGACATGGAAGAGTACCCTGGAGGACTCTGTGATGGCTCCAGGATGGTGCTGCAAGAAGACATGGAATTTTCTTGTCTTTTTTCAGCACCTGGTAGATGCAAACTAAAATCTCAAAGGGCATCCTTTTAGCAGCTGGAGGCATCAAACAGCCCTCCAGCCGGGCACTTTTGCACCCTGTGGGGTGGTGGCAATGTCTGCAACCTAAAATCACAAAGGACATCCTTAGAGCACCTGAGGGCATGAATGAGCCTTCCATGGCACTTTTCTATGTCATCGTGCAGCACCTGGAGGCAACAAAAAGCCCTCTATCTAAGGCAGTCTTGCACCATGTTCAGTGGTGATGGTGCTGTACCCTATGATCACAAAGGACATCCTTAGAGCACCAGGGCATCACAGAGCCCTTTATGGCACTGTTCCCTGGCTTGGAGGGCTCTTTGATACCTTCATGTGCTGCAAGAAGACATAGGGGCCTCCAGGGCACTTTCCTTTCATGCTGCTCCCAGGTGCTCTAAGGAGGTCCTTTGTGATTTTAGGTTGCAGACAGTGCCACCACTCCACAGGGTGCAAGGGTGCCCTGGACTGGAGGGCTCACTGACACCTCCAAGTGCTGCAAGAAGACATGGAAGAGTCTTGTCTTTTTTCAGCACCAAATGGAGGCAAACTAAAATCTCAAAGGGCATCCTCTGAGCACCTGGAGACATCAAAGAGCCCTCCAGTGCACTCTTGCACCCTGTGGAGTGGTGTCACTGTCTGCAACCTAAAATCACAAACACCCTTAGAGCAACTGGGGGCATAAAATGACCCTCCAGGGCACTCTTCTATGTCGTCTTGCAGCACTTGGAGGCATAAAAGAGCCCCAGTCAGACATTCTCCTATGTCTTCTTTCAGCACCTGGAGGCAACAAAGCCCTCTAGGGCACTCTTGCACCCTGTGGAGTGGTGGTGTGTGCCCTAAAATCACAAAGAACATCCTTAGAGCACCTGGGGGCATTGCAGAGCCCTCTACAGCACTCTTCCCTGGGTGGAGAGCTGTTTGATAACTCTATGTGCTGCAAGAAGACACAGGAAAGTGCCCTGGAGGGCCCTTTCATGCCCCCTGGTGTTCTAAGGATGTCCTTTGTGTTTGCAGGTTGCAGACAGTGCCACCACTCCACAGGGTGCAAGAGTGCCCTGGAGGGCTCGTTGATGTCTCCAGGTGTTAAAAGGACTGCCCTTTGAGATTTTAGTTTGCCACCATTCTGTGCTGAAAAAAGACAAGGAACTTCCATGTCTTCTTGCAGCAGCTGGAGCCTGGAGGCATCAAACAGCCCTCCAGAAAACTCTTCCTTCCATGTCTACTTGCAGAATCTGGAGGCATCAAAGAGCCTTCCAAGGGAAGAGTGCCATGGAGGGCTCTTTGATGCTCCCAGGTGCTCTAAGGATGTGTTTTGTGACTTTAGGGTACAGTGCCATGCCACCACTCCACAGGGTATAAGAATGCCCTGGAGGGCTCTTCGAAGCATCCAGGTGCTGCAAGTAGACATAGAGTGCCCTGGAGGGCCATTTCATGCCCCCAGGTGCTCTAAGCATGTCTTTTGTGATTTTAGGTTGCAGACAGTGCCACCACACCACAGTGTGCAAGAGTGCACTGGAGGGCTCTTTGATGCATGATCCAGGTGCTGTAAAAGGATGCTCTTTAAGATTTTAGTTTACCTCCACCAGGTGCTGCAGAAAGACAAGGAACTTCCATGTGTTCTTGCAGCACATGGAAGCAACAAAGAGGGCACTCCTGCACTCTGTGGAGTGGTGATGCTGTATCTTAAATCACAAAGGGCAACCTTAGAGCACCTGGGGGTATCAAAGAGCCCTCCATGGCACTCTTCCATTGGAGGTCTCCGATACCTCCAGGTGGTGCAAGAAGACAATGCAAGAGTGCCCTGAATGGCTCTTTGATGCCAGCAGGTGCTCAAAGGATTCACTTAGCACATTATTTTTTTTATTTTAAAGTCGATAACCGAGAAAGGTATCATGATCAGAGCTCATTTCAGAAACGACCAGGGGAAGGGGGAAGCATGTGTCAGTGTAATGGTATTACACTTTTTAAGGACTAGCCAGGTCAAAAGCAGGAGTAATTGTAAGTTGCTAGAGACAGTTGCTGATGATTTTCAATAGTAAACATAACTGCAAATGCCATGAATGATCACACATTTTTTAACCATATAGAAGGCGTTCTTACGAACTGTTGCTCTCCCAATAAACTCATTAGCTGTTTTGTCCATGTCTAATGCATCAGTGTGTTCCTGATGAATGTGAAGCAGAGCAACACTATTTAAGCGTCTCTGTGGCATTGTTGATCTAAGATATGTTTTCAGTCTCCTGAGTCCTGAGAAAGAACGCTCAGCCGTACAAGTTGATACTGGTACTGTAAGTAAGATCTGAATAAATTTTACAAACTCTGGCAGTAAATCATGAATGGCTTGTTTTTCGCGATGACACAGTACACATCTTGCAATGAATCAACAGTTTTCCCACTAGCTTTTGCAATGTCAATGAACATGTCACGGTGTAGTTGCAGACGCCTGCATCTAAGTCATTGCCATAAAAATTAGATATGGAATCTAATGGCCTTGTCCTATCGCAAATCGCTCTGCATCTAACATAAGCTTCTGAGCTGGAGTCTGAAATCTATCTTTGACTGAAAGAACAACCTGATCAATCACTTGGAAAAATATTCTCCTGAAGTGGTCTTTTGGGATGCATCAGTAACTGATTGAGAGCCATCATCTATACGATGAGGAACTTTACGTTGACGCGGAAGAACTGGTTCATCTAACTGCAGTTCCTCAGCTCTTCCATCCACTGTACTCCAGAAGTTGTCAAACTGCCCTCTGTATTGTTGCATAGTGTCAGAGTTTGAATCATACAATTAGCTTTTAGAAACTGAAGAGAGATTGCTTGAAGGGCTGTGTTTATGCTGTCAGAGTGAGAGAAAATTTTTAAGAGAAGACTCGAGAAGAAAAATCCTTTAAATGATCGTAGCTGTGCCAAGAACCCTCCTGCTTTTGCCCCACACTCCTGAGTATTCTCTGAGGACACACTGTCCAGAAATTCCAATAATGCTAAATAGTTTTCTAGAATCGAATTTAAACTATTTGCCCTGACTGTCCACCTTGTTGGAGCAAATGGTCATAAAGAGCCAGGCCTAGAGTCTTCCATACCTCTTTGTATGTTTTCAAAAAAAGTTAGCCATTTTGGAGAGTCTCTAATGAATGTTATGAATTCCAGTAACTGATTTAGTATGTCTAGACATTCTTGTATTTTGCTGATGCAGTCCTGTACTACAAGGTTCAAGGAATGTGCCAAACAATGTATGAAAAGGGCCCTGGGCTCAACAGCATTTATCCTAGCCTGCACTCCAGAGTGAATACCAGCCATAGTAGCAGCTCCATCATAACATTGACCCCGGCATTTATTTATATCCAAGTCAAAACGTAACAAAACATCTTTAAGGATGCTGAATAGTGTAGTAGCATCTACAGTTGGTGTTTCATGAAATCCTAAAAATGCTTCTTCAATTCCGAAATCCTCACTGACAAATCGAAAACAAATTGAGACTTGCTCATGAACAGTAATGTCCGTCGTCTCATCCATCATTACAGCAAAATACTGAGCTGCTTTGATTTTGGAAACAACTGTGTTTTGCACATCTTGTCCCATAATGTCCAGCATTTCATTCATTATGTCATGAGACAACCACCTGTAGCTATCCCTTAACAACCATTGCTGCAACTGTGGACAATCAGTGGCTCGCACTTTTAGCACTTGCATGTAATTTGAACTCTCATCTGTATGGCCCCTGATAGCAAGCCCCTGTCGGGCCAGTAATCTTAAAGTTGTCATCATTTTTAAAAGTGCAATCCTTGCATCTACTGCTCGCTGCCTACTGGCATCAGACATAATGCTGTACACATTTTGCTTGACATGTGTTTTTATTACAGCCTCACTGTAGCAGCCACTTTTTTCATGGAATTCAAATCTTTCTATTGCTTTATGCCATGCACTATAACCAGTAACTGTGAATGCTTCATCATTTGTGGAAAATGTGAGCAGTTTTTTCTCTCTTGCCTCTTTACACACTGAACAGAAAGCCTTTTTTCCATCGGAATCATACAGTAGCCATTTGAACCGGTCAAGCCACCTTTCTTGAAAGGTTCTGCCTTTTTTCTTGGCGACTACTAATGATTCCTGTCTTGATTTTCCTTTTACAGACAGAGTGCTGCTGCTGCTGCTACATGGCTCCTCAACATCGACCACGTCCCTAGCAGTGTGACCTTGAGCAGCTGCTGTTTCCTTAGCTTCAGTCTCACAACTTGCTGCGTCACTTGTTGATGGTGCTGCTGTTTTACTGCTTGCCTCACTCTGTTTAGTCCATTTTTTAATAAACTTGTCCATTTTAACTTAGAGTGTGTTTCTCTTGTGTTGATTCAGAATAGGTTACACTGTTAGTTGCTGGTCTGGACAGAATATGATTAAAACATTAAAGTCAGTGAAGTTCAGAATAGCACTAGACAATCAGTTCACAGCACTTTGTTTTTGACACAAGGACCCCTCTTAAATCCTAATAGTCTGATTTATTTAGTTTTTTTTTTTTGGTTTTTGGATGGTCAGACACTGAAGGACTGTCCAGACAGGACAGTAGGAGGACTATAACAGCACTGACAGGCTAGGTTAGTCTCAGCTGCTCACTCTCTCACACAGACTTCGCAAGCACCCAGATACAGCACTGCCTATTCACTTGTTGGAGCCTTGCACTATGGGGCACAGAAGACACCTCTGTGCAATCAGCACTCTGACTTTAATATTTTACTTGTACGGGCATGACTAGACTGAAGTACTAGGCTGCATCCCGTCAGTCTCACAGTGAGCTAACTTTGCTGCCAATAAAAGACCACCCACACCACTGACACACACAGCCTGTGCCTGGCCCTCCTAGCCTGAACCTAGTGCAAAATGTTTTTGTAAAAACATGCTGTTTGGTTTTACTAGTCTGTCCTGATTCCTCTCTGTCTAACTGACTGCTGGTGACTGCACTGCAGTGTTGCCAGAAAATTTGTTTTTGTTCTATTTCTGTCCTTAATCTTGCTTTTCTATCCCCTCTCTCACCCAGCCAGAAACTCTGTTACTGAACACTGTCTGTGTCTATAGTTAAGTAGCACAGCACTGGGCCTGGCTGCAACCTGCAGACTAGTTTTAATTTTTTTTTTTTTAAGTTATAACGCGGTTCTGCCTGTCTGCAACAGGGCAGGTAGTTGGGGGTACAGTACACCCTTGGTGCCTTAGCTAGCTCAGTTCTTGACCGACGACAACCAGTAAAGATTTCACGAAAAAAATGCTCCTCGCTCAGCTCACACACAGCAATGGATCCTCACTGCGTGCGGTTGACTCACTCTGCTGACTCTCCCTCACTCCTCACATGTGATATGCAGGCTGGCAGCTCTCAGTTGAAGCTGCTCTCTACCTGCATCACATGACTGTCTCCTTGACAAGTCATCTGTCTATGATCGTCTTCTATCCAGGCGATTGGAGGAGCATGGGGAGCCAGTTGCAGCGAGCAAGTACAAGGCGCACAGCACGCAGGTTCGGGTTGGGTGTCGGTCAGAAATCATCAAGAGTCTGAGTCAAGACTGGGAAGGAATGGGAAACTGGATACAACATGCCATCATAGGAGTTTGGAGTCAAGTGAAGTCTGTAGTGTAGCAGGCTAGTAGCAGGTGGTGATTTATCTCCAGACTCCTACCTACCTCGCAAAGTTTCTTTAGGACTCAGGAGCCACTAGTGTGTGATCTAATGGGGCTTGTTAACTGGGACTCAGGTATAGTTTCTGAGACTTTGAGAGGGTCCAATGTCCCCTCCTCCCCCATTAGACACTAGCCCATGGCTGACACACCGTCCCCCCCACCCCGATCCACCAAAATCCCCAATCCTGGCTGGCACATACATATAGATATATTGCTTGCTTTGCTGCTGGCAGCAGGATGGAGTGACAGGCTGCATGAAAGATGAAACACCGTCCGACATTGTGTAATCTTTCTTGTTGACAAAAAACTTGAATCGAAAGTGTTTCATCTCTGCATGAAATCCTGAAAAGAGTAAGTTGCAGCAACTGCAGAACCTCCAATTCGGCCACCGAAACAAATCTACTGTATCCCAATTCCCAATTGTCTCCCCGAAGGGCGAAGGCTGTACAGCTTGGGTCTTGGGATGTCCCCAGCCCAGGCTCCCCATTAAATATAAAAATAATGCCCTCCTTAAAAGGAACAAAACATTCAGAAATTGGGAGAGGAGATAAGAGAAGAGAGAACTGTTATAAAATGAAATAAGAACAACATGCTGCTCCTAACTCTCTCTCTCTCTCTCTCTTGTTCTCTCGCTCTCTGTGACACACAGCAAGCAACTACTGCAGTCCGCAGAGCTCCCAAATCTGTCAGGGTGGGACCCATACCTCTCACATGCTGCTCCTAACTCTCTCTCTCGCTAGTCTCTGTGACACACAGCAACCACCGCAGAGCTCCCAAATTGGTCTGGGCAGGACCCATACCTCTCAGCGACTCAGCTGTCAAAGTGAGTTGTTCAACATCAGCGAACAAGTTCACACACTGCTGTCCCGTGGCACTGGCAGCAACTCAGCATTATACAGTATGACTCAGCGACTCGACTCAGCTGTCGATGTGGGTTGTTTGTGCCAGTGCCAGGTTGCCGCTATTGGGGGGGGCAATTTGTGAAAGTTGAAACTTGAAGGGACGCTCACTCACACGGCTCACGGAGTATCGGGCAAGCAGGCACAGTAAGTGGGAAATGAAAAGGCAAGGTGGAGGACAAAGAATTTGGGGGTGCTCATATAAACTTTGTGGGTGCTCAAGCACCCGAGCACCCACACTGTCAGTGCCCCTGAGCCCAGGGGAGGGGCTGGCTAGAAACAGCAGTCCTGAACCCCAGTCACAAATAGGAGAGCCCACAGGACTTCCTTCTGAAGGGGCGCTGGGAAAGGTCAGATGAGGGCAGCTGAGTGCTGCACAGCGAACTGACCCTACCTTGCAAAAACTGAGGGAAATAGCTAATAGGGCTGAGGGTCATCAGGGGGGGTAAAGACTCCATTTACTGGCACAATGGGCTGCTGCACAGAGAATGCACAACAGAGGAAGGGCTAAATAGTGAGGTGCTCCAGCAGCTGGTAGTCCATAAGGTTCACCTTTAGCAGCTTTTGGCCCTTGCCCATGATATCCCATTTTTAGGCCTCTTGGGGGTGAGGTGCACGAAAAAGTGTCTAACCAACAATTTCTTCTGGCCTGGTATTGGCAAGGATGTGCAAATTATTGCAGGACTTGTCCACAGTGCCAGCAGGTGGAGAAATGGGAGACAAGGCCAAGTCAACTTTGGTGCCCCTGCCCATTATTGATGAACCTTTCAAGGGGGTATCTGTGGATGTAGTGGGGCTGCTGAGCACCCCAAGTCACACTGGCAAGTGGTATATCCTGGTAGTTGTCGACTGTGCCACAAGATACCCAGAGGCAGTGGCCCTAGCATCCTCTGAGGCAGAACTAGTGGCAGATGCACTGTTGGGAATATTTAGCCAGGTAGGCTTTCCCCAGGAGATACTGTCAGATCAGGGTGCCAATTTCATGTCAGGGTTAATGAGTAGTTTGTGGGAGAAGTGTGAGATAAAGCAACTCAAAACCTCCACATACCATCCCAAGCTAATGGTCTGGTGGAGCAGTTTAATTCAACCCTTAAGACCATACTGAGGACTTTTGCAGACCAGGATAAGAGGGACTGAGACAAATATTTGCCTCATCTCCTATTTTCATACAGGGAAGTCCCACAAGAGTCCACAGGGTTTTCACCTTTGAAGCTCCTGTTTGGTTATAGGGTGCAGGGGCCCCTAGATTTGATTCGGGTTGAATGGGAGGGTGACTGTGCCTCCCAAGGGGAGTCTGTTGTGGAGTACATCCTAAACCTCAGGACTCATCTTAAGGAGCTCATGGGGTTTGCTCAGGAGCATCTGACCACTGCACAACAGCGGCAGAAAGTCTGGTATGACTGTGGGGCCCGAGCCAAAGAATATGAGGTGGGACAGTGAGTGATGGCACTCATCCCTGTCCAACAGAATAAATTACAGGCAGCATGGGAGGGTCCATTCTCCATTGTCCAAAACGTTAGTGGTGTCAATTCCATGATAGAGCTACTGGACAGGAGATGCAGGCGAAAGGTGTATCATGTTAACATGCTGAAACCCTACCATGACAGGGAGGATTTGGTTCTCACTGTAGGCAGTGCCCCAGAGGAGAAAACTGAGATGAACCCACTGGTGGACTTGCTTGGGGAGGCCCGGTTTGCATCTTCTGTGGACAACCTTACCCTTTCTGAACAGCTGATGCCTGCCCAGGTGCAAGAAATTAGGGGTGTGCTGAGCGAATTTGAGGACATGTTCACAGGGAAACTGGGGTACACCATGATGGCAGAGCACCATGTAGATGCAGGGACCCAGGTTCCCCTGAAACAGTCCCCCTACAGGGTACCTGAGCACATTAAGCAAACTGTGAAAGAGGAGCTCAAGGAGGTGCTGGAACTTGGAGTAATCTAGGAATCTAGTAGCCCCTTGGCATCACCCGTGGTACTGATCCCCAAAAGGGATGGCACCACACGATTCTGTGTTGACTACTGGAAGCTTAATAGCTGCACGGAGTCTGACGCCTATCTCAGAACAGATGTGACCCTGGAGCGACTGGGGGGAGCCAAGTATTTGACCACAATAGACCTAATGAAGGGCTATTGGCAGGTACCTCTGACCACTGCAGCCAGGGAGAGATCAGCTTTTGTCACTCCATTTGGTTTATACGAGTTCAGGGTAATGCCATTTGGAATGAAGAATGCACCTGCAACCTTTCAACGGCTTGTGGATCCCATTCTGTCTGGGGTAGGTGAATTTGCATTAGCGTATATGGATGATATAGACTTATACAGCCAGATCTGGAATGAGCACATCAAGAATGTGTGGGATGTGTTCCACAAGCTGAAGAATGCAGGTCTGACAGTCATGGTGGAAAAGTGTCAGATAGGCATGGCAGAAGTATCCTACCTTGGGCACCGGGTGGGTAGTGGACACATCTGCCTGGAGCCTGCCAAGGTTGATGCCATCCTGGCCTGGCCTACTCCTACCACCAAGAAACAGGTCAGGGCATTTCTGTGGACAGTAGGGGACTACCAAAGATTTGTTCCTCACTATAGCGATCTGGCCAAGCCCCTGACAGACCTAACCAAGAAGGCAAAGCCAGATACAGCAAAGTGGTCAGAAGGCTGTGAGGTCGCTTTCCAGGAGCTAAAGAAGGCCTTAAGTGGCCCAGCTATATTGGTTAGCCCCAGTTGTAGTCTAAAGTTTGTGGTCCATGTCGTTGTCCTCTGAGTACGACATGATGCCTCAGATCATGAGCTGGGGGCCGTGCTGAGCCAAGTTACCCAGCAGCGGGAGGAGCACCCAGTTGTGTACCTCAGCTGGAGGCTTTTGCCCAGAGAGGAGGCATATGCCACAATTGAAGAGGACTTGCTTGGAAATAGTGTGGGCCCTTCAGAAGCTGCAGCCTTACCTATATGGGAGAGAATTAACTGTGGTCACAGATCATAACCTCCTGATATGGCTTCATAGGTCAAGTGGGCAAAATGGAAAACTACTGCGTTGGAGTTTGGTACTGCAGGCATACAACATGACCATCCAGCATTGCAGTGGCAAACAAAATGCAGATGCAGATGGGCTATCTAGACAGGGTTAATGGCATGGCTGGATGCTTTGGGCACTTCCCAGTAGTTGTCTGAATGGCTGTCACTTGGGTGGCCCAAGGGACACATCTTCATTATCTTGAGAGGGGGAGATGTGACAGGAATGAGAAGGAAGGAGTTAATGGTTTGGATTATGTGCTTGGTGTTTGGATTCTCTAGCTGGTGTTTTTTAGCAGATAAAAAACACACACACACACACAGGCTAAAATCCACTGTCCAGCAGCATCCACAGCATCTGGCTAGGTAAGAGCTGGGTCATAAATCTCGAGTGGACATGTCCCCACACACACACACACACAGGCCAGTTTGAAGGGGTTGGTTCACTCAAATATAAACTTAATGGTAAAAGGGAATGTAATTGGTCACTGATAGGTGTTCACTCTGATTGGGACAATTAAATACATACATGGTAGATGGTTGGTGCATTCAAAGGGAGACTAGGAATGACCTATTCTCAAGAGAGTATATAATATGCTGAAAAGCAATGAAGGGGGTTCCTCTTACTTTGGAAGCCGAAGGGGGTAACTAAGATTAGAGCCTATCCTTCTAACTATGTCTGTGGGAGCTGGCAGTTAGCATAGAGTCCAGCAGTTTCTGGAAAGGACAGGGAAGGGTACGTTTAGTACTAGCATATTGCAGTAATAGCGTTTTTCTTTTGCCATCTGTTATTTAAAAATATTTGTTTACATTTCCTGTGTTAGTGTTATTCTCTTTTTGTGTAAATATATATCCTGTAAATGCTCAGTGCACTTTCTGTTAAGTAAAAAGATATTTATTTGCTCAACAGTTGTGACTGTGATGTCATTTTTCTAAGGTAATATTTGGTTTCCACTGGCTGAGGTTATCTCTGTGTAGCATCCGCCACCTGAGAGAGAGACACTACCAGACTTTACCTTGTGCAATTGCACGTTTAATTATTCAAGTTTGTAAACTTGAAGGGGGTGTTGGAAGACAGTCCAGCTGGTGGCAGTGAATACCTGAGGACAGACACCTCTCTGAAAGCTGTTCCAGCCCAGAGGGAGAGATGGGTTGTCACATGCAGTTCCTGATTTCAAACTCCATTTCTTGACTGAAAAAGTTTCTGTATAATATTGTGACTTATTCATGTACTGTGCTTTTTTCAATGTTCATTTTATTTATTGATTTATTTATTTGGTAATTCGGAAAACGACCTTTTGAGTAAGGACTTATTTACAAAGGTTACACGTCATACAATAAAAAGGAATACAGACAAACTAATACAGGAAAATAATACACACAGTTTCATGAAATGTAACAGAAAACAGAGCAATGCTTTAGATTAAATTAAAAGAATATTGTGTGGCCAAAGGGGCCTTGTCGTTACTGCTGCCCAAATGGAACCTTGTCTAGATATCTGTGGTTGGTTTGCAATAGGGCTGTGTCCAGAGGGTAGTTTGAGAGCAATTAGCAGGTAGAGGTGGGGAGCAGAAATAGGCAAAGGGGGAATGCAGACAGTGGACAGGTTAAGATACAAGGGGTTGGGGAGAGAGGCAGGAGAGAATTGTAAGTGGTGGCACCCCACCACCATCTTTATTAACTCTTCAGTGCTCATTGTAGAGCTGTGATTGATTGAGTGGCACCCCCTGGCTCCCAAATGCTCCCAAACCTGGCTCCACCACTGGAAAGTGAGTGAGAGAAAACGAGGGGGAGACAGAGAGCAAGAGTGAGTGGGAAGCAAAAGCAATGATTGATATTGCTACATAAGGGGAGTCTTCACAGTGGTGGGAGGACTGAAAATGTGAGAATAGCAGAGGGAACTGCGGATGCTAGAAGAGTGATTCCTCGCACCACATTGTGCATATGTTCAGTTGTGTGCACCTTCCCATACAATACAGCTTGCTATGCCTCAATGCACCTGTGTCCTGATGAGATCCATACTGGCCTCAAGAATGGCAAATCCAAGCCTTTGCAATGTCAAGGGCTCCAGTAATTACTTGTTCCATGAACCAAAACCAGTAATGATTAGGATTCATATCAACACATGCCTTGTGGTGGCACACTGAAAGGTGGTCACTTGTATGAACATATGAATGTGCCAGCAGAAACAGACCTCCTGGTCTATCCTTTTCTTCTCAAGTATGCAGCTAGTACTCCTAGTTTGCAGCTGCCCCCTCTCTTTGTCATTCCACTTCTGCCTTCCCACCCTCACTCTTCTCTGCTTCCTGTCCCATGCCCTTTTAAAGCTGCTTACAGATTTACATGATACCACCTACTCTGGTAGTGTGTTCCATTTTCCTACCACCCACTCCGTGAAACAGTGTCTCCTCATTTTCCTCCTAAATCTTCCCCCTTTATTCTTAGCCCAGGACCCCTGGTGTCCTGCTGCCTCCTTAACTTGGAGACCACATCTGCTCCATCCTTATTAATTCCCCTCAGATACTTGAATGTCTCTGTCATGTCCCTTCTATCCTCCAGGGTGTACATATTCAGGTCTTCCAGCCTGGTCTCATAGTATCTTTACTCCATTCCACATATCATCTTCAGTGCCCTCCTCTGCACTCTTCCAGTAGCCTGATACAGTAGTCCTTCATTATAATGAATCCCGGTTATAAGGAACAAGATAATTGGACCCCAATATCACCTCCTTATTTTTCAAATGCGGTCACAATCATTTTCCACCCCCCCTTCAGTTCTAGTCACAGAAGTTACAGAGCCCGTTTCTAAGTTCCTAAGTATTTGACACTGAAGTGCTTGCAACTGCAATGACTTGTACTCACTCAGAATTGAAATAAGAATAAAAACTTTGAGTGCTTAATTGATTACGAATCAAGCCCTGTTAATTAATAAACATTCCTCTGTATTCTGCGGTGTTTGCCCTTCACAGTTCACAGATTTCAGTTGTTCCAAATAAATAAAACACTGTTTACTTTCATTGTGTCATGGTCTGATCTGTCTGTCTCTGTCATGGCTGAGAAACGAAAAAGAAAGGTGTTGGATCTGGAGCAGAAAATAGAAATTCTAAACTTCATGAACGGAGCGGAGTAAACAAGGGGTGTGAAATCTAGACAACTTTGGACGCTTAATTCAATAAATAATAAATAAAGCAACAAATGTTTTTAACTTTAAAAGTAAATACCTTTTCAACTTTCTATACATAAAATAAATATTTTCTGCTACTACAGTACTACACAGTTTAGTGTGCATGTCATTCAGTCTCACATGGACCCAAGCCAGTTCGTTATAAGTGACTATTGTATCATGCTTTAGGTTTGACCTCCAAAACTGCATACACTACTCAAAGTGCAGTCTTACCGGTGACCTGTAGCAGGTCAAGATCACCTCTCTTTGCCTGGACAAAACCCCCCTCGCTATGTACCCTAGCATTTTGTTTGCTTTTGAAGCTGCTCTCCTGCACTGGACAGTATTGTTCATGGTCCCTGTTACCATTACCCTTAGGTCCTTCTCCTCCTCAGAGATCCCCAGCTTGCGCCCCCAGTCAGTATTCTCTCTTTTGGTTCTTCACCCTGAAGTGCATAGCCTTGCATTTCTTTGCATTGAACCCCAGCTGCCACCTCTCTGACCACTTCTCTAGCTTGCTTAGGTCCTGCTGCAGCTGTTTCCATCCTTCCTCTCCATTCACCACTGCTCCCATTCTGGTGTTGTCTGAGAACAGACTTACCTTGCTCACCCCTCTATGCACAATGTCTGATATGAAGAGCCCAAATAATACTGGTCCCAGCACAGAGCCCTGTGGCACCCTACTCGTCAACGGCTTAGGAGTTGAGAGCTAGCCTCCCATTCAGCCAGCTTGTAATCCAGTTCATCATTTTTTACTCTTACCCTTACACCAGTTAGCTTCTGCCCAAACCACTCATGAGGCATGGATCAAAGGCCTTGCTGAAGTCCAAGTAATGACCCTTATCCAGCTCACCTGTTGCCCAGTCATAATATTGTATCAGGTTGGTTTGACAGGACTTCTCCAAAATGTACCCATGCTGCCTCACATCCTGGAGGTCGTTGTCCTCTAAGTACGACAGCAGTCTTTCCTTTAGCATTGTTTCCATCAGTTTGTACACTATGGAGGTGAGACTCACCGGACGATAATTACTCGGTTCATCCCTTGGTCCACTCTTGTGTACTGACACTCATTGTCAGTGGCTCAGCAGATAACACACTTGCCTCTGAGGTTGGAAGCTGAAAAGGCTATGGGTTCTATCCCCACACCAGGCACTTGGGTTAGTATCCCAATACTGACACTGTAGTGCAGCATGAGGGGGGTGTTGCACTCCTGAGGTGCCATCTTTCAAATGAGATGTTAAACCGAGGTTCCAGCTGCCTGTTCTGGTGGTTGTTGAGGTGGATGTTAAAGATCCTATGGCAAGTCTCGAAAGAGTTGTGAAATTTCCTTGGCATCCTGCCAGATTTCCTCCATTCACTAGAAATACCACCAACAGCTTAATCTGATTCAGTTTCAGTTGGTTGCCATCTGTATTCCCTCCCCCCCCAGTCACCCCTGAAAAAGAAACTTCCTGTCTCAGTGGGCCTACTAGGTTGACAAAATTCAGTTAATAAATAAATAAATGTGCCATCCTCCAGTCCAGTGACACACATCCCAACTCCAGTGGGGTTGCTGCACAGATCCACCAGCACCTCTGCCAACACCACTGCCATCTCCCTCAGCACCCTGGGTGGATACCATCAGGCTCTGGTGTCTTATCTACCCTCAGTGCCCTCAGTCCCTTTAGGACTTTACCTCCCTCAATCCTTCCATCTGCCACCTCCTCTCCCCCCTTCCTCTCAGCCCATGGTGGTAGTGGTCCCCCTTTTACTTTCATGCATACTGAGCAGCAGTATTCTTTCAGTGCTTCTGCCTGCTCCTCACCCTTTTCCATCCACTCTCCACACTTTTTTAGCCTCACTATTGTCTCTTTGCACTTCCTTTTCTCCCTGATGTAAAATGATGCATCTGAAAGTCTTTTTCTCCTCCCCCTCAATTCCTTGTGCTGATCTCGGCTCCCTCTGGGCTTTAGCTTCTCTCCCTTTTCTGGTCACCTCCTTGGACCTTCTTGCATACTCCTTCCTGTTCCCTTCATTCTCTGCCCCCTTATACTTCTGGTGCACCTCTTGTTTTGACCTCTCCACCTCCACTGCCTTTCTGTTCAACCAGCCTGGTTTCCTTGCCAAATTTACTTTAATATAGTTCATAGAATTTACCTTACACCTACTAGATTACATAAGACAGAAAACACTATTTCACTGTTCTGCCTAAGATGTCAGAATGAAAGGGGCTAGTCATCCCACATGTTGTTAAGTGTGTGAAACTTATACCGCTTTGGAAATATAAATGGTCTTTTATTGGGGAGACCATTGGGTCTGTTGTTCCCCTTTGATCCTGGAATTGCAATATCTGGCTATAAAATTGATTTGAGCCAAGTTAGGGACCCATGGGGAAACACAAAGGACTCTCTGGAATATTGATATATTAATTGCGGGCAAGGTAATACTCCAGCATTGGAAACAAGTGGAAGCTCCCTCTCAGGAAGAATGGAGGGGAAAAATGCTGGTGTGAGCTAGGCTAGACAGAGCTGTGTGTACATCTGAAAATGTGATAGAGACACATAATCTAATATGATCTCTCTTTAAGCAAAATTTGTTTAATTTGGTATAAAATTAAAATTGGCTTGTAAAATGATATGGTGATGATGTTGCAAGAAGTCTTCAAGAAATTTCAAAAGATTGAAGCACCCAAACTCTGAGTCATATCATTTAAAAACAAAAACAAACAACAAAAAAGCCTGGTTTCCTTGCTCTGCTCCTCTTCCTCTGTGTCTTGGTGTAGGCTTCCTTCATCTCTGTAATCCCTGTTTAATAATATCCCATGTTTGCTCTGTGTCTAGTTCCTGTCTTATGCCCTCCAGTTTCCCTTTCAGGACTTCCTGCATCCTCCCAAAATCCATCCCCCTGAAGTTTACCATCCAGGTTACAGAGTTATCTGACTTCCTGTACATCATGATATTAAACCACACCATTTGGTGATTGCAGTAAGCTAGCAGGTCCTCCACCCTTATTTCCTTTACTGCCTCCCCATTTGACAATACTAGATCTAACATGTTCTTTAGCCTGGTAGGTCCACTAACCAACTGCATCAAGAGACCCTCCTGGATTGCATCCTGGAACTGTTGCTCCTTAGCACTGGTGATGACTGGAATGGTCCAGTCAACCCCCGGCAAGTTGAAATCCCTTATGTCGACCACCTTCCCTTTTCTGCATACCTTTATAATTTGTCCCACAAATTCCCTGTCAGGCTCCTCAGACTGGGACGGTGGCCTGTATTCCACCCCACAACCTCAGTTTCCTACCTCTTAAATGTATGAGCTGCAGCCAGATTGCCTCTGTTCTCCTTTCTTCCCTCTCATTCTTTGTGCATTTCATCCCATCCCTCACATAGACTGCCACCCCACCCCACCCCCATGGTCCATCCTGTATGATATGTACCCTGGGATTGCCAGATCCCAGTCCTGGTGCTCAGTTGCCCACATTTCTATGACAGCTGCAATGTCGACCCTCCACACTGCCAAGAGTGCCTGTAGCTCAGTGGATTTGTTGCCTAAGCTTCTCAAATTTAGTGAGACCACCCTCTATCCTGCCCCTTCTCTTCATCACCCTCCATCTCCTCCCTTCTACTCCCTCCCTTTTCAGCCACTCTGACTCTTTCCCTGCTAGTCCAGGGGGGTAGGTTGTGACTCCACTCTCAGATCCCTGCCTACCTGCTCTCCACTTGCCACCTCCTAACTTGTTTAAATCCACCTTTGTCGCAGTATACCTCCCCAGTCCTTGCTTCAATCCCCCCTTCCCTTCCCCGCTCAGGTAGAGCCTATCCCTTGCAAAAAGATTGTTAGTATCCCAGGTACTGCCCCAACCACCCACAACCCCATACCCCTTAGTTTGACACCATTCTGCCAACCATGCTTTCAGCTCCCCAATCCTCTCCTTTCTCACTGTGCTTACACAGGGTACTGGGAGCACCTCTGAGAAGGACACAAATTCCTCATTCTCCTTGTACAACCTTCCCACTTCCTGTAACCTCTCCCTTTCTACCTCTACCATTTCCCATCCTAGGTCATTTGTCCCCACATGTACCACAATGTGAATATTCTACTACCCCAGCTTACGCACCTTAGAATTGCCTGTCCTGCTTTGTCTGCCTTTAATCCCAGTATGGACTCCACCCATATCTAACTTTGCTTGTCCCCTCTTGCGACTCCATCTGATCCCCTTGAGTATGGAGTCCCCCAACACCAGTACACCCCCCCTCCTCTTTCTTCGTGCCCATCGCCACCCCCCATCCAGGTTCTCATTCCAAGGGCCACTCAAGATGGTGCTTTTACCATTTGCCCCAGTGCCTTCCCCCAACCCCACTCAATTAAGACTTGCCGGTGAGCCAAAAAATTGACTGCGACATTTCCAGGTGAATTCACGCTATTTAGTAGAATGGGTTACTATGCATGCCAGTGGGGATGGTTGTAAGCACTCTTGTTCTGAGTAATCTATTTCTAGATCCCTGCACCAACTAGTCAACATTGAGACTGATGAGTCACCCATCATAAAGAATTTTGTATAGGTGCCCCCCAAGGTGTCCCCACATATGACCATTTGTATTATCCTCAAGACATTGAAATGGGGTCTGGTAGCTTAGAGGTATCCACTCTTTGTTGCAGTAAATAGTTTTTGACCTGGGTATATCTGAAAAGGTAATTGTTGGATAAGCCATAACTTATTTTAAGGGTTTCAAATGAGATAATGCCTACTGGAGAAAGGAATTGCTTAAAAAATTTAAGTCCCACCCTTCTCCATTTTAAAAAGGTGTGGTCCAGGGCTGCCAGAAGGAATCACCTGTCTTCTAAGATATGTGTGAAAAAGAATTCCCTGAAACCCTTATGTAATTTTAACTTGTACCATAATTTAGAAAATTGGGCTGTAAAAGTTGTAAAATCCCACATAGGTGGTGTCTTGTTTACCGAGGCCAAGGTTATCTTAGTGATTCGATATATAGGTCATTTCAACCACAAGGTCAGTAGTTGGAGAAAAAAAAAAAAAAGCTGCCGGTGCATGGAATTTCAAGTTTGGTAGGGTACCTCCACCTAGGGAAAGCAGAAGTTGCAATAGAGACATCCTGATCCTCTGCCTCTGACCATCCCAAATAAAGTTTGGTATAATTTCGTCCCACCACTTAAAATAAAAGTTAGATGAGAAGGTAGGGATATTTAAGTGATAACATCCATCTTGTAGGAGTATATGAAGCAATAACTGACTTCTGTGGATGATTAAACGCAGAGGCTTTGCGGAAGCCGGTTATTGCGAGTATACTCCTATAAGATGGATGTTATTAACTATTATACCACTAGGAGTTGCACAGAATTTTTTATGCAACTCCTACTGAAAAATCATCTCTGTTCGATGTGAAAATTAAGGTTTGAAAAGTAAAGCCGTGAGTGTGGGCACGCGCATTGGTGCAGGTGGTAGTATACATGCCCGCATGTCCAGAGTCATGCTTCACTTTTGAAATTCCATTTTTGCGCCATAACTCTGAATGTCTGAAATGAAGTAGTCATGGAAGAAAAGAACTCGCATTTGATTTGTTTCCGACTTGCTCAGTTGTGATGCTAAACTTTGTTTTTTCTGTTTTTCTCTCTCTCTCTCTCTCTCTCTCTCAGTTTAGTGTCACGCTCCCCCAGCCCCTTGTGCCCGGCTCACCACAACAAGAAGTTTGTCTCTCTGTGCTCAGTCGAGTTCGAGCTCAGTTTCCGGGGTCGGTCTCTTTTGGTGTGTGTCGCATAAATACAGTGGGAGACAGAAATAGCATACTTAGTTACAGTGTACAAGAGCTCATATAACAATCTCATGAGTGCGCGAATGCAAGTGGAAAGACACTGTGGATAAGAGGGGAATATGGATAACCTACTATGGGCGTGGTTTTAGGCAAATCTATGGTAGGTGTGGTTAACAAGTGAATAACCTACTGTCGGGGAAGCTGAATGTGGATAAACTACTGTGGGCATGTAGGCAGTAGTTTGTGGGATAACAACTCCTAATTTTTCTGTGTTCTAATTGGCTAAAACCAGATACCTGTGGTATAATTTGAAATAAGTATAATCATTTTGACAAGATTGTCATCCAAATGGTGATTCTTTTGAAAAAATTTAAAGGTAACTTGGACCAACAGGATAAATCGGATTGGATCTGAATTGATAAAGGTTCATAATTTACCAGTTTAAGATTGTCCAAGTTGCTTGGAATATGGATTTCCAAAAAATTTTTGTTTCATACCACTTTATGGGATGTTTGTTTTTACGAGATGGGGATGGGAGAAGATTCGTTTTAACTATATTTAACTGTAAACCCCAAACAGCTTTAAAGGGCCCCAGAGTTTCCCACCGCACAGGAAGAGAAGTCTCCGGGTAGAGGGCCGTCACCAGAATGTCATTGGTGAACAATGTCGCCTTATGTTCTCTCTGACCCACAGGGACCCCCTCAATCTGAACATTCCTCCAAATAGTCTTGGCTAGGGGCGGGGCTTAATATAAATAGCAAAAAGTAGTGGGGATAAAAGGCATCCCTGTCTCATGCCCCTTTGTATTTGTATTGGTTGGGATAAAGAAACATTAACTCAAATGTAGGCCTTAGGATGGATATAAATATATTTCAGACATGTAAGGAACAAATCCGGGAAAGAACATTTTGAAAGGGTAGCCCACAGGAATCCCACCTCACCCTATTGAACGCTTTATCTGCATCTAAATGTATTATAGTAGAGGGAATTTTTCTGGCATGTATATACTCCAGCAATAATAGGACTCGGTGTAAATTATCAGATGTGCTTCTCTGTTTTATAAAACCAGATTGGTACTGTTGTATTAACTGAAGAAGTATAGGTTCCAGCCTTTTGGCCTAAATGGCCATAAATATTTTGTAGTCCACATTCAAAATTGAAATAGGGTTTGGGGATGATGGAAGAGTAGTGTCCTTCTCGGGTTTAAGTAGGGGAGAAAGAACAGCATAACTCCAGGAGGGTGGGGGGACTCTCCCTCTGCCACTGCTCGACAAGCCAATAGAAAACTGGGAAGTAGCTGAGGGATAAAAGTTTTATACCATTCCAGACCAAAAACATCCGGGTTGGGACGTTTCAAGGTGTTTTTTTTTTTTATTACTACTTTATTTTTCCCTCCTGTGCAGCCACCACTCTGCCTTACATCCAGCCACCACTGCGCTTCCCCCGATGACCCCCAGGGCACACCCCCACACACACCGGCTGGCATATGCTGCTGTACCCATGAGAAGGACCCCCCTTTAGTCCCCGCACCAGGCCAGGATCCAATACTGGCATGTGAGGTCACCCCCGGGCCACCGCCAGGCTCAGAAAGCTGTGGCCATCAAGCTGCCGTGAGTGATGCTGCTAGTTTTTCCTCCTTTGTTCCCTAGGAGTGCAGACGTGCAGTGACATCTAGCACTGACTAGTGGACGTCCGCTGCACTCCTCCCTTAATTGCACTGGCTCTAGCAGTATCTCTGGGCATCCCCAGGGGCCACTGCAGAGCGGTGGAAGCCTACATTCCTCCCCAGGATAAGAGAGCAGTCCTCCCTGAACCTGGGTCGAGGTGTGGCGCACAGCACCTCAACCCTCAGCACCACCAGGCCACACATTTCAAGCATTTTAAATATTTTACCTGTTGGAGTATCTCTTCAGGTTTAATTGGTCACTCCAACAGTCGTTTATGGAACTCTGATAACTTGGGTAAGTGAAGCTTATCCACGAATAGAGGTATTACTTTATCTTGTATCAGGGATGGCTGAGGGGCTGCATATAAAGACTCATAAAATTGTGTAAAAACCTGCCTGATTTGTTCTTCCTTATAGGTAGTTGTGGCGGATATAGTAGATTTTAGTTTTAAACTAGTAGAGGCCCATTTATTGGTTCTTAATGTCCAAGCCAAAACCCAAGTTCCTCTCCTCCCCCCATAGTTATACTGTCTTAAATAATTCAGGCTCTGGAGAGTTCCAAAATCTAGTATTTTTTGTATTTCTTGTTTTAAACTTCTAATCCGTCATTGAAGAGCTGTATCTCCCTGTCTATATAAGAGTTAGTATGAAGCTAGGTGGTCTGTTAAATAATTAAGCCTAGCATTCATCTCCTTTTGTTTTTGGGAAGCGTATTCCAGTATCTCACTTTGTAAAACTGCTTTTAAAGCATCCCACTGAATCAGATGGGAGGCTTCAGGACTAGAATTGTCCTGAATTACTTGTGGAATGTGTTCCCAAAGGTAGTCCTGGAACTCGTGATACCAAAGAAGGAAAGCATGAACCTCCAGAACCTGAATCTCTTGTTTGACCAGATTCATTTTAAGAATTAATGGATTGTGGTCAGATAATACCCTTGGCTCGATTTAAATGTCCTGTACTGGACTAACATGTTCCCCTGTAATGAAAAAATAATCTAGTCTTGAGTATGTGTTATGTCTCCCAGAAAAAAAGGTGTACCCTGGGATGGATCAAATGTTCTCCTCCAGGTATCCTCATAGAAACATAGACTTTGATGGCAAATAAGGACCGCTTGGCCCACCTAGCCTGCCCATTTCCCTACCTAGAGGATAAGCTGCAGATTCTATTTAACCAACAGCCTGTTTCTTTCTACCCCCCACAAAAATTGCCTTATGTCTGTCCCATGCATTCTTGAATTCTCCCACAGTTTTAGACCCCACAACCTCCTCAGGAAGGCTGTTCCATACATCCATACACCCTCTCTGTGAAAAAAAATACTTCCTCACATTGCCCCTGAGCCATCCCCCCACTATCTGCAAATTGTGTCCCCTTGTTCTTGCACATCTCTTTTTCTGAAAGATGCTACCCTCTTGGACTTTAATTCCACTGAGGTACTTAAACATTTCTATCATGTCCCTCCTCTCCCTCCTTTCTTCAAGGGTATACATATTAAGCTCCTTTAGTCTCTCCTCATGTGGCTTCTCTTGCAGACTTTGTACCATTTTAGTTGCCCTCCACTGAACTGCCTCCATCATGTCTATGTCCTTGCAGAGATGGGGTCTCCAGAACTGGACGCAGTACTCCAGATGGGGTCTCACCAACTGTCTGTACAGGGGGATAACAACTTCCTGTATTTCTGCTGGTGGTACCTCTCCCTATACATCCCAGTATCCCCTCAGCCCTCCTTACTGACTTCTCACATTGCTTGCCAACCTTAAGGTCATCTGATATGATTACCCCCAGGTCCCTTTCCATTTTTGTTGTTGTTGCTACTACTACCTCCCCCCCCCACTGTGTAATCTTCCCCTGGTTTTTTGTTTCCTAGGTGCATCATTTTGCACTTTTTTGCATTGAATCCAAGCTGCCATACTTCTGACCATTCCTACAACCTTGCCAAGTCCCTTCTCACCCTTTCCACCCCTCCTTGTGTATCAACCCTGTTGCAGATCTTTGTGCCATCTGCTAAGAGGCATACTTTTCCTTCCAGTCCCTCTGCAATGTCACTTATAAAGACATTAAAAAGGACTGGACCCAGTACTGAACCCTGTGGTACCCCACTAGTAACCCTTCTTTCTTCAGAGTGGACTCCATTTACAATTACTTTCTGTGACCTGTTGTCCAGCCAATGTTTTACCCAGGCTACCACCCTGGGACCCACTCCCAGGTTGGTTAATTTGACTGTTAATCTTTTGTGTGGGACTGTGTCAAATGCCTTGCTAAAGTCTAGGTAGGCCATGTCCTCAGCCCCTCCCTGGTCTACTACTTTGGTCACCCAGTCAAAGAAATCAATTAGAATTGTCTGACATGACCTTCCCGCTGTGAACACCATGCTGCTTTGAGTCCTGTGCCCCACTGGTCTCCAGGTACTCAACAGTTCTTTCCTTCACAAGTGATTCCATCACTTTCCCTACCACAAGGGTCAAACTGATAGGTATGTAGTTTTCCTGCCTCTGTCTTGGTCCCACTTTTGTGAAGGGGGATCACATCTGCCTTTCTCCAGTCCTTAGCTACTACACCATCCTTCCATGATTTGTTAAAAAGGATAGTCAGTAGTGTCACTAGTTCTCTGCTTAGTTCTTTTAGAATTCTGGGGGTGAATTCCATCTGGCCCCATTGCTTTGTCCACCTTCAGTTTTAGGAGTTTTTTCAGAACCCTTTCTTCTGTGAAAGGACTGGGATTAACCCCCCCCCCATCCAAAGTGCTTCTGTTAACTGGATTAGGTACATCCCCCACCTCCTCTTTATTTGTCCTCTATGCCCAAAAAGGTAAAATTCCCTTTGAAGTATTTAGCTGCCTTAGATAGCCTACTCAGCTTAGGGTTTGAGAAATCCAAATGTGGGTGGAAGGGAATATTAAACTCTCCACCCATAATTAAGACCCCCTTGAGCATCTCCATAACCCTCTGTAGAAGGGTCCATATTACAGGGAGAGACATTTATAGTGGAAACAGTTACTGTCTGGGAGTAAAGAGACCCTGTAAGAATCATATATCTACTCTGTGGATCCAGATAAGTGTCCTGAATTTCTAGTGGGGTTGATGTAGGAATTAAAATAGCCATTCCCCCTCTTATGTCCTCCTGGATGAGAGGATGCCAGTACCCAATATCGGCCTCCCCAGTGTAGTTTTAAATGTTCAGCTGATGAGAAGTGGGATTCCTGTAAAAAAAAAAAAAAAAAAAAAAAATCTCTATCTCTATCTGCTTTTCTAAGTGCTGCATAATCCTATAATGTTTAACAGGGGAATGCAAGCCATTCACATTCTGAGAGAAAATATTTACCGCTACGTTAACCATAATCCCATAGTGGAAATATTGTAATTGTTTGCTTAGAATATCGATGTATCCCTAGAGGGCATAAGTAAATGGTAAAAATTATACTCCATGTTTCCTTCCCCAAATCCGGGGGTCCTTTAAGAAAACCCGGATTGAGTGATATCCCAATACATAGTTGTCTTCAGTGTCTCTGGCCAAGGAGGGGGTATTATGACTTGAAATTAGAGTTGTGTCACCATCAATTTTTAAATTAAACACATAAACAAAATGTAACATTCTTATCAACAGCCAAAAACCTTGTCTATTAACCTGTCTCCATTTGGAGAAAACTATGTACATTCATTCTTCCACTGTTGTGGGAGTTATGACCATCTCCAGCCCTGGTCCCAGGATAAGGGGGAAGCTCCTTCTTCCTAGGAAAGTGGGACATGACCCACTGAAGATGGATTCCGACCCACTTGAGAGGGAACACCTCCTCTAGGAACAGTTCCACAGTAGTAACTGTCCCTGCGGTGGTGGTGACTAGGATGTTACATATTATTCACAAGGTATTAAATAACCCAAAATGCTGGAGGGAAAAGCCATCCCTCCACCTTTTAAAAAAAATAAAAATGAATTCCCCTCGGGGGTCTAATTAGAAAGTTGACTCAAACATGCAGTAATAGAATGAAGATCCCTGCTAACTCATGACCAAGGGACCTATTATATTTGGGAGACACATGAAGCACCCCATTCTAGATAACACCTCTCTTTATCCATAGAGCCAGCTTTAACTCCTGGATCATATGGAGAAAACCCAAGAACACCTCAGCATTGTTGTATGGGGGGAAGGTTATTATGACTCCACAAAATCTTTATACTGGTAATTTATAGTCTCCTCTAGACTGTCAGACTGAGAGACCACATTCAGAAACTGGAAATCCAGGAGCTCAGTCAGATAATGTCCTGGGTGGCAGGGTTTGGAACCCACCCAGATATTAACCCTTCAGAACAGAAAGGGTGCCCTCATGACCAAGGAGGGGCAGGTCCCCTCTCCCGGTGACCAGGTCTAATGTCAAGGTTATTGCTACAGGATTAGAATGCTTACTGCTTACTTATGGTAACCTGAAGTCAGAAGGGGGTGGCAGGCTATTTATAACCCCACCCCCAGTCCCGACATCCTCCACCCCATTGAGAATGTGAGGTATTCTCATTGGTGTCCATCTCATCATGGCATCAAAATCCCAATCTCACAATCTTAGCACGTACTCCCCTGATTCCACCTGAACTGCTTGCTACAGAAACGGAAACATTACATTTAGTTTTATTAGTCTAGTTCCAGTTCCTTTCTCTGTAAAGGCTGGGTCGTAAAGTGCTCACCAAGTAAAGTTCAGCAATTCACAAGGGGAGGGGAGAGAAGAAATTCACCCTCACAATCAGGGAAAAGGGGGGGAAGTATCGCCGAGCTGAGCCACACAGAGGAAGGGGAGAGCAAGGTGCTCCACTGGCCTCACCTGTTAGCCAGATAGATGATGGAGGCTGTTAATATTATTATGTTAGTAGCAGTGAGGCCTAAACGGTAGCAATAGCCCACCCTCAACCCCAATCTGACAGACGTAGCTGACCACCCAAACCCGTCCGTTACCTTCATGGAAGATGTTGCCTCCTAATTAGCCTTTAATGTCAGATTCCTTAGTAGACGCAGAAGTTACTGGACAGAGTGCAACTGGTGATCCCCAGTCTCCACTCTGTGCTTTTCTTGAGTACGAGGCCTTGGAAGCGCATCTAGGTCCCTCTCTCCTTGCTTGGGGTCCTTTTTAGATATAGATCCCCCTCTGAAGCAAGACCGATTTTTGGCCTCTGAGGCTATATTGTAGGTGATTGAACCATTAGGGAACTGAACAGTTAAGTTTGCTGGGTACAGAGTGTGGAACCTTAAATTTTTGGCTCTTAAGAAGGGGAACGGTGGGGAATACTCTCTTCTCAAACGTTGAGTGGCAGGTGCATAGTCGTCGAAAATTATACAGGGTTTTAAATAATTGATTAGCAGTTTTTTTCTTGGGACAATGCTAACTGTACAGAAAGTATTTATATAGGTTTTCTAAAAGTGTTATGATTGTTAAACACAGTGAGGCAAGTGCTATGTATTTTCATAATGTTTTAGCACTTTTATGAGCAAAATGCTAATCAATTTTTGGTGTTAAATAAATCCCTGTTATATGGTGGTCTCCTAACATCACTTTCTGTTTGGGCCATGCTTTTATGAGGAACTGATTCTTCTGGTAAAAGTTGGAGAATCTCATGACAAAAGATTTTGGTCTGGACCCAGGTTTTGAGGGCTGGGGACCCAGCGCCCTGTCTGCCCTCTCGATGTCAATCTGATAATCAGGGCCCAAGTCCAGGATCAAGTGCATTAGATAGTCCGCAAATGCCACTGGGTCATTCCCCTACTCACACTCTCTCTCTCTCTCTGGAATCCTGTACATCCTAATATTTTTTTTGTCATGCTAGATTTTCCAGATCTTCTTGTCTCGTGGAGGTATGGAGTTGTTCCTCTGCCAGAACTTGAACAGCTCATTCCAAGATAGCAATTTTATTTTTATTCTGAACATCTGCCCCCATTACCCATGTCTGTAGATCTGTCACATCCGTGTGACTATCCTTCAGCACGTCCCTCATTTCGGTTCGAAACTCAGATATGGCTGAGAGAATTGCACCGGATTGCAAGTTTTCAGAAATTTGCTTTTTTTTTTTTTCACCTTTGCCCTGTTTTACTCTCTGGTTAAGGAGTGGTGTGGCAGGCAGCATCTGAGTCCAAGTCCTCCTCCTCCAGTATGTCTTGCAGGGGTTGATAGTGGTTTCTCTCTTGTCGTGCCATGTCCTGAAGGGATGTATTATGTATAGTTGTCCTTCCTGAGGTTAGAATTTGTAAATCTGTTATTTTTTGTGTAAAAATAGTCATTATATCGGGAAGGAAGTGCCTGTATTAGCAGTGGCGGGATAAGAGATTGAGCCCCCATGTGCTTACACCACTATGTTTCCACCGGAAGTCCGATGGAATCACTTTTGAAGAAAAGAACTGTTAGAGGCCAGTGGGGCACAGAACCCAAGACAGCATAGAGTCACAGCAGAAAGGTCATGTCAGACAAATCTAATTGATTTCTTAGACTGGGTGACCAAAGTAGAAGACCAGGGAGGGGCTGTGGGCATGGCCTACCTGGACTTTAGCAAGGCATTTGACACAGTCCCACTCAAAAGATTAATATACAAATTAGTCAGCCTGGGAATTTGTCCCAGGGTGGTAGCCTAGGTGAAACACTGGCTAGACAACAGAACACAGAAGGTAATAGTAAATGGAGTCCACAGTGAAGAAAGGGGGTTACTAGTGGGGTACTGCAGGATTCAGTGCTGGAGCCAGTCCTTTTCAATGACTTTATCTGTGACATTGCAGAGAGACTAGAAGGAAAAGTATGTCTCTTTGCAGATGACACAAAGATCTGCAACAGGGTTGATACGTAAGGTGGGGTGGAAAGGGTGAAAAGGGACTTGGCAAGGTTGGAGGAATGGTCACATGTATGGCAGATTAGATTCAACCAAAGAAATGGAAAGTTATGCACCTGGGAAACAAAAACCTAGGGGAAGAGTACACAGAGGGGGGAGAGTGAGATACTGACAACAACAAAAATGGAACGGGACCTGGGGGTAGTCATATCAGATGACCTAAAGGTGGGACAGCAGTGTGAGAAGGCAGTAAGGAGGGTCGGGGGGATACTGGGATGCATAAGGAGAGGCATCACCAGTAGAAAACAGGATGTTATCCCTCTGTAAAGACAGTTGGTTTGACCACATCTGGAGTACTGTGTACAGTTCTGGAGACCCCATCTCCTCAAGGACAGAGACAGGGTAGAGGTTGTCCAGAGGAGGGCAACCAAAATGGTTTAGGGTCTGCACCAGAAGACATATGAAGAAAGACTAAGTGAGCTTAAGATGCATTGCCTTGAGTAAAAAAGGGAGAGGGGGTGATCTGATAGAAGCTTTCAAATACCTCAAGGGAATCGGCAATGTCCAAGAAGTAGCATCTTTCAGAAAAAGGGATGTGCAAGAACAAGGGGGCACAATTTGAAGATGGGGGGACAGTTCAGAGGTAATGTGAGGAAGTATGTTTTCACAGAGACAGTTGTGGATGAATGGAACAGCCTTCCTGAGGAGGTCGTAGAGTCAAAAACTGTGGGGGAATTCAAGAATGCATGGGATAGACATAAAGCAATTCTTGTGGGGCATAGGAGGAAGTAGGCTGTTGGTTAACTAGAATCTGCAGCTTATCCGTTAGGTTGGGAAATGGGCAGACTAGGTGGGCCAAGTGGTCCTTATCTGCCATCAGATTCTATGTTTCAGTGGACCGATACTTGCTTGTGTCCCATCTCAAAATCGCAATAGCTAGTCTTACTTCAGATGTAATAGCTTGATGCATATTGGTGTTCTGTCTTCCTATTATATGTTGTATTTTGCTCCATTTAAAGTAAAAAGTTTCACGACTCATGCAGAAGTTTTCATTCCATTCATATTGATTAAATGTCACTAAATTCCAAAACACCAAGAAACATTCCCATGTCCACAGTATTCTCTTGCCAGTTGCTGAGTGCCACAGTCATTAGCAGCATAGAATACTTCTCATCAACATTGCAAATATCTTTGCAGATGGTTGCAGAAGGGCCTTGTCTAAATTAAATTATTGGTCTCCTTTAGCTTTCCTAGGTATACCTTCCTGTTGCCCTCAGATTTCCTCCTTGTACATTTTTCATGCCACCCTTTTTGCTCTTACTGCTTCTCTAACCTCTCCTGTATACCAAATTGGGATTTATTCATTTTGTGTTTTTTCCCTTCCTGCTTCAGACAAGCTTTGGTGACCTCTGTCAGACTCACTTTGATGTTCCCCTCTCTCTGTCCCTGCCACTCCCTCAGTTCGTCATGGAGAATCTTCCCTATGTCTTCAAAAACCGCTGCCTGGATAGCCAACACCATTGTCCTTGACTTGAGGTGCTGGCTTTCTAAGGCTAATACTTTGCCATGCTGGTAATTATCACTCATCCCCAGGGTCTCTTTTACTCTGGCCTGTCCTACTATATCCTGATTTGATAGTACCAAGTCGAGGATAGCTCCATATCTGGTTAGCTCCATCACCCATTGTACAAGGAAGCCATCCTGCATTGAATCTACAACAACTTGGTCGGAGATCCTCCATCGAGATTGTATTTCCATAGTGGTTGCCCTTCAGTTGTGGTCACGCTAATGCCCTACAGCCCTCCCTGAACTGATTTGGTGATCTTTATGCTACCATCACCAGCACTCTGAGATTCTTACATACTTTAACTATCAGCTGAACCCATATTCATTCTATCCCCACCCCCGAACATTCTTCTCCTCTATTGCTTTTTTACAGTCTCAGTGTATAGTGTAACCCCTTCTCCTGTCCTTTTTCATATCCCTTCAGAATAGGACAGATATTGCGATAGCCAGATCCCAGATGGGATTTTCTGTCACCTACATTTTCATGACAACTATGTCCAGCTGGGCTTCCATCACCATTGTCTGTAGGTCCCCCATTTTAGTCTCAAGATGCCTGATGTTCAGACAGGCTGCCTTCTTCTACTTGCTAGGTATATCCCCCCTCACTTGAAGAGCTCCACCTACCCCCTTCCTAATATCCTTATTCCATCTCTGCTCCCTCCTTGTCTGCCCTACATTGCAATCTCTGTCTGTCTTCACTTGTGGAAGTGTCAGCAAAGCCTCTTAGTCCTTCAGACTGTGGATCTTAACCTTGCCTAGCCTCATCCTATTTAAAAGTTGCTGATTTTTCAATGTGTCAAGTACACATACAATGTGTAATGTGAAACCTAAAGCAATTAAACATATCTCATGTTCTTTCAGGTACCAGAAACCTTTGAAGATGTTGCTGTTGATTTTTCTGAAAAAGAATGGAAGATGTTAAGCAAACAGGAGAAGGAGCTTCACATGGAAGTAATGGTGCAGAACTATGGAACCATGGTTTCAGTAGGTAAGGATCAACCAAGGCTCAGAAGAGGAATCTTTATTCTGAGGGGGATGGGCTTACTTTTAGCAACTTCAAGTCTGATAATGTGTTGGAAGAAAGGATGAAAAGAGTAGCTTGTGGGCTCGATTATAACACTCCTGTACATTTTTTTTGAAAACTGCAGTATGTAAAGTACATTGATACTTGGAAACATAACATTTTTCAACAGTTAAGAACCGGTTGGCCTACGCAGTCTGCCCAAATTTCCCTGCCTATAGTATCACTGCATATCCTGCTTGATCTTTAGCCCATTCACCCCCCTTTCCTTACCATAATATTCCCTTATGCCTGTCCTATGCATTCTTGAACCCCACCACTGTAGGCTTAATGTTCACTTTTATTTTGGGATACTCTGTGTTATCAGAGGGAAGGATTTTGCAAGAGATGACAACATAGGACTTGACAGCAGAGAATTGCCATTTTATCTATCTGTTCTGTCCTTATCATTGCCTAACCGATGAGAAAGAGTCCCCTAGTGGGCACTTGTCTTCTCCCTCCTCTTTTTATCCTCATTGCCTCCCCCCATACCCATATGTCTGTCCTGATTATTCTTGCACCCTAACACTGATTTTGAACAGACAACTTCATTAACATATAAACATAAGCTGCAGATCCTAGTTAACCAACAGCCTACTTCCTCCTACCCCCCGCCCGCTAGAATTGCCTTGTGTCTGTCTCATGCATTCTTGAATTCCCCCCTATTTTTGGCTCCACAACCTCCTCAGGAAGGCCGTTCCATGCATCCACAACCCTCTCTGAAAAAAATACTTCCTCACATTACCTCTGAGATGTCCCTCCTCTAGCTTCAAATTGTGCCCCCTTGTTCTTGCACACCTCTTTTTCTGAAAGATGCTACCCTTTTGGACTTTGTTCCTTCCCTTGAGGTTCTTGAAAGTTTCTATCATGTTCCCCCTCTCCCTTCTTTTCTCGAGGGTATACATATTAAGCTCCTTAAGTCTCTCTTCATATGCCTTCTGGTGCAGACCCTGCACCATTTTAGTTGCCCTTCTCTAGACTGCCTCCATCCTGTCTATGTCCTTGTGAAGATTGGGTCTCCAGAACTGCACGTAGTACTCCAGATGGGGTCTCAACCGGTGTCTGTACAGAAAGATAGCAGCTTCCTGTTTTCTACTGGTGATGCCTCTCCCTATGCATCCTAATATCCCCCCTGCCCTCCTTACTGCCCTCTCACATTGCTTAATCACCTTTAGGTCATCTGATATGACTACCCCAGGTCCCTTTCCATTTTTGTTGTTGTCAGTATCTCACCCCCCATTGTGTACTCTTTCCCTGGGTTTTTGTTTCCCAGGTGCATTGCTTTGCACTTTTTAGCATTGAACCTAAGCTGCCATACATTTGACTATTCCTCCAACTTTCCAAGTCCCTTCTCTTCCTTTCCACCCCACCTTGTGTATCAGCCCTGTTGCAGATCTTTGTATCATCTGCAAAGATACATACTTTTCCTTCCATTCCCTCTGCATTGTCACTTATAAAGACATTGAAGAGGACCGGTCCTAGTACTGAACCCTGCGGTACCCCACTAGTAACCCCCCTTTCTTCAGAGTGGACTGCATTTACTGTTGCCTTCTGTGTCTTGTCCTCCAGCCACTTTTTTACCCAGGCTACCATCTTGGGAACCACTCCAGGGCTGGATAACTTATATATTACTCTTTTGTGTGGGACTGTGTCAAATGCCTTGCTAAAGTCTAGGTAGGTCATGTCCATAGCCCCTCTCTGATCAACTACTTTGGTCACCTAGTCAAAGAAATCTATTAGATTCATCTGACATGACCTTCACGCTGTGAATCCATGCTGCCTTGGGTAATGTGCCCCTCTGGCTTCTAGGTACTCAACAGTTCTTTCCTTCAGAAGTGATTCCATTATTTTCCCTATCACTGAGTTCAAACTAGCAGGTCTGTAGTTTCCTGCTTCTGCCCTGCTACCACTTTTGTGAAGTAGAATAACATCTGCCCTCCTCCAGTCCTCTGGTGCCACCCCATCCTCCCATGATTTGTTAAAGAGGGTAGTCAGTGGTGTCACTATATCTTCCCTTAGTTCCTTCAGAATTCTGGGATGAATCCCATCAGGCCCCATTACTCTGTCCACCTTCAGTTTTAAGAGTTATTTCAGGATCTTTCTTCTGTGAATGGGCTGGTATCAACCTCCATATCCAGAATGTTTTTATTGTTTTGTTTAGGTACCCCCCACTCTTCATTTGTGAATAGTGAGCAAAAATATTTGTTTAGTATCTCTGCCTTTTCACAGTCACGTTTCGCCCACCCCCTTTTATTAAGCCTCACTATCCCTCCCTTGGTCTTCCTTCACTCCCTGATGTACCTATAAAAAGTTTTATCCCCCTTCTTAACTGAGTTGGTTATCTTTTCCTCGGTTTAGGCCTTTGCTGTTCTGACTGCCTTCCCTGCTTCCTTCTGCTTTAACTGATACAGTTCTCATTAGGCAGTCTGTTCCAGTTATCCACCACCCTCTGCATAAAAAAAATACTTCCTGGCATTCTTATTTAACCTGCTTTGTACCAGCTTCTTCATGTTACTGCAATTAATTGAGTTTACACTGAAGATTCACCATTTACTGCTGTCAGCTTTTTATCCCTTTTAGAAATGTGAATGTTTCTATCATGTCCTCTCACTCTCTGTCTCTTGTACCTGGTTTGCAGCAAGTACATCTTAAGGTCCATCAGCCTTTCTTTGTAGGATATATCTTGATGTCCCTGAATCATCTTGGTAGCCCTCCTATAGACTGACTTCACTCTATCCCCACCTGTCCTCATGTAATGATAGCAGAACAGCATGCAGTACTCTAGGTGGGTGTCAGAGACTGACCCTCCTGTAGACTGACTCCACTCTGTCCCCATCTGTCATCATGTAATGATGGCAGAACAGCATGCAGTGCTCTAGGTGGGTGTCAGAGACTGGTTCTTTCCCAGAGTTCAACCTGCACTGCTACCAGATTTCACAATAGCTCAGACACCTGAATTGGTGTTCTGATGCCACCCAGCTGCAGTATCACTTGGGATATCTCTATTCCAAATCCACTGTACTAAAGTTCAGTGCTGTTTCCATTTCAGTTCATCTTCAGTGGTATCCCAGCATGGATAAACTTTGCTACCCTTGATGTATTGGCTATCTCCAAGTCATGGCTTAAACCTTCAGCCAAGGACACTGAAATAAATGTACCTTCTTATAAAGTCTATAGAATGGACAGACAGATCAGAGGGGGTGGAGTTGTTATATATGTACAGGATGAGTACTGTGCTTCTATCATCAGCTCTGTCTCTAACCCTAAAGAATATGATAGTCTATCAATTAAATTACAACTGTCCCCCTCCCAGTCCATTCAAATGATTGCATGTTATAGACCCCCATCGGCTGGCCTAAAGGTCATTCAGCACCTGAGCTCCCTACTCAACTCTGCATCTCCAGAGGTCATTCCTGTAGGTGATCTAAATCTTGATTGGTATGCCACCTGTTCTAAGCCTCTCAAGGATCTAAGTGATGCCTTTGGATTCCATCAACTCATTATGGACCCCCCCCGGCCAAACGCCAAAGATCCAGCCAACAGCTCGCTACTTGATATGATATTGGTTAACAAACCTCATCTGTTCTCTCATGTGAGAGTGCTTTCTAGCAATCTCAGTGACCACTGCATCATTGCATGTGTAAGGCAAGACAAATTTATTTAAAAGACACCCAATCCCAGAGGCTCTGGGTGCCGTACAAAATTTCAAATAGCATTTTACACAAAAACATCACACATTTATACAAAAGTAAAATATAATAAATCACAGCTATAAAATAAATCCTACTCTAAACATCAAATGCTTGTGAACATAGGAGTGTCTTCAGGTGGGCCTTAAAAATATCTACAGTGGGGGTCTCTCTGACCAAAGCTGGTAAAGAGTTCCATAGAACCATAAGGTCCCTGCCAAAAATGATCTCCTCCTCCAGATACATCCAAAAAAGGTGCAGACAGAATTTTGACATTTCCACTTTCCTTACTGACCTACAGCATTCTAATTTGGAAGAGTTCTATCTTGCCTCTTCCTTTATTGAAGCGTATAATATTTTCCGTACTATCCTCATGGACGCAATTAACCGGTATGCTCCACTGGTAAAAACCTGAACAAAGAAAATCTCTTGTAATTTAAAGAAATATTTTTTCACAGAGAGGGTTGTGGATGCATGGAACGGCCTTCCGGAGAAGGCTGTGGAGTCAAAATCAGTGGTGGAATTCAAGCATGCATGGGACAGTCATAAGGCAATTCTGGGGGGTGGGGGTAAGATGAAGTAGGCTGTTGGTTAACTAGCATCTGCAGCTTATCCAGTAGGTAGGGAAATGGGCAGACTGGGTGGGCCAAGCGGTCCTTATCTGCCATCAAATTATGTGTTTCTATGTTTCTTGCCCCTGATTTTCTACCAACCTCAAGTCGGCTCTTTTGCACAGGGATAACTTATTGAAAAAGTCATGAAAAACTAAGCTTCATGTTTGCTGGGTTTCCTTCAGAGTTGCCCAAAATCAATGCACTAAGCCTGTAAGGGCTGCCAAGTCCAGTTACTATAACACCAAATTGAATGCATCTACCCTCAGCACATCCACCTTTTGGAAGATCATTAAGGAAGTTGAAGGTCAAAGGACATCCAACATCTGTCCATCCAAGATCTCAGTCAACAGTGTAATGCTCACAGATAAACATGGTATATTGAATGGGCTAAACAACTGCTTGGCCACAGCTGGATTGGTCTTTGATTCCTCCCCTGCTAATGCCCTGAGAAACTATCTCTATAGGCAGGACAAGACACCCTTCTCTACCACAAAGGCTGTGCCATCCTTCTCCTTCAGCCAGGTATCTCTGAAACAAGTCAAAGACATGTTAATTAACCTAGACATTAGAAAAAGTGCTGGTGCTGACTTCATTGACCCGTACTTTCTGAAAATCAGCTACCATATACTAGCCGTCCCCATAACACACATCTTCAATCTGTCCCTTATGCAGAGTTCCCTTCTGAATAGCAGGAAAACTGACCATGTTGTCCCATTATTCAAATCAGGGGACCCTAAGGACCTTAATAACTATCGGTTGATCTCTCTGCTTCCTACCTTATCCAAAATGTTGGAAAAGATTCTCAGCCTGCAGATTAGAGACCATCTTGAACTACATTGCCTACTCACCCCTATACAATCTGGCTTCAGACCTCAACATAGCATTATCTGTGCACTTGAAAAAGTTACCAATGACTGGCTGAATGCATTGGACAATAAACTCTATGTAGGTGCCCTATTCTTGGATCTAACAAGACATTTGACACAGTGGACCATGCACTCCTGCTGGATATTCTCCGTAACTTTGGTGTGGACTGTACCGCTCTCAAATGGTTTGAATGCTACCTTGTGGGATGATTGCAGCAGGTTAAAGTAGAAGGAAACTTCCCTCATGAAAACCTTCCATATAGATGTACCAAAAGGCTCAGTACTGGGCCCCCTCCTTTTTGCCATCTATGTAAATAACAGCCACGTTGTCATCCATCATGCTGACATCTACTTATATGCAGATGACACTGTATTATACATTTCTGGACCTACCCCTGACAAAACATGGTCAGACCTTCAACTTGAATTTAACCATCTACAGAACAACCTATTGCATCTTAAACTACCTCTTAATGCAAAAAAAAAAAAGTTATGCTCTTCTCTCCTTTTCAAAGGTCTACCCCTACTAATGTGGTGGGTGGGCAAACCTCAATTACTACTCTCCTTAATGAACCTCTGGAACTGGTACATACATTTAGATACCTAGGGATGTGGATTGACCATAAATTGTCCTTTCTTGACCATATTGAAGAACTTTCCAAAAACTTAAACAGAGGCTCGGCATATTCTTCCGTATTAAGCACTTGCTAATGTTGGAAGCGAGAACCAGAATCGTACAATCCACCTTCCTCAACTATGGGGATATTCTGTATGGACAAGGGAACATCACAGCTCTAAAAAAGCTTGACATCTTATATCACCAGGCTTTAAGATTCATATCGGGAGCCCCCCCACTGTTCCTTATATGCCCTGGTCGGGTGGACCTCCCTTGGCATAAGGCGATACAAAAACACTGCAATCTGGGCCTACCATGCTATCATCAAGAAACTGCCTTCATATATCTCAGCTTGCCTCCCTATTTATATTCCTGGATTGTATGCACTAAGAAAATCCAACTATATCACTCTTGTTATTCCCAAAGTCAAAACTCATTTTGGTACATTTTCCATTGGCTACTTCCTTCCTCCTTATGGAACAAGCTCTAAAAGTACTACAAATTGCCTCTTCACTTCCCCTGGCTACTTTCAACACCCTACTGGCCAGGACAGCCACAAAAAATTGTAAATGTGCATCATAAAACCACTATGCTAACTCCTTTTCTTCCTTCACCTACCATACATCTACTAGTCAGGACTGTTACAGAAAATTATGTGTGTGCTTCATAGAACCCCTATGCAATCACATTTCATTTATTCCCTATCTCAGGCCCACACCACTGTAATTTCTCACTGCCTTTTACTTCCCTTATAAGTGATCCAGCATACCTACTTTTTCTGGCCCACTTATTTACAGTGCTTCAGATCGTTATTGCCCCAGGCTCTTTCTCATTGATCTCTATCTGTTTTTCAACCTTCAGAGATGACCTTTCCTCCCTGCAGACCTTTAATCTCCTGGCCTTTGGCTTGACATCCTGTCAGACAGTTTAAACACTATCAGTATAAACTGGTACAGCTAGCTATTAGAATTGCCAATTATTTTGTGAATTGTATTTTCTTTAAACCAATCTGTGTTTATCTTGACCAATCTAGCCAATTGAATGTCTATCATATTCTGTTTTTATACTTTGCTTCAACAAATCTGTATATATACTAACCATTCTGTAAAAACAGCCAATTGTATGTTGTAATTGTTTGGAATATCTACTCTACAAGGATGTGTTGTTGTATACTCCAATGTTATTCTGTTTCATATATAATTATTACCACGTCCATCTTGTAAATGAGTTCTTCTCAATGATGTTTCGCCTGGCTAAATAAAAATTGCTTGGTTGATTGTTTCCCAAAAGGCAAGTGATCAACCTCTTTCATCACAGCTGAGAACTTTGAATTACATGTGGTAACTGTAGCCTGCATGTCTCTTTGAAAATGGATCACAGACTTGCCAGTTTACCCCCGATTATCTATCATTGAAAGTACTCAGTCACAGAAAGCAAGAAGTATTGAAATACTCCACAGTATTAACATTTGCTACAGGATAATACACACTTGTCATAGACTTCTTTTCTCCCAGAACTCATTCGGCACTGCTACCACTTTTCGCTACTCATCAGATGCCTGAAAGTAGTTTGGACTACTGCCACCACTCAGCACGACTCTCACTCTGGGTATCTGGAGGTTTGAATCCCTCTAGAGCCTCTGATTACACAGCACAATGCTCTTTCTTAAAAGGCAAGCAACCCACCCTTTTTGTCACAGCTGAGAACACTTTGCATTAGATATGGTAACTGTAGCCTGGCTCTTTGTAAACAGATCACACCCTGGATAACTGTAACTGAAATAACACTGTCACAGAAAGCATGAAGTATATAAAATAATATTTAGTACTCCATGATATTCACATATGTTACAGGACAATACACAGTATAAACTGTAGGGAGTTGAGTATTCCTACACTGATAAAAATAAATGCATTTGAAAAGACAGAGCTTACACAGGAAGAAATGGATAGAATAGGGGGTGTAGGGCAATGCAAGTCTGAAGAGAATAGGGGTGCAAGAATATTTAAGTATGGAGAAAAGATGGGGTGCAGGAATCTGTAATTATAGGAAGATCAGGAGTGCAGGAATATGTAAGTATGGCTAGAACTGTATGCAGTAATATATAAATACGGAGAGAACAGCAATTGCAGGAATATGTAATTATAGAGAAAGGGGGTGCATTAACATGTAAGGCTGGAGAGAACAGGGTGTAGGAATACATACATCTGTTGAGAACAGGTGTTCAAGAATATGTTATGAAGAGAACAGGGTGCAGTAATAAGTATGGAGAGAACCGAGGGTGCAGTAAGTATGGAGAGAACAGAGGGTGCAGGAATATGTAAGTATGCACAGTATCTCATTGCTATATTCCTGGCTTTTAACCTTTGGCCATCCAGCAACTCTCCCAGGCTCTAAAATCTGGAGTTCGTTAATGCCAAATATTTATTTCAGTCGGTGACAAATATGGAACGATCTCTGCCATTATATTATCCAGGACAAGCTTAGACTTACCCGACACCACATTTTAAATGATTTGTATTTCGTGACTGTTAAGTTGGCTATAATAGGTTGTGTTCCAGACTCCACCTGCTCCAGATGTATCAAAGCAGATCATTGTACTCCGTCTTTGAATGACAAAGTGGTTGCTGCATGTTCCAATCCCTGCAGTCCTACAGAAATGTCAATACTGTACATTCACTGTGTGACCATTTATCTGATTAAATTGCATGTTTTTATTTTTATGTAATGTATGTATGTTGCCCCTCTTTTTTTTTTTTTTTTTTTATGTACACAACATAAATATAGACGACCATTGCACGCATAATGGCTACAACAATTGTGGTAGATCAGTACTGGAGTGATGTAATTTGAAGAATAGCCATTACAAAATGAATTGATGAAGCATCCCATGCATGCTATGAGTTGGTGCAGAGTCTGAATGAGACATTCAGAAGACCTTGTTAAAAATAAATAAAGGAAATGAGAAAATATGCAAGACAAAAATAAAAAAAGGACAGATGAAGTGATAATGGGAATAACGGAGAGCTTTTATCATGAGTAGAATTGGGTGTAATTTATGCATAAACAGACACCTGCAATGTGATTTTTCACAGTCTCATTTAACAGTTATGGCTCAGCACGACAGTTTGCAAATGCATTTACAATTAGCTGCTGGAGTCGTACTCTCCATCCATACTTTTTTTGTCTTGCATTTTTTTCTTTACCCATTATTTATTATTTTTTAACACGATCTTCTGTATGTCTAATTCACATTAGTTGATTTATTACCAGACAGTGTCGTGCTGCTTATTGACTTTCACAGAAGCTGGACACAGTTTGAAGGAAAACAGGCCAGTACCCATCAGAAAAATCTCAAATGAACCACAGTCTTATACAGTAGATTACAAATAAAAAAACAAAAACATAAGGACAGTCAGCAGTACACCCAACATAGGCGCTAATCACTAAACTGATCAAAACATGCAGCCTCTCACAATAACATTTTCAATGTTTTTAATGGGACACTGTCACACAAAAATCAGCGTTTCTTTTATTTTAACTGTAATAAAGTGAAAATGTATTGAAACAATGTATATATTCTTGAGTTTCTGATGTACAGGTACCTATTGTAACTCACAGAATGAAATGTTTCTATTTTTTAGTTAATGCAACTGTACATAGTGTTAGTTCAGTGGTTTAGATATGGGGAAGATGAGAGTTTTTCTTGTAGTGTTAGCATTTTATTTTTTCATGTAGACCTGTCCCATATCTTATTTTCTTGCTGGCTTATATTTCTCAAGCCGAGGTCGCATTTTGCCAAAAGTTTAACCCTCCTATCACACAAAGAGACACAGTCTCATACACTATCAGTTTTATTGAGTCTTGCAAGGTACAGTAGCTAGCTGCAGGAGAAAACAAAATGTCTCTCTTCACTAGTTGCTCTCGTCTCCTTGTAGTGTGAAATGTAACCTTTTTTGATGTAGTGTTAGAGATCTGTTTCAGGAGTTATGAAAATTTTGGGCTACCATGCCACCACCAACCATGCTGTCTGTTCATTGTTTATTCCTCCAGGTTTTTGAAATTGCAACAAAGAACAGCAGGTTCACAGTTCAATTTCAAAATCTGTATGGACTGTAAATTAAATATTGTTACAGCTAGATTTGAGTAGGGCAAGTTATATAATGATTTTAATAAATAAGTTGTGTCAATCATGCAAGTTCTGTGTCTGTATAAATGTTGTGCAAGTAAGGGCGGTGTGAGGAGGGTGCTGATGTTAATGTGCTCACCCATGTGGGCGTTTGTGCTGTCCCAGCCTTTATCATTTTCTATTCTTTCCATAGTCTGACATCACAATGTTGGATGAAGTGAGTCAGTTTGTGACATATTGATGTTGTCTGCTTCATTCTGGAAATGTGTTTTCACTGCAGACTATCAGCACTTCAGCAGTGAGAATGCACTTCAAGTTGGTACGTCTTGTGGTATTATGGGTGATCTGCTCTGGTAAAGAAAGAAATCAATTAAAACCACATTTCTTGCTCAGTTTAGTGCAAATCTGAGCATAACACATATAAATAACACACCACAGGCACATTTTGAATCAGTTTCATTTATTATAATAAAAAGAAAAAATTAAAACAATCACAATGTACAGTAACTGAAATTGTTACTTTAAATAAAAAAGTGACAACATTCCCATAAAAAAAACAGTGACACATCACTTTCAGCAATTATTTTTTGTTCAAATTAGTGCAATGTAGAAGACAGCGAGGCCAATACCAACATCAGTATCAAAATGGGAAACTGAGCAAGGAGCATATTGTAAATTTTCAAAAACACCTGCTACCATCTGCTGGTTAATTAGGGGAGACAGAATATGTTGGTGAAATCAAGGCAGCTCTGCCTTGATAGATCATGGTAGCCACCCAGTGGTTGATTAGGGAAGATCATCTTAATGCATTTAAAAACCATTGAAGATACCACAAAAAGCTACTTCTACCACACCACTACTGATCAGCAGGGGGCTCTCTAATGAACAACAGTAGGAGGTACTGACTTGTATATGGAGGTACCATTCAACTTATCTGTAGCAGGCACCATATAGGATGGTGTGAACATGTGGTGCCTGGAGGAATATGCAAATATGGAGAGAACATGGGGTGCAGGAATATGTATGTATACAGGGAGAGAAAAGAGGGTACATGAAAATGTAATTGTGGAGAGAACAGGCAATGTAGGAATATGTAAGTATGAAGAGAACAGGGGATGCAGGAATATGTATGTATGTATGGAGAGAACAGAGGGTACATGAAAATGTAAGTGGAGAGAATGAGTTCAGGAAAATGTAATTGTGGAGAGAACAGGCAATGTAGGAATATGTAAGTATGAAGAGAACAGGGGATGCAGGAATATGTATGTATGTATGGAGAGAACAGAGGGTACATGAAAATGTAAGTGGAGAGAATGAGTTCAGGAAAATGTAATTGTGGAGAGAACAGGCAATGTAGGAATATGTAAGTATGAAGAGAACAGGGGATGCAGGAATATGTATGTATGTACGGAGAGAACAGAGGGTACATGAAAATGTAAGTGGAGAGAATGAGTTCAGGAAAATGTAAGTGTGAAGAGAACAGGCAGTGTTGGAATATGTAAGTATAAAGAGAACAGGGGGTGCAGGAATATGCAAGTGTGGAGATAAAAGGGCTGGAAAAATATGTAAGCATGGCGAGAACAGAGGTGTAAGAATATGTGAAAATTAAGAGGCTGGGATGCAGGAACATGTAAGTATGAAGAAAACCAGGATGACAAAATATGTAAGTGTAGAGAGAACAGAAGTATAGAAATATGTAAGTATGCAGAGAGCATGGGTACGGGAACATGGACTGTAAGTGCAGTGAGGACATGGGGTGTAGGGATAGGTGCGTATGGAGAGAACAGGCATGCAGGTTATTTAAGTGTAGAGTGAACAGGTGGTGCAGGAACATGGACTGTAAGTATGGTGAGAACATGGGTGTAGGACAATGGACTGTAAGTACAGTACATGGGGTGCAGGAATATGTGAGTATGGAGAGAGAACCGGCTAGCATGAGTATGTGCGTGTGGAGTGAACAGGTGGTGCAGGAGTATGAAACCATGGGGTGCTTGAAGGACTGTGCAAATATGGAGGCAACATGGGGTTCAGGAATATGTAAGTATAGAGAGAACAGGAGTGCAGAAATGTGTAAATATGGGGAGAACAGAGGAACAGGAAATGTAAGTATGGAGAAAATGAGTTCAGGAATATGTTCATGTGGAGAGAACAGGAGGTGCTGGAAAATGTAAGTATGGAGAGAAGAGTGGGTAGAAGGATATTGAGTATGGAGGGAACAAGAGTGCAGAAATATGTTACTGTGGAGAGAACGGATGCTTGAATATGTAAGTATAGAGAGAACATGGCATGCAGGAATATATAAGTATGAAGAGAATAGGGGTGCAGGAATATGCAAGTATGGAGAGAACATGGGATGTAGGAATATGTAAGTATGGAGAGAACAAAGCTAGAAGAATATGTAAGTATGGCAAGAACAGAGGTGTAAGAAAATGTAGGAATTAAGAGAACAGAGGTACAGGAATCTGTCAGTATGAAAAGAACAAGGGTGACAGATTATGTGTGTGTGGAGAGAACAGGAATGTAGAAACATGTAAGTATGCAGAGAACGTGGGTGCAGGTATATGTAAGGAAGCATTTTTTGACAGAGGGTTGTGGATGCATGGAACAGCCTTCCGGAGGAGGTTGTGGAGTCAAAAACAGTGGTTGAATTCAAGCATGCATGGGACAGTCCTAAGGCAATTCTAGGGGTTGGGGGTAGAAAGATGTAGACTGCTGGTTAACTAGGATATGCAGCTTATCCATTAGGTAGGGAAATGGGCAGACTGGGTGGGCCAAGCGGTCCTTATCTGCCATCAAATTCTATGTTTCTGATATGAACTGTTAAGTATGATGAGAACATGGAGGCAGGTATATGCAACTGTATGGTGAGTACATGGCAGGCAGGAATATGTAAATATGAAGAGAACAGTGGTGCTGGAATATCTAAGTATGGAGGGAACATAGGGTATGAGAATATGTAAGTATGGAGAGAACAGGGGGTGCAGGAATATGTACATATAACATAAACATAGAAACATAGAATTTGACGATAGATAAGGACAGCTTGGCCCACTTATTCTGCCTATTTCCCTACCTAATGGATAGACTGCAGATCCTAGTCACCCAACAGCCTACTTCCTCCTACCCCCCCACTAGAATTGCCTTATGTCTGTCCTATGCATTCTTGAATTCCCCCACTGTTTTCATCTCCACTGCCTCCTTAGGAAGGCTATTCCACGTCTCTCCAACCCTCTCCATGAAAAAATACTTCCTCACATTACCTCTGAACCGTCCCCCCTCTATCTTCAAATTGTGCCCCCTTGTTCTTGCACATCTTTTTCTGTAAGATGCTACCCTCCCAGACTGTGTTGATTCTCTTGATGTACTTGAAAGTTTCTATCATGTCCCCCTTCTTCCTCTTTTCCTTGAGTGTGTAGAGAGAACTGGGGATGCAGGAATATGTTAGTATGGAGAGAACTGGGGGCACAGGAATATGCAAGCATGGAGAGAACAGTGTGTACAGGAATATGTAAGTATTGAGAGAAAAGGGGGTACAAGAACATGTAAGTATGAAGAGAATGGAAGTGCATGGATATGTAAATGTGCAGGGAACAATGTGTACAGGAATAGGTAAATATGGAGAGAACAGGATGTATAGAAATATGTAAGAATTAATTAAATGGGGTTTAGGCATATATTGGTATGGAGAGAAAAGGGGTTCAGGAATATATTAGTATATAGAGAACAGGAGTGCATGGATATGTAAGCATGGACCGGAGAGGATGTGCAGGAATATATAAGTTAATAATCTGGCTTCAGAGGTGGCTGTTGCCATAAAGTGTTGTGGTTATGAACCATCATCAGTCAGTTTCAACCATAAACAACAGTTGGTACAATACATATATTGTTGGAAGTCTTCTTTTACATTTATGTAGCTCTGATTATAAATAACATTTGTATTGTATTGTGATTTTTTTTTTATGTACAGGCTACAGTGTCCCCAATGAGCAATTGTTATTGCTGTCTGAGAGGGACAAAGAACTCCCAAGTATTGATGTGAAAGAGGAAGAGAGGAACAACAAACTCCCTTTTGTTGATGTGAAGATGGAAGAAAGAAATTATGAACTCCCTTTTGTTAATTTAGAGGAAGAAGACGGGAATGACAAACTGCCTTTTGTTGTTGTGAAGGAGGAAGAAAGGAACGATGAACTCCCTTTTGTTATGAAGGAGGAAGAGAGGAATGACAAACTCCCTTTTGTTAATTTGGAAGAGGAAGAAAGGAATGACAAACTGCCTTTTGTTGATGTAAAGATGGAACAGGGGATTGGGGAGCTCCCTTTTGTTGTTGTGAAGGAGGAAGAACGGAATGACGAACTTCCTTTTGTTAATTTGGAGGCAGAAGTCAGGAATGACAAACTACCTTTTGCTGATGTAAAGGTGGAAAAGACTGCAGAGCAGAAGGATCACCTTGAAGTCATTCCCACTGGTAAGTATCATAGATGACTAGATAATGTGTTTGTATGGGATGTCTTTCAAATATAATTGTGAGGAAGTTGGGAAGAAAAGGAAAAACAGTTGGAAGGAGAGGGAGTATGGAATTACAAGTAGGCTATAATGTTAGAAAGCTTGACACGAGTAAAGCCAGTAAGTGTTTTAGAAAGAAACATATTACTCTTAAAATTGATATGAGATTGTACTGAGATTGGAGTCACATGGGGCTCGATTTTTCAAAGCCCCGAGAACGTTGCAAGCCCTTGGTGTGCGGAGCATGTGGCACGTGCAGCTTGTGGCTTCTCCCAGCCAGCAATCTGGATTCAATCCTGAGCATCAAATATGACAAGTTAGGCCAGCTTTTCCCTGGTCTAGCTTGCACCATTTGGGGGTACTCTCTTTATGGGGCTTGAGACAAATCTTTGATGTAAGCTGCTGCAAAATGAGGAGACTGTCACAACTGCGCCTGTTGTACTAAAATCAGGTTCAGTTGTGCCAAAGGAGTTTCAATCAATCAATCAATCAATCTTTATTTTACCAGGCAAAGTACCATTGAGTGAGCTCATTTGCAAGGCAGACCCGGACGAATGCAAATAAAAGTAAACAATATGCAAAGAAAAAGATGGGAGTACAATCAAGAAATACAATGTGGATAAGGACATATAACATAGTATAGTACTAGCAAGGCCTATGCAGGCAAATATGCAAGATGCTAAGAAAAAATATAGTAAACATACATTATTATACAGTATGTACAGGAACAGTACAGGAAAAGGGGTTGGAGGGGGTGATAGGAAGAAGTGAGAAGGAGTGATAAACAGGGAATCACAAGGCCTGGGATGGATATCCGACACTTATTTCACTGGCCTCCGGGGGGGGTGGCAGTTACAGGATACTATAAAGGAATGAAAGAAAAGTTTTTTGAAGGAGGAGGAGAAGGTTGTCGGGGCAGCCAGCTTCAGATTTTTTTGTAATTTGTTCCATAGGTGAAGGAATACATAGCTTATAGACACTTTACCAAAATGTGACTTAACTTTAGGAATGTACAAGGAGATAAATGAGACGCTGCACAAGGAGTAACTGTCTACAGTGCATAGGGGCAAACAGTCAGAGATATACTTGGACGCTTATGTGTGATAGCTTTAAAAGTCCAAAAGGCAGCATTTCTTTGTCTTCTGAACTTGAGGGATGTCCAGCCTACTGCGGTATATAGAGAGCAGTGGTGGGTGAGGTATGGTAAAGCAGAGATAAATCTCAAAGCTCAGTGATAAAGTGAGACAAGTTTAGACTGTGCGGAGGCAGAGCATTGGCCATAGAGGAAGTCTGTGTAGTCCAATAAGGATAGAAAGGTAATTTGGACCCGTGTTTTTTGATGTCATGGAATAGAAGATGCTTGATCCGGGAGAACAGGCCCAGTCTCTACCTTAGCTTCTTTGAAAGTTCATCAGTACGGTCAGAGAATGTTAGCTTGTGGTCTTTCTAGAGCCTCAGATATTTACATTTTGTCACACATTCATTTGGTTCTCCCAAAAGTGGTAGAATCTGCTAAGCTATGTAGGGAAGATTTTTGACCTATGGCAGAAAGTGAGAAAAGTATGGCCTTTTGTTTTTTTGCATTTAGACCCGTGCAGCTGCACCAAGCAACAGGTGTGACACAGGGTGTAATGCAAGCCCTGCATCACCCTTTGAAACTTGAGCCTTTGCTCTCGATTCCAGGTGTGGGTGAGTAGGCAAGTATCGGCATTATAAACATTTGGTCATTCAGAAAGGAGGGACATGAGAAGTGCACAAAGGAGGGAATGGACTGATTCCAGGTGAGGGTGAGCAGGCAAGTGTCAGCATTATAAACATTTGGTCATTCAGAAAGGAGGGACATGAGAAGTGCACAAAGGAGGGAATGGTCGGATTCTTGGTATGGGTGAGCAGGCAAGTGCCTGCATTATAAAGGTATGGTCATTCAGAGAGAAGGGACATAAGAAGTGCCCCTATAGGTAGGGTAAGCACTTCAATGTTAAACTCAAGAATTTGCACTTTAATAACTTTGCAACTGTTGAATGAATTTGCACAAAATTTGGTATGCCACTTCCTGTGGGGTAGATCTCTTAATCTTGATAGTTTTGTTGTGGTCAGATGTGCAGTCTCCAAGTTATGGAGAGATGAAACAAATATGTTTTTACACAATGACTTTGCTGGGATTTTTCTTTGAACTTGCCAGCAGCCCACAGGGTTTGTTTGTTTTGCAAGACAATTTCGGGACAGAATGGGACTACCCCACAGATGTGCTTTTTTGCTAGTCTGGTGAAAAAGCAATAAGCCATTTTGAAGTTATTGCAATTTGAAAATTGGAAAAAAATAATTTCTGAGCATGCTCAGTAGGCACTTCAATATAGTTACATGATACAAGAAGAATCCTGCATGGTATGAAAAGATTCCTCATTCTTATGGCCGCCATCTTGTTTTCAGTTTTGACTGAAAAAGTCAGAATTGGAAACCTGCCAAAATGATAATCTGAAAAAAAAACAAAAAAAAGGCACCACTTGTCTTGGAAAACTGTTATCTTTAGCATTAAGACAAGGGTTACCCCAAAGGGCATTGGCCGGGAAGCCAAGTTTCAAAGAAATACAAAATGCATACTGTGTGAGAGACCTTTCAGCACCATGCAGTTCTGTTTAAAGTTGAACCAGTAGAGTATTTTGTGGGGATTTTGCATATGTAGCCCATGATGCTTTGCATTATGGGGATATATTGATTTGTATTTCTTTGTAACCTAGCTTTCGTTAGCACCCTTTGGGGCAACCCTTGTCTTAATGCTTGCATACTTAGGTTCTTTATTTTATTGATATGTAGATATAGCATTTTTTTTTTTAAATTTAATGTACTTTACTGCATTTTTTAAGCAGCATACAGAAGCATGATTGACAGTGTATATGTCAGGGAGCTGCAATTATACAAAAAATCAAACCCACCAAAACACTACACTACAAATAAACATCCCACTGTCTCCCTTCCTCCTTCTCCCCCACTCCAAGCAGTCTGTGCAACTTTAAAAAAGAAAGAAAAGGGACTGTCAGTAAAGGGTGAGAGGAAAAAAAAGGAAGAAAGGGCACGTGAATAGTTTAAGGTTTCCATAGGGAGAGTAAGGCCAAACCAAAAGAGGCCCCCAAATACGTTGAACGGTATCCAGCCTATGAGGGAAGAGTATCCTCCTTCCAGAGTCTTAACATGACCAGTTTTGCCGTGGAGGTAAATAGGACAAGATATGCTTTATTTGTTCTTGGTGTTCCAGGGGGTTATATAGCGAGTAAGCAACATTCTAGAGTGAACAGAGATTCCAAACTCAAAAATGGGTCTAAAGCTTGTTTTATAGATCCCCAAGCAGCCTGAGTACAGGAACAGTCCCAGAGGAGGTGGTACAATGATCCTTGGACCAGTTTACAGCGAGAGGAGATGAGAGTTGACCTATTATGTGTAGCTTTATCGGGGTATAATACAAATTGTGCATAATGTTGAACTGGGTCAAGCAAAGCTGGTTTTGTTTAATGTAGTTATAAACTGAGACCCACATGTTTTTCCAGAACTCTTTTTCTAATGGGAGAGACAGTTCTTGAGTCCAGTAGAAACGCATTCCAGAGGGGAGACAAAGGTCAAGTACTTGCAGTTGTTTATACACCCTGGAGAATGCATGGGGTTGGTCTGCTACTTGAAAAACCAAAGAGAGGACTTCCAGGGGCTGCATAGCCAGGCTTTGGGTCCCACAAAGGTGAGAATTGTGTTTTTAACCTGCAGGAATTTAAAGGTGTCTGCTTGCCAAAGCTGGCATTTATTTTGGAAAACAGGAAAGGGAGCTAATCAATCTCATTGGAGAAAGTCTGCTAAGGTACTCGTATTTAAGCTGAGCCTGAAAGAGGGTGGTGACCAATTCCAAAGTGCAATGTTATTCTGTATGGGCTGGGCAGGAGACCAATGCCAGTTTTCTCAGAAATGGTTTTGCACTTGATGTAAGGCCCTAAGAGATCAGCCAATCGGGAAGGCTTTGAGGGAATGGGGAAACTGAGAGGGGGATGTATATGCAAGCGCAGGCAATGAGGTAGAGAATTTATATGCCAGATGTCTCTATATGTAATCAGATGGGACAATACGCATTATCTGCTATTGGGGTGTCCTTTTTGCACCAGAGGGGAATTCTGCTTATGTGCTGTGTAGCGGGGTTGTTGTTCAGGAGACAATTAGCAGGCAGACATCAAAATCAGTGCATAAAAATGCCAGGTTGGCATTTATCATTGTATTATTTTGTAGCATAAAATGATAATAATTCAGAACAGAAAATAAGAAAATTGTCATTAAGTCAATAACATCAATGCTGTCTAGGGTATAGACACAAGCCGTCTTAACTTAAGGTCTTGCACCTCTCACAGTCAGTTCTAGACTGACGCCTTATCTAATAAATCCACCCTAGTGGTAGGCTTATATATGTTTTTACCAATGACATCACTGTCATGTGACAATTTCCAATTTAGTACATTTTTTGAGTTTAGGCTCACAACTTGCTCCTATACATAGTACAAAAAGTTGCTTTTAAGCCTTATTACTTTAATAACTATTTATTTCCCAATATCTTTATTTCACACCATAATCCTGGTTAGAAAGTTACTCTAAATGCTTGATTATCTTTTTAATTACTGTAAGCTCCTCCCTCAATCAATAATTAAAGCAGCTAGAATCTGTATAAATATAGGCCTCTAGGGACTGCTGCTTCCCTATAGCAACAGACTGAGTGTAGAAGAAGAGCTTGTGCAGCCGACACCCTATCCTGCTGCAGAGAAGGCTGCAACTTATCTGGCCACCAAACAGCATCCCCCCTCTCCCTTTCACCCACTGCAGGACTGTTTACACAGCAAATTAACCTGAGGTAAGCTATTGAACCAGCAATACTGCTTACTTGCTAAGAGAGCATCTAATAATACTTTATCTTAATAATATCCCAGTAATATTATCTTTGTATTTTTAGCAAGGTAGCACAGGATGCATAATAAAGTAAAGGAAAGGAATGCTGCTTACTGTTTTATTTAATCCTGGGCTCATTTAACTTGCCAATAAGTAAAACACATATTGCCAACTGTGTTTTAATTTATAACTACAAGGTTCCCTTACATGAAACTTTTTACGTGGACCCAGAAGGAAGAGAAATTGAAAGAGGCTTTAGACAATGAAGGGGGGGCTGATTAGAGGTGGCCTACCTCCAACCAAGAAAGAAAGGGATAGCTGCACTAGAAAGGAAGATAGAGGTTGCAACCATAGAAAACAAACAGTGCAGATAGGTCCTTACTCAGTGGCTCCCTTTCTATATTTTATTATTACTGCAATTAAAGGCACAGGTGCATTTTATATTTCTTACTTTCTTCCTTTGTACAGAAAGCACTATTCTGGCACTTTAACCATATCATTTAACATATCCCTGCACTTTATTAGCCAGCACTTTTAATCTTTAACTGTTTTTAAAGCACTCCAGCACTTTCATCTATTGCTTCCATGTACTTTATACAACATAGGCATAAGGTAGGTTAATGGGAGGGGGGTGGCAAGGAAAGACCCATGTTTCTTCCTAACAGGGCACCTCACCAATGACAGGGGTCACCCGGTCACATTCCTCCCCACCTAAGAGGGCAACCAACTACTGGTTGTCCAATACCCATACCCATCCTAACAAGGGGTATGATGGAGCTCTGGCCCACCCTCACCAAGAAGCTCCACCCCAGGGTCCTTTAATCAGATTGCACAATACTACCATTATACAATACAACACAATATACCCTGGGGCAATTTAAACTGTTACACCTAGAATCCACTGATTAACAGACCTAGTTTCTGGAAAATAATCACCAGTACCAACCAATGTGGCCTGTACCCTTCCTTGAATTCTTATTACTTCAGAATTCATAACTTTATGTTCCATTAACAGCATTAGGTATCCTTTTCATAAATGCAGATACTTTTCAGAGGGTGACTGAATTTGGACTAGATGAAAGATAAGAACAGATCAGACAGTTAAGAATATATTAAATGAAGACAACTCACCCAAAGGTGGCCAACCATCCAGATGTTTAAAAAAAATGTAACAGAAAAAAGCAAATACTATTGCAACAGCAGTTTTGTCTTTATGAACAAGGCAAATGAAAGGTTGATTTTACTCATCACCTTCCCTTATACTTGGTAGGGGATGGAGCCATGGCCCTCTCTCAACCATTAACTCAGTCTCAGGGTCCCTTATAATAACAACCTTTCCTTATATGGAATCTAACTATTGTCATTGTCTTCATACTACCCTGAGACTTTCATTTCCTATTAACCTGATAGAGATGATATACAGCAGTTTTATGCTGCTTATCACTACCACTTTTACCAATATTTTCCAATACTCTTCTTAGGGAATTCCTAATTTAACTTGCCCTTCTCTAGAAGAATACTTTTCCTGTGAAGTCCCTGTTACTCTAGGAACTTTATTTCCTAGTGCCAGATCCTTTCTCTGACAAGGATCTACATAGTACCATCCTGACCTGCCTTTGTGCAAACGCCACCTCTTCCATAGGTGCCATGTATATTGGCCTTCAACCCTGGCAGTGGTTTCATCCTTCCATAGCTCTGGCACCTTTCTCTGGCAGTGATCGGCACCAACATTCAAATAGTTGGCCACCTGCCGATACATGCCAGGCCAGTAATATGATTGAGTGATACGGGCCAGTACCTCTCCATGACATATTTTCCCCGACTGGCTACCTCCCACAGTCTTCAATACCTTCTCTCTTAAACTCATGGGTACCACAACCCTTGCGTCCAACCATTTGGTCCGGGGGTTAGGCCTCATATGGTAGAGCACCCCATTCTTTATTTCATACCACCTCAACAAATTCCTTTGTATCCCTTTATTAACCTGTTTTCCATCCTGAACTAAGACATGAGCCCCTAACCTAGATACTTCAGGATCTTCCTTTTGTTCTTTTCCCCAATTTACTCTAAGTAAGTCATTACTGAATTAAAGAGTCCAATGCATTTTAAAGTCCCTTCAGCTCCTAGAGCCTTTTTTACTTTGCTTGTAGACTTCACCCCTAGGTCCACAAGAACAGTCTTACCTGGGGACTTCTCTGGCATTACCACTCCATTGTCCTCAGTCCAATACATTCCTGGGAAAATAGGAAGGATGGGAAGTTCAGATTCTGAATGTTCCATCTGGGTTGTCTCCATGTCCATAATCATCCAAGGCTCATCTCTCCTGGATACATCCCTGGCCTGCTTCAATTGAATCTCCAGCTCTTGGCATCTCTGCTCTGCCTCCCTCCAGCGTCGCTCTGCCTCCATCCAGCGTTCGTTCATCCATTGTAATAACCTTCTCTGGTCTGCCATCTGGTTTCGTGGTGCCTCGCCCAGGTCACCATTTCCACATATCCTCATCTCCATTGGCGCCATGCACTTTTCTGCCTCTCTCCTGCTGTACTATTTCCAGTACCCCTGACTGAGCTCTCCCGTGTATCCTTCAGACACTCAGCCAGGACACCCCCTTCTGGTACCAACTGTAGCAGGGTTGTTGTTCAGGAGACAATTAACAGGCAGACATCAAAATCAGTGCATAAAAAATGCCAGGTTGGCATTTATCATTGTATTATTTGTAGCATAAAATGATAATAATTCAGAACAGAAAATAAGAAAATTGTCATTAAGTCAATAACATCAATGCTGTCTAGGGTATAGACACAAGCCATCTTAACTTAAGGTCTTACACCTCTCACAGTCAGTTCTAGACTGACGCCTTATCTAATAAATCCACCCTGCATGCCAGCCCGCTGGCGCAGTGGTGGGATTTTCGCTTGCGACGCCGGCGACCGGGTTAAGGAACAAACCGGGTCACTGGAAGGCTCGGCAGAGAAGGATAAGCGTCCACGGACTGCTCTCCTTCTCGAGGAGGAAGATGGGTTGTGTCGCGGGTCTGTGCGACCCTGGTGGAACCAGGAATCACACAGCTGCCGACACCAACGAATGCGTACTGGAGGCGGGGCAGGACGCTCCGCGTCATTGCACGTCCCCGCCTCCCAGAAAACAGGAAAAAGGAGAATGCCGCCGGGAGCCATCAATGAAGCCCAGTACCTCTTCAATTAGCCCCCTCAGACCAGCCCCTCTGACCTAGTCCGATGTCCGCGGCATGTGACCCCAGTGCCGCGGCCCCACCATGGGGGGAAGCCACGGGGTATCAGAAGGGCCGTGGTCAATATGGGGTGAAGATGAATGGGCTGATGTCACGGGCTCTCACGGCAGAAGGAGTAAAAAGCAAAATAGAAAAAAAAAAAAAAATAATAAATCCAACCTAGTGGTAGGCTTATATATGTTTTTACCAATGACATCACTGTCATGTGACAATTAATTTCCAATTTAGTACATTTTTTGAGTTTAGGCTCACAACTTGCTCCTATACATAGTACAAAAAGTTGCTTTTAATCCTAATTACTTTAATAACTATTTCTTTCCAATATCTTTATTTCACACCATAATCCTGGTTAGAAAGTTACTCTAAATGCTTGATTATCTTTTTAATTACTGTTAGCTCCTCCCTCAATCAATAATTAAAGCAGCTAGAATCTGTATAAATATAGGCCTCTAGGGACTGCTGCTTCCCTATAGCAACAGACTGAGTGTAGAAGAAGAGCTTGTGCAGCCAACACCCTATCCTGCTGCAGAGAAGGCTGCAGCTTATCTGGCCACCAAACAGCATCCCCCCTCTCTCCCCTTTCACCCACTGCAGGACTGTTTACACACCAGCAAATTAACCTGAGGTAAGCTATTGAACCAGCAATACTGCTTACTTGCTAAGAGAGCATCTAATAATACTTTATCTTAATAATATCCCAGTAATGTTATCTTTGTATTTTTAGCAAGGCAGCACAGGATGCATAATAAAGTAAAGGGAAAGGGAATGCTGCTTACTGTTTTATTTAATCCTGGGCTCATTTAACTAGCCAATAAGTAAAACACATATTGCCAACTGCGTTTTAATTTATAACTACAAGGTTCCCTTACATGAAACTTTTTACGTGGACCCAGAAGGAAGAGAGTTGAAAGAGGCTTTAGACAATGAAGGGGGCTGATTAGAGGTGGCCTGCCTCCAACCAAGAAAGAAAGGGATAGCTGCACTAGAAAGGAAGATAGAGGTTGCAACCATAGAAAACAAACAGTGCAGATAGGTCCTTACTCAGTGGCTCCCTTTCTATATTTTATTATTACTGCAATTAAAGGCACAGGTGCATTTTATATTTCTTACTTTCTTCCTTTGTACAGAAAGCACTATTCTGGCACTTTAACCATATCATTTAACATATCCCTGCACTTTATTAGCCAGCACTTTTAATCTTTAACTGTTTTTAAAGCACTCCAGCACTTTCATCTATTACTTCCATGTACATTATACAACATAGGCATAAGGTAAGTTAATGGGGGGGTGGCAAGAAAAGACCCATGTTTCTTCCTACCAGAGCACCTCACCAATGACAGGGGTCACCCGGTCACATGCTGAGTCCCATAGTAATTAAAAAGGAAGGGAGGACAAGCCCACCTTGTAACTTAGGAGCTGTTAACTTGAAGTGCATCCTCTGTAACACTTTGTTTTTCCACAGAAATCTGTCGAACATTCTCTGCAGTCTCATAAACCATACCTTAGGGAAAAAGAGACACACCATACCCAGCGGATATAGTGGTATCGGTAGAACATTCATTTTCAGAATGTTGATACGATTCCAGAGAGATACAGGAAGCGCACTCCAACGGTCCAGATCAGATTGCAATACTTGTAGTAACTGAACAGGAATTGCCAGGGTACACAATCGAAAGCCTTTTCAGCATCCAGGGAAACCAAAGCCATGGGGACTTATATTATGCACCTTAATGTTAAACCTGAAAATTTCCACATTCATAACTTTGCAACTGGCCAGCCTGGTGGCGCTGAGGGTTTGAGGCACTGGACGTCACAACTTGGGCCATGCCAGTGACTCATGCTCTGGGTTGGCAGGGGAGAGAGAGAATGAAGCATCTGTAGACAGCTTTTCTCTCCCAGGGTGAGAGCTAAGGGGTTGTCCAGTGTCCTTGCGGCCCAGAGTGGAGATCAGAGGTATCACAGAATGACTGACTAATATGAGGGGCAAGTGCGGCAGATGCCAGCAGGGTTGCCATGTGCCATGGTGTCATTGCACGTCGCATTTGAGGGAACAGAGAAGCACTCATAGGGCAAAAGTGGGAAAATGCTTTGCGGTCTTGTGGAGATGGTGAGGGCTCCAGTGGCAAGGCCAAAATCACAAGGTCAGCTTAGTGCACCAGAGATCTCCTCCAGCACCAACCTGATGTCCAGGTAGGGCTTTGAGTCTGCAAGGTCACCAAGGGTGGGCGAGCCCTCTCCAGGGATAACTTGGTAACCAGGGGACTGATCTGTCTGGACTTGGTTGGGAAGAATGCCAGCAGTGAGGGTTCAGGCAGGAAGGGAGAGGTATTTGCTGATTGAGCTGCTCGAAAGGATGCCTAATACTGCAGAGTGAGAAACAGAATTGAAAAAAAATATATAACTTGGAAACAGTACAATGAATTATAAAGGTTTTACTATAGTTGGGACTTGTCAAAAAAGAAGCACAGCACAGTGCCTCCTTTAGTTTGGAAAAGGCATCCTCACAGGCTGGACCCCAGCTAATTTTCTTGATCATCCATTTCTTTGTCAGGCCAGATAGGGGAGCAGCCATGGCACTATAATTTGGTACAAATTTTCAATAGTACCCCATTGTCCTGAGAAAACTCCTGACCTGCTTCTGAGTTTCTGGTCTGGACCATGCCTGTATTACTTCTATCTTGATTTAGTTAGGACTGAGCTGTCCCCGGCCTACCACATACCCGAGGTATGCCACTTCTCCCATGGCCACCTGGCACTTCTCGGATTTGACAGTGAGCCCTGCCCTCTGTGTTCTGCCCAGCACTTCCCTAAAGTGTGCCAGGTGTTCCTCCCAGCTGGTACTGAAAATGGTGTACTCCTCAGCACCATTTAACACCTGGTTCACCAACCTTTGGAAAGTGGCTGGGACGATCTTCATTCCAAAAGGCATTACTTTGAATTCAAATAAGCCTATCTGAGTGATGAAGGCCAACCTCTCCCTAGCTGTGTCCGTCAACTCTACCTGCCAATACCCCTTTGTCAGGTCAATGGTCATAAGGTAGGTGGCCCCCCCCAACTTGTCCAAGATTTCATCCATCTGGGGCATTGGGTGGGCATCTGACTTTGTGACTGCATTCAGTCCATGATAGTCTACACAGAAATGAGTCTAGCCATCTGGCTTGGGTACAAGGACTATAGGTGAGGCACAGGGACTGTGAGATCTCTGGATTACCCCTAAATCCAGCATCTCCTTCACTTCCCTCCTAATGTCCTTTTGGACAGCCTCTGACACCCGATATGCTGTCCACCGTATGGGTGTCTGTGTCCCAGTCACCACATCATGTGTTGCTAAGGGGATTAGTCCAGGCTTGGTGCTAAACAAGGGGGCAAAGTCTGCTAAAACCTCCCTCACTTTCTGGATGGATCTGGTCCGGGGCCAGCTGGGGAGACAGTTTTACTGCCTCCATAGAGGACTTCCGCTTACTCTCTTCCAGCAAGTCCAGAAGGGGGTCTCCTTCATCTGTCCCTTCCCCATGACTACATACTGCGAACACCATGTCAGTCCTATTTGCACATTGCTTCATCATGTTGACGTGATAAATCCGTTCTGTCTATGGTCAAGTAACTCCACAATGTAGTTTGTGTCATTTACCTTCCTAACCACTCTGTATGGTCCTGCCCACTCAGCTTGCAGCTTGTCTTTCCAGACCGGAATAAGGACCATGACTTCCTGACCCACCATGTACAAGCGAACTCTGGCTCTGCGGTCATACCATACTTTTTGTTTCTGCTGGGCAGCTGCCAGGTTGCTCTGGGTTATCCCCATAAGCTCCTTCAGCCTTTCCCTAAATCTTAGGATGTAATCCACAATGGGAGTTCCCTGGGTGGTGTGCTTGCCTTCCCAGTCCTCCCAGATTAAGTCAAGGGGCCCACATACCCGGTGTCCATAAAAGAGCTTGAAGGGGGAAAATCCTGTTGAATCTTGGGGCACCTCCCTGTATGCAAACAACAGGTGGGGAAGGTATTTCTCCCATTTCCTCCCATGCTGTTCAGCAAACACCTGGAGCATTGACTTTAGGGTACCATTGAAGCATTCCACAAGCCCATTGGCTTGTGGGTGATACAGTGTCGTGCATCTCTGCACCACCCTACACTTCTTCCATAGGCATTTCAGTAGGTCTGACATGAAGGAACCCCCTTGATCAGTGATTACTTCCTGCAGAAAACCAACACAGGAGAAAATCCCAAGCAATGCATCTGCCACTTTGTCTGTCCTCCGTGAGGTTAGGGTGACTGCCTCTGGGTACCAGGTGGCATAATCCACCAGTCAGGATGAATCTCTTCCCTGAGGAGCTGTGGATATTTAAAGGCCCCACAATATCCATTCCCACCCTCTGGAATGGCTCCTCCACTATGGTCAAGGGGATCAGGACGGCTTGGGTTTTCTTGCCTGCCTTCCCTATTTCTTGGCACCGGTGACAAGACCTGCAATACCCCTTCACCTGCTGGGTGAAGTTAGGCCGGTAGAAATTCTGGGTCACCTGCTGCATTGTGCAAGCAGTTCCCAGATGACCAGACAAGGGAATATCATGGGCAACCTTGAGCAACTGCTCACGAGATCCCTGGGGAACGACAAGCTGCCAGCCTAGCATCCCTCCCTCTGTCTGTACTGCCTGAGTATGCACAAGTCCGTCTTCCCAATAAACCTTATGTCTGCCATCACCTCCCCGTGCACCGTCTGAGTCTGCCAAAGCCCTCAGCTTCTCTAAATGAGGGTCACTCCTCTGAGCAGCTGTGAACCCCTTACACCTTCCCAAGGCATGTGACAGGTCCCCTTCAGTCGCTAAACTAGGGTCCCTAGCACTAGCATCAGGGCCCTCAGGATCACTGTCAATCCCTACCCTCTGACAAAAGGGGTCACCCCTCCCTTTTTGGAGTGACCCTCTGTAGCTGGATGGTTACTTGCTACTAGGGAAATCTCTACCCCCTTTTATAGTCTCCCCCTCTGGAGACACAGGCTGGGGAACCAGCCTCTCGGTATCTTCCCCAATGGCTTCTGGGGGGCTCAGGGAACTACAATTTTTCCCTAGCTGCTTGGCTACGGATAACTACACATACCATCCCCTGTTGGAGACTGTGACCCAGGAACACATCCACTGCTAGTGCGTTTGCTACAGCCACCTGTTACACAGTTCCACCTGTTTCACCCCAGTCCAGGAGAACACTGGCCAGTGGCAATGTTTTCTCTTCACCAGTAAACCCTTGTACAGTTATGTGTTTGTTGGGTATACGCTGACCAGGCTGTACCAGATCCCCCTTTACCAATGTCAGGGATGCCCCTGTGTCCCTTAACCCCTGCGTCTGTACGCCATTTACCATGACTGGGTGCATGTGTTCCCTCATGTTCACTGGCATGCTTCCAGGGACACACAAACAACCCACTTTCTTTCTGGTACTACTTTGCGTATTATTTCTTGCCCTTCTTGGACACGGTCTGGCAATGTGCCCAGTTTCTTTACATAACCAACAAACATTTCTTACTTTAGATAAATATTTTCTTTGAAACCTGGGGCTAACTGGTTTTGTTGGAGGCAGTGAGGGTTTTAGCTGCCTTGAACGTGCACTTTTCCTTTTCTGCACTGCCACACTCGCCCCATTCGCTCTCAGAGCAGGTCTGCTCTTGCCATAGCGGTCTGAGAGTTCAGCAGCCTCTTGCACTGTTTTTGGATCTTGGTCCTCTAGCCAGGTTTTTAACTCTGCTGGGCATGCCCAGTAAAACTGTTCTAATAAAATCACATTTTCAATTTTATCAACAGTGTTTGCATCAATTCCTTCCCACCAACGTTTCAAAAACTGACGTTGTTTCATGGCTAGCTCCTCATAGCTTCTCCTGAGCTTACGGAATTTAGCTCTGTATGATTCAGCAGTTAATTCAAACTTTAACAGTGCAGTTTTTAACTTGTTGTAATCATCTCTGTTTTCATTGTTCATTTGACCCAATGCATCCTGAGCTTTTCTGGTAAGTAGCAGGGATAGCTGGAAGCTCCAGGACTCTCTAGGAATTTTAGCCTGAATACAAACTTTTTCAAAAGAATTTAAAAAGACATCTATGTCCTCCCCATCCTTAAACTCTGCTATTCATTTGGAGTTCAATTTGTAACCCTGTCCTGTAGTCCCAGTTAAACCCAAGCCACTTACCTGCCCTGGTGCCGCTGGTTGGAGTCGTAGCTTCTCCAGTTCATGTTGCCACTGGTGCTCCTCTCTCCTCTGCCTCTCTGCATTCTCACACTCTCTTCTCCTCTGCAGCTCGCTGGCACTCATGCTCCTCACAGTCTGCCATTCTCTGTTCTCTTTATCTCCTCTCCTCTCCTGGGACTCCAGCTCCATCCTGCGCAACTCCAGTTGCAACTTGAGAACATCCAGATTCAGGATACTGGTGACTTGCCCCTGCTGCTGTGGCCCTTCACTGACAGTTGCCCTGCTGTCCACCTCATCGGCTCAGGACCCCTCACTGGCCGCTAGCCCTTCCAGACTTGAGGTTTGGTCCCTTTCAGTCATGGTCTGTGATTCACTGCTCTGGGTATCTGCTACCATCAGGGCCTCTATGAGCTTCTGCTTACTGGCTTTCACCCCAAACGGTACTCCCCTGTCCCCATACAACTGCTTTAAGAAATCTACAGTGTTCCTGCTGTAGTCAGAAGCCATTTTCTTCTTCTTCCCTCACTACTAATACTATTCTGACTGGCACGTCAGAGAAAAAAAAATAAAATGGGTGGGAACTTAACTGTAAGTCAAGAGATATTGTTCTGTTTCCTTTTGAAATAAAACACTGCCTTTCTTTTTTCCAAGTGAGCTAAATGGTCTCAAGCTGACACACTGAACAATGAAGCTTATACCACCAAACTTTTTATGCTTCTGCTGCCAACCAGCACTCCACAAAGTGGCTCAGCCGGTCAGCCCTCTACTCCTAATGTGCCAACCTCTGAGCATATGATTTGTGTACAGTGAACAGAACAAGGTAGCCCTCTTGTCTGTTTTGTGGGTTCAAGTCACCTTAGTCTCAAGCTCTAGAGGGATTCAAATTGATAACCTCTTGTTAGCTTACCAAATTATCAGACTCAGATAATTCTGTCTTCAGGGGCCAGATATCTTTGCTTACGGGCACCCAACCAAGTCTTTCAAATGAACCCTTAGAACTCTATGCAAGACTTTAGAAAACTCTATCCATTTCCCAGTTTGGTATACAATAAGCTCATACACAGTGTTATTTATAACCTTTAAAAGCTCCACTTAAAAAGAAATAACAAGGCACTCCGGGCAGTTTCCATTGTAAAATATATCTTTACTTTAAAATATCAAAACAGAACAATAATTACAGAACAAAATATATCCCAACACATACAACCTTAAAACAAACAGGTAAAAGTGCAGTTCCTACACTACATACATTCAGACTGGTCTAATCTAATATATGCTTACTTTAATACAGTGCTTTGATGGTCTGTCTTCTCTGTCAGAAACTGTCTCGTGTCTCTGTCAAGGTTCTCTCAACAATTAAACACAGTTCTGAGCCGGCCTTCTCTGAGGTCACATAACTCCGCTTTGGTGTAACAACACCTATATTTTATCTCACAGGATGTCCAAATAAAATATTTATAATAACATAATAGGTGACCTCACTGCCTTTCCTCCCTCAGGTTAACCAGACCAAACTGGTTTGTGCTCTGCTACACATATATCTCAAATGTTTCTTTGATCTAAGTCACTGTACTCAAAGCAAAAGTGTATTTGCCTCTTTAATTTTGTCTGGGCCTTGGGATCTACACCTCAAAGGTCTCTCTGATGTAATTCAGTAGTTCCCCGGGAATGTATATTGGGCCTTCCAAATTCATCTGGGTCCTCCCTGACCCAGACATCAACCTCTCTTCAATGTCCTTTCTGGCTTCTCCCTGACACCCCTCCGTTTCAAGTTCTTCCTGACAACTACTGCAAGTCAAAGTATTTTCCCTGAGGGAATTATGAATGGCTAATCTTATTTCCTGGGATGAAAGCAAGCTGACAAGGTAATTGCACACCAGATATCTGCAGTTTAGCCATGTCCTGTCCTTTGAACTTATCCTTGCGGGGTCTTGATGTGTCAGTTTCAGTAAGACAGTAGTTTCCACAAACTGACCTTCCCATCACATATTTTATATGTAATAAAAAAAATTGTTACAGCACTCAGAGCTGGCTGTCCATGTCACAATAGCTATTAACAGATTACATCTGAACCTGAAAAATAACCTTGGTCCTTCTGAGGTTCAATACAGACAAGACCTTTGACAGGGTCATATGGCCCTTCCTCTGGGTGACTCTCTTCCATTTTGGTCTTACTAGAAAGTTAATCAAAAACTCCAAAATATGTATTATGCCCCTCAGGCCTACTTGAGGATGGATGGTTCAATAGCTGACCTCTTCCCACTTTACTGTTGGACAAGACCGGGATGCCCAATATCCCCCTCTACTCTTTGTCCTATATCTTGGACCCCTGGTAGCATCAATAAGTACTAATTTTAGGGTGGAGGGAATGCTGCTATGGATGTGCCAATATAACATTTCACTGTTCGCAGATGATATTCTGCTGAATCTAACCTCCTCAGAAGGTTTGATACCAGCAATATGGAAACAACTAACCAAATTTGGAGAGCTGGCAGGCTATACAGTAAATGATCAGAAAACAGAACTCCTTTCACATAATTACAACCTATCAAAAGAAATGAAAAAAAATATCCCTTTAAGTGGTGCAAATATGCCGTGGAATACCTGGGAATTAAAGTAACCAAACCGGAGATGCATGTAGAGCTGCTCAGTTTTGAACCGCTCACACAGCAGCTGGATGCGGACCTCATCCGATGGACTCGGCTACCCATAGTACTTCTGGAAAGAGTGGAGACAATTAAACAGAATATCTTCCCCCATATTTTGTTTTACCTTTAGACCCTCCTAATAACACCCACAGAATGTTACTTGAGACCATGGGACAGAATGATCTCATGTTTCACCTGTAAGGGAAAACCTCTCAGGATAAGTTGCACTATCCTGCAGCTTCCAAGAAAATATGGAGGCCTCAACCTCCCATACCTATGGGAGTATGCAAAAGCATCTCGTTTATGAACCCTTGTATGCTAGAAACATAAAAACATAGAAACATAGAATTTGATGGCAGATGAGGACCACTTGGCCCACCTAGTCTGCCCATTTTCCTACCTAACAGATAAGCTGCAGATCTTAGTTAATCAACAGCTTACTTCCTCTTACCCGCCCCTAGGACTGCCTTATGCCTGTCCCATGCATTCTTGAAGTCCCCCACTGTTCTGGACTCCGACCTCCTCAGGGAGGCTGTTCCATGCATCCACAACCCTCTCAGTGAAAAATATTTCTCACATTACCCTGAGCCGCCCCTCTATCTTCAAATTGTGTCCCTTGTTCTTGCACTCTTTTTCTGGAAGATGGTACCCTCTTGGACTTTGTTAATTCCTTGAGGTATTTGAATGTTTCTATCATGTCCCCTCTCTCCTTCTTTCCTCAAGAGTATACATATTAAGTTCCTTTAGTCTTTCTTCGTATGTCTTCTGGTGCAGACCCTGCACCATTTTGGTTGCCCTCCTCTGGACAGCCTCCACTCTGTCTATGTCTTTGCAGAGATGGGGTCTCCAGAACTGCACACAGTACTCCAGATGGGGTTTCACCAACTGTATGTACAGAGGGATAACAACTTCCTGTTTTCTACTATTGATGCCTCTTCCTGTGCATCCCAGTATCCCTCCAGCCTTCCTTACTGCCTTCCCACATTGCTTGCCCACCTTTAGGTCATCTGATATAATTACTCCCAATAATTACTCCCAGATCCCTTTCTATTTTTACTTTTGTCGGTATCTCATCCCCCATTGTGTACACATCCCCTGGGTTTTTGTTTCCTATGTGCATTATCTTGCACTTCTTTGCATTAAATCTGAGCTGCCATACATTTGACCATTCCTCCAACCTTGCCAAGTCCCTGCTCATCCTTTCCACTCCATCCTATGTATCAACCCTGTTGCAGATCTGTGTTTCATCAGCAAAGATACATACTTTTCCTTCCAGTTCCTCTGCAATGTCACTTATAAAGACATTAAAAGGACAGGTCAGTACTGAACCCTGCGGTTCCCACTAGTAACCCTCCTTTCTTCACTGCTTGGCACTCCATTTACTATTACCCTTTGTGTCCTGTTGTCTAGCCAGTGTTTATCCAGGCTACCACCTTGGGACCCATTCCAGAGCTGGCTATCTTGTTGTATTAATCCTTTGTGAGGACTGTATCAAATGCTTTGCTAATCTAAGTGAAGCCATGTCCACAGCCCTCCCTGATCTACTACTTTGGTCACCCAGTCAAAAAATCTATTAGATTCATCTGACATGACCTTCCCATCGTGAATCCATGTTGCCTCGGGTCCTGTGCCCCAATGGCCTCTAGGTACTCAACAATTCTTTCCTTCAGAAGTGATTCCATCATTTTCCTTACCACTGGGGTCAAACTAACTGGTCTGTAGTTTCCTGCCTCTGTCCTGCTCCCACTTTTGTGAAGAGGAATTACATCTGCCTTCCTCCAGTCCTTGGGTACCACCCCATCCTCCCATGATTTGTTAAAGAGAATAGTCAGCGATATCACTAGTTCTACCCTTAGTTCTTTTAGAATTCTTGGGTGAATCCCATCGGGCCCCATTGCTTTGTCCACCTTCAATTTTATTAGTTCTTTCAGAACCCTTTCTTCTGTAAATGGACTGGTATCGACCCCCGTCTTCGGAATGTTTCTCTTGTTTGGTTTAGGTAACTCTCCCTCCTCTTCCTTTGTGAATACTGATCAGAAATATTCATTCAGTAACCCTGCTTTTTCACTGTCACCTCTACCACATTCCCTCCCTTTATTAGCTTCAGTATCCCTCCTTTGGTCTTTCTTCACTCCCTAATGTACCTATAAAAGGTCTTATCCCCCTTCTTAACAGAATTGACTATCCTTTCTTCGGTTTGGGCCTTTGCTATTCTGACTACCTTTCCAGCCTCTTTCTGCTTTAACTGATAAAGTTCTCTGTCCTGCTCCTTCTGTGTTTCCTTATATTTCCTGAATGCTGCCCTTTTCTCCTTAACCTTCCGTGCCACCTCTTTGTGAACCATAGTGTTTTGTTCCTTCATTGTGTTTTATTGATTTTTTTCCTTTTTTTACGCAAAGGCTTGTTGCCTCTGTGATGGCTGTTTTGATCACTCCCCATTGTTCCTCCACCCCTCCTTCTTGCCTATTTGCTAGTGTTTTTCTGAGGCACTCTCTTATTTTCCCAAAGTCAGCCCTACTAAAGTCTAGTACTCTTGCTTTTGTATGGCTTGATTGTATGGCTGTGCTTATCGTGAACCACACTGTTTGGTGGTCACTTGTTCCCAGATGGCTACCCACTTCTAAATCTGAGATTCTTTATCCATACCCATTTGAAAGTACCAGGTCTAAGATTGATCCCTCCCAAGTCAGTTCCAGTACTAGTTGTCTGAGACATGCCCCCTGTAGGGCATCAAGAATGACCCTGGTCCTGGATGTGCCTGCAGCAAAGGTGCTCCAGTTAACATCTGGCATATTCAGGTCCCCCATCAACAATATCTCCTCTTTTTCTGCCATTCTAAGAAAGTCTTCTATCATTTCCTTGTCCATTCCCTCCCCCTGAGATGGGGGTCTGTATACAACTCCCATGCGGATTGTGGTGCGTTTCCTGTCTCCAGGGTGACCCAAAGTGCCTCATCTGCTCCTGTTTACTCTTTAGTTCTGTTGCTTTGATCCCTTCCTTTGCTGGGTCAATTCACAATATGTGGCCTACTGGGAAACCATAGAACTTACTTGGAGTGACCTGTTCATTTCTAAAGAACATAAATTTAGCAATCCCCCGGGAGATACACCTCCTCTTAAAATACTCACTTTATTCCAGAGAACCATTAAAAAAACTGGCAAAAGACAATTATGAACTCGCTTACCCTAATGCAGGAATTATACCTCAGAGCCTTTGCATATGATTCAGACTTCTTCCCTAACCAAATAGATAAAGGTTGGCAGGGTGGTTGGAATATGGGGTTACACTTGTATATCAATTTGTGTGAACCACTGGACTTCTGCTGTTTATAGCCTTGCAGGTAACCTACAGTACCACATCCCCTGGAAGTGCATGCATTGATATATGCTATTAAAAATCATACCTACAGAAGTCTGAAATGGCCTTAGCATCAGTAGCTCAAAAACCCTCTGTTAATCTCACTAATCCAAACACACTTACAGGGGGCATCACTGGAACATTTGATCAATAAACTCTACACAGCCCTCAGGGAAAGACCAGAGGACACCACAGAATCAGTGAGACTGAGCTGGTTGAAGGAATTTAAAGAAGTACTCCAAGGTAGCTGTCAGACATTCGCCCTCTTAGCCTTTATGTATTTATTTGCTTTAGGTAACCAGGTGGGTGCACTAGGCACATAAGAATGCCTATTTTCAGGCATGAGCTAGGAGAATACAAGCTGAAAGATACATGAGTATACAAATACATGTGACGCAGCTCATGAGATATGTAGCACAAAGGGAAGGGGATCAACATACAATCAACTTTAGGGTTAGGGGAAACATAGGTCAACATGATTCAATCAAATACAGGTTGGACAGTGAGAAGAAAACAAAATGGAGAAAAACAGGCAACTGCAAACAAGAAGTGTATACAGTATATAAAATAAATGTCATTATGTGGCCATCGGCGCTGGGAAAGTAGAACTGGGAGAAGAGGAGATAGTGGTGGGAGGCAGAATAAGAGGGTAAGGGATGAAAGAAACATTTGAAGGAGGGTAATTAAGAGAGGCAGAGAAAGGTGTAAGAGGAGTAGTTGATTAGGGGTGTGGAGGGCAGGGAGAAGGAGTGGTGTAAGGTGGATGAAAGCAAGTGCAGGGGCTGGTAGCATGCAAGTGTTCACAGTGAACTCTTTTGAAACTAGCATGGGCAGGAGCTTGATGAATAGCTTAAGGTATGGAGTTCCAGTACTTTGGAGCTGTGAATAAGAAAGCTCATGCACCCATATTGGCTTTGCATCTGGGGATATGTAGAGGGGCTTGGTCAGTAGATCAGAGCCCATAGGAGAGGGGTTGTGAGTAAAACTGAGAGGCAAGGGATTGTGGAAGGCCTGATCTGGCAATACTGTTAGAGAGCCATAGGACTGGAGTTGATGGGTAGAGGGGCATGGCCATTTTAGGTCTGCATAGAGCTGGCACTGGTGTTTGTATCATGGAGATGCAGAGGCATAGCAGCAAGTAGTATTATAGGTGGGGTCCCATTTATGGAGGGTGGAGTTTTTAGCAGATAGGTAGATGCCTGAGCTGTTGGCCAGGACTGGGAGCAGAATGCCTTGTGCCACAGCTAGTCTGGCTGATGGGGTGAGGGCATAGCTAGTGCAGTAGGTGTGACAACCCACCTCTCCCTCTGGGCTAAAACAGTTTTTAGAGAGGTGTCTGTCCTCAGGTATTCACTGCCACCAGCTGGGCTGTCTTCCGGCACCTCCTTCAGGTTTACAAACTTGAATAATTAAGTGTGCAATTGCACAAGTTAAAGTCTGGTAGTGTGTCTCTGTCAGGTGGCAGATGCTACACAGAGTTTACCTCAGCCAGTGGAAACCAAATATTACCTTAGAATAATGACATCACAGTCACAACTGTTGATAAAATAGCTTATTACTTAACAGAAAGTGCACTGAGCATTTACAGGATATACATTTACAACACAAGAGAATAACACTCGTACAGGAAAAGTAAACAAATGTTTTAAATAACAGATGGCAAAAGAAAGTCTATTACTGCCATATGCTAGTACTAAACTCACCCTTTTCTGTGCTTGTAAGAGTCACTGGATCTTATTCTAACTGCCAGCTCCGATGGACATAACTAAAATGGTAGGTACCCAAGTGTAGATTCTCCCTCCAGCTTCAAAATAAGAACACCATTTTTCGTCTTTCAGAAAGTTATCTACTCCCTTGAGAATAGGTTATTCCTAGTCTCCCTTTGTATGCACCATTTAACATGTTTGTATTTAATTGTCCCAATCAGAATGAACACCCATCAGTGACCAATTATATTCCCTTTTACCCTTAAGTTCATATCTGAGTGACCCAATCTCTTCAGACTGGTTTGTGTGTGTGTGTGGAGATGTCCACTCGGGATTTATGACCCAGCTCTTATCTAGCAGCTAGGGAGGACTGAGAATTACAGCTTGTGGATTCTGCTGGACAGTGGATTTTAGCCTGTGTGTGTTTTTTTTCCAAACTGCTAAAAAAAAAAACACCAGCTAGAGAATCCAAACCATTAACTCTTTCCTTCCTATTTCTGTCACATCTCTGCCCCACCAAGATAATGAAGGCCTGTCCCTTGGGCCACCCCAAGTGACGCATCCGGTCATGCAATTACTGGGAAGTGCCCAAAAGTATCCAGCCATGCTGTTAGCCCTGTCTAGATAACCCATTCGCATTTGCATTTTGTATACCTCTGGGATGCTGGATGGTCATGTTGTATGACCGCAATACCAAACTCCAATGTAGTAGTTTTCCATTTTTCCCACTCGACCTATGAAGCCAAATCAGGGGATTATGTTCTGTGACCACAGTAAATTCTCTGCTATACAGGTAAGGCTGCAGCTTCTGAAGGGCCCACACTATTCCCAAGGATTCCTTCTTGATTGTGGTGTATGCCTCCTCTCTGGGCAAAAGCCTTCCAGCTGAGGTACACAACTGGGTGCTCCTCCCCCCTGCTCAGTAACCTGGCTCAGCAGAGCCCCCAGCCTATGATCTGAGGCATCCACATGGACCATAAACTTTAGACTATAATTGGGGCTAGCCAATGCAGCTGAGCCACTTAAGGCCCTCTTTGGCTCCTGAAAAGTGACCTCACAGCCTTCTGACCACTTCACTGTATCTGGCGTTCCCTTCTTGGTTAAGTCTGTCAGGGGTTTAGCCAGATTGCTGTAGTGAGGAACAAACCTTCGGTAGTACCCTGCTCTCCCTAGAAATGCCCGACCTGTTTCTTTGTGGTAAGAGTAGGCCAGGCCAGGATGGTATCAACCTTGGCAGGCTCCGGCCAGATATGTCCACTACCCACCCGGTGGCCAAGGTAGGATACTTCTGCCACACCTATCTGACACTCTTCCGCCTTAACAGTCAGACCTGCGTTCTTCAGCCTGTGGATCACATCCCGTACATTCTTGATGTGCTCATCCCAGGTCTGGCTGTATATGGCTATATCATCCATATAAGCCAATGCAAACTCACCTACCCAGACAGAATGTGATCCACAAGCCATTGAAAGGTTGCTGGTGCATTCTTCATTCCCAATGGCATTATCTTGAATTCGTTTAAACCAAATGGAGTAACAAAAGCTGATCTCTCCCTGGCTGCAGGGGTCAGAGGTACCTGCCAATAGCGCTTTGTTAGGTCTATTGTGGTCAAATACTTAGCTCCCCCCAGTCGCTCCAGGGTCTCATCTGTTCTGGGCATGGGATAGGCATTGGACTCCGTGCAGCTATTCAGCCTCCAGTAGTCAATGCAGAATCATGTGGTGCCATCCCTTTTAGATATCAATACCACGGGTGATACCCAGGGGTTACTAGCTTCCTGGATTACTCCAAGTTCCAGCAACTCCCTGATCTCCTCTTTCACAGTCTGCTTAATGTGCTCAGGTACCCTGTATGGGGACTGTTTCAGGGGAACTTGGGTCCCTGTATCCATATGGTGTTCTGCCATCGTGGTGTACCCTGGTTTCCGTGTGAACATGTCCTCACATTCTCTCCGCATACCGTAATTTCTTGCATCTGGGCTGGCATCAGCTGTTCTGAGAGGGTAAGGTTGTCCACAGAGGATGCAACCCTGGTCTCCCCAAGCAGGTCCACCAGGGGATCCATCTCAGTTTCCTCCTCTGGGGCACTGCATACAGCGAGGACCATTTTCTCCCTGTCATAGTAGGGCTTCAGCATGTTAACATGATACACCTTTCGTCTGCATCTCCTGTCCGGTAGCACTCTCATATAATTGACATCACTAACCTTTTGGACAACGAGAATGGCTCCACCCATGCTGCCTGTAATTTATTCTGTCAGACAGGGATGAGTGCCTTCACTCGCTGTCCCACCTCATGTTCTCTGGTTCAGGCCCTGCGGTCATTCCAGATTTTCTGCCGCTGTTGTGCAGTAGCCAAGTGCTCCTGAGCAAACCCCATGAGCTCCTAAAGGTGGCTCCTGAAGTTCAGAACATGCTCCACAACAGACTCTACTTGGGAGACATTGTCCCCCTCCCATTCATCCTGAATCAAATCTAGGGGCCCCTGCACCCTGTGACCAAATAGGAGCTCGAAAGGTGAGAACCCTGTGGACTCCTGTGGGATTCCCTGTATGCAAATAGGAGATGAGACAAATATTTGTCTCAGTTCCTCTTATGCTCGTCAGCAAACGTCCTTAGCATGGTCTTAAGGGTTGAATTAAATCGCTCCAGCAGACCTTTAGCTTGGGGATGGGATGGGGAGGTTTTGAGCTGCTTTACCCCACATTTCTCCCACAAACTACTCATTAACCCTGACATGAAATTGTCACCCCGATCTGACAGTATATCCTGGGGAAAGCACACCCGGCTAAATATTCCCAATAGTGCATCTGTCACTGGTTCTGCCTCAAAGAATGTTAGGACCACTGCCTCTGGGTATCTTGTGGCATAGTCGACAACTACCATGATATACCATTTGCTAGTGTGACTTGGGGTGCTCACTGGCCCCACTATGTCCACAGCTACCCTCTTGAAGGGTTCATCAATAATGGGCAGGGGCACCAAAGCTGCTTTGGCCTTGTCCCCCATGTTCCCTACCCATTGGCACAGTGGACAAGTCCTGCAATAATTTGCCACATCCTTGCCAATACCAGGCCAGAAGAAATTGTTGGTCAGCTGCTTTTTTGTATGACTCACCCCAAGTTCCCTGAAAAAGGGATCCCATGGGCAAGGGCCAAAAGCTATTGACAGTGAACCTTAGGGACTACCAGCTGCTGGGGTACCTCACTGTCTAGCCTTCCTCTGTTGTATATTCTCTGTACAACAGCCCATTGTCCCAGTAAATGGTCTCTTAACCCTCCCTGAGGACGCTTAGCCCTATGAGCTATTTCTCTCAGTTTTTGCAAGGTAGGGTCAGTTCAGTGTGCAGCACTCAGCTGCCCTCGTCTGACCCTTCCCAGTGTCCCTTCAGAAGGAAGTCCTGTGGGCTCCTCTATTTGTGATTGGGGTTCTGGACTGCTGCTTCTAGCCATCCCTTCCCCCTGTGCTAGACACTTCCTTAGCTGCTGAGAGTGTGGCTGGATCACCCGGAGTCACCCCCTCTTCACCCTCAGACTCTTGCCCTTATGCCTGACTATGAGTTACAACACACACACCAGTTTTTTTCCTGGGGTTCAAATCCTTCCCCACAATCATATTTACAGGTAGGTCCTCTACACCCCCACCTCCTTTTCTCCATGGCCCCCTTTCCAGCTCAGGAAGACTCTAGCCATTGGTAATTCACCTGCTGGCCCTGTGAATGCCTGGACCCTGGAGTATTTCCCAGGCACCATCTGCTCTGCCCGGATGAGATCCTGCCTTACCAGGGAGATGTCAGTGCATGTGTCCCACAGGCACTGTTACTGTTCCATTAACTGTAATGGGATGCAGATTCTCATCAGAGGAGAGGGGTTCTTCAGACTGGACACACCCTACAAACACACTAGTGCTCTTTTGATCACCCCCTCCCTAGTACCTCTGCCCCAAACCAGTTTCTGATGGTAGTTATATCTCAAGTGTCCCACTTAATTGCAAATATGATATTTCTTGGGTCCTGTCTCTTGAGTCCCCTTAGAACCAGAGGGTTCTACTTTGGGCTCAGGTGCAGGCTGGTTTCCTTTGGGCTGCCCCCCATGGGATTTCTTATAACCATTTGCTGCCCCCCCATCATAAGACTTGCACTGTGTGTATGGCCGGCTAGACAGATGCATGTCAGCGCTTGCTGCCACCTCTGTTGAGGAGGCGCATGCCCGGTCTAGGAGCCATACGTGCATTTCCTCAGGTACAATTTTAAGGAATTGTTCTCTCACCAATATGTATTTGGTTAGTTCTACAGTGGTTGCTTTAGCCATTTCCACCTACCTATCAAGGTAAGTACGCAGCTGAACCTGCAGTTCTGCATGACTGTCTTCTGGACTATTATTTAACTCCCTAAATTTCCTTCTATAAGCCTCTGGAGTTAATTCACAGCATTTCAACAACACTGTTTTAACTTTATCATAATCAGCATAGCCTTCATTACTCATTTTAGAGAATGCATGCAAAGCCCTCCCCATAAGTAAGGGTGTGAGAAAAGTTGACCAGGAAGCCTTAGTCAATTGGAATTGGTCACATACTCTCTCAAATAACCTTAAAAACAAATCAAGGTCATCTCCCTCTTTAAACTGAGGGAACGATTTAGAATTAAATTTGGCTTCATGAGGCAAACTCACTCCACCATTACTCACAGTTTGCTGGCTGCACAGGATCATTATCTCCTTCTCATGCTGTCGTTCTTTTTCCTCTTTCTTCATGTTCTTCATGAGAGGCAGTATAGCACAGTGGTCTAAGCCTCTGAGTTGCAAATTTGGTGACATCCAGCAGACCAGACCTGGGTTTGAATCCCACAGCTTCCACTTGCATACTGTGTGACCCTGAGCAAGTCACTTAACCTTCTTGTGCTCCCAGGTCGTTCCTGTAAAAAAGCTTTCAGCTTAGTGTGCTATACCTGGTTAAACAACCAAAAAAAAAAAAAAATGTTCTTTCTCTCTGTCTGCCAGCCTCTTTTCTTCCAGTTCTTTCTCTGCTTCCCATCTTTTTGTTTCTGCATCCAACCTTCTTGCTTCTGCTTCAGCATCCAGTCTTTTTACCTCCAACGCCTTGTCTTGCAGTCACAGAGCATCAGGCTGGTATGGGGGTCTGCTGCCTCAGTTCCTAACTCACCCCCAGAGACTGTCTGCTTCTGGTCACGTGCCACGAGGATAGCTATGAGGTCTGCCTTTTTCTTGTGTTTTAGACCTTCAAGCTGAATCCCCTTTTCCTGGCGCCTGTCACAAAGCTGTGGCACAGTAAGTGAGTCATATTCCGTGGAGCTCATTCCCTACTGCTATGCTATACTGTGCTAACTAGAAACAAATAAAACTGTTATACAAATGTATTCCCTTATATATCCTGTTTTACAATGCTAAGGTAGCTGTTCCACTGGCAAACTTTGTATCTCAGTGTGCTACGCAGTCCACTATCATCACCCCACCACTGCCAACCAATTGTGACAACCCACCTCTCCCTCTGGGCTGAAACAGCTTTTAGAGAGGTGTCTGTCCTCAGGTATTCGCTGCCACCAGCTGGACTGTCTTCTGGCGCCTCCTTCATGTTTACAAACTTGAATAATTAAACATGCAATCGCACAAGTTAAAGTCTGGTAGTGTCTCTCTTGGGTGGCAGATGCTACACAGAATTTACCTCAGCCAATGGAAACCAAATATTACCTTAGAAAAATGACATCACAGTCACAGCTATTGAGCAAATAAATAGCTTTTTACTTGACAGAAAATGCACTGAGCATTTACAGGCTATATATTTACAACACAAGAGAATAACACTCATACAGGAAAAGTAAACAAATGTTTTAATAACAGATGGCAAAAGAAAAGTATATTACTGCCATATGCTAGTACTAAACTTACCCTTTCCTGTCCTTACAAGAGACACTGGACTCTATTCTAACTGGCAGCTCCCATGGACATAGCTAAAAGGGTAGGAATCCATGCTTAAATTCTCCCTCCAGCTTCAAAATAGGAAGAACACCCTTCTCTGTCTTTCAGAAGGTTGTATACTTTCTTGAGAATGTTATTCCTATTCTCCCTTTGAATGCACCAACCATCTAACATGTATGTATTTAATTGTCCCAATCAGAGTTTACACCTATCAGTGACCAATTATATTCCCTTTTGCCCATAGGTTTATATTGAGTGAATCAATCTCTTCAAACTGGCCTGTGTGTGTGGAGATGTCCACTCGAGAGTTATGACCCAGCTCTTATATAGCAGCTAGGGAGGACTGAGAATTCCAGCTTGTGGATATTGCTGGACTGTGGATTTTAGCCTGTGTGTGTGTTTTTTTCCAAACTGCTAAAAAATCACCAGCTAGAGAATCCAAACCATTAACTCTTTCCTTCCCATCTCTGTCACAGTTGGCACCTCCTGTCTTTGCATTGACAGATTTACATGTGGTGGTGATGTGCAGCTCAAAGTCCAGAGATTCATCAAGATGAATGCCTAGATATTTAAAGGAGCTAGCACTGACCAGTGGAGAACTATTGCATTATATTTTGAGCATGTTTTTGGTTTGCTTTGCATCTGGCAGGTGAGCCAAAGAGCATGGAGTGTGTCTTGTTTGTATTGAGAACAAGATTGTTCTCTGCTGGCCAGGATTGAATACTTAGGAAGTCCAAGGCAGGAGAGTGGTTTATGTCAGAGTTATTTCTTGCACTGTGGTAAAAACCGAGATCATCCACGTAAAGCAGAGATGAGCAGGCAGGTGCAGGCAGTGGAAGGTCATTAATGAAGATTGAGAAAAGCAAGGAGCCAAGTATGGAGCCCTGGGGAATACCAAGGTATAGAAAGAAAAGGTTAGATATGGTTGAGTTGAAAACTACAGCCTGTTTCCTGTTGGTCAGATAACTATTAAACCAGGTCTCAACGTTGGCAGAAAAACCTAGGGAATGTAGTTTTGCAAGGAGGAAGGTATGATTAACCACATCTAACGCCTTAGTTAAGTCAAGAAAAACCACACCTGCCAGGAGGCCCGAGTCCATGGCAGTGTATATGTCATTGGTGAGTTTTAGGAGTGCAGTGACCTATGTGGAATCCATGCTGGGAGTAAGCGAGAAGGTTATGCTTCTAAACATAATCTATGGATTGGGTTGACACTAATTTTTCCAATATTTTGCTAAGCACAGAGAGAATAGCTATTGGTCAGTTATTAGTGATTTCTTTAGGATCACCCTTTCTAGGAATGGGTGTAATTCTAGCTACTTTCCAGACGTTAGGAACTGTGCCATGGCTTAGTGATAGGTAAAAGACTTTTGTTAGGGGGAGGCTATGAGAGTGGTGGTAGTAGCTTTCAGGAGCCTAAGTTCTAAGCCATCAGATCCTGAACTGGTACTATTTGGGATGGAGAGTAATAGTTTTAGAACTTCTGCTGTTGTGATGGTCCAGAACCTAAAAGAAAGTATGAGTAGAAGTTCAGGAGCAGTGTGTCCAGAAGGGATGGAGGCCAGGTAGCTTGATAGGTCTGAGAAGAGGCAATTGAAGGAATTGGTGATGGTCCCCAGATTATTGCAGTGTATGCTTTTTTTTTTTTATTGTATAATATTTTATAGTTTTTTTGATTTCCTTTACATATGACAGTATTTCCTAAGAAAGCAGTTGATTAAGAGGACTCTATCAAGTCCAACTCAAAGGAAAAGAGGGGGAATATCACATTTGTATTAAGAAGGGGAAAAGTTACTGTGGTGAGCAAGCCCGAGGTAAATATCTCATATGACTATACTATATCCCCCTTTACTGTTCATATTATAACCCCCATTAGAAATTACTAAATATAATCAATGCAAGTAAGCAAAACTACATAACAGAGAACAGATTACTTTATGTTACATCCCCAAGCCCCTCTGCAGCGTCCACAGCAGCTAACATCTCTAAGTCAGAAGTTGTAGGAGATTAAGCACCTCTCCAGGTTCTCCTGATTCTCCAGAATCCTTGTATTGACTCCTCAGGAATTCTGTTAACTGGTCTATTTCAACAAAATATGTATGTCTTTCCTTTAACTCTAATGCGCACCTTGGCAGGTGCCAGAAGCTGAAATTGTGTATCTAATTCTAGGATTTCTTGCCTGTACGCCAGAAACCTGCAGTGTCTCTGCTGGGTGGCGTAAGCAAAGTCCGAGAAGATATAACATTTTAAAGCCTTGTACATAAGTGTCAGTGTCTCAGTAGGTAGCACACTCACCTCTGAGGCCAGGAGATCAGAGGGCTGTGAGTTCAGTTCCCACATCTGGCACTTGGGTTAATGTCCCAGTACTGACACTGTAGTGCAGCATGAGAGGGGTGCTGCACTTCTGAGGTTCCGTCTCTTGGATGAGACGTTAAACCAAGGTCCCATCTGCCTGGATTGGTGGTAGTTCAGGTGAATGTTAAAGATCCCATGGCACTTATCAAAAAGAGTAGGGGAGATTTTATTAAACAAAAAACACAACATCACAGAAAACAAAATAGTCATATATAAGCAGAGGAGAAAATAAACGCATACTAAAATACAAAAAAATCAAACAAAAGGAAAATGATTCCATAAATAGTTAACATAAGATCTGGAGTATTTCTTCTCATCCTGTAAATGAAGTACATGCAATTCAGAATCAACAGCAGATACAATTGAGGAAAACTCTGTAATAAGTTGCTGTAACACAAAATGACAGCATGCTTGCCATAAAAATATTGTAGAAGGACAAAACATTCAGTGTACTTCTATGATACTGCTCCCATCTACCGAATAGTCACCCATTACTAAAAGTAGAATAAGTGATAGACCGTAAAGTGGACAAATTCCAGTGCAAGGCTGCAAAGTCCCAAAATCTTTGACTATTTGGGCAGTCAATAAAAAATGGGACTGACTTTCTTCTTCAGTGATACATTCATTCCTTAAACAATACCTATCAGACACTGGTTTATATTTTAGGTTTCCTCTCCTCCCAATCTACCATGAATAGAGATCCAAATAACATCCCAAGTTTTAACAGGAATTCTATTATCAATTAACTTATTGAGCGCAAATTTCATATTCGATGGAGAGCAAAGAGGAAAAAGTAAATTACCTTTGTAAATCGTAAACAACATAATCATAAAACTTTCCTAGTCAGTGAAAGCAATTTTGCTATGGAATCTGCCATTGGAATAATCTTTTAAGAGTTGAAAGACCATACTTTGGAATGTCATCCGACAGTAAAATCCTGGGTGGAAAAAGAGACCATTTAAAAAATACTTATGCCATAAGTTTGGTCCAGAAATACCATGTAAAGAAGGTTCCTGCCAAATAAAGGGGAGAGAGGAAAATAAAAAAATAGAATGAAAAAATATGAGAGGATTAACCATATGTAAACCACCTTCCCTGTATTGAAGATATGTATAATCCCTTTTCACTGGGTTGAGCCTGTTTCCCCAGAGCATCTGAAAAAAAACGCTATAAATCCTAGTCTCTAGGGCAAAAGGAGGTGAAAAAATGTGGTTTAAATAAAGAAAAATGGGCAATAAAAATTTCTTAATAATCAATACCCTCTTTTTTCCAAAGCTTCCAATATTCACTGATTAATTTTAAGCTCTCCAATTTCTATCCGCTTTACCCAATTATAAACCTCCATTTGTTCCACCCCAAACCAGACACCAAAGATTTTTTGAGGCCGGATACTAAGGAAATCCCAAAAACAATCAGTTAAATCAGGAACCAAGCTTCCTAATTGCAATACAAAACTTTTGTGTATGTTGAGAAGCCCAGAATATTGGCCAAATAGAAAAAAAACCTCCAATGCTTGTAGTAAAGAAATGAATCTGCTAAAAGGGCGTAACATCATCCATAAAGGTAGTTACCTTTACCGTCTCTAGATAGAACGAGGCAAGCCCTTTAATGGAACATCCTGTACAATATAATGAATAACAGGGTCTAAAGTGAAGGTGTACAACAAAAGGACAAAGGACAGCCTGCCTAACACCTCTAGAAATTCTAACCTTTCACCCATCAAACCATTAACTATTGGAACAGTAACTGCAGAATTATATAATTGAGATCCACCGTACAAAAATATCAGGGATTCCGTAAGCAGATAGAACAAAATATAAATAGGAATGGCTAACAGCATCAAAGGCCTTAGACTGATCTAGAGCAGCAACCAATTCCGACATATGAAAACTGGACTGGCTAGCAAAAAGATCTCTAATTAAATAAAGATTATGCTGAATCTTTCTATTTTTATAAGCACAGGTTTGTGCAGGATGAATTAAAACTGCAGCTAATTTCTCCAACCTATTATGCAGAATTTTTGATAGAATTTTATAATCACTATTTAATAAACAGATCGGCCTCCAATTGGAAAGGATTGCTTTATCCCCTTTTTTATGAATAAAGGTCATTATAGACATTGTAAAATCCTTACAAGAAATCCCAGATGACAAATAAGAATTGAACACCAAAGGAAGAAAAAAACCCATATAAACGATACATTTTTTGTAAAATTCATTAGGAATCCCATCTAACCCAGGAGAAGATCCAGATTTCAATTGTTTAATGACCCAATCACCTCCTGGGATGAGATGGTTCAATCAAAAGACTTAACAAGATCACCTGAAATGTTAGGGAGAGTAGAAAGTATAGAACTGGGAAAAGAATCCGTAGATAGCACTTGTGGGAGATGAGAAACAAGTCTGAACATAATCCTGAACAATATTTAACATACCCACTCCAAGTAACAAGTTCATTAGTCAATTAAACAAACTGTCATTAGAGTCTCCGTTAAATGCGCTTTACAACTTGAAAAGGATCAGCCATGGGAGATTCTTTTATATTAAACGAAATTCAAGATCCAAAGACTTAGCCCTACTATATTGATACTTTCTCATTTGTTGTTTTACTTCTTTAATTTGAGAGAGAAACAAATGATGTTGTCTGGGAGGAAGTGACATAAGCCTATAAGTGATTTCTACACACCAGGTATTTCCTATAATTCTCATCAACTTTGCACCCCATGATTGAAACAGGTGTTTAATTTCGGATTTAACCTGTTTCCACCACTCATAAGAGGAAGAAAAAAAATCTAAAGTAGAGAATTTCGCAGCTAAAAAAAATTCCAATTTAGAAAAATATGCTGAATCAGATAAAAAAGAAGTATTCAACCTCCACCGTTGGATCAAGGAGTATAATCTAGGTGGGAGGTGTCGTAAGGATAAGGTACAAAATAATAAATGATGGTCAGAAAATTCTGAAGGAAACACAGTGCAAGATAGAATCCGAAAATAATAGGAAATAAAAAACATGTCAATCCTGGTTGCAAAATATACCTATGATAGGTTTCACCACCATGTGGATGTAAACTTTGAAAGGCATCTGTGAGCTTAACATCCTTCACTGTTTCTAAAGGGCATTAGAATCACAATAAACCTTTTCCCTGCTAGTTTTTAATCTAAAAGTAAGAGAGAACAATTAAAGTACCCTCCCCACATCAAATGTTTTTTTGTAAAAAGAAAGGTTTTATTTCCAGTAATAAATCTATACGGACGGTTTTAGTCTGCGGCCCATAAATGTTAACAAAGCGAAAAAAATAATCACCCCACAAACAGTCTAGGATAAGAGTTCTACCAGGTGACAAATCAAGTACCGAGACTTTAAAGATAGATTACCAAACAGAATAACCACCCGTCTGCAACTTCTGTCCCAAAGGACAAAAGATGGTCCACTAGTCCATTGTCTTTGTAACCTTTTACTTCGAAAGGGAGGATAACCTAGTTTCCTGCAAAAAATCACAGCTAGTTTTAAAGATGTGAGATATGAAAAGATAGATATCTGCCTATGGAATGTTTTCAGGCTACATACATTAAGGGAAGCAAATTTCAAGGAAGCCATTGAACAATTAACCACTATTTTTTGGCTGACTTTTCTTTTTCCCCTTTTTCCTTTTTATCCTTTGCAAGTTCTGTGGACCTGCTTTCTTCTTCATCAGTCACAATTTCTGAGAGATGAGAAGCTTCAGACTCTAAATCCGAATCCTGATTTCATCTTGAAGGGAAAAAAATTCTCAGTCACCAAGGAACAGGTTGAAGCTTGTTTAATGATGCCTAGTAAACCTCCTACTTCTAACAATCTCAAAGGGGGTGGCATAGAGGAGCAGAGGCCTGCTTATCTCCCTAATTGTAGAGGGCCTTTTTCTAACGTGGCTGGAAGGTCATTTGCAACAGATGGTGCTGTTGTGATCATATCTGGTACTACAGGGGTAAAACAGGCTCATGGCGTGGGGGATGAGGAAGCAGTCAATGAAAACCCTGAAGCTTAGATTGGGCCTTACGAAGTAGAGCCATCATGATCTAAACCATCCGAACAGTTATGTCTAGCCCAAGGGCACTGATGGAAAGCATGCCCTTTCTCATCGCAAAGATTACACTGAAAAATATTGTGGCACATGTCTACAGAATGTCGAAACCCCACACAAAGGACATTTCATCATGTCACAAACACTGCTGGTATGTGTTCTGTCTCCACATTTATAACATGCCTTCGGTTGTCCACCGTAAAACATACCCCTATCTTTTCCCAAGAAAAGCTATTAGGTAGGTGAGCAATAACAGAATCAACATAATAGCTTTACTTTAAATTTCCATCCTCCGTCCAAATGCCTCAATATCCAAAATTAGCTTCAGGTGTACCCAATACTTCACATTTGGGTGCAACCAACGAAAATATCACTGACATTGACACCCTCATTCCTAAACATGATTGTAACAAACCCTAATTAAAGGCCTAGTTAAGGTATTGCAAAAAGGCAACCATGAAGGGTGATTTTTAGGTTGCATATCTATCCCAAAATTTGTCCATAAGGGCAGTTGTTTGAAAACTTATGTCAAATGAGTCTTCTCTGAAATATGGATAAGAGCATAAATGTCTTTAGCTTAGAAACCCATCGTGGTTTTCAAAAGATGTTTAAACACATAGTATCTGTCAGGATGCTCCTTCAAGCCACCTCTGTACTTCAAGCAGAACAGCATTACGAAGAGGGCTTGTTCTAGTTTAGATTTAAACAAGTCAGACATCGTGGGTTTAGGGTTCTGGCTTAAGAATAGTAGCAGGCATGCAAGTAGCTGAAGCACCAGCAACAAGAGTCTCATCAGTCGGCATCTGTTTCCCACCTTCCCTAAAGCAGATGATACAGGAGGTTGCTGAGAAAGTACAGGAGAGTCTAAGTTTTTAGTACCTGCAGTCGAATTCCATGATAAATCCGGTTCCCAACCTCCCGATTCCGAACGCTTCCAACCAGCCTCCATTAGTGTCACCTCCTCTGACCAGTCCGTTGAATTACTTTCAGGACCTCCTTCCTGCAACCCGAATTGTCGACGCACTAAATGCGACGTACTTGGTTCATCATGGAATAGAGTCCTCCCGGAAACAGCCTCAAGCAATACCGGTTCCTGTTGTGTAGAGAAAGGAGTACAAACCTCCCGAGCGCCCGAATCCTGCAAAGATGAAGAAAGCACAACAGAGGAATCCTGCAGAGAAATCGTGTCAGCTTGCTGATGCTCGTGAGTAGCAGTCGATGATATAACATCCACAGTTGTCGGAACTATTACTGGCATAGAGTCGCTCCCTCAGACGCAACCCTGGTCTGAGTGAAACAGCTGATTCCGGCTACCTCCTTCTCCATCTCGACCGCAGGGATAGTCTGCTGCATGTCGAGGCGTGGCGTCAACCACGACTCCCCACGGCCACTGACCAGCAGCCAGTAGGAATTTCCCGGTGTCTGGCTAAATTTCCCTCATTCACCATAAATGCCACCAACAGCTTAATCTGGTTCAAAGTCAGTTGGCATTCATCTGTATCCCCCTCCCCCGGGTCGTGCCTGAAAATAGGCAGGATTGTCTAGTGCACTTACCCGGTCAACAAAAACTAAATAAATAAGTAAGTGTTCTCTTCATTCTAGATAGTTTAATAATATAGTCCCGATCTGATTCGAATGCTAGCGGAAAAAAATATTGTAGCCTTTTTATTTGTATCCATGGGATGTCTAATTTCTTGATTTTTAAGCATCCTCAATGCCTTGGTTACAAAATGAAGGTTATCTTGGGGTAAATCAAAAGCATTCAACAAATGTATCTTTTACCAAGTGTCAGGTACATTCAAATTCATGATACCTCTGTAAAACTGCTTGGTGAGGCTGCACCTAGAGTACTGTGTGCAGTTGTGGAGGCCACACTTAAAGAGGGACATTGAACTCCTGGAGAGGGTCCAGAGGAGGGCAACCAAAATGATCTGGGGCTTGGGAGACAGGACCTATGGGGAGAGGCTCGAAGAGCTAAATATGTACACATTGGAAGAGAGAAGGGACCGAGGGGACATGATAGAGGTCTTTCAGGTACAAGAAGGGGGTAAATAGGGGAGAAGCATTCAGGGTGCTCCGAAGGAAGGAGGAGGAGGGCAACTAAAGGGCATAGGTGGATGCTGAAGGGGGAGATTCAGGGCAGAAAGGAGGAGGTGCTACTTCACTGAGAGGGTGGTGGAGCCACGGAATGTGCTGCTCAGGGGGCTGGTGGAGGCAGAGACAGAGGAGGGATTCAAGAGGGGGTGGGACAGGTACAGGGGAAGGGTTCTGGAAGCAAAGTCTAGCGCAGTGAGAATTTCCAGGACTGGGAAGGGAGAAGCCAGAGAGGGCGAGGGGCGGCAAAAAGGTCCGCTCCCAGGGTGGGGGCTGACCAAACTAGCAGACATGAAAGACCATTAGGCCTGTTCTGCTGGTATTTTAGTGTGTTAGTATCTAACTTCAGTGGCAAACTCAGTATGTGCAAATTACAATATCTCGATTGGTATTCTAAGCTTTCAGTCTTTCTGTTCATATTGTAATTGCCTTTAACAAGAGCTGCAGTAGATAATTCATTCACTTTAACAGCATTGGTAAGCTTCTGAGTATTCTGAGAATTATCTTGGGTTTGTTTATTTAGTTCAATATTACCTTTGCAGTTGTGCTTAGCCTCGGTTTGAATGAAATCCACTTTCTGGCTCAGTGCTTGGAACTTGCAGTCTAGACGTTTGATTCCTTGCAAGATCTTGTCAATAGAGTCCCCCATCAACTCCATGGTGTGTCTTGATGAATCTAAATGTTAAGTCGGGTGCTCTACATCCATAATTCTTATAGCTCATCTGGCTTGGGTGTAATCTTTGGGTGACCCTGGTCCTCATCAAGATTTTACTCGAACACTGAACAGCAGCTGAAATGTCAACTGTGGGAGGTAGTAATGCAGTTTGCAGCCCTTGCATAAATTGTTGTTGAGCCACCATATGAGAGCTTTGGCCTTGTGGTGCTGGAGACCTTAGCTTGAAACCACTAACAATGCCAGGTGTCTTCCGGCCTCTGGGGCTGGTTTCAGGTCTAAATGTTTTCTCCAGTGCCTTAATGTGGGGTGAGCGATATTCTTCAGATGAGCAGCTTTGTCTGTCTTTATGTTTAACCAGCATATGTTCAGTTATTGGCTATACAGAACTCGTCACTGCACTCACTAACACATGTACAGAGCCGCGGAACACTGACCTTCCTCACAGCTTCACCATACGTTCAGCCATCTTGCTCCTCCCCTCGGTGTATGCCATTTAACAGCATATTGCTTGTAGTGGCGGTATGATTAGCTCCAAGGAGTGTTTTTATGGTTGAGCAGAATTTCTTGGAGTCCCTGTAGCTTTTCTTAGTAAGTTTTTGCAGAAGGAGCTTTTTGCTAATTGAATGTTCCTTTTACAAGTGTTTCACAGTAATCTGTAGTTATTATAGTCTGACTGAAGCCCTGAGGCCTTGAATCACCGTCAAGTGTTGTCCCTCGCCCCTAATTGGGTGAGAAGGTCTTTAGTTAGCCACTTTGTTTGGGTTCCATGCATATGACATGTTACACAGGGAGTATGGGTGTCTTGGAGAAGACCAACGTGGGTGAGGAAGTGGTCTAGGGCATACTGGGCATTAGGTGCGGTGTAGATGGGTTGCCAGTCTATCTTAGAGAGATCATGCGTAAACTGCCTTCAATTAAAGTTAGCCAGATTATGAAAGGTGATGAGTTTCTGAGGAGGAGATGATCTTGTAGTGGAGTGCTAGATGCAGTAGATTGGAGAGTGGTCACTTATAAAATCTGCAAGGGTACCTGCACAGACTATACTGGCAGGGAGGTTTGTAAGGGCCCAGTTGATGAGTGTACTGGACCAAGGGGGAGCCAGGACCCTAGTTGGGTCAGTGATTAATTGGTGAAAGTTATGGCCATGTACCACAATGCAAGAGACCTGGTTTGATTCACTGGTCCAGCTTAAGTTAAGATCCCCCAGTATAAGGACTTCAATTTGGCCAATGGCATTGTCCACTTGGGAGAGGAGTTCCTCAAGACCTGTGATGCCTCTACCAGGAAGGTTATAGGCACTGTCTGTGTGTCAATTCTTAGAGCCAAGTTGTAAGGTTGCATTGGTCGCTTTACAGTGAGAGTGAGCAGGTAAAACATTTTGGGGTATTAACAAATGAGATTTATAGTACATAGAGACAGCACCTCCACACTTTGTCGAGAACCTAGGAGAGACATCAACAGCAGAAAACAGTAAGTTGTTATCCCTCTGTACAGACAAATGGTGAGAACTCATCTGGAGTGCTGCATGAAGTTCTAGAGACCCAATCTCCACAAAGACATAAACAGAATGGAGGCAGCCTAGAGGAGGGCAACTAAAATGGTGCAGGGTCTGCACCAGAAGACATATGAAGAGAGATTTAATGAGCTTAATATGTATACCCTTGAGGAAAGGCGGGAGAGAGAAGGGACATGATAGAAACTTTGACGTACCTCAAGGGAATCAACAAAGTGCAAGATGGTAGCATCTTTCAGAAAAAGGGGTTTGCAAGAACAAGGGGGCACAAATTGAAGACAGAGGGGGGATGGCTCAGAGGTAATGTGAGGCAGTATTTATTCAGAGAGGGTTGTAGATGCATGGAACGGCTGTCCTCAGGAGGTTGTGGAGTCAAAAATGGTGGAATTCAAGAATACGTGGGACAGACAAAAGGCAATTCTAGGGTGTGGGGGTAGGAGGAAGTAGGCTGTTGGTTAACTAGGATCTGCAGCTTATCCTTTAGGTAGGGAAATGGACAGACTGGGTGGGCCAAGTGGTCCTTATCTGCCATCAAATTCTGTGTTTCTATTTCTATGTATCTGTCTTGCCTGTTTAGGTTATAATTTTGTATAGAGCAGAGGTGATTGGGGTGGAGGGTTTGAGTCATGTTTCGGATAGGCAAAGGATATCAGGGTTATATTGAACAACTCGATTTCTGTTAAGCTATGAGACAGACTAGAAAGAAGAGCAATTTTCAAATTCTCACTGTATCCGCCTATATGAGTAGTTCAGTTTGTGAGAGCTTCTGCCAAGCTGGTTTAACCATGAGCGGGAAGCTCTGGCAAGGTTTACAGTAATTTGAACTGAGCATCTAGAAATCCTCTAAAATCAGGCACTCCGGCAGCAGGTAGTTAATTTTACATGAGCTCCAGGGAAGGCTTCAGAAATTGATCCCTTTCCCGTACTAGTTTTAGTTAAAGAGTTAGCTCCTGGCAAGTGGAGATTTTTAAAATTTTAGTGCCAGAGGCTGTATCAGGAGATGGAGGCAGGGTTTAGGGCTTAGAAAATGAAAGTCATGAATTCTCTATTTTCTAAGCTATATCGGAAGCAGCAGACAAGGTTTTTAGGCTTAAAATTGAAAAGTATTAATTATATACTTTCAAAATGCACTGTCTGTCATTAGAAGCTGCAGACATGGTCACAAGCAATGCAGGCAAGCAGTATGTGGAGTCCAAAGCTGCTGAGCCCTACTATTAGACTGTGGACGAAAAATTGTGCCAAATTCAAATGATGGAGAGACAAAAGCAGAGTTTGTTTTCCTAGTAATGGCATCCTGTAGTTGTACCTTATGTTTCTGTGCCTTGGGTTGGATAGAGGTCTGCTTCAAAGTCAGCGGAGCCTTCCTCTGGCCAAGGCTTATGTTTCTGTGCCTTGGGTCAGGTAGGGATCTGCTCTGAGTGCAGCAGGGTCCTCCTCTGGCTGAGGCTTATTTTTCTATGCCTTGGGTCAGGTAGAGGCCTGCTCTGAGCACTGCGGGGCCCTCCTCTGACTGATACTTACATTTCTGTGCTTCAGGTCAGGTAGAGATCTACTCCAAAGGCAGCAGGACCCTCTTCTGGCCTTAAAAAATGTGTACCTCTTCATACTGGAGAGAGCACATGTGGGAAATCAGAAATAGATTTTTCTGCACCCCAGCAGTAACAATGAAGTTCTTGGGTGACGCGAGGGGAGAATGTTGGAGTGAGTGGGGGTGCAGAAAGGCTGATCATACACATGTCTTCTGGGGATGCAGACTATTAAGAAATTTCTGGGAAGATATAATAAAAGAACTTTCAGAAATATATGATTGCCCAGATCTTTTTCAACCATTGTATATTTTGACGTTTACAGTGTCAGAAGGGGTAAGGATCAATGGAAACGCATATTGACAGGTGACTGCACTTGTACTGGAAGCCCATAAAGCAGTGCCTTGGAAATGGTATACTGTATCCATCCATGTAAGGGACATGTGGAGGAAATTAGCAATTGAAATACACATTATAGATGGGCTTTCAATCAGAATCTCTGATCGCACAAGAAAGTTTGACTTGAGGAGGCGTAAATGAGTATTTTACCAGCTAAAACATAAGGACTTTGTCCCTTAGTTAGGCCCCAAAAGGGACTTACACAGAGATGTAACACCCTTCTGTTTGCCCAGCAAAGAAAAGGAGATGAAAAATAGAAAAATTGAAACTTAACTAGTGGCAGATTATAAAAACTGTAAAGAAGGGCTAAAATAACCAGACATATGGATACAAAACAGTCATTCTTCATTATATTGATATACATCAACCATGGAAAAAAACATGTCTAACTATATAAATTTGAATGCTTGTACTGTAAAAATAAAATGCGTGTTTATTGTTTTCTGATTTATTTGATGTGTAACTGAGATGGATGTAAATAATGAAATCTGGAGATGTTTTGAAAAGTTAATAATAAAAAAAAAAGGATGTCTGGCCTGATGACTGTCTGTTGGGGGCTGTAACTCTCAATCTAATCTGCAAAAAACTTAAAAACTATAGAAAAAAGGGAACGGGGTGTGTGTGTGTGTGTGTGTGTGTGTGTGTGTGTGTGTGTGTGTGTGTGTATATATGTGTATGTGACAAAGATTGTGTGGACTCAGCCGGCCAACTGGGGAGGTCAGAATATAGGAACTAAAAGAAAGGGCAGAGAAACTGAAGAAGAAAACCCAAGCATAAAGCATTTATTTTATTAAGAATTAAATACTCTTAGTAAAGTGTTGGGAAGGGAGTGACTTGTGGGTGTGAAACCAAGCCTGCTGTTGAACTGAAAGGGCGGAGGATATGACAACTTCTGTTAAAGGCTATAGATATAGATATACACACACACACACATTTTTTTACCTTTAAAAAAAAATCACAATTACTATAGCCTACTAGTGGTGGAAGCCATGTGGGGGGGCCTGACTGTGTACATTGGGACCACTAATGAGTACCAGGCTTACCTAACATACAGTAATTTGGGAAAAACAACTGAAGACTAAAACAAATTTAAAGGAACTGGAAACAGAAGGATTTTATTTTTTTTATATTACACAAAAAAGTATAACATTTAAACCTCACCACCTAACCTAGGTTTGCTACAGTGTGGTGGAAGCAACTTCCACTTGGGGTGTATGTGACTTTGAGACCAGACAGAGTCTGCCCTAAACATAAAAAGCAAGGGCTGTAAACAGAGGACACTTAACTGGGCACAACTGACAACTAAATAAACTCTATATAAGGGGAAAATGTATCGTTACAAATAAAGAAATAAATAAAACCTAGCTGGCTACATACATTGGTGAAGTAGTGTGAGTTGGCTTTGAAATCAAACCTGCCTGCCCTATTCCAGTGCCCTTGCCCTGTGAGGGTAGCAGACACTGGGAACAACTGAGGACTTAGTAGAAATATTACTATTAAAGTGAGAAAAGCAGTGTTTTGGGTTACAGAAAAAATATACCCAAGTACCTACCTACCTACCTACCTATTACTAAAGTAGCTACATTGGTGGAGGTGGAGGTGTGTGTGTGTGTGTGTGTGTGTGTGTGTGTGTGTGTGTGTGTGTGTGTGAGACCAAACCTGCCCTGAGAGGGTAGAGGAAAGGGAAAAAGCATGTTCGGGGCTGTAGGAAAAAAACAACAACCCTATCTATATTGGTGGAGGGGTGTGTGTGTGTGTGTGACTGACTGTGAGACCGAACATGCTCTGAGAGGATAGAAGAAAGGACATTTCTGGGGCTACATAAAAAAATAAAATAAACCTAGCTACATTGGTGAAGGTATGTGTGTGGCTGTGATACCAAACCTGTCCTAAGAGGGGAGAGAAAAGGGAAAGATGTATTTTTGGGGCTACAGAAAAAATAAAATAAATAGCTGCTTTGGTGGAAGTGAGTGTGTGGCTATGAGACTGAACCTGCCCTGAGATGCCAGAGGAAGGGGAAAAAGCATTTTTAGGGCTACAGATAAAATAAATAAAAATAAACCTAGCTACATTGGTTGAGGAGGTGTGGGTGTGTGTGTGTGTGTGTGTGTGTGTGTTTGTGTGCGCCACTGGTTCAAAAATTCAGAATAGAGTCACTGAGAGCACATGAAAGATCAAATCCATGTATAATTTGTGCAAAGCTGCGTAGTCAGGAAACTGGTCCAACATGCATTAAATTTAAACATATCTGAAACTGCAATATAGCATGCATTTTCTCGGATGGAGGAAGCTACAAAAAATAAAATGAGGCATTTATTAATCACAGCATATTCCTTAACTAAAAAGTTACCCCCCCCCTTCTGGCGTATTGCCAAGAGGTTAGAAGAACGAGGTGTGAATAAGCTTGATACATCCAGCAGACCAGACCTGAGTTTGATTCTCACAACCTCCACTTGCATGCTGTGTGACTCTAAGCAAGTCACTTAACCACACAGTTCTCCCAGGTTGCCCCTGAAAACAGGCACTTGTGCCTGGTGGGCCTTACCATTACCAAAAGACTAAAATAAAAATATGAAGTGACTTCACACATTGCAAGAAAAATATGGGGTTAAAAGCAGCAGTTACGTAAATGGTAAATGGGCCAGAGATTTCTATAATGCAATATCAGCTGTCATGTCTAAAACACAGATCCAGACTGTCAAAAAATACAAAATCTGTTACCGTTCATGCAGATGACAGCACAGATGCAAGCATAGAGGAGTGGGAAAATGTTTTCTTTTGTTTAGTTGATGGTGCTGAAAAAAGGTTACAGCTGTGTTAATTCAAGTTATACCTCTCGAACATTCTCACGCAGATGGAGTTTTTAAAGCAATAAGCTCTGTGCTTGAGTTTGTTGGGTGTGGAACTTAATGATGTGAGCAAGTTAGGATTGATTCTTATATCTGTCAACTTTGATAGTGTCAGTGTGGTGATGGGCCACACTACTGTTTGTTGAATTTTGTTGTCCTGGTAAACCCACTGGGCCTAGAAGTCCCTTTTTCAGGGACAGCCGGGGGGGGGATAGAGATGGTAATCAACTGAAATTGAACCAGATTAAGCTGTTGGTGGTATTTTTAGTGAACGAGGGGAAATTTGGCCAGGACATTGGGGGAATTCCCCTACTCTTTTTGATAAGTGCCATAGGATCTTTAACATCCACCTGAACTACTACCAAGCCAGGCAGATGGGACCTCGGTTTAAAGTTTCATCCAAAAGACGGCACCTCAGAAGTGCAGCACCCCTCTCATGCTGCACTGCTGTGTCAGTACTGGTGTATTAACCCATGTGCCAAATGTGGGAACTGAACCCACAGCCCTCTGATCTCCTGGCCTCAGAGGCGAGTGTGCTACCTAGTAAGCCACTGACACTGATACCCTACCATGGGCATAGCAAAAATCCGAGAATGTGCCCCAACCGTAATACCCATGGCCCCTAAACTGGAGTTCTCGACATAAAAAAAAAAAATACATATTATTTTTTCAAAAAGTAAAAAACACCCTGAAAGAAATTTTAAAAATTTATCATTACAGCCCCAAGAAACGTGGGGAACTGCAGGAAAAAGCATGTTATACAATCTGAGTTGGCTTATTTCAGTGTGATAAAACAAGTTTGTTGGCTTGCAAGTAAGACATGTTCAGTTCATGCCATTCAAGTCAATCTGCCCGCAGTAGTTCAAGATCTCGAATACTGTATTTGTCAAACTCTGCTGGTGATGATGGGGCCAAAGCAAAGCCACTTCCAAGAGATGTACAGTTTGTAAAAGCACTGTTTATTTTTCAAGAGTTGTTGCCAATATTGAAAAATCTATTACTGGAATTTCAAAAGGATGTCCTGCTAAAATTAGAAATCCCCCAGCTTGTCAAAAAGTGCTTACTACAGTTGATGAAGCTAAACATAAGACCTGGAAAGTCTATGACATCATTTCTAATTCAGTGTAACCTTGTAGAGAAATGCATGAACTATCTCATTTCAAAACATAGTAGTGAGGACAAGAGTGTTCCTTTTACGTTTAAAGGGAACTGCCCAGAAGTAGATTTTATGACTGACTGCACAGCTGCACAGTTTAATAGATGCAGCAGTACCTTATATTGACCGGCATTTTCAGAATTTCATGAGGAACATCTAAAATGGTTCAGTTGTTTAGATTTCAAAAATTTCGATCTATCACGACAATAACTTGCACAATTTGGCACAACTGATTTAAAAGTAATTTGTTAGACTACTTTCGCACTTTTTTTTTCTCTGAAGATCACATGATCAGTATAAAAAGGGAATATTCTGCATTCAAAGCAGTGCTCAAGTCTGCAGTTGATAAGCCATATCTGCGAATGTATTCATGACTACTGCGAGAGAGACTGGCCCGGCTTGCTCCCATCCTTGACCTACTAGAAATGTTACTGGCTAGGAGTACGTCTACAGCTACATATTAAGGAAAGTATTCTCCATTTAGAATCTTATAAAAAAAAAAAAAAAAAAAAAACACATTTGGCTAATGACACAATCCAGTCACTTCTACATATAGCAGTTGAAGGTCCTGCATTAGACAGCTTTGATCCGGATCAAGGTATCAACCACTGGCTACTATCTGGTCCTGGCACACACCACGTTCAAGGTCATTCTAGTTTAACTACTAGTTCTGCTGCTGATTCACATCAAAATATCCCTGAGGCGATGATGACGACGATGACGACAACGACATTGAATTTGATGCTCCAGCTGGAGCAAGCTCAGGCTTCCTACTATAAGTTTTCCTGATGCTGATGCTGTACTGTCTGCTGCTGCATGATGTTCTCGCTGACTGTGCTGTTGGTGCCACATGCTACTTCAGTCACAATCCTCTCTAACCTGACAATAAATAAATAGGATTCTCCTTGGTGCATATTATGACACTGATACTTCAATAAATATGTTTAGGTTTTCTATATTTTTATACTTTCCACTAAAAATATGCCATTCTCTACCTGGACTACCATTTCAGGCACCAGGACAACTACGTTTTGACAAGCCACTTGCCCATGGACAAGTATCTAATTTTTAAAATGTGCCCAGCCCTGATATTAAGTGTGCCTCAACTCTTGGTGGTTGCTTGTATATGGGCAAAAAATGTGCTTCTGATTTTTGTTGCCAAAACTAGGAACATTTTTGTTGGCTTTATCAAACTTGTTTTGGTTCTACTCCAGTGGGAGATATGAACTTTGTGCATTCCTTAGGATGATCAGACTTTAGTTGTAGATTGTACACCATGATGAAGCTGGGAGGTAATTTTGGGGAGCTGTGTATACTCCATGAATTTCTGGGGGTATTATGTGCTAATCATGTACTCATTAAGATCTTTTATTTTAATGCATAGATTGTCCCTTAACTCCAAATAGTGGCAAGTGTTATGCCTGTTAAAGTTGCAATTTTATCCTCTTGGATTTTATTTGTATTTTTTTACATGGGTCACATGTTTTGGGGTGTATAATGTGTCCGTCTTGTAGTACTAATTTACACCTTTTTTTGATATATAGAGTGTCATGCAACTTCAGTTATTCATGGAAGTATGGCTTTTAAATGTTGAAATGTGAAAAAGACCAAGGCCCAGATATTCAAAAGGTTTGCACCATGCACAACCCACTGATGCACCCCAGTGCAATATTTAAAAGGAAAAAGCACGCCTGCACAAATCCTGATGCTTGAGGCACATCAGTAACGAATGCAGGCACAGGTGGGGGGTGTGCCCATGCATAACCGCACAGTATTCAGCCGGCTATACAGAGTTATGCAGGCACAACCCCCTACCTGTGCCTGCACAACTTTATGCAAAAAAAAAGGATCAAGTCGAGGGCCACCCACAGGTGAGCTGTTACATTGCAGGGTGCAAAATAGCAGCTGCCACCTGTGGGTGGCCCTCCCTGTTCTGGTGCCCCCTGCAGCCCGATCCATGGGCATAATAGCATCCTGTAGCCCGATCGTGGGCAGCAGGTAGTCCCCACAGCAGCCTGATCATGGGCATGCTATAATGTTCCCCCACCCTGACTAGCGATCGCGGGCATACAGTACCTCCCCACCACCCCGACTAGCCCAATTGGCCAGGCATACAGTACCTCCCCACCACCCGACTAGCCTGATCATAGCAGCATCCTCAACCCCCATGTCAGAATCCTTGTGATCTAGTGGTCCCCACCCTCCACCCATGGGCCCCACCACCCCCTCCCTGTCATTCACATATCCAGACGCCTTATGCGGTATGGTCTGCATGCTCATTGGCTCATGCTCTGAACCAATGGGCGTGCAGCCCCACCGGAGCTGTCAGTCGGAGGCGGCAGGGTAGTAGGTGGGTGGGGTGCTGCTGCCCACTGGCTGGGGAAGTGGGGTGGTGGGGCTCCGTGGTTGGGAGGGTGGGGGCCACTAGATCAACAGGGATTCAGGACTTGGGGGTTGAGGATGCCACCCACGATCGGGCTAGTCGGGGGTGGGGGAGGTACTGTATGCCCACGATCGAGCTAGTCGGGTTGGGGGAGGTACTGTATGCCCGCAGTCGGGCTACTGGGGGGAGTTTACATTACATTATGCCTGATTGGGCTGCTGGGGGGATGGAATACTGTTCTGCCTGCGATCAGGCTGCAGGGGCGTCGGTCCCCGACGGCTGCTGCCTGGTAGGGTGCCAGGCGCAAGTTGTCAGAGATCGGCACACCTGCATGCTAATGGAGCCATAATTGGATGCAAATGGCCCCCGTGCACCTTGCATAAATTCTGGCCCCATTTGCATGTCCTCTTTTGAATATTGCAGGTGCTGCACATGATGCAATGGAACTTGAGCCACCGCATCTGAATGCTCCATTCTAATCACTTGCACAGTGGATGTGGGCAAGGAGCAATATTCAAAGAAGTTGCTCAATAGTGCAACTCCATTGACTATCACCCTGGCCACACCCCTGCACAACTTTTTTGAGCAGCACAAGGGCTTGTGCCACAGAATAGCGCAGTTTGAATATCTGGCCCCAAGTGTCGGTTCCTTTTTTCATATGAACTGCTTTTCGATACGTTTTCTTGAACTCACAAAAAGAGAATTGGTTCATATGACAGAAGAATGTAAAACTAAACTAAATTCATATCTTCTTTCATATGAAGACATTTCCTTTTGTGAGATTTCCATGCGCTCACAGAGGAAGGTACATTTATACCAGAGAAGCATGTGGAAAAAACTTTCATATGAAGGCATCTTTCATGAGATGTTCTTATGAAAGAAGATTCCTTTATACAAAAGAATATACTGTAAGAAAAATGATGTCCAAAATCCTCATTTGAATGGCCTTAATCCTATATGGCCATACAAAAGAAGAAAATGATCTCACAGAATAATTTGTATAAGCTTTAAAAACACATTTCTAGGTTGTTTTCCAAAAACACTAGTTGCAGAAGGGATTTAAGCAGGTCTCATTTAGAAACATGCAGTACATGTGTTGGTGTCTCTGTCGGGCATCATTTTTATGGGTAGTAAGAAAAATAAAATAGTTGGTTACTACATGAAAAAACTTTTTTTTTTCTCAGAAACATGATTACCCCCCTCACAAGAGAGAATCCTCTTCTGAATGACCAAATTCTTCTTTGGTATCAATCCTGTGTCTAAAACACCCTCATGAACATGTTGTGAAATTACATTTCAAGTCATAACTTTGGAAAGAATATTCTTCCCCTCTTGTCAGATCCATGGGTCAGAGTCCACTCTGTTCATCAAATGTTTGCTTCAGATAGGAACCCTATCTCCATTCTCTGATAATCTTCAGAGGGGAGATCCTGTTAATACTTTATGTATGTAAATTGCTATTTTAAAGTTATTTACTTTTCCTCATTTAATTCCACCTGGAACTGGCTCCACATTTCATAAACTGAGTTATTTTACTATTTTTTAGATACCAAATATGTTCCAAGATAAATATATCTGTGACTAAATTCAGCCATTGATTGAATACCAGTGGATCAGGGTCCTTCCATTTTTGAAGTATACATTTCGTTACCACTGTAAGAGACAGTGATAATACTTTACATTGCTGTGGTTCCAGTCTCTTTTTTTCCCAGTAAAATTGCTAATAACTTTACCATTGAAGAAAAATATATTTGTTTCTTAAAAAGTCATTGAGAAAATTTCAGTCTCATGCCAAAATTCAAGACCGACATGGGCATGATGCAATCAAATGAATTTAGCGTGCCTGTTGTATTGGGGCATCTTGGGCATTTAGCCGATATATTTGGATTTATCAAGTGCAGTTTTTAGGGGTGAAGTAAATTCAGTGTGTAGTGTTCATTTGTATCTGTTACAGTTTCACTAAAGATACATTTTCTAGATATGTTTTTATAATGACCTGCCATGGTGACTCTGAAATATGGATACCCAGATCCACTTCCAGTTTTCACCTGACTTTGTCAATGCTGTGGTCCAATGTCTCTTGAAGCATATTATGAATCTGTGAAATAATTTTTCCTCCAGCTTTATTCTGCTAAAGATTTTTAATCATGATTGCTGGGAGGGGGTGCTCTCAACTTGGTATGCATTTTATTTTTATTAAGAAATTATTTAGGTTGGTTATAATAATAAAATAGATGGACAAGACTGAAATTATATTTGTTAATCAGCTGTTTATATGTATATATTTAGTTATTAAAAGAGATATCCCCTAATTGTATAGCCCATCTTTCTTCCCAAGTTTTAAAAATATGTGATGATATTGATGGGATGAAATTGTAATTTTTATAAATCAGGGTATACTTGGAGATATCTCCTATATTATTCATCCTGTTTTGAGCATAGATCCAACATTGATATGTGGTCTTAATGGTTATTGCTGTTTTTAGTTTCTTAGTAGAGATACCAGAGTAAAGCAAATTAATAAATTACTTATACAATTGGGATTTTAATTCAATTTATGCAAAGGGAAAGTCAACATTTTCTTTATGAAGTCAATGCCAAATTTGCACTAATTGTGCTGAGGTATAATATAAATAAAAATCCAGTAATGCCTAACACTATTATTTTCCATAAACATTTCATAACTAAAGTTTTAAGTTTTGCAAAAAAAAAAGAAATAGTTGGGATTGGGATTGTCAGAGCTTCAAACAAAAAGAGTACCTTAGGCAAAATTTGCATTTTAATTAGATTATCCTTGACAATCAGTGTTAGATACAGTGAGTTCCATTTTTTTAAGATCAGAGTCAATATGCGTTAATAGTTCTTCATAATTTAATTTATAAAAGTCTTTACTAACATACTAACATGCCAGCAGAATAGGCCTAAATGGTCTTTTGTGTCTGCTCGTTTTGTCAGCCCCAACCCTAGGTGCTGACCTTGCTGTCCCCCTTGCCTTCTCTGGCTTCTCCCTTCCCAGTTCCGGATATTCTTGCTGCATTGGATTTTGCTTCCTGAACCCTTCCCTGTACCTGTCCCACCTTCTTCTGAACCCTCCACTGTCTCTGCCTCCACCAGCCCCCTAGGTAGTGCATTCCATGGCTCCACCACCCTCTCAGTGAGTAGCACCTCCTCCTTTCTCCCTGAATCTTCCCCCTTCCAGCTTCCACCATGCTCTCTAGTGGCCCCTTCCTCCTTCCTTGAAGCACCCTGACTGTTCCTCCCTATTTACCCTCTTCATGTACCTGAAGACCTCTATCATGTCCCCGGTCCCTTCTCTCTTCCAAAGTGTACATATTTAGCTCTTGAGCTCTCCTCATAGAGTCCTGTCCCCAAGCCCCAAATCATTTGGTTGCCTCCTCTGGACCCTCTTCAGGAGTTAATGTCCCTCTTTAAGTGTGGCCTCCAAACTGCACGCAGTACTCAGGTGTGGCCTCACCAAGCAGTTATACAAAGGAGTATCACTTCCCTCCTTCTGGAGGTGATCCCCCTAGCGATGCATCCCAGCATCCTGTTGGCCTTGGCTGCTGCCCTCCTACAAGTCTCAGAGTTGTTCATCATCTTGACATCCACCACCATCCCCAGGTCCCTCTCAGCCATTAAGACTTGTAGTATTCCTCCCCCCAGGGTGTACACTTGGCCTGGGTTTCTAGCCCCCAGGTGGAGTACCTTACATTTCCCTGCATTAAACCTCAGCTTCCACTTTCTAGACCATCTTTCCAGAGCCTCCAGGTCCCCTGCAGGGCCACCCTCCCTCCTCCCCATCCACCACCGCCCCAGTTTCGAGTCATCTGCAAGAGACTCATTTCACTCCTGATTCCTGTCCTTATGTCAGATACATGAGCATTGAACAGAAGGGCCCAGGACTGATCCCTTGGGACCCCACTAATGACCCTCATGGGGATGAGACTATCCCGCCAACTCCGACCTTCTGGGTCCGGTCCTGGAGCCAATTGCCTATCCATTGGATCATCTGGTTTCCCACCCTCATTTCTCCTAGTTTATCCAACAGGCCCACGTGAGGAACAGAGTCAAATGCCTTGCTGAAGTCTAGAAAGAGGACATCCACTGGTCTACCCAGGTCCAAGGCACTTGTCACCCAGTCATAGAACTCCACCAGGCTTGTCTGACATGATTCCCTGGGATGAATCCATGCTGTCTATCGTCCAGGCACCCTGACTTATCCAGGTCCCCCCCAGCCTCTCCTTGACAATGCCCTCCATCACCTTGCCCACCACTGATGTCAGGCTGACAGGCCTTTAGTTCCCTGTCACCTCTCTTGATCCTCCCTTGTGGATAGGCACTACATGCACCACCTTCCAGTCTTGGGGCACCCACCCTGTCCTCAGAGAGATGGTGAAAAGCTCTGCCAGGGGTTTCGCCAGGACATCTGCAAGTTCCTTCAGCACTCTAGGATGTAATTTATCTGGCCCCGGTGCTTTCTCTGTCTTAAGGGAGCTGAGGGCTTCCCTCACTCTCTCTGCTGTGATTTCCACTTCCAGTACCTCTTCTCCTTGCTTAGCCCTCCCCCCACCTGCCAGTGATGTCCCCCCCACTCCCCGGACCTGCCGATTTGGTAAGGGGCCCCCCTCCTCATTATCTCTGTCTCCACCCATGTATGATGCAGCATCCCCTTTCCCTGGTGAAAACTGAGGTGAAGTACTCGTTTAGTACCTCAGCCTGCTCCCCTGGGTCTTGTGCCCATCTCTCCCCTGATTTAATCCTGCTAATCTGCCCCTTCACCCTTCGTCTTTCCCCAATGTATCTAAAGAACCCCTTTTTCCCTCTCCTATTTTCCCTGGCCAGGTTCTGCTCCTTCCTTGCTCTTGCCCTCACCACTCTAGTGACCCTTATAGCCATCAGCTCATACTCCCTCGATCTGTTTCACTCCTTGAGCACTTGAATTTCTTATAGGCTGCTTTCTTCACACCACCTCCTGGACCTCCCTGGTCCACCAACAGGTTTTGGGCCTACCGCATTTTCGTCTTACTCTTGCACAGGTGCTGGTAGCATCCTGCCCCCTCTCCTGATGATTTCCACCTACTATCAGCGTCCATGTCTGACCCAATCCCATCCAAATGCTCCTTAAGGATCCTTCCCATTTCCTTAAAATCCACCCCCCTGAAGTCAGTTACTTCCGTCTTTGTGCAGCCTTCTACCCCTCCTATGTCCAGGCAGAACCAGACCATGGCATGGTCACTCCCCGCCAATGGGTCCCTTACCTCTAGGCCCCCAATCTGGTCACTGTCTGCCAGGACCACATCCAGTACCCATGCCTCCCTGGTCGGTTCCCTCACCTGCTGAGTTAGGAACACGTCTCGAAAGATATCCAACAACCTCTGTTCCCTGGTCACAGAGGATGTCATAGTCTCCCAGTCTGTTCCTGTCATGTTTAAGTCCCCTAGCACCACCACCTTTCCTCTGCCCAGTCTGCAGTGTCTCCTAACATCTGCCACCAGACTGTCCTCCAGCTCCTCTGCCAGGGCAGGGGGTCTATACACCACTCCTATTTTTACTCTCTTGCCCCCCCTTGTTATCAAGGTGACCCAAATCGCCTCCATGGTTCCCTCTCCTCCTCTACTCCCCTATGCCAATGCAGTTTTTACTATCATTGCTACCCTCCTCCCCTTCCTCCCCCTGTCCTTCCTGAACATAGTGTAACCTCCAGGTTCAGGGTCCCAGTCATGTCTTGCAGTGGCCCAAGTCTCCAGTGACCACTGCCACATCCACTGCTCCCTCAGTTAACATCGCCTGGAGCTCAGGCATTTTATTGCCCAAGCTCCTGGCATTTAACAAGACTACCTTCCACCCTTTCCCTATAGTTCTATTTCCCTGCTCATGTTCCCATGGGATTCTGTTTTCTCCTGGTCTGCACTTTGCCAGTTGGCCTTTTTCTGCAATCCTCCTGGTCCCCAGGGGTGGAGGAACAAGTCCCTCCTTATCAGCACCCCTTGACTGCCTTTTCTCCCATCCACACCCCTTCACAAGTTTAAACCCCACTTTTCACCAATGAACCCTCTATTTTCAACTTAGAGTCCCCTCCTCCAAATTGAGATGTAGTCTATCTCTAGCATACAGCTCCTTATCCTCCCAGGTCTCCCCAATCCCCATCAACCCATACCCTCTGGCCTCACACCACCCCCTGAGCCACTGGTTTATCTCCCTAATTTTCCCCACTAGCCCTTGGCACTGGCAGAGTTTCTGAGAAGGAAACTGTGCATCCTATGTCATGACAGACCCTGCGAGCTCCCTGAATCTTGCCTGTATCTCTAGCTCACTATTTCCCTCAATGTCATTTGTGCCCAGGTGGACCAGTATGTCTGGGGAACCCCACAGATCCTTTGCCAGCTGATATACCTCTGCTTAGCCCTGTGTACGCTAGTCCAGGGAAGCATCTTGTTCTAACTGGCCAGGCTTCTCCTCCCTATCCCATTTGATACCCCGATCATAGAATCCCCAGCAGGAGCACTCTGATCCTCCTTTTCCTCCATTCCCCTTCCATGTCCCTCATCCTTTCTACGGCCCTCCACCCAGCTGGCTCCTTGTTCCTCCCCTATCTGGGTGCCACATGCCACGCTCCTTATTACATGGCCACCCTCCCTCCAATCCTATGCCTCTCCTCCTCCAGAGTATCCTTCTGTACCTTGTTAATTCCCCCTCACTGCTCGCAACTGGTCCTTCTCCCATCTGCTAAACTAGCTCGCTCATCCTTCCTTCCTTCCTGTCTCCATTTAGTTCCTCCTTGCTCGTCGTGCTCCCCTGGCCTAACCCCTCAGCTCCCTTTACTGAATCCTCCTTGTACTTCTGGTCCTTCTCCTTTACCTTTCCTCCCAACTTGTCCTTCTCCTTGCGCTTTCCTCCCTCTTCCCCCTGTCCCTCCTGCTCCGATTCACTGCTCCCCCCATTCTCCTGCATTCGGTCCCCCTGTTCTTCCTGCTATCTGGCCCCTGCCTCCTGCCCCCACTCCCACACCCTTCCGTCTCTAACCACCTCAGTCGTGGCTACATCCCCCTCATCCTTGAGCAGAAGAAGAGGATGGCGGTTACTAAGTATAAGGTCTGATCCACCTCCCTGCCTTGCTTCCTTCTGTCCAGCACTGGCCATCTGCCTACTTCCCTGAGAATGTTGTTCCTCCGTCCCCTCTTTGTGAGGGTCCCCAGTTACCTGCCTGCTTCCTTGGTAGTGTCGTTTTGGACCCCCTCTGCCAGGGTCCCTATGTGACCCCTGAGTATTCTCCTGCACTCCTTTCCCTATACCCCCACCCCCAGTGCTTGGTGCAACCCTGTGGGAGATTTCCAGCCCCTTCCCCAACCATACCACCCTCTTTCCCCCAGCTTTCTCCTCATCCCCGCAACCTCCACCCTAAGCTGTGCTATCTGGTAGCACACTGGGCAACCACCAAACTTCCAAGCCCAGTCTAGTATCATGGCTGCTCCACACCCTGTGCACCCCACCACCCTCCCAAAGATGCGGCCCTAATGATGTGTGTTCCATCCCTTCCAAATAGGTTTCCTTGGGTGAGCCACCAGGTTCCCCCTAGTCCAAGATACCCCTACTGCCTAATCAGGTCACCCACTAATCTTAGAGACAGTCACTGTAAACCAGTAACTCTGTTACTAGGTGCAGTACAACACATTAAACTTGTAAGGAAAATGAACAACTCCCTAAGCTCCTCTCTCCCGGCCTTCGAATCCAACCCCAGTGGCTAGAACTACATGAGCTGCACCTGCAGCCTTTCACTCAATTGCAGGCAGGTCTTGCCCTATAAGTTGCAGACTTCTGGGAGGGAGGGGTGGGAGGTGGGTCCTGGGCAGACACCTGACAAGAGAGTGTATCAGCTCTGTGTCTCCCTCCAAGCCCTGCAGCTAAAGAACCTGGCCCAAGCAAATCCCACCAAACAGGTTTTAAATCAGAAGAAATAGGCCTCTACCAGCGCAGCCTGTTACAAAGTGAAACATCCACAAAAAGAGCCCCACTTACAGCCACCAAATCAGTTTACAAACATCCAGCATCCCCAAAAACAACACCCTGCTAGCCCCTTAGAAGCAAGAAAGAAAAGAACTAACCTACCTAGTAAAATCCCCAAGAACCCTGTGAAAGCAACAGCAGCAGCTACTGTCCTGGAACACAACTGATCCTGCCCCCTTCCAGTTTTTTCTTCTTTCTTTCTTCCAGGTCTTTAATGAGAGGGCTTATTTTGACTCCCAAATATCTAATATGATCATCTGCAGTTTTCATTTGTACTCCTGGTATCCCCGAAATATATATTTATTTAGTTTTAACAAGGCTGTTTTGGCCCAGTTTATTCTATATCCTGAGAACTGACCAAATGTATTAGTTACTTGAATTATATGCATAATTGATATCTCTGGTTTGGTGATGTACAATAAAATATCATCAGCATATAATCCTATTTTTCCTCCTTCAAATTAAGTATTATACCAGAGATTTCTTTGTTTTCTCTAATTTTGATAGCTAAGGGTTCAATAATAAGAACAAAAATTAAGAGGGCTAAACGACATCCTTATCTAGTTCCTCTCTTCAGAGGTATCTTTGCAGAACTTATATTATTGACTTTATTGTTGTAAATGTATCATAAATTAATTTTACCCATCTGTTGAGCTATGCAACCAGGCCCATCTCCTGTGCCACTGCAAAGATGTAAGGCCATTCAGTTCAACCCCCATACAGATCGTGGTGCCATTTCCTGTCTCCAGGGTGACCCACATTGACTCATCTACTTCCTGTTTACTCATTTAGTTCTGTTGCTTTAATCCCTTCCCTTACATAGAGAGCGCTACTCCTCCTCCTTTTTTACCATCCCTGTCTCTCCTGTATATCCTGGTATGTTGACATCCCAGTCATGGTTTTCTGTGTACCATGTTTCAGTGACTGCCACAATATCCAGGCATCCTTCTTCCATCAGGGCCACTAGTTCAGGGAGCTTGTTACACAAACTATGGGCATTGGTACTCATCACCCTCCATTTTTTGATGGTCTTACCCATTTTAGCCTTATCCCTGTCCTTACTGCCTTTGCCTTTTTTTGCATTTAATGCTCCCTAAGGACTTCTCTACCTCTGTGTTCACATTGCTGATTACTGTGTTTTGAGGGGGGAGGCTGCAAGTTCCCTGCTTCTTTTCAGTGCCTCCCCCTTGGCTAGTTTAAATGTTTGTCAGTGAAGCATTTAAGTCCATCTTCTAGGATCCTGGCTCCCCCCAAGACAGATGCAGACCATCACACCAGTATAGGCCTGTATCCTTCCAGATGGCTCCCCAGTCCCCAATGAAGCCAAAACCCTGAGCTCCACACCACTTTTTCAACCATTCATTGAATCTCAAGTGGTTAGTTAGAATCTTTTCAAAATAAGTCACCAGATTTTCAGTTCCTTCTACTCCTTCCGGGAGTTTAAGTAGCCTAATATTCACTCTTTTCACCTGATCTTGTTCTGTAACTTTGTCTCAAGGCCTGCATCTGTTTTTCAAAATGCTGTATCTGATGTGGAGCCCCTCACGTGGAGTCTTCTATCTGGGAAACTCTTTCCTCTAAGTGTTCCATTCTAGAGGTCAGTGTTTGAAATTTGGTGTTCATATCTAAAAGAGCAATGGTAACTCATTGCAAAGAACCTTTTATATTCTCCTATACTTCTGTTTTAAAATGTAAGCTATCCCCACTTTTTTCCAACTGGCCTTGAAGACCTCATGAATTTAAGTTGGCCGAAGCTGCACTGATGTTAGAATGCCCAACTAAATGGTATACACCATCAAAGGTGATCTGAGTATATATGGGGCCTGTTTGAGCAGCATATTGTGCCAAAATAGGTAGCACTTCATGTGAAGGACTGGCAGAAGTACCTGCTATTTGTACATCCTATTTTAAGTCATCCTCCCACATTTGTCCATTTTCCACTTGGGCTAATACAAAATGTGATCCCAACACTATGTGCAGCCATATTCTTTTTGCACAAAAAAAATTCAGTGTTACCTTGTCTGTTTTTTTTCTTCTAACTGGGCTTACTAGTGGGGACAATATTGCTGGTATACCTTCAGACAGTGGGTGAAAATCAGGTGAAATTAACAGACCTCTTATTTTTGACAGCATAGCTCGACTTTTCTTTTCTCCTCTGGATTCCACGATTTCTTTTATTTGCCGAACTGATTTGGACATGCTGAATTGATGATTCAAATCTTACATTCTTTTTAAACCAGCTGCCTCAAGAAAAGCATATACCTATGCGAACATATACATGCCCGAAATATCTCTTTAGCTCCTACAATACTTATCATGATTATTGTTGTGTTTCAAACTGAACTATATTTAAATGACAAAATTAAACCTTTCCCAAAACTAAATCAAAATCAGCACATTACGGGCATTTCATGTACCCTACATGAGCTATAAGCTGCAATTATTTAAACAGTATGATGACTCGCACTCTTCTGTGGCATTTGTTTATTTGTCACAATTTCGGATAACACCTTTGAGCAGAACAGTGCTCTTATAAAAAAAAGTTCCATGTCACAGACAATGGACAAGTATAGACAAGAACAGGCAGGTAGAGAACGGTTAATAAAATTACAGTACATGAGCTGCCAGTGGCTTTGTCCAGATAAGACAAGACAGTAGAATTAATAACAGGTAGAACATTACAGAATACATGAGCTGCAAAAGGCTTTGTCAGGATCAACTTGGATGGAAGCAGTGGTGCAATATTACCAGACATTATACAAAGAGAACCTGGGGTGGTTACAATTGAAATAGTGATCTGACAAGTGTATGAGGGGGCAAGAGGTAGTTGGTGAGAGGACAAGGTAGTAAGGGGATTGGAGGGATATGATAGGTTGTGAAGGAGAGGAGTAGACAATGGCAGAGGGGAGGGGAGAAGGAATGGGTTATGTAAGTAGGGGTAACAGGATTGGTGGGGGGAGGAGGAGAAGAGAGTTGGGATGGGCAAGTAGGAAAAAGGAGAGAAAATGAGAAGTAGAAGGGTGTTGAGGGCTAAGGGAGAAACAGAAAATGTGCATGCTAGGAGGTGCAGGGGGAAATAGATGAGGGGAGGGACAAGGATGTGAGAGGAAATGGAGAGAGGGAGGATTGAAATTTGAGAGCAAGGGAGGAGGCTGAAGTGGATGACATGAGATATTGGAAAGAGTTAATAGGGAGGGAGTGTGGTGTGGGGAGAGTACATAAGTAATGGAGAGGCCAGGAGGGTGAACAGGGAATTTAAGTGTAGCAGTCACAGTAGGCACTGGCCACTAAGTGCTGTCATAGTTTGTGCTTAAAGGAGCTGAGATTTGGTGCATTGGTGATATCCACTGGGAGTTTGTTGAACCAGTTAGAGGCCCTAACTTTGTAGAAGAACTGCCTTCGAGTGGTCCAGCAGTGTGGACCTGTGAAGAGTAGTCTTCCAGAACTGCTGGTACAGCAGATGGCACAGTGAGTCGAAAGTATAGACTGAACCCCTGGTGGAAGGAGGCCTGGCATTGTCTTCTTTGCAAATAAGCAGGTATGATGCATAATTCTGCCTTGAAGTTGTAGCCAGCTAGCCTGTTCATAGAAGTCACATATGTGTGTGTGTGTGTGTGTGTGAGCCTAGAGGCTGTGGTGAGAAGCCAGCAGGCCTTGTTTAAGGCTGTGGCTGTATGCTAGAGGTCAGTGTCAGTAGCTGATCCATAAACTGAGGCCATAGTTAATTAAAGAAGTGATTGAGCTCTGCATGGCAAGTTTTAATGTTTCATCTGTCAGACAGTGCCTATGCCTATATAGAAGGCCTATGTGTGTATTCACAGCTTTAGCAAGTTTATTTATATGTATGGAGTATGAAAGAGTGGAGTCGAGAGTCACTCCCAGATATTTGAACTGTGCTACCTGTTCCAGCACAGTGCCACCAGTATTGTAGATTAGCAGTTTTTGGAGCTTTTGTTTGTTGTGAGTACCATGAAATGGCATTGATTCAGTTTTTGAGTAGTTTAGGATGAGTCTACGTGACCTGAACCAGGTTGCAGCTTCTGAGAAACTATGCTGTAGCTGTTGCTGGAGGTGATGGAGGTCAGAGTGGCTCAAGAAAAATAACTGCATCATCTGCATAGAGTAGAATCTGGTCATGGCAAGTAGCAGGGAGGTCATTCATGAAGATGCTGAAGGGTAGGGGGCCAAGGATGGAACCTTGTGGTACACTCAAATGGTCTGGGGGGGAAGTTGAGATGGTGTCTCCAGTTCTGATCTGCTGAGAGTGGTCACTAAGGTAACTTTGGAACCATTGAGTGGCATCTGGTGATAGGCCAAGCTGTTGTAGTTGTCCAGTTAGGGAGTGGTTAACTGTATCAAGCACCTTAGTCAGATCAGTAAAGGTGGCGCTGGCCAATTGGTTGTGGTCTAGTGTTTGGTGGATGAAGGAGGTGAAGTGTAGTAGTGCAGTGGTGGTGCTGTGACCTTGACAAAAAACATGTTGGGAACATTGGAGGTTATATTTTTCCAGGCAGTCTATAAGTTGTTCAGCAACTATCCTTTCCAAAGCCTTGGAGAGCGGGGAAGGATGGATATAGGCCTGTAGTTGCTTGTGAGAGTCTTGTCACCACAGTGGACTTCCATTTGCTTGGGAATTGAGAGAGCATAAGAGAGCTATTGAGAATTTTCATAAGGGGTGCCAGAACTTCATCAAAAGTGAGGGTGATGAGTTTCAAATCAAGAGAGTCTGCACTATGCCTAGACTTCCCGAGTACTTTGAGTAGATACTTCTTGGCTAGACCTTTAGTGATGGCCTTAAAATAAAATGGGGGGGTCACAGTTGGGCTGCCTCAGGGAATGGTGGGATTGGTTACTGTTGGTGTAAGATCAAAAGGCGTTGGGTGAGACAAATGACTAAAGTCACAAAATGTTGAGTTGAAGGCATTAGCAATGGTTACTTTATCCAAGGTGATACTTCCATCAGTGTTAAGCATTGCTGGCAAAACTTTTTTTTTCCCATTTACCTCAGATAGGTTGTCCCAGAACTACTTCCCATCATTCCGGGTGTTTGCAAGGGCATTCCTAAAGTAGGAGTCTTTCGCCTGGTGTATAGCTCTCATTCAGGCATTCCATGTTGATTAGTAGGCCTGAGTATTCACTAGGGTTTTGGATGCTTATCACGGTACCATAGTTGGTCACTAGATTTCATCCATTCAAGGACGTCATGAGTCACCCTTGGGTTTAGTCATCCCCTAATTTCTTGTACAGAGCATGAACATCACATGCTGCATTAAAGGTAGTGATAAAGTATTCTAGGGCTGAATCCACGTCCTGAGCATCATCAATTGGAGACCAGTCGAGTGATTAGAAGGTGCGTGTTTAATGGACCTAATCAACCAAGTAGAAGTATTCTGACAATTAATTGTGGTGGGGGTTGTTGAATTTGTTAGACCAGAGGGAAATGACTAGAGAATGGTCACTTATGTTGTCTGGGAGTACTTCAGACTTAGTGATGTGTTCATGTCAATTAGTGAGGACCCAGTCCAAGAGAGAGGAGGTCCCCAACCTGTAGTTTATCCGATTGGGTGACTGTACTATTTGTGCTAGGTTGGCAGCTCCTAAAGCATCCTTATAGGTACTTGCACAGGAGGCCAGCCAGTTGACATTGAAATCACCAAGCAGAATCACTTCTGAGTTTTGCCCACAGGAGCTGATGCAATCGATGAGGGAGGAAAGACCTTGATTAGTCAGCTTAGGTGGGATATATACTGACATAATGGTGAATGGCTTATTGTGTGTGCCGAGTAGTACCTTAATGGCTAGAATCTGAATGTCATTTCCAGTGTTGGGTAGGGCCAGAACATGACCCACGAGTGTGTCTTTAAGGTAGAGGGTGCAACCCCCACCTTTTTTAGTCAGCCTGTCATGCCAAAAGACTGTGTAATCAGGAATGGTACTAGCGGAGTCTTGGATCTTTCAGGATAGCCATGTCTCAGCAACCAGTAGTATGTCTGGGTTGTGTTAGGAGATCCAGGCAGTGATGGTATCGTTCCTCAGAAGAAGGCTGCAGATATTTATACTTGCCAAAGATAGAGTAGCAGAACTGTTGGGCTTCACTGATGCCAGATTCTGGAGATTCCTGGTTGGGGTGAATATTTCCTGAGAGAAGTAGCAATAGTAGTATTAGGTGTTTGAGAAAGGCTTTTACTTATTTCCTGTGGTGTAACCGTGTCTTCCCTTTCAGTGGTAAATTATAAAAATAAGGTTATAGCTAAAGTTAGCAGGATATGGGAATCTGAAGTTTGGCATCCTCTCCTCCAGACCATCATGTAACGTTCAGCATGAGCACTTACTGACATGTAACTTTCCTCATGAGCACCTTGAGTTCTTCCTAGCTCCTCCTCTGGAAATAATTAGTTTTGTTTTTCATCAAACCAGTAAGACACAATTCTGAGATGGGCCCTTTCCACTTTGAACATTTTAGACCAAAAGTCCAAATTGCCTGGGCTGTAGGTTGTGATAAAATACTAGAAACAAACCGTTTCCTCTTTTTGCACTCTCTGGATCTGAAAATATGCACATTGGACTGAAAAAAACTTGGCAGTTCAAGAGACCTTGCCCGTCCCCTTGACTTAGCATGCAAACTTTGAAATTCCATTGAACAGGGGCAAAGTTATTGAAGTGCAGAAATAGGGGTTTAATATTAAACAACCTACTCAACCCTAACTATTGTGTTTAAGTTCAAAAGTAATTTATTGTTTGACTGGCAAGTCATTACAGGTAGACAATACAAAATACATATATTCACATACAATCACATATATTCACACACAAATAAAAAAAAAAAAAAAAGAAATAACATTTTCCATCTTCAGTTATTGCACTTTGCCCTGGTTATAGTTGCTGTTGTTATAGTTGTGCTACCATGCCACTGTAGTTCGACAGCTATAGAATTGGTTCTCATGGGGATATGCAAGCAAGCTAATTAGCCCATAATTGGCATAAAAATGGCCCTTAGATCCTTGCATACCCAAAGGTCTCAGCACATTAGGCTGAATATAACCCACAGGAACCTTGGTGCTGTTCTGTTTGGGCAGTGCTATCCTCATTAGGCTTCTGTGGACCATATTCTGTTTGAGGCTGTGTCAGCACAATATATAATCATTATTTTCAATTTATTTATTCATTCTCGGATTATAATTCCTTGGAGCACATAAACAGCTCTTTTACAAAGGTTCCACATCAGTGGGAAGGGTGACAGACATATAATGGATGGTATTACATAAAATATTGACAAGACAGTATTTGTAATGACAATTTGACGTTACTATTGCAACTAAAATTAAAACTATGAATTGGTAGGAAATCATAAACAACCCAATAAAGCTCTGCTTATTAAGTTATTTTTGATTTCCTACCAATTCATAGTTTTAGTTACACTGTTAATGTAATTGTCATTTTAAATACTTTCTTGTCAATATTTTATAGCTCAAGGTGCTTTATCAAGTACGTATAGTTAGATTTGGGTGAACAAAAGTTCAGGTAAGTGAAGATAAACAGTGGATAGAAGGTGGAGGGTGACAGGAGTGAGGTAAAAGAAGGATCGGTGAATGAGGCAGGAAATGGGGCAGAGCTGTTAGGGTGAAAGTAATTCGCAGAGAAATGGGGAGACGTACAGTAGGTACACAAGGATGTGTCGGTACTAATGAGGTAGTGTCACATGAATTAAAGAAGTCACAGGAACTGTTAGCTGCAAGATGCTGATGAAGGGCACCTCTGAACGGTCCCAGTTTTGGTAAGGAAGAGAGATCTTTGGGCAGTGCATTAAACCATATGGTGCTCTATATGCAAAATGTCATTGCCCTTGTGTAGTCCAGCATCTTGGGACAAAGAAGAGTTGGTTGACTGAGCTATGTGTGTGCTGGGAGCTGCAAGATGGGTTGAGTAAATTTATAACACCAGAAGGTAGGAGCCTGAGAAGTGACTTTATAGTCAGCAAGCAGGTTTGATAGTTAATCCTCCCATTTAGCTGAAACCAACCTGTTTGAACATACAGTTCACATGTGTGGGTAAGGCGTGTTGCTCCAGTAAGAAGTCAGCATGCTTTATTGAATGCCACTGATATTCTGAGGATGGTAGTGGTGGAAGCTGAGCTATAGATAACCAGACCATAGTCAACGAGTACTATGGAGCTATAGATAGCACTGTGTCATCCTGGCCCGATATTTAAAAAGCAGGCTGCTGTTGAAGTGCAGTAACTGTCTGAATATTTACCCCAAGCTGTCTACTCACCAATTGTCACACTGTACTTCTGTCCACACAGCGCACATGTCTGTCACTGAATATGGGGACCTATACCACTTAGCTCAGTAGAATCCAAAGTCCACAGGACAGTGGCTACAGGAACTAGTAACATAATGTAAGAAAACATGTTCTGCATTAATAAATGCTTGTTGGGATATTTGCTGCTGTACTGTTTGGGTTTGGTGACATGTTATCTGTATTATAAAGAAGATTGCCCAATTAAAGGGGCAGACCCCATTGTCCCACGGCCCTGCCATGAGCGGCCAGAGCTCACTACCCTGCCCTTGACCTATTCCATTATTATAAAGAATGTGTATAAAAAGGGGGCCTTGGTTGGTTAAAATATGATGAGAAATTTAGGAAAAGAATGGAGCATTTTGGGGATGCGAAATGGGATGCCAGGCAGATTGACCTGTGGCTGGAAATTTACACAGGTCCAACTGGGAAGGAGGCTGGGGGGTGGTGTTGAAGGCCTGTTGGGGATACAATAGGGCATTCTGCTCGTGGCCAAACCTCCGGTTCCTCTATGCTCTAAGTGTGGGGAGCACCATCCAGCATCCAAATGCAAGTGCTGCTGGGAGAAGGGGTCCAGCAACCAGGATGACTCATACCAATAGCCCTTATGGACCAACCAAGGCTCTTTAGGGGGCAGCAGTGGGGAGGGGTACCAGGGGAGAGCATTGGGGAAGGGGACACACATATCAGACACTACGACAGGACAATTGAAAGACCAGCAGGCGGAGGTTTCTGGCTGGCTTGGACACCCATCAGAGTGGAGGCAATAGAGAGGTGGTTGGGGAACTATCTGGACCAGGAGGCTGCTAGTAAATTGCGGACAAGTTTTCGGACAGGTTTTAGCTCACAGTTTCAAGGCTGTAGGAAAGGGATGAGGACAAACAACATCCAATTCACAGGGGGAAGGAGGTAACCCTGACACACAAAATTTAGAAGGAGTTGTATTCAGCGAGGGTGGAAGGCCCATTTGCCTCCCCCCGTTGGCGAATCTGTGGGTTTCACCATTGGGTTTAGTGCCCAAAAAACAGACAGGGGAGTACTGGGTGATACATCACCTATCCTACCCGATGGAAGATTCAGTCAATGTCTTTACTGGGGAGGAAGACAGCAGGGTCACATATGCCACCCTGGAGGAGGTCGTGCAGCTCATTAGGTCTAAGCAGAGAGCATGGTTGGCTAAGACAGACATAGAGGCTACGTTCCAACTGCTTCCACTTAGGCCAGAGGATTGGGCTTTGGTAGGGTTTCAGGTAGAAGGGCAGTATTATTTTGACAAGGCCATGCCTATGAGATGCTTAATAGCATGTGCCACATTTAAGATGTTCAGTACCTGGCTGCAGTGGTTCTTCCAGACATGGTATGGATGTTAGATGGTGGTGCACTACTTAGATGATTTCCTGCTCATTGGAGAGGGGAAAAATAAGACTAAAGCCATGCTTCAGGATTTCAACATTCTATGCCAAGATTTGGGGCTGCCATTAGTGGAAGAGAAGACTGAAGGGCCCAGTTGAACGATAGAATTCTTAGGGTTGCAGCTGGACATGGTCCAGTACCTGTACCGTTTACCACACCAAAAGGTAAGAAGACTACAGGAGTTGTTGGGGACAGTCAGGTGACACAGGAAGGTGCAACAGCTGCTGGGGTGACTGAATTTTGCATGTAGAGCCATTGCTCCAGGGTGCAAGTTTACACGGCGCTTAGCCTGTGTGACTGGGGGGGGGGGCAAAACAGCCCCATCACTGAGTAGATATTAATAAAGGAACTGGGGATGATGTAGTTTGGGGGCATTTCCTGCAGACATACAATGGACAGATGTTCTGGCAGGAGAATTCGCCATGCAACACAGATCTGCAGCTGTACATGGATGTGGCTGGGGGCATTGGCATGGGGGTTATTTCCAAGGTTGATGGTTTGCAGAACCATGGCCAGAGGAATGGGTATGGGAAAGGGTGACAAAAGATATCACTTTTCTGGAGCTGTTCCTCATATGGGTGGTAATGATAGTTTGGGAAGGGGAGCTCAGGAACAGTCAAGTCACATTCTGGAGTGATAATCGTGCAGTTGTGGAACTGCTGAACAAGAAAAGGATGAAGTCAGAAAGGGTCATGAGGGTGTTGAGAAGGATGGTGGGTCTCGGCCTGACCTTGAACATGTCATTCAGGGCCAAGCACATTGATGGTGTGGACAGTATGATAGCTGATTGCCTCTCCCAATTGCAGATGGACAGCTTCAGGACCATCACACCTGGAGCAGAGTTGTGGCAGACCACCATCCCAACCTATGTATGGATGATTGGATTATGGGAGCTTAAGTACTGTTCTGCAACTCCTTGGCCCCCAGAACCCTTAGGGCTTAAGAAACCTCTTTGAGGGCATTTCAAAAATTCTAGAAACAGTATGGTGGACAAGTAAGTGGGGCAGTGACAAGGGAGCAGGTAGCTAGATTCATTGTGGAAGGATGGAACCAGAATGTGGTGCATACAACCATAGGGGTGCATTTGGTGGCCATAGGGCAGATCTGTACGCTGAAGGTTGGGAGGATCCAACAAAAAGCAACTTGGTCCACAGAATGATGTAGGGCTGATTATGGGGAGTGGATAAGAAGCAGAATAGGGGCTTGATGGTGAGCTTGATGGTGGTGCTACACCACATTTGCAGCTCAGGGAGTGAAGCAGTGCTCTTTAAAGACTTGTACACTACCATGTGTAGCTGGGCATTTAGATTGAGCAAGGTGGTGGGGTACGGCAAGATGTCAGAGGGAGTGGGCTACAATGGGATGATATAGAATGGGCTGGGGAAGCAATTGCAGTGCTACTAAGAAGATCAAAGACCAATCAGCAGGGATAGTGCAGTAGGGTATGGTTAAGGAAACATCCTAATGCAACTGTTTCCCCATTGGGGTTCTTCACATGTACACGGCAGACTGCCCAAAAAGAGGAAGTTCATACATGGGGACAGCAGGCCAGTCTCAGGGTACCAGGTGACAGCTGTGCTGCACAAGTGCCTCAGATTTTTGGGGGAACTGAGGGAAGGATATTCCTCCCACTCTTAAGACTGGGGAGGCCTTAATGATGGCAGCACAAGGCAACAGGCCTGGGACGATCAAGGAAAAAGGCAGATGGACTTCTGACTGTTATAAAAAGTACATACGTAAAATACAACAATGTTATCTCTGTTTTGTTTCCCATAGCAGGTACAAAAATGAAAGAGAAGAAGTGGGGAAGGGGGGACTGAAGAGACAATATACTTAAAAGTCTGCTTCTGGTTATTCAGGGACATCCAAGAGGTCTGAGTCCTGGATCTGTAGGCATTCATTTAACCACTGGGCAGAAAAATGGGCAGCCAGAAGACAAGGGGGAAAGCAGCTGTATTTGGATAGCAACACGATCCGTCCAGTATGGAAAGGCCAACAGGGATTGAAGTGGGCATAGCTGCTACCAGAACTCAGGGAGATCAGAAAGGACCATAAACGGCCAGGCCTAATTGTAATAATCTGTGTGGTAACGACCTGGAGGCAAGGCCCTGGCTGGACATATTTTATCAGATAAAGCATGATGTGAAAGTAAGAATGGTGGCCGGGGGTTGCTCTGGCCTGGTCTGAGATCATGCCTCGAAGGCTGTGGCATCAAGCAGAGAGCCACAAGGGAATGGACATGGCCCAGAAGTGCATGAATGTACAGCTGGGCAGATTGTTCAAAGGTATGGGAGGATTAGTCATCCACCACGAAATTCTGGAATGGGTAGATGAATATTAGTAGATGGTGTCCGAAAGGTTGCAAAGGTAATATTGCCTGGAGGAGGAGGGAGATAGCCAGCCTAGGTCTTTGTATAGCTGAAACACCATTGTAGAGTATCCAAGCCAGCTGATCTCCAAAACTGCTCCAACCGGCTATACCTTCACGGGACCTTAGATCTTCTGACAACTCCTTACTAAATATTCCTCTCTGCTGTACAAAAAAGGGTTCTGGATCCTTCAGTTATGCCGCCCCTCACTTCTGGAACTTGTTTCCCCAGGAACTAAGAAATGCTCCTTCCCAAGCTGCATTTAAGCACAATCTCAGAACTTTCCTTGCCTCGATGGTTAAATGTGTTTGTTTTGATCCCTCTTGAATCCCATGCTCCTAACCTGATCTCCTCCCCTCCTGTATTATGTATGATATGCACTTGCACTTTTTTTGATTGCTTTTTGCTTTTTCTCTTATGTTTTATGTTTGATGATGCTGTATAACTTTGTGTTCTGATGCCAATTGTAACATCCTGTGGTAAGCTCTCTACTACTGCCTAGTCACTTAGCTCGCCCTCATACCCTAAGCCGATTTCCCCTACCATCATTCCTTAACCAGCACCCTCTGTTCTTGTAACACTTACCATCCTAGCCTCTCTCTTTTCCCTTCCCACTTAGCCATTCCTCCAGTACCCTCTGTCCTTACCCTCCCCCTTTTTTCCTGCCCCTCCCTCCTCCTGCTCTCTGCCGCCTCACTCGCCCTCTAGCCGACCTCCACTCCCCTCTCTGCCGTCTTTCAGTTCCACCGGTCCGGCTACAGGTTGCAACCTTGTACCGCTAATGCCGTACTTTGCCGTCACCCTTCTTACCCTCCTTTCACCTTTCTGCCCCTCTCCCTGCCATCTATTCCCCTCCTTCTTTTATTCTTTCCCTCCTCTCCCTTTGTTCAGTCCTCACCCCTTCCCCTCTCCTATTTATCTTACCTCCCACCAGTTTGCGTCCGGCCGTGACTTCCCTTTATCTCCTGACGTCTCTTAGTTCCGCCGGCTCAGCCGCAGGTTGCTACTCTACGCCGCCAATGCCGTATTCACCGCCTTACTTCTTGTTCTCCTCCCTTCTTCTGTGCTGCCTCGCTCTTACTAGGAGCACTCCATCTAACCTCCCCTCACCCTTTTCCCTATCTGTTCCATGCCCCTTCATCCCTTTCTCCCCTATACCCTGCCCTTCCCACCCTGCCCTGCCCCCTACCCTTCTGTCCTCCCCCATTCCCTTAGTTCAAATCCCTCTGCACCTAGTCCCTCCCACCGTCCACCCCTGCACATCACCCTCTCCTATTTCTTGCACCCATAGCTACACTGCCTTGTTCTCCGACCTCTCCATCTCTCCTGCTGACTCCCGGTTCCACCGTCTCGGCTACAGGTGGTAACCTTCACCCGCTAATACCGCACTTGCCGCCTTAACCTCCCTCATGCCTTCCCCTTTTTCTTACTATTTGCTCTACTCCCCCTGTCTCTCTCTCTCCTGCCCTACCCTTACACCTGTCCCCTACCACCTCACCCCCTAGTTCTCAACAATGAATACATGTAAGTTCATCCTTAATTGCTATGCTTGACCACACTGTGTGACTCTGTCCTTTACAAATGTATCCTGCTTTGTGTAATTTCTTACGTATCACTGTGTTCTATAACTGTACCTCCCGGGTCGTGCCTGAAAATAGTCACATGTTGGCTAGTGCACTTACCTGGTCAACAAAAACTAAATAAATAAATTACAGGGATATGGGATACACCTCTCAGGCCTGGGCCTGGCCTTGTACAAAAAAAAAACATGCAAAGAAGATGGCGGTGGCTACCTTGATAAATGTGTAGAGGGCCGAAACATCCAGCGCTGCCACTTTTTAGATTCAGTAGGCCCTAGGTGTCACTATGACATTTGTATGATGTCCTGTTTGAATTTTATGCATCATTGTATAACAGAGTTAGATATCTTGCATGAATGCTCCTTTCTCTGTTTAGCTATGTGAGGCCACTCTTGCAGTGAAACTGAAGTGCATGTAGAAAAAATAAATTTTTACCGTATGAGGTTCTATAACACTTGTAAAAGTAAGATCATACCTAATGTAGCGTTTCTCCAAGTGTCACCAAAAATTCTCCACAGAGAAGGCTTTCATGCTCACTAGTTGTACACCCTGGCATTCTTAGCTGGACTTGCTGGTGGACATACTGTGCAACTTACTAACTTTCCAAACATGTCTGTAATTAAAGCACCCACCCTGCACCAAAAATAGGATCTTGGCATACATCATTTCCTATTGCACACCCTTCCCCCCAACTGAATTTGTCAGAAAAGCAACAGATCATCAAAGCATCAGTAAATCTAGAAGGTAATTTGTCATTCATCTGTATTCCCCCCTCCCCCGGGTTGTGCCTGAAAAATAGGCAGAATTTGTCTAGTGCACTTACCCAGTCAACAAAAACTAAATAAATAAAATTAATAAAAATAAATAAATGTTTAACACTGAAATATCAAACACCATCGAAGACTGGTTGACTCTGAGACAAGATAGGCAAAAGGAAGGAAGGGGGAAGTCCATCGTCTATCGCAAGCTGGAGGAGGAGGAGGATAGGATAGGAAAGAAAGGGGGAGAATGGAAGACACTTAAAGGACACAGGAGTGACAAGCAAAAGGCAGGGGCATGGTGTGTATGCTCATACCCCTTTACAACATATGAGGAAGAGGCCGGGGCCCCCCGTGATGTACGTTTGGGGGGGCAGAAGAAAAAGAAGAAAGTGATAGAGAATTGAACAAGAATGCAGATGTATATAAACGAATATAAACATTAATGTGAAGAGATTGTAAATAGAAATTGTGGATATGTACCATGTTGTGATCATTGTAAACTATGATATATTTGATAATTCAGTAAAGTAATTGCCAGACTGAGCAACCACACATGATATGGTGTGTGTCTTCATTAGCGGGGTTCTGGGGACAAAAAGCATTGAACTCACTGTGTGTGATTGTTTTGAGTACTGTTCATATTTACTTACATCTACACCATGTTTGTTTTTCCTCTGTGTACTTTAACTTTTAGATAATGATTCCTACTGGACTAAGTTAACCTGCCAACTGATGCTATGCTTCCTTCCCACCCCCTCATGAAAATGAGCTGCTGTATCTCATGGGATTGTCCAGCTTGGAGAAATTTCAAATGCATAAAGAATACACGTGATTTTGATTTTTACTCTGATTGACTTTAATAGTCTAAATTTTAAAAATGTTTGCTTTTTTTTACTTGGGTGGAATCACATTTATATACTACAGATAGTTACCAGAACCAGTCAGAATACAGTTCCATTGTACTGTGACTAGCTCTCATGGCTATCTCCATTATAAAAATGTGATTTTGTTCAGTCACTGGAGCCAGTCAGAATACATTCACTTTGCATTGTGACTGGTGACTATCTGTATTATAGAAATTGACTGGCTCTGGTGACTGCATTATAAAAAAAAATGTTTTTTTCTGTTTTTACTTGGGAGAGTGTGATAAGGAGATCCTGCAACTCTTGAGAACAGACCTTGAATCTGTTGAAACAGTTTTACTATTTCTTAGCCTAATCTATCCTTTTCAGTTTCTAGTCCATAAAGTTGAACACCTGTGGGCACCACCTCCCCTTTCTTGACTATGCTGTAGTGCCCTCTTTAATTTTACTTTTCCCTCTCAGGCCCTCCTACAGAGAGGTTATTGTTGTGGCCTCCGAACAATGTAAAACAACAGGCTGTGTTCCTCATTTTTAAAATGAGTATGCAATAGTACGATGTCGTAAAATACCTTGATATACTGTATATGTATGAAACCTATAAATGTTGAAATACCATGGCACTAGGTGTGTTTAATAAAGGTAAAAAGTACTGGGTGACTGTATTGTAGAAATTAAGTTCAAGGGACGTGGATATGTTGTTCAATCCACACTTACTGGTAGGTTCCTTGCTGCTTTAAATCTTGCTGGAAGGTCTTCAAGCTGGCTCCTCCCACCCACCTGGGTGGTAAAACTCTCTGCTCCGCCCCAGGACGCCAGATCTTCCTTACCGCTTGGAAGCTCAGGTTCCCTCCTTTGCGCTCTGCGTTTTAGGCCTGGATCCAAACTCTTTGGTTAACCCGAAACTAATTTTAAAATTAACAAGTCTTTATCTTCTTTCGCGGCAGTGATGGAGAAATCGACTCCCGGATTTCATCTGTGCCCCAGTGGACAGATGATGTCCCAGACTGATCTGCACTCCACATGCGTTTACTGTCTGGGGTTTGGCCATGATTCGCAGGCCTGCAACTTGTGCAAATCTTTTTCAGCTATGGTCTTAGAGGATCACGCTGCCAGATTACAACTTGGGCACAGCAAGAAATGTTATCCTCCAGTCAAGTCGAAGGAAGCCCATTGGGTGGTGTCCACAGCTGTGGGCTTGACTGAACAGCTCTAACAGATGATTGCCCTCGAGGAGGAAGTGACCCAGGCTGCAGCATCTTCTTCCTCAGTCATGGCATTTATCCCACTCTCCTTCGGGTTCTCCTACATGACTTCATTTTAAGTAGCTTTGTCAGTCCCTTTGTCAGTCCCTCTCCACCAAGGGAGAGGGGCCTTGGGGACGTTCCTCTTAGTCTAAAAATAAAGACTCTAAGGGTAAGTCCCACCGTCAGTGTTCATGGGAGCAGGAGAGGTCCCTTTCCCCGGATAGGCAACACTACTTCGGTCGAGGTTGCGGCTAAGGCCACTGGCTTCACGTTGTTCCTGTCAAGCCAGTCAGCTGAGACACCCTTTGATGCAGTCAAGATATCTCCCGTCGGATGGGCTGTCGGCTGGAGAAGCCGACCACCCTTCTTTACCAGTTCCCTAGGTGGAAACCGAGGACTTGCCTGTGCCAGAGTCCCCGGTTAAGGTCCCTGAACCGAGGGAGGAGCTGGTTTCCCCCACCCTCTCCCAGACCCACCCTCAGAAACCCCAAAGTTCTTAGTCTCAGACCTCTTCCAGGTCTAGCCAATCCTGCCGACATAGACAGTCTTGGTCTCAGCACTATGGAAAGTGGCAGCGCCGCACAACCTCGTCTTTGTCCTCTTCGGAGGATAGACTCCGGTGCAAATTGCATCAGTGCCACGAGGATCTAATGTGGCAGCAGCTCCTTTTGTCTGAGAATAAGCCAACTCTGTCGCCTTCCCTGACCATTAAGCGGCTGTCACCAGATCTGCCAAAACAATCCCTCATTGTAGTCGAGGTGCCGAAGCCGGCACCAGTTATTCGGCTGAAACCGGCTGCACCACCCATTGTGGTGGAACCCCTGCCTCCACAACCTAAATCTGGGGCCCCGACCAAGGATTCTCTGTTGGATCAGAGCTTGCCCAACCGGTGGTCGGTTACCCTCACTCCCGATTGACCTCAGCAGGTGGAGGGTGGCTCAGGCACTCACCAGCTGTTTGCAGACTCCTTGGAGTCTGATGATGACTCCTTGTTCTCTGGGCCGCTTGACCTGGAATCCACTGGGGGTCAGTCGTTGGACGAGAGCCCATCCTCATTCCTTGGAATGCTTTGGCTCATCTCAGTCCACTAGGATGAAGCTTGAATCCATTTCAAAATGGGCCAAGTATCCCCTCACGGAGATACTGGACCGAGGGGATTCCCCCTTGGAGGCCTTCCTGGTGGCCGAAGCCATGGTTGGCCCAGCCCTGGAGCTATGGCAGTGGCCAGCTTCTTGTCCAGCACCTTCCGCAGGATAGCTCAAAAGTATGCTTTTCCCACTGGTTCACTCTCTAGTTTCTTGGAGCACCCCTCCACAGAAGGGTTAATGACCAACAGCATTTTCCAGCGTTCCAGGAATGCTCAGGATGTGGACAAGCCACCTGATAAGGAATCCAAGAAACTGGACTACTCCAGGCGAAAAGTCTATGCTGGTTTCTCCCTAGGCCTTCATCAGGCCAGCTCGGCCATTCTGATGGCACACTTTTCACATGCCTTTTTAGGCTCCCTGGATGAGGTGATTCTTATCTCCCGACTGACCTTCAGATGACAGTCAAGCAGCTGCAGGATCAGGGAAGGGCGGTGGCCAAACAGCAGCTCCAAACTTCCCTGAACATTGCAGACTTGTGTGTCCAGTCAGTAGTGGCCACAGTGGCCATGTGTCGCAGAGCTTGGCTGCGGATCTTCACTTTCAGAGCGGATACCCAGCACAAGCTGGCAGACGTTCTCTTCGTGGATACCGACTTGCTCAGTCCCTGGGTGGAGGGGTCATCTACAATGGATCGAGAAGTACAACGCCACCTTGGACTCTCATGTCTGCACAGAAGGATAAAGGCCACCAGCAGCAGCTTAAGCTCTTTCAGCCTTCAGCCCCTGCAGCATGTCCAGCTCAGCAATGCCAGCATCCGGGCCAGCAGGCTCACACTTGGCATGCCAAAGCCAAGCCTGCTGCTTTCTCCCACGAAAGGTCCAGGAGGTTCCTCGGCCAGTCCTTTCTCCAGGCCTACCCAGCAACGGGTTGAGGGGTGTTGCTCCCAACCTCATCACTCCTCCCTGGGTCCCCCCCATGGGGGGACGGCTCCACCATTTCTTTTCCGCCTGATCCGATATCACCATGGACTGCTGGGTGCTGGAAGTAGTAGGAAAGGGCCTGCCTCTAGAATTCGAGCAGTCCCCACCCTATTCACCCATCACCACACGGGGTCTATGGCATCCACAGCCTCTCTGTCAGCTCATCGAGCTGACACTGCCCTGCCCCCCCAGAAGGAGGTGATCAGAGAGGCGGATCCTCCACCAGACCCAGGGTTTGTGTCCAGGTACTTCCTGGTTCCAAAAGAGATGAGGGGCTGGTGACTTGAACAATTTCCTAAGGTCTCGAACCTTCAGGATGGTAACTCTGGCTCAGATCATTCTATCCTTGGAATGAGGCATGTGGTTCTGTTCTCTGGACCTCCAGGACATGTTCTTTCATGTCCCAATCCATCCATCTCTCCAGCGATTCCTCCACTTCAGAGCAGAGGGATCCCTTTACAAGTTCTGGGCCATGCCTTTTGGCCTTTCTCCAGCTTCCAGGGTCTTCACCCAATGCATGGCAGTGGTGACAGCATTCCTGCAGTGCTGAAGGGTCTGGGTGTACCCTGACCTGGATGACTGGCCGATTGCAGCCCCCTCCAAGCTGGAGGTGGAGCAGGCCAGGGATCTGGCCCTCCAGGTCTTCTCTCAGATTGGCCTCCTCATCAATGAGGCCAAATCAGAACTCATGCCATTGCAGGTGATTCAGTTCGAGGCAGAGTTTGACTCTTTGAGCCAGAGCACGGCTCCTAGTGGACAGGGCCAAAGTCCTTTACTTCTTCGCACAATCATTTCAGGTTGGGCAATTGCGCCCTGCCCGGCACTTCCTGCACCTCCTGGGCCTCATGGTGGCCTGCACCAGCGAGGTCCATTGGCACATGCATCCCCTGCAATGGGGACTGGCCCGCCAATGGCCACAGTGCTCCTGTGCCCTGGACCAGCCAGTGACAGTGACCCAGGAGATGTGGAATGGCATCCAGTGGTGGCTCATTCCAGCTCATCTGCAGGAGGGTATCCAGTTTGTCCGCACAGAGCTGATGGTCACTCTGGTGACAGACACCTCTCTGATGGGTTGGGGTGCCCATCTGGGGGAGCTCAGAGCACACGTCCTCTGGTCCCCCCAGGAGACTCGATGCCACATCAACCTGCTGGAGCTTTGAGTGGTCTGACTAGCCCTCACCACCTTTGCTCCATTTGTACACAGTCATGTGGTCCAGGTCCAGATGGACAACACCACGACCATGTACTACCTAAACCACCAGGGCGGGATGCACTCCTTGCCTCTCTGCAAGGAGGCTGTCCGTCCTTGGTCTCTCTTGAGCAGACTTGAGGCATATCTCCTAGCCATCCATGTGGCAGGAGCCTCCAACACTCTGGCTGATGCCCTAAGCCGGGTAGGTGCTGCATCTCATGAGTGGTCTCTCATGCTGGAGGTAGTACAAGATCTGTTCTCCCACTGGGGCACTCTTCAGGTGAATCTGTTTGCCTCCAGGGAGAATGCAAAGCTGATTCTGTTCCATGCCCATCCCCCTCAGCAGGGCTCACTGTAGGGGGATGCTTTCTTGAGGCTGTGGACCCCAGGCCTCTTCTACGCTTTCCCTCCATTTCCCTTGATCCACAAGGTGCTTCTCAAGGTGCAGGTGATTCTGGTAGTCCCAGACTGGCCCCATCAGTTCTGGTATCCAGATCTCCTCAGCCTCAGCTCCAGGCTCCCGAGGTGTCTTCCAGCCCGCCCAGACCTGATCTTAGTCAACAAGGGGAAGGTACTCCACCTGGACCTTCAATCCCTGCTCTTGATGGCCTAGTTCCTGAGCAGCTAGAGTTCCAGGTCTTGGGTCTTTCCGATGAGGTCCTCAACATTGTTGAGGCATCCCGTAAGGAGTCTACCAGAAAATGCTATCCCTTCAAATAGAAGCATAGAATTTGAGGGCAGATAAGGACCACTTGGCCCACCTCGTCTGCCCATTTTCATATCTAACAGATAAGCTGCAGATCCTAGCTAACCAACAGCTTACTTCCTTCTACCCCACACTAGGACTGCCTTATGTCTGTCCAATGCATTCTTGAATTCCCCCACTGTTCTTGACTCCACAGCCTCCTCAGGGAGGCTCTTCCATGCATCCAAAACCCTCCCCATGAAAAAATACTTCCTCACATTACCTCTGAGCCGTCCTCCCTCTATCTTCAGATTGTTCCCCCTTGTTCTTGCACATCTCTTTTTCTGAAAGATGCTACCCTCTTGGATTTTGTTGATTCCCTTGAGGTACTTGAAAGTTTCTATCATGTCCCCTCTCTCCCTTCTTTCCTCAAGGGTATACATATTAAGCTCCTTTAGTCTTTCTTCATATGTCTTTTGCTGCAGACCCTGCACCATTTTGGTTGCCCTCCTCTGGACAGTCTCCACTCTGTCTATGTCTTTGCAGAGATGGGGTCTCCAGAACTGCACACAGTACTCCAGATGGGGTCTCACCAACTGTCTGTACAGAGGGTTAACAACTTCCTGTTTTCTACTACCGATGCCTCTTCCTATGTATCCCATTATACCCCCAGCCTTACTTACTGCCTTCTCACATTGCTTGCCCACCTTTAGGTCATCTGATATAATTACCCCAGGTCCCTTTCTATTTTTACTGTTGTCAGTATCTCACCCCCCATTGTGTACTGTTTCCCTGGGTTTTTGTTTCCCATGTGCATTACCTTGCACTTCTTTGCATTTAATCTGAGCTGCCATACTTCTGACCATTCCTCTAACCTTGCCAAGTCCCTTCTCATCCTTTCCACTCCATCTTGTGTATCAACCCTGTTGCAGATCTTTGTGTCGTATACAAAGAGACATACTTTTCCTTCCAGTTCCTCGGCAATGTCACTTATAAAGACATTGAAAAGGACCGGTCCCAGTACTGAACCCTGCGGTATCCTGCGAGTAACCCTCCTTTCTTCACTGTGTACTCCATTTACTACTACCCTTTGCATCCTGTTGTCTAGCCAATTTTTTATCCAGGCTACCACCTTGGGGCCCACTCAAGGCTGGCTAACTTGTGTATTAATCTTTTGTGGGACTGTATCAAATGCCTTGCTAAAATCTAGGTAGGCCATGTCCACAGCCCTCCCTGGTCTACTACTTTGGTCACCCAGTCAAGAAATCTATTAGATTCGTCTGACACGACCTTCCCATCATGAATCCATGCTGCCTTGGGTCCTGTGCCCCACTGGCCTCTAGGTACTCAACAGTTCTTTCCTTTGGAAGTGATTCCATCATTTTCCCTACCACTGAGGTCAAACTAACTGGTCTGTAGTTTCCTACCTCTGTCCTGCTCCCACTTTTGTGAAGAGGAATCGCATCTGCCCTCCTCTAGTCCTCGGGTACCACCCCATCCTCCCATGATTTGTTAAAGAGAGTAATCAGTGGTGTCACTAGTTCTACCCTTAGTTCTTTTAAAATTATTGGGTGAATCCCATCAGGCCCCATTGCTTTGTCCACCTTCAATTTTATTAGTTCTTTCAGAAACATTTTTTCTATAAATGGACTGGTATCGACCCCCATTTTCAGATTGTTTTCTCTTGTTTGGTTTAGGTACCTCTTCCTTTGTGAATACTGAGCAGAACTATTCATTCAGTATCCCTGCTTTTTCACTGTCCCCCTCTACCCACATTCCCTCCACTTTATGATGCCTCAGTATCCCTGCTTGGTCTTTCTTCACTCCCTAATGTACCTATAAAAGGTCTTATCTCCCTTCTTAACAGATCTGGCTATCCTTTTCTCCATTTGGGCCTTTGCTAGTCTGAATGCCTTACCAGCCTCTTTCTGCTTTAACTGACAAACTTTCTCTGTCCTGCTCCTTCTGTGTTTCCTTATATTTCCTGAATTCTGTCCTTTTCTCCTTAATCTTCCCTGCCACCTCTCTTGAGAACCATAGCATTTTTTTCCTTCGTTGTGTTTTATTGATAGGCTTTACACAAAGGCTTGTCTCTGATGGCTGTTTTGATTACTCCCCATTGTTCCTCCCCCCTCCTTCTTGCCTATTTGCTAATGCTTTTCTAAGGCACTCTTTAATTTTTCCAAAGTCAGCCCTCTTAAAGTCCAATACTCTTGCTTTTGTATGGCTTGATTGTATGGCTGTGTTTATCATGAACCATACTGTTTGGTGGTCACTTGTTCTCAGATGGCTACCCACCTCTAAATCTGAGATTCTTTCTCCATCCCCATTTGAGAGTACCAGGTCTAAGATTGCTCCCTCCTGAGTGGGTTCCAATACTAGCTGTCTGAGGCATGCCCCCTGTAGGGCATCAAGAATGACCCTGCTCTTGGATGTGCCCAGGGGCGGACTGGCCCGGGATGCCTGGGATGCTAATTACATCCTGGCCTGTGTAGGTAATGGCCTGCTGCCTGTGCACTTCTGGCGTTAATTTTTTTTTTATTTTTTTTTTCTCCACTGCCCCGAGCCCCCGACCGTCAGGTTTGGTCACTATTTTTTTTCCAGGGGGGGGGGTCAGGTGACGACGTGACGGTCTGTAGACTGTAACCCCGCTGCCCCACACAGATTAGGAGAGAGGAGAGAAGTGCCGTGCTGCGGCTGTCTTGTCTTTCATTTCAATGAGCCACGTCGTGCGCGTGCCCCCCCCCGCCTGAGAGAGAGACAGTGTGCGTCAGTGTGCCTATTCAGGGAACGGACGCCGACGTGAAGACAGGCGGGAATGTGGGCGCACGCGCTGTTTGATTGGCGGCAAGCAAAGCTGAGGGACTTGCGACGCGACGGTGAGAGCGCGGAGCGCCAGTGCCCAGGGCCAGGCCACATCGATCATCGGACGGAACGACGGATGCCGGTATCCCGTATACGTTTGCATCATGAAGGTAAGAGCGTAGAGCCGCCGACGATATCAGTACTGTCTTCAGATTGTGTTCCCCCCTCTCCCCAATCCCCATAGTACATCACGTCCGGGACTCCGGGTGCAGCAGTAGCAGTCTGCAGCCAGAAGGGAGGCCTGAACAGTACACACAGTTTTCTTTCAGATAACGATTTAGTGGAGAGGGGGCTGCTGTCTGACTCGTAGTACCATAATACAATATTTCATCTTTGACTGAATTTCAGTTTGCATTTAAGGTGTTGCATTATAAGCCCTTTTCTTTACGTGGGCAGCATTTTATATTGGTATTAGATGTATCAAAATGTATGACTAACCAAAATAATTTGACCCTTACTGAAGTTTCACCCTAGTCCAGCAAAAATTCTGCCATCTGGGACAGCTTCTGGAGGGTCCTGGTGCTGTGCTGGGTATTATTAGGCAATACTAGATATAACCATTGAATCCATCATGTAACATGTGGCAAATGGAGCTGGTGTCTGTTGTAGTGCAACTTCTAGCTCCTTGTTTATGTTGGTTATAGGATAGAAATGACCAATCTGCAAACCTGGCTGTAGTTCCATACAGCAGTAGCTTAGATTAATCACACATGTAATGTACTGAATCCCTTTTCAGCAGGAGAGGGATCTGAGCAATGGCGACTTTCAATGTGTGGTTGGTTAGAAGCTAGCAATACAGGACTCAGAAACAATGCTGTTTTTGACTGGTGGTATTAAAGTAGCAGTGCAAAGCATTTCACTGTATGTAGGAACCGTGGTTCATACAACCTGAACAGCTCATCATATGGGTGTGAGTGGACCTGCATGCAATTGTGACAAAGTCTTGTTTTCCAGGATCAAGTTAATGGCTAGTAGGCAGGTCTGTAGCTTTAGTCTACTGGGTATTGGAAGCAATTAATTAGGGCATAGAGGGCACAAGTACTGTATGGGTGCCGTTATCTGCACCAAGAACAAAGTGATGTGCCTTATTACAGATCAGCTGTACATTGTTTAGCACCATGTCACAGGCAGCATTGTAAACAGGAAGCCATAATCTACAAGTGACAGAATGGAACTGGCCACTATAAGGTATCTAGTTTACACAGTTCAGTTGTTCTGGTTCCAATACAGAGAACCAAGTCCTCTGTCAACTATGGTCACTAGATTATCAACATGGGGGCAGGGGGTACAAATGATAGGGTGTCATCCAAGGTTACTCCAAGGTATTTAAGGGTTTCCACCTATTCAAGATTCTGTCCCAGGCCATTCCAGATGACAAAAGGTGGGGCCTTCCTTTCTTTGTGGGAGACTAGACAATAGCATTGGGCCTGATTTTCAAAGCCCCGTGAGTGATGCAGGGTACCTCGCCAAACAGAACATGGTAGTAGCACCTTGCATCAATAATTGCCTCTGTAACTACTCTCAAAGGCAGCCTGCATCAGCCACAGGCTGTCTGTCCCAAACAGGGCTTGCACCACCTGTGCGCTCACAAATGGGCTGTGACATGGTGCAAGGGGTCATGTGGCAGATGCAAGCTGCCACAGCCCCATAAATTGGATTCTCAAAATTTTCCCAGAGGGAACAATTCTAAGTACCCTTAGACCAGCCAGGGCTAGTCTAAAGATACTTAGAAATATCTCTCTGGGAGAGCCTGGCACAGTGTGGCACCCTGAACTACCCCTATGGACTGCTTGGGACATGCATTCCCCCTGCCCCGATATGCCCAATCTGTAACAATTAATTTAATTTATCCTGGTGGTCTAGTGGTCCCTCCTCCTGCCCTGATATGCACATTATTATTTTATTCATCCTGGTGGTCTAGCAGTCCTGACCCCCTGGCTCCAATATGCCCATTATTATTTCAATTACCCTTGTGGTCTAGCGCTCCCAAACCCCCCACCCTGGCAAGACGTGCCCACCACCCTGCACTCCCCAACCTGTACCACAAGCCAGGACCAGCACAGCCCTCCTCACAACACCTTAGCTGGCTCTGGCTGAACTGTCACTGAATGTGTAATACAAAACAGTAGGCACTCACTGAATCAGCGAGCATCTACTGTACTGTACACGTGCTCAGTGACAATTCAGTTGAGGCTGGCCAAGGATGTGTAAGGAGGACTGTGCTGGTCCTGGCCCTGCAAGTGTTGGGGTGTGTGGTGTGGTGGGAACTTCTGACAGGTGAGGGGGGCAGAACCGTTAGATCACCAGGGTAACTGAAATAATAATGGCATATTGGGGCATATCGGGTGGGAAGGGACAGCAGACCATCAGGATAAATGTCACTAATGTTATAGGAATGGGCATATCTGGGCAGGAGCACTAGCCACTGAGGGCCCTGCTGGACTCACAGCTTGTGGCAAGCTCCTGCTGCACTGTGTGTTTGACTCCCAGTCTGACTTGCTGCAAGACTAGGGACTTAGCCACTGGGACCCTGCCTGTTAGCAAATCGGGCGCAGGGTCCCTGGTGCACCGGGCTTTGGTGCAAACTGTTGTTTCCACGGCATGCACCAATCCAAGCTGACTTTGAGAACTGGGCCCATGGTCTTTATTTTTTTGTAGGTTAGGACCAGTTTGTTATGTAAGGACCAACTTGTCAAGGTTTTGATGTTACTTTGAAGTGTGGTAGTGAGGCAGTCACAGTTAGGTGTTTGTTAAAATGACAGCATCATCAGCATAACGTAGAATATTGGCTGGTTGACAGGCATCTGGCAATTTGTTTATAAAAGACCAAACAGGAATGAGCTCCAGATGGAGCCCTGGAACACACCGAATGATACTACCCTAACGTCAGACAAGGAGCCTTGGTCTTCATTTGCTGAGTGTGGTTAGTGAGGCAACTGTTTCAGCAGTTCACTGTGCTGTGTGACAGTCTCAAGTTAGTGCAGTTGTAGAGTAGATGTTCTATTTTTACACATTTTTAGACTGCATTTACCCATGCTAGAGCAGCTGGGAGGCAATATTTAATTTTCAGTGGGTGCCCACATTTTGACCACAAATTTCTAACACTCTTTTTATGATCTGATGTTACGATCAAGACAGTGGAATTTTTTTTAATCCTATCTAAATGGTGATTTCACAGTGTAACTGTGAAAACATGTTTCACAGGGATTTTGAAAAATGACACCTGTCAAATTCATAAGATGGGCAACACAATGGATATGTTGACTATTAGGGTCCAAAATCTGCTGGATAAAGTTATGAGCAAACATTCGAACACTTACTAACATACTAAAATGCCAGCAGAATAGGCCTAATGGTCTCTTGAGTCTGCTTGATTTTCAGCACCCGCACAGAGGGACAATTTGATGTCCCCACTCCCCTGGGTTATACTGTCCCCAGTCTCAGAAGTTCCATCTGTATTGTGCCTGGTCAGATTTACCCTCCCTGTACCTGTCCCATCCCTCTTAAACCTGTCCACAGTCTCCATCTCTACCAGCTCCTGGGCAGTGCATTCCATGGCTCTACCACCCTTTCAGTGAAATAACATCTCCTCCTCTCCCTCTGAGCCTGCACCCTTCCAGCTTACACCCATGACGCCTTGTTGCCCCACCCTCCTTCCTTTGGAGCACCCTGACTGGGCCTCCTTTATTGATCCCTTTCATGTACTTAAAGACCTCTATCATGTCCCCTGTCCCTCCTCTCTTCCAGGGTGTACATGTTGAGGTCTCTGAGCCTCTCCACATAGGTCCTCTCCCCCAGGCCCCAGCTCATTTTGGTTGCCCTCCTTTGGACCCTCTCTAGAAGTGTAATGTCCCTCTTTAAATGTGGTCTCCAAAACTGTACACAGTACTCGAGGTGTGGCCTAACCAAACAGTTGTACAGTGGAAGGATCACTTCCACCTTTCTGGAGGTAATCCCCCTGGCAATGCATCCCAGCATCCTATTTGCCCTTGCCGCTGCCCTCCTACAGGTCTCCGAGTTGTTCACTTTGACATCTACTGCTACCCCGAGGTCCCTCTCACCCTCCTTAACTTGAATCATGTCTCCTCCCAGGGTATACCCCAGGCCTGGATTTCTGACTCCCAGGTGCAGAACCTTGCACTTCCCTGCAATGAATTTTAGTTTCCATTTTCCCAACCACCTTTCCAGAGCCTCCAGGTCCTCCTGCAAGGCCACCTTCTCATTCTCCCCATCCACCACTGCACCTAGCTTAGTCATCTGCAAAGTTTGCACTTCAGTGTTTCATTGTAATAGATTTTTTTTTCACATTTTGATCATAAATTTCCAACATACAGTAGTCAAGCAACTGAAGCAACACAAGCAGCTCACCTGAGCAGCTGAGGAAGCCAAATCTCCAGCCTGATAACTTTCGAGGCAGCTCCCCCCCCCCAAGCTAGGCACTCGGGACAATCAAGCAACTGAAGCAACACAAGCAGCTCACCTGAGTAGCTGAGGAAGCCAAATCTCCAGCCTGATAACTTTCGAGGCAGCTCCGCCCCAAGCTAGGCACTGGACAATCAAGCAACTGAACTAACACAAGCAGCTCACTTGCAGGAACTTAAAAGCAGGGAAACATGTCTCTCACTTGGTCAGCTGGATAACCAGAGGCAGGCTGTAGCGCTCAAGGCCAGGACCGGTGGACAGATGATATTTCTTTTTTTCTTCTTTGAGGGAGCAAGCATAGTTAAGCAGCAAAATAGTCTCCGAGTCAGCACACAGGAGTGAAAATAATAAAACCAAATTTAATTAATTATTAAAATTAATAAAGAGCACAGCTCCATGAAGCAGAGGGTCAGACAGGACAATAGCCGCACAAGCAGAGATTGAATGCAGCCCAAGGTTGTAGATACCAAAAGGCCGAACTGGGCTAGGAACAGGCTCCACTCGGCTACCTTGAGCCAGAAAAAGCTCAGAGAGATAAATGGTATGGTACTGACTCTTACTCACACTGGAGACATGACTTACTGCTCCCGTAATATCCCAAACAGGAAAACTGCCGCCAGCCTGACACCTTGCTGAAGTTCAAACATGTCCCAAACCACATTTCTAGGAAAAGGTGCAGCAATAAATAGCAGTAAAAGACACAGTTCCTTCCTTACAGTTCCACCATCCTGCACTTTTGGGCCTAGATCGGAACCTGTCCCAGACACTGGCATGGCAGGTACAATAATATGAGATCCCTGCAGGCCACCAAAACTTACACTGGCAGTGTGCCACACTGGGTAATGGCTTAACTCAGGACTGCCACTACCGTGGAGACCCTGTCACAGCCTTGCCACCACTGTAACAGCCCCACTGCCAACTCTTCCTAAAATGGAAGCCAGGACCTCAGTCCCACCCCGGTGCACAAGGTGGTGATTACCTCCATTTCTTCAGTACATGACCACCCCTACAAATCTGGGGACCCCACTCCCATGATCATGTTAGATGGGACCCGGCACAGTTAAGGGGATAATGGGACATAAAAAGGGACTCAGGGCTTTTTGTGGGTGTGATGGCAGCACTTCAGACTGGGGAGAGGGCTGAGGATTGTTTTTGTATTGACAGTGGAGTGAAATCATGGAATTGATCTAGTTAATGTTAATGTATGTTGTTTTCGGAGAACAGCAGCGCACTGCAGCTGAGCAAATGGGTAGTTTCATCTATGGAGAAAAAACAATAATTGGTCACAGTGCAGATCACACAGCGTTGGAATAACGTGCCATGAGTAGCCCTGTATTTATCCCCTCCCGCCACATATGAACTATTGGGGCTCCTCCGAGATCTACGGGGCCCATGGTCCAAGCCCCAGTAATCCCCATAACGCCGCATATAGAGAATGCTGTTATGTAATTATGCATTTTGTGAGGTATGAAAATTCCATCGGAATACTAGACAATCAGCTGGGTGGGAAATGATCTATCCTCCTTCTTCAGTTTTGTTTGTAATTTTATGAACATGTGGTAGAAAATATTACACAACAGGGTATTTCTAGGGAATTAATGCACACTTGCTTTTGGGTCATCTGTGCTTATTTAACCAATGCCTGATTGGGATTTCAAAGAAAATTAATTACCATGTTACAATGCCCTATAAATAACATGTTCAGTTTAACAATTGATAAAAGCATTTACTTGATAGTTTTTATTATGACATAGATCTCTAAATGTGTCACCCTCACTGATATGTGTACAAAATGTGCAAACCCCACATTTCAAGCTCCTTCTAGGGAGCAGGCTGCATTCAGATGTATCAGTCGTGTGAAATGGCTAGCTACCACCCTCCTGTCTGAGATGTTGTGGCCCCTCATGTATGTTATACAGGTGGCACGTTCACCCATTCCCTCAGTTTGGGCTCTGCATTCAAAATGTGCCAATGTTGTGCTAAAATTTTATTCAGTTTAAAGCTTTGAGGGGTAAAGGATAGTAACACATCGACAGTCTCTTGCCTTACTGAAGTACAGTAGCAATGACACTCTCTAGTTATAAAGCACACTATCAAAGAAAAGCTGTGTGCCACTGCTATAATAGTCCCCTGTGTTAAATCGAACAGTATAAATGCATAATGATCCCTCCCTGCCTAGTAAATGGAGAAGCTCTGGATGTGATAAGCCCTTGGGTTGTCATTCAGGAATCTCTCGCGCTGCCTGCCGCAAGGAGCTTGGGGATGATTTGCTCCAACTCGGCGTGGATTGCGCCTAGGCATGGGGCGTGGAGGCAGGCAAGAATCATAATGCACTTAGGACTCCCTAGCAAGAGCTTGCTGAACTAAACTACAAATAATTAGCCACTCTCTGCAGCATGTGATGAGGGAGGAAAAGTGTGGTGGACAGAGAGAGAGAGAGAGAGAGAGAGAGAGAGAAAGCGAGCGAGCCTGTAGTGAATGGCAGCTCTAGCAGCATGCCATCACTGCAACAGTTCACCTCTCTGCCTTCAGACGAGCAGCAGTAGAAGCAGGTCTGCGCTTCCTCTAACTGGGTAAGTCAGTCGCACCTCCCGTTGCCGGAACTCCGGGTGTACTTGGAATCTGTCGATGTGCACAGTATTGGAAGATTTTCTGAAATGTTGACAAATAGTGATATTTGATGTAAACCGAGTGGTTAAATTGGAAGTTTTTTTTGGGGGGGGGCATCTACTTTTCTAAGTGGCGGAACTGTCCTTTCTAGGTGGTAGAACTCTGCTATATAGTAATAAATGGGGAAAGAGGGTAGAGGTGGTGTACTGTTGCATGCAGTACAGAGAGAAAAACATCCTGTATAATGTGCCTGTTCTGAGGAAATGGAATTATACACTAATACTACTGTTAAAACGAAAGGCACGTTTCATGTAGACATATTCTGCCGACTGGCAGCTCATGCAAATGTGGCCTGTCCTCCTTTTGTAGCATCCTGGCCTGTGACCTGGCCAGTCCACCCTTGGATGTGCCTGCAGCAAAGATGCTCCAGTTAACATCTGGCATATTCAGGTCCCCCCTCAACAATATCTCCCCTTTTTCTGCCAGTCTAAGGAATCCTTCTATCATTTCCTTGTCCATTCCCTTCCCCTAAGATGGGGGTCCTACTCTTGGATGTGCCTGCAGCAAAGATGCTCCAGTTAACATCTGGCATATTCAGGTCCCCCCTCAACAATATCTTCCCTTTTTATGCCATTCTAAGGAAGCCTATCATTTCCTTGTTCATTCCCTTCCCCTGAGATGGGGGTCTGTATACAACCCCCGTGCAGATTGTGGTGCCATTTCCTGTCTCCAGGGTGACTCAGAGTGCCTCATCTGCTCCCTGTTTACTCTTTAGTTGTGCAGTGTCAGTGGCTCAGTAGGTAGCACACTTGCCTCTGAGGCCGGGAGATCAGAGGGCTGTGGGTTCAGTTCCCACATCTGGCACTTGGGTTAATAACCCAGTACTGACACTGTAATTCAGCATGGGAGGGGTGCTGCATTTCTGAGGTGCCGTCTTTCAGATGAGATGTTAAACCGCGGTCCCATCTGTCTGGATTGGTGGTAGTTCAGGTGGATGTTAAAGATCCCATGGCACTTATCGAAAAGAGAAGGGGAATTTCCCCGGTGTCCTGGCCAAATTTCCCTCATTCACTAAAAATACCACCAACTGCTTAATCTGGTTCAAGGTCAGTAGGCATTCATCTGTATCCCCTTCCCCTGGGTCGTGCCTGAAAATAGGTTGGATTTGTCTAGTGCACTTAACCAGTCAACAAAAGCTAAATAAATAAATAAAATAGTTCTGTTGCTTTGATCTGTTCCTTTACATAGAGAGCTACTCCTCCTGTTGCCCTATTTGCAGGCACCTCTCTGGTCTGAGAGAGGAGGTTGCCCGTCTCCAGCCTGACCTGTCTAGGATTCATGAAACCTCCTCCCCCACCCAGTCATGGTTCTCTGTGTACCATGTTTCTGTGACTGCCACAATATCCAGGCAACCCTCTTCCATCAAAGCCACTAGTCCGGGGAGCTTGTTACGCAGACTACAGGCATTGGTACTCATCACCCTCCACTTTTTGATAACCTTAACCCTTTCAGCCCCATTCCTGTCTTTTACTGCCTTTGCTTTTTTTTACATTTACCTCTGCCCTGCTCCCTAATAACTTTTCTACCTTGGTGTTTACCTCACTAATTACCATGTTTTGTGGGGAGATGCTGGGATTTCCCTGCTCCTATTCAGTGCCTCCCCCCTTGGCTAGTTTAATTGCTTGCCAATGAAGCATTTAAACCTCTCACCTAGGATCCTGGTCCTCCCCAGACAGGTGCAGACTATCGCACCAGTATAGGTTTGCATCCTTCCAGGTGGCTCCCCAGTCCCCAATGAAGCCAAAACCTTGAGCTCTACACCAGTTTTCAACCACTCATTGAATTCTGTGGTGAGGAGTGCCCTAGCATCACCCTTGCCATAGACAGGCAGCACCTCCGAGAAGGTTACCATATGTGCTACTTATCTAAGGCCCTTCCCCAACTCTACAAACTCTTCTTGCACTGCTCTGATCCCATTCCTAGCCAGGTAATTTTTCCCTAGGTGGACAATGACATCCAGCTCCCTCGTGCAGCTCTTCCCACGATCCTGAGGATTCGCTTCCTGTGCTTCCAAGCCGTGGCTCCAGGAAGGCACCTTACCTCCCTCTCCCCTTCCTCACCCATTTCTACCCCCAAATGATTGAGTCCCTCACCAGGAGTTGTTTCCTTCCCCTGTTGGGTCCCATGCCACCCTCCTGTGGGTCTCCTTTGTGAAGGTTCCCAGCATCCTCCTTGGTCTCCACTGCAGGTGCCTCAATAGAGGAACCACTATCCACCAGAAGAGCAAATGAATTATGGAGAGGTACAGCTGGAGGGATGCAACTCTGTTCCACCACCCTCTCCCTCCCTGAGCCCACCCTGATCCAGCCTCTCCTCTTTTTTGGCAACCTCTGAGGTAGTGGCATTGGCCCTGGTGGTCCGTGGGTGTTGAAGGAAGTTTCACGAATCCTAGCCAGGTCAGGCTGGAGACAGGCAACCTCCTTTCTCAGACCACAGAGGTGCCTGCAAATAGGGCAGCATTGCAGCCTCCAGAATGTTTCCTGGAACACTGCCACTTCCACAGCCATTGTGTGCATCACTCCTATCATGTCTTATTTGTGTCCCCTCTCCTGTTTCTCTGTATGGTTACTCTCTCCTCTCCTTATAACTCTCACCCTTCCTATTCTGGGACAGCAACTTCCTATCTTTTTTAGTAGCCTCCTTCTTCCTTGCTCAATGTCAGACCACCAGCAGCTGGGGGGGGGGAGTGAGCTACTTTTTTTCCTTTAGGGTTGACAAAACCAATGTTTCTCTATGATCCTTCCCTTCCTACTGCCAAACAGGAAGTTCCTGTTGACAGTCAGATCCAGTGGCTATAAAAGTAAAAGTGGCATAGGGTGGGTGGGATGGAGGGCAATTAGTAAGAAAAAAAAGGCTAAAAACAGGAAGTAGTAATTTGAGTCACCTGATTTTATAGTGGCTAACATAGAAACATAGACTTTGATGGCAGATAAGGACCACTAGGCCCATCTAGTCTGCCCATTTCCCTACCTACAGGATAGGCCGCAGATCCTAGTTAACCAACAGCCTATATCTTCCTGCCCCCCCACAAGAATTGCCTTATGTCTGTCCCATGCATTCTTGAATTCTCCCACAGTTTTAGACCCCACAACTTCCTCAGGAAGGCTGTTCCATGCATCTACTACCCTCTCTGTGAAATAATACTTCCTCACATTGCCCCTGAACTGCCCTCCTTCTATCTTTAAATTGTGTCCCTTGTTCTTGCAAGTCTCTTTCTGAAAGATGCTACCTTCTTGGACTTTGTTGATTCCTTGAGGTACTTGAAAGTTTCTATCATGTCCCCTCTCCTTCATTCCTCAAGGGTATACATATTAAGCTCCTTTAGTCTCTCCTCATACGGCTGCATGCCCTTGCACCATTTTATTGCCCTCCTCTGACTGCTCTTATCCTGTCTATGTCCTTATGGAGATGGGGTCTCCAGAACTGGACACAGTATTCCAGATGGGGTCTCACCAACTGTCTGTCCAGAGGATAACAACTTCTGTTTTCTGCTGCTGATGCCTCTCTCTATACATCCCAGTATACCCCTGCCCTCCCTACTGCCTTCTGCCGTATTGTTTGCAAACTCTAAGGTCATCTGATATGATTACCCCTAGGTCCCTTTCCTGTTTTGTTGTTGTTACTACCTCCCACCTTATTGTGTATTCTTCCCTGGGTTCTTGTTTCCAGGTGTTATTTTGCATTTTTTGCATTGATTCAGCTGCCATACGCCTGACCATTCCTCCATCTTTGCCAGTCCTTTTCATCCTTTCCATGCCTCCTTGTATCAACCCTGTTGCAGATCTTTGTGTCATCTGCAAAAAGGCATACTTTCCTTCCAGTCCTCTGCAATGTCACTGATGAAGACATTAAACAGACTGGACCCAATATTGAACCCTGCGGTACCCCACTGGCAACCGCCTGTCTTCAGAATGGACTCATTTACAATTACCTTCTTGTCCTGTTGTCCAGCCAATGTTTTATTTGTGGCTACCACCCTGGGACCCTACTTCCTGCTGGTTAATTTGACTATCAATCTTTGTGTGTGGGACTGTGTCAAATACCTTGCTAAAAGTCTATGTAGGCCATGTCCACAGCCCTCCCTCGGTCTACTACTGGTCACCCAGTCAAAGAAATCTATTAGATTCTGTTTGATTACTGATCTTCCGGCCAGAACCCATGCTGCCTTGGATCCTGTGCTCCACTGACCTCTAGGTACTCAATTATTCTTTTCCTTCAGAAGTGACTCATCTATTTTCCTACCACAGAGGTCAGGACTGACAGGTCTGAGTAGTTTCCTGCCTCTGTCTTGGTCCCACATTTTGGTGAAGGGGAATCACATCCGCCTTCCTCCAGTCCTCGGGTACCACACCATCCTCCCATGATTTATTAAGAGTAGCCAGTGGTTTCACTAGTTCCTTCCTTAATTATTTTAGAATTCTGGGGTGAATTCCATCAGGACCCATTGCTTTGCTAAGCCGGCTAAGCTTTCTTTCCTCCTACTGGTTTAGTAAAAGTCAGCTGATACAATACTTTTTCCAGCACAGAACACACTGACTTTCTTTCTTTGTCTTTCTTTAACCCTAAATAAGACCCCTTCTACTTCTAATAAAGTATCTGTTTACTTAATTTCAACAGACACTGACTCTTGCTGAGATATAAGTTTTAAATTAATATGAAAATGTAGCTATTTTAGTTAGCTGCTTTCTGCTCTACAAGCAAGGCTAGCAACAGCAAATTCTCCATTTGGTGTCAGGATAAGGGGTTGGACCCTTTTTCCTGTTCTTTGGCTAGCATTCTGGACTACCTGTGGTCCCTTTCTCAGCTAGGGCTTCGGTTGACGATCCTTGAAGTGCACCTGGCAGCCATCTCTGCTTACTGGGCATGGGCCGGGAAGTAGTCGGTGGTGCAGGAGAAGGTGATCGGGTGCTTTTTCAGCCTTGATCACATATCCCTCCGCTAGGAGAACTTCCATCTTCAGGGATCTACTGCTGGCATTGCCATGTTTCCTCGAGCAAGTTTATTCGAACCAATGCACAGGTGTGATGCATCTCACCTGTTGTGGAAGACTCACTTCTGGTGGCTATCACATCAGCCAGAAGGATGGGAGAGCTCCGGTGCTTCCATCAAGTCTCCTATCTGTCTTCCACATGGACAAGGGTGTCCCTGGCCCCACCTGAAACTCCTTCCAAAGGTGGTGTTGGAGTTTCGCCTTAACCAGGTGTTGACTCTGCCAGTGTTCTACCCTAGTCACACCTTGGAGGTTGAAATATAGGCTCCATACTTTGGACCCTGTAAGAGCACTCTCTAATTACAAGGAGCAGACAGCTGAAGTTTGGGGAGAGGTTCACCAGCTGTTTGTCACCTGCACTGAAGCCGCATCTGGCAGACCTGCAGCCAAGTGGATGATAGGTAGGTGGGTCATCTCCTGCATAGATCTCTGCTATAGGTTGGTGGGCATGGAGCCTTCCAAAGTGATAAGAGCTCATTCTACCCGCCATGCCGCTGCCACGGTGGCTGCTTCCAGGGACGTCCCTATCCAGGAAATCTGCAGGGCTGCTACCTGGAAGTCAGCTCACACCTTCATTACCCACTACAACATTGACCTTGAGTCATGCTGGGATGCTGGTTTTGGGACCTTGGTTCTCCAGTTCTTATTTCCTAAGTTGGGGGTGCACACCTTGCTTCCCTCCTCCCGGAGAACTGCTAGGAATCTGCCAGTAAGTGTGGATTGAACAACACATCCATGTCCCTAGAAAAACAGGTTACTCACCTGTAACAGGAGTTCTAGGAATGGTATATGGTGTTCATCCACACAACCCACACAACCTCTCTGGCTTCGACGCTCAACCAGGCTTCCAGCGAGCTAGATCTGGTGTCATGGGGCAGAGCGGAGAGTTTTATCACCTGGGTGGGTAGGAGCAGCCAGCTTGAAGACCTTCCGGCAAGATTTAAAGTGGCAAGGAACTTGCCAGCAAGTGTGGATGAACAACATATACCACTCCTAGAACTTCTGTTACAGGTGAGTAACCTATATTTACCAGGTAGATGTATCAGAACCCCCCACTGTTGTGTTGTTAAATGCCTGTAAATTGCAAATTGTTTGAGAGGCCCTTTTAGTACCATGCATTCCTGCTGTAAACTGAGCCAGTCTGAGATTTCATGGTGATGTGCATATGCATCCCATAATGCTTTCTGTTACGGGGGCTATGTGTGATGATGTGTATCTTTGAAACTTAGCTTTCTTGCCACTGGCCATTGAGGTAATCCTTGTTTCAGTGCTTCTGCACTGAAGTTCTTTATCTTTAGCTTTTGTTTTAGCTCCCCCAAACAAACAAGACAAACACTGAGATGAAATGGTTTCACTAAAACATTAGATCAGCGGGTCTATAGGTGCTAAGTGCAGAGAAAGAACTTGCATAGCCTGTTGCTGCAAACTGATGTATGGAAGAAGGGATATGCCTTTGCTAATGGTTATGCTCTGTTTTTAAATAAACATCACAAAGTGATTGTGTCTTGAACCTGAAATTCTGTGTCTGGTACATCTTTTAACACTCAGTCCCTCCACAGAGGTGGTGAGATGCAGATATGTTCTACTCTGTCTGACTGTGGTGACAGTCTATATGTGAAAAAATTGATTTTTATTTATTATTGGCATAGCTGCAGTCTTTTTGTATTCTGACTGGCTCTGATTACTGCATGCCTTAAAGAATTGGTGTACTGCCTAGAAACTACCTGGAATTACTTGAAATGTTCAGATGTAGTCATCTATCACTTCTTAAGTATTTTTTCCTTTTCTGTTTGCTAATTAGACCATTTTCCACCTGGCAAAACTGGGGTGTAGTGTGGAGCAGCACTCTGTTCCTCCCGTTACATCAACACAGAGACCACACTAAATATGACATCACTAGTAATCAATGAGAACCATTTTCCACTGCCAGGTTTCACTTCCACAAGAAGCAGCAGCGACCGGCTCTCCCCGTTTACTAGCAATTTCACAATTTCCTGAATTTTCCCTGGTAGCTTGTAAGAGTCACCGCTCAGGCTTCAAGGATTGAGAAGCCTCAAGGTGTTTGGTCTAATTTCTGATGATGTAATGGGAGGAATGGAACTGACTCCCACCCCCCCAGTCAGAGTGCTACTCCACACATTACCCAGTCCTGCCAGGTGGAAAATCTTGTAAGTAACAAACAGAAAAGAAAAAAAATATTTGAGATATAAGAACTATTAGCTGACTACATCTGAAAATGACTATTCATCCCAAGCAGTACACTAGCTCTTCAAAATAAAGTTTAGATTTTTGTATTTTACTCAAGGGAGGGGGTAGTTATTGTTGTATTGCGCTGTGTCTTGCATGTGTGACAGCCCATATTTTAAAATGTGTTTTTTTAAACTTAGGAAAAGGACATCTGTAGCCTGATATTTTACTCTGTCCTACTCTGATTTAGATTTCTGTCTGCATTTTGAAATATTTTTTCCATGCTGGAAATTTTCCACATGGTTCTGCTTAAGCTGCTTAATGATCTTTTGTCTTGAATCATTACTGTTTTTGATTAGCATACCTACCACCATGTTTTATTACCTGTCAACCTGCTCCTTTGTGACCAGGTACTTACCAATGAAAGCCAAAATGGGTCAGATCCATTTTGTGAATCTTATCAATAAAAACAATAAACTGAAATGCTGTAAAATAATTTAATCCAAAGTACTGTATATTATTGTAAAATGGAGATGTCTGAAAAAGCAGATTTCTAAGGTTTAATCTCATGAAAGTCGATGGAGCTCTCAAAAAGATTAAGATAAAACAGCTAACAAATAAATTTCCTTATTGTTAGCAAATACTAATTAAATATCTATTTTCAGTCACTAGGAAGTCTGAGTGCAATGAGAGTTGGAGCCAGCAATCATCGATTGAGAATTGCCAGCGGAGTAATGTAGCAGAGAAACCTCATCAGTATCCTTCATGCAAAAAAAGTTTGCTTAGCCTACATCTCATCACTGTCGAACAGATTTATAAAGGAGAGGGGCAATTTAAATGTACCAAATATCAGAAGAGTTCAAGCAAGATAAATGTTGCTAAAGGTACTGATAAGAGTTTTACTGTGCAGCAGAAAACTGTAACACACCAAATTCACAAGAAATTATATAAATGTGTTCAATGCAACAAGGGTTTTGCCCAGAAGGGTAACCTGATATCACATCAGCGAATTCACTCTGGGGAGAGACCATATAAATGCACCGACTGTGACAAAAGTTTTGGCGACAGACGTGACCTAATAAAACATTATCGAATTCACTCTGGAGAGAGACCATATAAATGCACTGATTGTGACAAGAGTTTTTGCAGCAAAAGTAACCTAATAACACATCAGCGTATTCACTCTGGAGAGAGACCATATAAATGTGCTGAATGTAACAAGGGTTTTACCCAGAAGGGTAATATGATATATCATCAGCGAAGTCACTCTAGAGAGAGACCATATAAATGTGCAGAATGTAACAAAGGTTTTGCCCAGAAGGGTGATATGATAAACCATCTGCGAATTCACTCTGGGGAGAGACCATATAATTGTGCTAAATGTGATAAAGGTTTTTCCTGCAACGGTAGCCTAATAAAGCATCAGCGAATTCACTCTGGAAAGAAACCATATAAATGCACCGACTGTGACAAGAGTTTTATCGACAAATGTGACCTAATAAAACATCATCGCATTCACTCTGGAGATAGACCATATAAATGCACTGATTGTGACAAGAGTTTTGGCAACAAAAGTAACCTAATAACACATCAGCACATTCACTCTGGAGAGAGACCGTATAAATGCACTGAATGTGACAAGAGTTTTGTCCACAAAAGTAAGCTAATGACACATCATCGCATTCATTCTGGAGAGAGACCATATAAATGCATTGACTGTGACAAGAGCTTTGTCCACAGAAGTAAGCTAATGACACATCAACGCATTCACTCTGGAGAAAGACCATATAAATGTGCTGAATGTAACAAGAGTTTTGCCCAGAAGGGTAATATGATGTACCATCAGCGAATTCATTCTGGAGAGAGACCATATACATGTGCTGAATGTAACAAGAGTTTTTGCCAGAAGAGTAATTTGATAACACATCAGCGAATTCACTCTGGAGAGAGAGCTCAGCTGGAGTGATGATGTGAAAGTGACGAATCACTGGTGGAGCAATCTGTGACACTAGTGACAAGCCACAGTTATTTCACGTTCATGTCTCAGTGTGTACCTTCACACAGTGGGCCCTGTTTTTAACAGAATCTCACCAAGGTGAGATGGCTGTATAGAGAAAAAAAAAAAATATATATATATATAAAATATACAGTTAATTAAACTAGAAGCTGGGAGCACAGATCACAGCATAAAAAAGTGCCCAACCCTAACCTAGGCACTAGATAAGGGTTGGACGAGGTGATAGTGCCACATCCTCTAGCAGTAGTACTACTACCTCTGCCACAGTGTTAGACCATGGAGAACAGGGTCCCACCATGGCAGAAGAAGCCAGCAAGCCACAAAGATTAGAAAGACTGACCGGCCAGCCCAGAGGACTGGAAACAGTTAAGTGGACTTACGAGGACAAAACAGAAATGATGTACTGTTATTACTATGCAGCACACCCCAAATTTCCAGTGAGAGGATATACACCTATACGTCAGAGCAAGTTGCAGCAAAGACCAATAGTCACCACAGACAAACTGAAAAGTGTGACAGATGGCAACTTTAGATCCCTAATAGGACAAAAAAAAGTATGTAGATATTAGCTTGGCAGACTACAGAAAGAAGCAGGTGAAGAAGTAGCAAAAGAGAAGAAAGAGGTACCAGAGGGTTTGAAAGCTGGAAGAGCAGATGCATGGGACCCAGCAAAGAAAAGGGACTTGATATACTGCAGCATGTATGCCAAAAAGAAAGCTTTTACCAGCATAGCAACAAAAAACTGCAGATAATATTTGAAAAGACATATAGTTGGAGACATCCAGATGTGGCAAACATCACAAAGACAAGAATAACCACACAAAAGTGGAATGTAATGAAAGTACACAGTTTAGTGATCTCGAAAGGCAACACATCAAAATAGAAGTCCTTGAGCAGTTAAAGAAAGAAGCATTTGAGGTAGAGATTTAGCCTCCACCATTATGTGGTAAGCTGCTACAGCAGACAACTGCTCAGCCAATACTGGTACATGAAACAAAACATGACACACATCCTAAAGACATTCATCAAAGTGCACATCAACTGTCATATCCCAACAAAACCGCTGAAGTTCCACTTTAACCCATACAGAGAGTGAAAGAGCAGGAAATGCTAATTACAGGAACAACCCTAAACCAAGAGGAAGAAAATATGAGAGAAGACCTGCAAGACTTAATCGACATGGAAAAATATTTTAAAATACCTCAAAGGGAAAGACTGCAAAAATTATGCATGACACACACAGGGAACAAATAAAACTTTTAAACAAAGTTATTGGAGCCATCCAGAGGGAGCCTTATGATGTCACTGAAATAAACAGAGTACACTATTGTGCAGCAAGACTAATAAACAGAGCAATGTCACAAAAGAAAGGAAACAAGAGCAAAAAGACAGGGAAATGTAGCATACCACCATGGAAAAAGCAGATAGAAAGGACAATTACAGAGCTAAGATCAGAAGCATCATTTCTGGAGGAGTTTAGAAAGGGTAATAGATCAATGCACGTCATCAGGAAAGTGGATGAAATCAAAGAAAAGCACTGTATTAAAACAGAGCAGGACTTAAGTTTTACCATCTTGAATAACAAGCTCACGATCTCTGCTCAAGCTGAGAAGCTCAGGAGATGAGTAGAAAGGAACAATGAAAAAATGCAAAATAGATGGTTTAGAGAACACTCAAAGAAATTCTATAGGGAGCTGGGAAAGAAAACAACCAAAGTAAAAACAACACTGGTAAAGAAATACATTGAGGAATTCTGGAGAAACATGTATGAAGACCCAGTTGAACATAATAGGGAAGCAAATGGATACAGGAAATAAAAGATAGCACATGAAATAGCACTATCAGGGATATGGAGTGGCTTGACATATCAGCTAAAGAGATAGAAGTGAACATAAGGAAGGCCTCCGACTGGAAAACCCCAGTTCCAGATGCAGTACCCAACTTCTGTCTAAAAGTACTAACATCTCTACATCAAGGTTTAGCCACCTCTAAAAACTATTTATATGCACATACTGAGTTGACACCCATGTGGCTAACAGGGAATACCACACTTATCAAATCTGAGCCTGCCAGTCTCCCCAAGAACTATCTCTCAATAACCTGTTGCCAACAGCATATAAACTATACACTGGAATTAATGCAGATAGATTCCATAATCATCTAGATTGCAATAATCTCATGGCAATAGAACAAAAAGGCAATAAAAGAAAATCATATGTCAAACCCTGAAAATAAAGTGTTGGTGTTTTCCTTCCCAGGTGCCAAAATTGAAGATATAACAGCGAGGTTGGATTAACTTGTATCAGGCCCTTCTAATGTTATCCCTCATGTGGGCACAAATAATGTAGGCCATACACGTGAGAAGGATATCTGTCTAGAATTAACTCAATTAGGTGATAGAATTAAAGCAAAAAAAAATGTAATGTCTTCATTTCTGGCTTTCTACCTATCCCAAGAACTAGGATACAGAACAACCACAGTATTGAATAATTAATGCCAGACTGTCAAATTGGTGCCCTTTAGGGAATCTAGTTTTTATTGATCATCGGAAACATTTTATTTGCAATCCAAAATATTTTGCTAAAGATGCAATTCTTTTTGCACTTATATCCCTTCAATCAATTTAAACTTGTATCAAAGAGGGAAAATACACAGTCAAATGTTTCTTCATTACCTCATTTTACTAAATCTAATCAGGATAACAAAAATAATCAAGAAATAAAATGTACGTTAAACGCTGTTAGTTTGGTCAACAAAATGAATGAACTACTACTAAGAGTTAGCACTAAAATTCTGATGTTATAGGCATTACAGAAACTTGATGGACTAATGAGCACACCTGGCAAACTTGTATCCCAGGTTATACATTATTCCATCTTAGTAGGTCAAACCGGAGAGATGGCAGTGTAGCTTTCTTAATAGCCTCATCTGTGTGTGTATCTGAAATTTCTCACAAAATTAAGCACAACTGCTCTTTAATGAAATCTGTTTGGCTTCACATTTAACAACTAAATACTAATTTCATTCTGGGACTTTGTTATAGACCACCTGACTCTAAACCAGAAATATTAAACAATATAATTGCGGAGATGTCATCAGCCACTGAATTATGGAATATTTTGTTTATGCAAGACCTAAATCTTGGTGACATAAACTGGACAAACAAATCTGCCAGAACTGATTCATCAAAAGATTTGTTGAATACTTGCGTGGAGTTGAATTTAATTCAACACATTACATTCCCAACCCACAAGTCTAATATTCTTGACATTGTCTTGGGTAATAAACCAATAATTATTCAAAATTGTTGCCCGTCTGCTCCTCTGGGTAACAGTGACCATTGTACTATTCATTTTAAAACTCCTAATATTCAATGGGAAGTGGACAATGTTACAGAAGTATTTGCGTTCTACAAAACAAATACTGTTGCTTTGAATAATTATCTGGTGGCTATTGACTGGACCACTCAGTTAAACAAAAATAATATTAACGATATGTGGAACTCTTTAACCACAGCAATCTGGAACTCCACAAATAAATTCATTCCTAAAGTTCCTAAAAAGAAGTTGGGTTATCAACCCAAATGGCTTAACTTTAAATTGCAGAAATTGACTAAAAAGAAAAACAATTATTACAAAAAATACTATTAAATAAATGTAATAGAACCCTCTCTGTATTCAGGTGGGTATAGAAACTTTGTGAAAAAGAAATTAAAAAGGCAAAAACATCAATGGAAAAATCACTAGCTGAACTAGCCCAAAAAGGAAACTGTAAATTGATGTTCAGTTACATCAGCTCCTTAAAGAAAGAAACTTATGAGGTTGGTCCAGTCAGCTCTGGTAATAAGACCTTATACCATCCAAGTGATATGGCTGTACACTTTAACTTGCAGTACTGCAAGGCCTTCTCAGATAATAGTGTAAGTTGTAATGCTACGTTAGGTGATCAGCCTGTTTATAATGTAGACACACCACTCGAAACTATTAAATCTAAATTGATGGCTATAAAAAAAGGCTGATATGCCAGCCCTGATGGAATTTCAAGTGATCTTAATTATCTAATGAAGGACCATCTTTGTGTTCCCTTAAAAATTATTTTTGATACAAGTCTGAATACTGGTCTGGTACCCACAGGATGGAAACATGCTAATGTGATACCCTTATTCAAAAAAGGATCAAAAAGTATTTCAGATGACCATCATCCTATAAATTTAACATTAATTTTTTGCAAAATTCTAGAACAAATCATTAAGGATGATTTAACCTCTGTTACTGCAAGTTTAGATCAAACTCAACATGGATTTGTAAAGGGCTGATCGTGTATAACACATTTAATACGTTTCTATGACTATGTTAGTGAAAACCTGGATAGAGGCATTCCATGTGATGTTATTTTTCTAGATTTTAAGAAGGCCTTTGATTCTGCACCTCATTGGGCATTGATACAGAAGTTACAGCACCATAATATTGAACCAATTTTTATTAGAGGGATCACAAATTGGTTAACTAATAGGAAGCAGAGAGTTATAATAGATGAACATGTTAGTAGCTGGAAAGACATTAGAAGTGGTGTTCGGCAAGATTCAGTTTTGGCCCCACTTATATTCCAGGTCTTTTTATCTGATCTGTCTATAAACATCAAAAGTAATATTAAATATGCAAACAACTGCAAAATCAGTAACATCTGCAGTAGTGAAACTGATTTTAAAGTTATTCAGGAAGATCTAAAACTATTACAAACCTGGTCCATAAAATGGAATCTTTATTTTAATACTTCTAAATGTTGTGTCTTGTGTTTCGGAAAAAATAATCCCAAGCATCAATATTATCTTTATGACAGTGATTTACTTAGTAAGGACAATGAAAAGGATCTGGGAATTACAGTTGATGTAGGGATGCCATTTGACTCCCATATCTCAAATATTGTAAGTAAAGCAAATAAGATATGGTGGGCAAAACAATACAATATAACATCAAACAAAACAGACATTCTGTTGCCTTTATATAGAGCATATGTGAGACCTCATTTAGATTTTGGTTCACAGTTATGGAGTCCATACAAAAAAAAGGGATATAGCAAGAATCAAAAGAGTTCAGAGAAGAGTAACAAAATATTTAGCATCTAACAAAATGCTTCCATATCCAGACAGGCTCCTGAAATTTGATCTGGTGTCCCTAGAAGATAGAAGGGCAAGGGGTGATCTCTTACTGTCATGGGACATCTTTAATGATGAACATCTGTTTATCGAATGTGGTCTAGATCTTAAACAAATCAGGGTCAATACCAGAGGCTACCCACTGTAACTAACTAGAAATAGGTGTAAAACAAAAAAAAGGGCTTACTTTTTTTCACAATGGATTGTTAAACCCTGGAGTAAGCCGCCTACAAATGTAATCATTAGAGATAATAAGAACATTTTTAAGAACAGACGTGACATTTTCATGAAATCAAACAAGCTGCCAAGTTTTTTATTTGCAGGTCTGAGGCCATATGGGTATTCAGCCTTTCTGCCTCATACAGTTTCATAGTATGATTCTAAGTACAAAGGACCATCTCTTGTTTAACAAAGTCATAGTGGAGAGCTGCAAAAAATGCTGAAACCTTAGTGTATCAGGGATCGACTACAAAAAACATCCTGCACTCCTGGATCACTGAGTGTTTACAGATCTACAGGATGTGTCCTGCATTGATAAATGTCATTACAACAATGAGAATGTGGCAAACCACCCTACAATTAAATCATGAGAAAGGTCAAATCACCATCCCAAATATAAGTACCTAATGAGGGATATTTCAAGGAGACTCCCTGTCACCACTTCTGCTTTGTCTTGCCCTCAATTCCTTGAGTAGCCTAAATAACAACCTAGGCTATGGATACAGCTTAACCCCGGAAACAAAAACAATCAACAGCTAACATCTCACCTACTATTTGTAGATGACCTAAAACTCCATCCAAACATTTGAAAGAACAACTACAAATTGATAAGACCCTTTCTGATGACATACAGATGACATTTGGCCTAGACAAATGTGCCAAAGCAACATTTGCAGCAGGAAAGTTAACTCATAAAGAAAACATGAATCTGGCAGAGGTTTGTGACATAAAAGAACTTGAGCAAGAGGGAGTGTATAAATACTTGGGAATAGATGAAGGAGCAACAGCACAACATGAATAAATGAGAATAAAAATAAGCAAGGAATATTTCAGAAGGTTGAAGCTCATTCTGAAAACTGCTTTGACAACATGAAATAAAATGCAAGTTATAAACCAACTCACCCTTCCAGTGATATCATACAGCTTTGGTGTGATAGACTGGCCACAGAAAGAGTTGAACCAGCTAAATATAAAAACAAGAAAAATGTTTCATGCTCATCAGTTAATGTACAAAAACCAGTGCATGCCAAGATTATACATCCCAAGGTTGGGGGGAGGCATAGGCCTCATTGAGATTGATTACACATATAGATCCGTAATAGTGGGGCTACATACATACCTACTGACATCCTTGGACCCAAATATAGTCAAGGTCTTACGTAATGAAGAAAATAAGTCTAAGATGACTTCACTCATCAAATTAGGAGAAGCCTTCAGGAGGGTAGCAGAGATTGATGTCAAGCCACAAGCAGATAAGGAACAGTCAGCAACAGAAAGTGCAAAGAATCAGAAAAAGAAGTATAAGGACAAAAACCAACAGAAAAGAAAAAACAACTGGAAAGCCCATACTTACAGTGGAAAATACAGGGAGCTACTCGAACAACCACAGGTCAATCAAGCCCTGACCCATGAGTGATTAAAAAGTGGTGAATTTAGGTCACGAGATGGAAGACTGATAATGACAGCTCAAGATAGTGGGCTATGCACAAAATGGTTCACAAAATCCATCGTAAAAACAGGATAAATAGACAAGTGCAGGTTCTATAGTACAGAAGTAGAAACAGTTGTGCATCTCTTGGCTGGGTGCAAAGTACTCATGGCAGAAGGCCTGTATACTGAAAGACATAACAATGTAGCAAGACTGATCCACTGGAAACTGTGGAAACACTATAACATACAGGTAGCAGAGAAACACTGGAAACATAAACCACAAAGAATCACAGAGAATGAAGAAGTAATGATCACATGGGATCGCCCAATACCAACTGCCAAGAAAGTGGAAGCGAGAAAACCAGATATTGTAATGCAAGAAAAAAAAGAACAAAGGTAGCATTGCTGATCGAAATAACCACTCCTAGTGACTACAGTATCCTATGTACAGACATACAAAATCATGAAATATCTAGATATGCAGTCAGAAACCAAACTGATGTGGAATAAGGACACATAAATTGTTCCAGTAGTGCTTGGAGCAATGGGACTAATCAAAAAGAACTTTCAGGCACATTTAAATATGCTACCAATATTTGTGACACCTTATCAACTTCAAAAGGAAGCCATTTTGGGGATGTTGCATGTTCTGAGAAGACCACTGTCAGCAAACATCAAAGATTAATACAGTACGGATTTCTTGAGTTTTGAATATGCCTAGCTTAAGAATGGGGTCCGTTCTCGTCACGATATCAGAAATCCCTAACCATTTGGAGACACTAATCCTGAGAGAGAAACCATATAAATGCATTGAATGTAACAAGAGTTTTACTGCACAAAGCACTCTTACTAGACACCAGCGGGTTCACATGGGGGAGAAACCATATAAAAGTGCTGAATGACGCAAGCTTTGCACATCATGGAATAACCTCATAAAACTTCCTCATTTTTGAATACACCCTAGCTTAAGAATGGACTCCATTATTGTCATAGTACTAGAAATATATGAACATTTGGAGACACTAACCTTGAGGGAGATGCAGTATAAATCTGCTCAGTGCAACATGAGATTTGTGCAACAGATTATGGCCTGGATATTCAAAAGGGTTGCGCCATGCGCAACAGGGTTGCGCATGCGCAAGTCCAAAATGCACCATTCTGCGATATTCAGCAGGAGGCAGTTACGCCACTGGCATCAGGTTGCGCAAGAGAGCAATGCAAATGAATGCATGCTCAACAGGAGGGGGAGGATCCATGCATAACCTGCGCAACCCGATATTCAGTCGGGTTGCACAGAGTTGTGCATGCGCAACCCCCAACCTGCACCTGCACAACCTTGAGCCCAAAAATAAAAGGCTTAAGTTGAGGGCCACCCACAGGTGAGCTGCTGCATTGCTAAGTAATATTGGAGAATAGGGCACTGGAATATCAGGACAGCAGTGGGTGCAGGGTATGTAAGTATACAGAAATAATGGGTGCGGAACATGTAATTTGTGAAATTAAGCGGCACTGGAATATAGGGACAACAGTGGGTGCAGTAATATGTAAGTATACAGAGAATATTGGGTTCTTGAATATGTAATTTGGAAAGAGAATGATGCTGGAATATGGGAAAGCAGTGGGTGGATGAATATGTAAAGTACACAGAGAGAATAATGGGTACAGGAATATGTAACATTAGAGAATAAGCGGAACTAGAATTTGGGATAAAAGTGGGTGCAGGAATATGTAAGTATGAGAGATATTGGGTACAGGAATATATAGCATTAGAGAATAAGCGGAACTGGAATTTGGGGATAACAGTGGGTGCAAGGAATATGTAAGTATACAGAGAATATTAGACTTGAATATGTAATATTGGAGAGAATAGGGGCACTGGAATATGGGGACAGCAGTGAGTGCAGGAATTTGTAAGTATACAGAGAATATTGGGTGCAGGAATATGTAACGTTGGAGACAATAGGGGCACTGGAATATAGGGACAGCAGTGGGTGCAGGGATATGTAAGTATACAGGCAATAATGGGTGCAGGAATATATAGGTGGAGAGTATAGGGGCACTGGAATATGGGGACATCAGTGCGTGCAAGAATATAAATATACAAAGAATATTGGTGCAGGAATATATAACGTTGGAGAGAATAGGGCACTGGAATATGGGGACAACAGTGGGTGCAGGAATATGTAAGTATACAGAGATATTGGGTGTGAATATATGTAATATTGGAAAGGGCACTGGAATATGGGACAGCAGTGGGTGCAGGAATATATAAGTATACAGAGAATATTGGATGTGAATATGTAATATTGGAGAGAATGGGGCACTGGAATATGGGGACAGCAGTGGGAGCAGGAATATGTAAGTATACAGAGAATTTTGGATGCAGGAATATGTAATGTTGGACAGAATAGCGGCATTGGAATATGGGGACAACAGTGGGTGCAGGAATATGATAAGTATACAGAATATTGGGTGCAGGAATATATAATAGTGGAAGAATAGGGCACTGGAATATAGGACACAGTCGGTGCAGGGATATGTAAGTACACAGAAAAATTAGGTGCAGTAATATGTAATGTTGGAAGAATAAGCGGCACTGGAATATGGGGACAACAATGGGTGCAGGGATATGTAAGTATACAGAGAATATTGGGTGCTTGAATATAATATTGGAAGAACAGGGGCACTGGAATATGGGGTTCAGCAGTGGGTGCAGGGAATATGTAAGTGTAGAGAATAATAGAGTGCGAGAATATGTAATATTGGAGAGAATAGGGAACACTGGAATATAGGGACAGCAGTGGGAGCAGGAATAATATAAGTATACAGAATTTTGGATGCAGGAATATGCAATGTTGGACAGAAAAGTGGCACTGGAATATAGGGACAACAGTGGGTGTAGGATATGTAATATATACAGGAATATTAGGTCAGAATATGTAATATTGGAGAGAATGGGGCACTGGAATATGGGGACAGCAGTGGGTGCAGGGATATGTAAGTATACAGAGAATATTGGGTGCAGTAATATGTAATGTTGGAGAGAATAAGGGCACTGGAATATGGGGACAACAGTGGGTGCAGGGATATGTAAGTATGCAGAGAATATTGGGTGCAGGAATATGTAACGTTGGAAGAATAGCGGCACTGGAATATGGGGACAACAGTGGATGCAGGGATATGTAAGTATACAGGGAATATTGGGTGCAGGAATAGGTAATGTTGGAGAGAATAGGGGAAATGGAATATGGGGACAGCAGTGGGTGCAGGAATATGTAAGTATTCAAGAATATTGGGTGCAGGAATATGTAATGTTGGAGAGAATAGGGGCACTGGAATATGGGGACAACAGTGGGTGCAGGAATATGTAAGTATACAGAGAATATTGGGTGCAGGAATATGTAACGTTGGAGAGAATAGCGGCACTGTAATATGTGGATAACAGTGGGTGCAGGAATATGTAAGTATACAGGGAATAGTGAGTGCAGGAATATGCAACGTTGTAGAGAATAGGGGCACTGGAATATGGGGACAACAGTGGGTGCAGCAATATGTAAGTATACGGAGAATATTGGGGGAAGGATTATGTAATATTGGAGACAATAGGGTCACTGGAATATGGGGACAGCAGTGGGTGCAGGAATATGTAAGTATACAGAGAATATTGCTTGCAGACATATATAACGTTGGAGAGAATACGGGCACTGGAATATGGGGACCTCAGCGGTGCAGGAATATGTAAGTATAGAGAGAATATTGGGTGCTTGAAGCTGTAATATTGGTGAGAATAGGGCACTGGAATATGGGGACAGCAGTGAGTGCAGGAATATGTAAGTATACAGAGAATATTGGATGCAGGAATATGTAACGTTGTAGAGTACAGCGGCACAGGAATATGGGGACAGCAGTGGGTGCAGGAATATGTAAGTATACAGACAATATTGGGTGCAGGAATATGTAATTTGGAGAGAATAGGAGCACTGGAATATGGGGACAGCAGTGGGTGCAGGAAAATGTAAGTACACAGAGAATACTTGGTGCTTGAATATGTAATATTGGAGAGAATAGGGGCACTGGAATATGGCTACAACAGTGGGTGCAGGAATATGTAAGTATACAGAGAACTTTGAGTGCTTGAATATGTAATATTGGAGAGAATAGGTGCACTGGTATATGGGGACAGCAGTGGGTGCAATAATATGTAAGTATACAGAGAATATTGGGTGCTTGAATATGAAATATTGGGGAGAATAGTGGCACTGGAATATGGGGACAGCAGTGGGTGCAGGAATATGTAAGTATACAGAGAATATTGGGTGCAGGAATATGTAACGTTGGAGAGAATAGGGACATTGGAATATGGGGACAGCAGTGGGTGCAGTAATATGTAAGTAGACAGAGAATATTGGGTGCTTGAATATGTAATATTGGAGAATAGGGGCACTGGAATATGGGGACAGCAGTGGGTGCAGGAATAAGTAAGTATACAGAGAATATTGGGTGCAGGAATATGTAACGTTGGAGAGAATAGCAGCACTGTAATATGGGGACAACAGTCGGTTGCAAGGAATATGTAAATATACAGAGAATATTGGGTGCTTGAATAAGTAATATTGGAGAGAATAGGGGCACTGGAATATCAGGACAGCAGTGGGTGCAGGAATATGTAAGTATACAGAGAATATTGGGTGCCGGAACATGTAACGTTGTAGAAATTAGCGGCACTGGAATACTGGGGACAACAGTGGGTGCAGTAATATGTAAGTATACAGAGAATATTGGGTTCTTGAATATGTAATATTGGAGAGAATAGGGTACTGGAATATGGGGAAAGGAGTGTGTGGATGAATATGTAAGTACACAGAGAATATTGGGTACAGGAATATGTAACATTAGAGAGAATAGCGGAACTGGAATTTGGGGATAAAAGTGGGTGCAGGAATATGTAAGTATAGAGAGAATATTGGGTACAGGAATATGTAACGTTAGAGAAAAAGCGGAACTGGAATTTGGGGATAACAGTGGGTGCAGGAATATGTAAGTATACAGAGAATATTGGGTGCTTGAATATGTAACATTGGAGAGAATAGTGTCACTGGAATATGGGGACAGCAGTTAGTGCAGGAATTTGTAAGTATACAGAGAATATTGGGTGCAGGAATATGTAACGTTGGAGACAATAGGGGCACTGGAATATAGGGACAGCAGTGGGTGCAGGGATATGTAAGTATACAGGGAATATTGGGTGCAGGAATATGTAACGTTGGAGAGTATAGGGGCACTGGAATATGGGGACATCAGTGCGTGCAGGAATATGTAAGTATACAAAGAATATTGGGTGCAGGAATATATAACGTTGGAGAGAATAGGGGCACTGGAATATGGGGACAACAGTGGGTGCAGGAATATGTAAGTATACAGAGAATATTGGGTGCTTGAATATGTAATATTGGAGAGAACAGGGGCACTGGAATATGGGGACAGCAGTGGGTGCAGGAATATGTAAGTATACAGAGAATATTGGGTGCTTGAATATGTAATATTGGAGAGAATGGGGCACTGGAATATGGGGACAGCAGTGGAGCAGGAATATGTAAGTATACAGAGAATTTTGGATGCAGGAATATGCAATGTTGGACAGAATAGGCGGCACTGGAATATGGCGGACAGCAGTGGGTGCAGGAATATGTAAGTATACAGGGAATATTGGGTGCAGGAATATGTAATATTGGAGAGAATAGGGGCACTGGAATATGGGGACAGCAGTCGGTGCAGGGATATATAAGTATACAGAGAATATTGGGTGCAGTAATATGTAATGTTGGAGAGAATAGCGGCACTGGAATATGGGGACAACAGTGGGTGCAGGGATATGTAAGTATACAGAGAATATTGGGTGCAGGAATATGTAACGTTGGAGAGAATAGCGGCACTGGAATATGGGGACAACAGTGGGTGCAGGAATATGTAAGTATACAGAGAATATTGGGTGCTTGAATATGTAATATTGGAGAGAATAGGGGCAGTGGAATATGGGGACAGCAGTGGAAGCAGGGATATGTAAGTATACAGGGAATATTGGGTGCAGGAATATGTAATGTTGGAGAGAATAGGGGAACTGGAATATGGGGACATCAGTGGGTGCAGGAATATGTAAGTATACAGAGAATATTGGGTGCAGGAATATGTAACGTTGGAGAGAATAGTGGCACTGGAATATGGGGACAACAGTGGGTGCAGGAATATGTAAGTATACATGGAATATTGAGTGCAGGAATATGCAACGTTGTAGAGAATAGGGGCACTGGAATATGGGGACAACAGTGGGTACAGGAATATGTAAGTATACGGAGAATATTGGGGCAGGAATATGTAATATTGGAGAGAATAGGGGCACTGGAATATGGGGACAGCAGTGGGTGCAGGAATATGTAAGTATACAGAGAATATTGGGTGCAGGCATATGTAACGTTGGAGAGAATAGGGGCACTGGAATATGGGGACAGCAGTGGGTGCAGGAATATGTAAGTATACAGAGAATATTGGGTGCTTGAAGATGTAATATTGGAGAGAATAGGGGCACTGGAATATGGGGACAGCAGTGAGTGCAGGAATATATAAGTATACAGAGAATATTGGGTGCAGGAATATGTAACGTTGGAGAGAATAGCGGCACTGGAATATGGGGACAGCAGTGGGTGCAGGAATATGTAAGTATACAGACAATATTGGGTGCAGGAATATGTAATTTGGAGAGAATAGGACACTGGAATATGGGGACAGCAGTGGGTGCAGGAATATGTAAGTATACAGAGAATATTGGGTGCTTGAATATGTAATATTGGAGAGAATAGGGGCACTGGAATATGGGGACAGCAGTGGGTGCAGGAATATGTAAGTATACAGAAAATATTGGGTGCTTGAATATGTAATATTGGAGACAATAGGGGCACTGGAATATGGGGACAGCAGTGGGTGCAGGAATATGTAAGTATACAGAGAATATTGGGTGCAGGAATATGTAACGTTGGAGAGAATAGGGGCACTGGAATATGGGGACAGCAGTGGGTGCAGGAATATGTAAGTATACAGAGAATATTGGGTGCGGAATATGTAATGTTGGAGAGAATAGGGGCACTGGAATATGGGGACAACAGTGGGTGCAGGAATATGTAAGTATACAGAGAATATTGGGTGCAGGAATATGTAACATTGGAGAGAATAGGGCACTGGAATATAGGGACAGCAGTGGGTGCAGGGATATGTAAGTATACAGGGAATATTGGGTGCAGGAATATGTAACGTTGGAGAGAATAGGGGCACTGGAATATGGGGACAGCAGTGGGTGCAGGAATATGTAAGTATACAGAGAATATTGGGTGCAGGAATATGTAATGTTGGAACGAATAGGGGCACTGGTATATGGGGACAACAGAGGGTGCAGGAATATGTAAGTATACAGAGAATATTGGGTGCAGGAATACGTAACGTTGGAGAGAATAGGGGCACTGCAATATGGTGACAGCAGTGGGTGCAGGAATATGTAAGGATACAGAGATTATTGGTTGCAGGAATATGTAACGTTGGAGAGAATGAGGCACTGGAATATGGGGAGAGCAGTGGGTGCAGGAATATGTAAGTATACAGAGAATATTGGGTGCTTGAATATGTAATATTGGAGAGAATAGGGGCACTGGAATATGGGGACAGCAGTGGGTGCAGGAATATGTAAGTATACAGAGAATATTGGGTGCTTGAATATGTAATATTGGAGACAATAGGGGCACTGGAATATGGGGACAGCAGTGGGTGCAGGAATATGTAAGTATACAGAAAATATTGGGTGGAGGAATATGTAACATTGGAGAGAATAGGGGCACTGGAATATAGGGACAGCAGTGGGTGCAGGATATGTAAGTATACAGGGAATATTGGGTGCAGGAATATGTAACATTGGAGAGAATAGGGCACTGGAATATGGGGACAGCAGTGGGTGCAGGAATATGTAAGTATACAGAGAATATTGGGTGCAGGAATATGTAATGTTGGAGAGAATATGGGCACTGGAATATGGGGACAACAGTGGGTGCAGGAATATGTAAGTATACAGAGAATATTGGGTGCAGGAATATGTAACGTTGGAGAGAAAGGGCACTGGAATATGGGGACAGCAGTGGGTGCAGGAATATGTAAGTATACAGAGAATATTGGGTGCAGGAATATGTAACGTTGGAGAGAATAGCAGCACTGGAATATGGGGACAACAGTGGGTGCAGGAATATGTAAGTATACAGAGAATATTGGGTGCTTGAATATGTAATATTGGAGAGAATAGGGGCACTGGAATATGGGGACAGCAGTGGGTGGAGGAATATGTAAGTATACAGAGAATATTGGGTACAGGAATATGTAACGTTAGAGAGAATAGCGGAACTGGAATTTGGGGATAACAGTGGGTGCAGGAATATGTAAGTATACAGAGAATATTGGGTGCTTGAATATGTAATATTGGAGAGAATAGGGGCACTGGAATATGGGGACAGCAGTGAGTGCAGGAATTTGTAAGTATACAGAGAATATTGGGTGCAGGAATATGTAATATTGGAGAGAATAGGGCACTGGAATATGGGGACAGCAGTGGGTGCAGGAATATGTAAGTATACAGAGAATATTGGGTGCTTGAATATGTAATATTGGAGAGAATAGGGCACTGGAATATGGGGACAGCAGTGGGTGCAGGAATATGTAAGTATACAGAGAATATTGGGTGCAGGAATATGTAAAGTTGGAGAGAACAGGCAATGGAATATGGGGACAACAGTGGGTGCAGGAATATATAAGTATACAGAGAATATTGGGTGCAGGAATATGTAACATTGGAGAGAATAGCGGCACTGGAATATGGGGACAGCAGTGGGTGCAGGAATATGTAAGTATACAGAGAATATTGGGTGCTTGAATATGTAATATTGGAGAGAATAGGGGCACTGGAATATGGGGACAGCAGTGGGTGCAGGAATATGTAAGTATACAGAGAATATTGGGTGCAGGAATATGTAATGTTGGAGAGAATAGCAGCACTGGAATATGGGGACAACAGTGGGTGCAGGAATATGTAAGTATACAGAGAATATTGGGTGCTTGAATAAGTAATATTGGAGAGAATAGGGGCACTGGAATATGGGGACAGCAGTGGGTGCAGGAATATGTAAGTATACAGAGAATATTGGGTGCCGGAACATGTAACGTTGGAGAGAATAGCGGCACTGGAATACGGGGACAACAGTGGGTGCAGGAATATGTAAGTATACAGAGAATATTGGGTGCTTGAATATGTAATATTGGAGAGAATAGGGGCACTGGAATATGGGGACAGCAGTGAGTGCAGGAATTTGTAAGTATACAGAGAATATTGGGTGCAGGAATATGTAATTGGAGAGAAAGGGCACTGGAATATGGGGACAGCAGTGGGTGCAGGAATATGTAAGTATACAGAGAATATTGGGTGCAGGAATATGTAACATTGGAGAGAATAGGGGCACTGGAATATGGGGACAGCAGTGGGTGCAGGAATATGTAAGTATACAGAGAACATTGGGTGCTTGATAATGTAATATTGGAGAGAATAGGGGCACTGGAATATGGGGACAGCAGTGGGTGCAGGAATATGTAAGTATACAGAGAATATTGGGTGCTTGAATATGTAATATTGGAGAGAATGGGGCACTGGAATATGGGGACAGCAGTGGGTGCAGGAATATGTAAGTATACAGAGAAAATTGGGTGCAGGAATATGTAAAGTTGGAGAGAACAGCGGCAATGGAATATGGGGACAACAGTGGGTGCAGGAATATATAAGTATACAGAGAATATTGGGTGCAGGAATATGTAACATTGGAGAGAATAGCGGCACTGGAATATGGGGACAGCAGTGGGTGCAGGAATATGTAAGTATACAGAGAATATTGGGTGCTTGAATATGTAATATTGGAGAGAATAGGGGCACTGGAATATGGGGACAGCAGTGGGAGCAGGAATATGTAAGTATACAGAGAATTTTGGATGCAGAAATATGTAATGTTGGAGAGAATAGATGACAGAAAGTGATACAGATAGGCTGCCATTTGAACAGTCACCGTATACTCAGAGGTGCCCTGTGTCCCAGAAATGAATGAAACAAAAGGCTGAGTGGACTTTTTGCATTCTGTAGTGCAATCAAAATGGAAATGCAGTGACTCCAATGAAGACAGAACAGTTATTCACCATAGATCTTCTAGTTTCCTCAATTGTGTGTGTACATGCACACACGCACACACATACACATACACATACACACACACACTTCCCCCTTTTTGAGGTTTCAGCTGGAAGGTTTGCCCACTGCTTTGTTTTAAGGTGTCTATGACTGCCTATATTTCCAGTCCCATGCCTCTTCTTGACACTGATCTCATCTCCTGGACTGGTTTCTCATGATAAGAAGCCTTCAGATATTATCTCCAGTGCGGAACTGAGGAACAGTGGGGTTACCCCGGATTATATAGATGCAGACATTGTGAGTGTGGGCAGTCCCCATCTAATAAATGTTTCTGAGTGGTCCTGATAACGAAGGCTTACAGCTCCAATGGCATGGCCCAATGAAGGAGATTCTCTTGAAGATCTACTGTTGTGGTAGCTGTTCTTTCCATCTACCACATAGTGTAGGTTCTGTTCAAAGCAGAAACCAGAAAGAATGCCACTAAGAAACCACAAAGTACGCTAGATTAAAAAGCAAAAAATGCATTATTCAAGGCACACGCAACAGCCCAATATACCCAGCAGCAGTCCATCAATGTTTCACACTGTGTATCTTAGTGCTTTGTCCAGGTGAAGCAACAGGTAGGACTCACCCCTGTCTTTAGATGCAATGAGTTCTGCACCAGTAAAGCTCAAAACATTTTGGGTCACTACTCTTGTGTGTTGAGAAATGTACCAAGGGTTTCTAAGTTTTATGACCCTCACATGTTCCTTGCATCCTGCAGTTGAAAGAGTGTGTAGTCTACTTGCATCATTTTTTGAGATAAGAATAGCATATAACATAGGAATGCAGGTATCTGAGCAGTGGTATCTAAAAAAAAGGCCTTGTTGAATGTCAGTGTTGCTCCATTTATAAATTTGCCTTAGCTAACAGAGATTTTAGACACCCCTGCTCAGTCACATGCATTCAGGGGATACTGGCGTAAGTAAATACCAAGAGTCAAGCAAGTGAAGAAATAGGTAAGTATGAAGAGAAAGGAAGTTCAGAAATAGTAAGTATCGAGACAGCAGGAAGTGCAGGAATAGGTAAGTGTGGAGAGAGGGAAAGGCAAGCATGAGTAAGTATAGAGAGAACAAGGGGTATAGGAAATAATAAATGCAGAGAGAACACATGATACAGGAATAAGTAAGTACAGAGAGTGAACAAGTGGTATAGGAATAAGTAAGTATAGTGAGAGAACAAGTGGAACAGTAATAAGTAAGTATAGTGAGACAAGTGGTACAGGAATAAGTAAGATAGTGAGAACAAGTGGTATAGGAATAAGTAAGTATATAGAGAAATAAGTGGTATATAGGAATAAATAAGTATAGAGAGAGAACAAGTGAGTGGTGTAGGAACAAGTAAGCATAGAGATAGAACAAGTGGTATAGGAATAAATATGGCTCCAACTTGGTGCTGGAGACAGTCATGTTTCCAATCACTACACAGTAGGATTCAATTTCCAGTCCCTCCTGAACCTGCCCTTGTGGAGCTGGTCAGATACTGCCGATAAAGGTGCATCCCTGAGGGTCTTTTGGCAGTGTTAGACCTATCAGGTGTTCGATGGCAGGCAAGGATCCAGAGAATCTAGTTTTGGCTTAAAATAAGGCTATTACTGAGGCTATGGATAATACCCCAATCTTTGTTTATCCTGTCTCTCTCTCTGCCCTCAGTCCCCTTTGTTTGGTGGGACCCTGAGTGAGTTGAGATATGTAGGACAAAGGTTAGAGCATCGCTGGTGGAGAACAGCCCTTGAGGCTGACCACCTTAGATTGATAAAAGATTATCAAAGCTATCAATCAGCAATCACACATAAGAAGGAGGAGGAGCTCCTTTTCAGTGATGTTGCTGCTGCTCAAAACTGACTGGCTCAGCTCTTTCAACTGTGGACAGGTTGTGTAACCCAACCTGTCTACGGTTCAAGGAGCATTTTCACAAGATAAGTGTGATGAGTCTGCTCGAATCTTTGCAGATAAGGTGGCTGACATCAGAGCCAAAATCTGTTCTGCGTCCTCTTTGGGGGTTGGTGGTGGTGGTCAGTGTATGGTCACCTTACATAGAAACATAGAAACATAGAATTTGATGGCAGATAAGGACTGTTTGTCCCACCCAGTCTGCCCATTTCCCTACCTGATGGATAAGTTGCCAATCCTAGTTAATCAGCAGCCTACTTCTTCCTACCCCCACCCCCTAGAATTGCCTTATGACTGTCCCATGCATGCTTGAATTCCACCACTGTTTTTGACTCCACAACCTCCTCTGGAAGGCCGTTCCTTACATCCACAACCCTCTCTGTGAAAAAATACTTCCTTAAATTACCTCTGAGCCGCCCCCCTTCTATCTTCAAATTGTGCCCCCTTGTTCTTGCACACCTCTTTTTTTGAAAGATGCTACCCTCTTGGACTTTGTTGATTCCCTTGAGGTACTTGAAAGTTTCTATCATGTCCCCTCTCCCTCCTTTCCTCGAGACTATACATATTAAGCTCCTTAAGTCTCTCTTCATATGTTTCTGGTGCAGACCCTGCACCATTTTAGTTGCCCTCCTCTGGACAGCTTTCATCCTGTCTATGTCTTTGGGAGATTGGGTCTCAGAACTGCACACAGTACTCAGATGTGGTCTCACCAGCTGTCTGTACAGAGGGATAATAACTTTTGTTTCTACTGGTGATGCCTCCCTATGCACCCATTATTCCCCAGCCCTCCTTGCTGCCCTTGAACATTGCTTGCCCACCTTTAGGTCAACTGATATGACTACCCCAGGTCCCTTTCCATTTTTGTTTGTTGTTAGTATCTCACCCCCATTGTGTACTCTTCCCTGGGTTTTGTTTCCCAGGTGCATTACCTTGCACTTCTTAGCATTGAATCTAAGCTGCCATACATTTGACAATTCCTCTAACCTTGCCAAGTCCCTTTCATCCTTTCCACCCCACCTTGTGCATCAACTCTGTTGCAGATCTTTGTGTCATCTGCAAAGAGACATACTTTTCCTTCCAGTCCCTCTGCAATGTCGCTTATAAAGACATTGAAGATGACCGGTCCTAATACTGAACCCTGCGGTACCCCACTAATAACCCCCCTTTTTTCAGAGTGGACTCCATTTACTATTACTCTCTGTGTCCTATTCTCCAGCCAATTCTTTACCCAGGCTGTCATCTTGGGACCCACTCCCAGGCAGGCTTACTTGTATATTAATCTTTTGTGTGGGACTGTGTCAAATGCCTTGCTAAAGTCTAGGTAGGCCATGTCCACAGCCCCTCCCTGATCAACTACTTTGGTCACCCAGTCAAAGAAATCTATCAGATTTGTCTGGCATGACCTTCCCACTGTGAATCCATGCTGCCTTGGGTCCTGTTCCCCTTTGGCCTCTAGATACTCGACAATTCTTTCCTTCAGAAGTGATTCCATCATTTTCCCTACCACTGAGGTTAAACTAACAGGTCTGTAGTTTCCTGTTTCTGCCTGCTCCCACTTTTGTGAAGGGGAATCACATCTGCCCTCCTCCAGTCCTCAGGTACCTCCCCATCCTCCCATGATTTGTTAAAGAGGGTAGTCAGTTGTGTCACTAGTTCTACCCTCAGTTCGTTTAGAATTCTGGGATGAATCCCATCAGGCCCCATTGCTTTGCCCACCTTCAGTTTTAAGAACTCTTTCAGAACCCTTTCTTCTGTAAATGGGCTGGTATCAACTTCTGTATCTAGAGTGTTTCTACTGTTTGTTTTAGGTACCTCCTCTTCCTTTGTAAATACTGAGCAAAATATTTGTTTAGTATCTCTGCCTTTTCACAGTCACCTCTGCCCACCCTCCCTCCCCTTATTAAGCCTCGCTATCCCTCCCTTGGTCTTCTTCGCTCCCTGATGTACCTATAAAGGTTTTATCCTTCTTAACTGATTTGGCTATCCTTTCCTCGGTTTGGGCCTTTGCTGTTCTGACTGCCTTTTCAGCCTCTTTGCTTTAACTGTTACAGTTCTCTGTCCTGTTCTTTCCATGATTCCTTATACTTCCTGAATGCTTTCTTTCTCTTGAACCTTCACTGCCACTTTCTTTGAGAACCATAGTGGTTTCTTACCTCGTTTTTTGTTTATTTGCTTTACACAAAGGTTTGTTACCTCTTGATGGCAGTTTTATTATTCCCCATTGTTATTCCACCTCCTTCCTGCCCATTTGCTAGTGCATTTTAGGCACTCACCCATTTTGGCAAAGTCAGCCCTCCTAAAATCCAGTACATTTGTCTTTGTATAGCTTGACTCTATTGCTGTGTTTATTGTGAACAATACTGTTCGATGGTCTCTAGTTCCCAGATGGCTACCCACTTCTACATCTGTGATCCTCTCTTTATCTCCATTTGAGAGAACCAGATCTAAGATTGCTCCCTCTCGGGTGGGCTCCAATACTAGTTGTCTAAGGCATGCCCCCTGTAGGGCATCTAGAATAACCCCACTCTTAGAAGTGGCTGCTGCAACTGCACTCCAGGTAACATCTAGCATATTCAGATCACCCATCAGCAATGTCTCCCCTTTATCTGCCATTCTAAGTATACTTTCTATCATTTCCTTGTCCATTTCCTCCCTGAGAGGGGTTTGTATACAACCCTGTGTGGATTGTAGTGCCATTGCTTGCCTCCAAATTGACCCACGGTGCTGCTTCTCCTCCCTGTTTACCCTTTTGTTCTGTTGCTTTGATTTCTTCTCTTATGAGAGCTACTCCTCCCTTTACCCTCCCTGTCCCTCCTATAGATAGTGTATCCTGGTATGTTTACGTCCCAGTCATGGTTCTGTGTGTACCATGTTTCTGTGACTACACGATATCCAGATCTTCCTCCTCCATCAAGGCCACTAATTCAGAAAGCTTGTTACCCAGACTACGGGCATTGGTACTCATTGCTCTCCATTTTTTGATGGCTTTACCTTCTGTAGCGGCATCCCCCACTGACCTTTCTACCTTGGTCTTTTTCTCATTTAGTACCCTGTTTTGTATGGTGAGGCTGGGATTTTCCTGCTGCTTATCAGTGCCTCCCCCCTTGACTAGTTTAAAGGCTTGCCAATGAAGCATTTAAACCAATTGCCCAAAAGACTTGTTCCCTTCCTGGACAGATGCAGACCATCCTGCCAGTATAGGCTGGTGTCCCTCCAGGTGGAAACCCAGTCCCCAATGAAGCCAAACCCCTGTGCTCCACACCATTTTTTCAACCATTTGTTAAACTGCATGGTGCAAAGTACCCTTGCCTCACCCATGCCACTGACAGGCAGTACCTCTGAGAAGGATACTGTGTGTGCTACTTGTCTTAAGCCCTCCCCAGCTCTACAAAGTCCTTCTGCACTGCTCTAATCTCATGATGAGCTAAGTCATTTGTCCCTAGGTGGGCAATGATGTCCAGCTCAGATCCCATGCAACTGTTCTCATGATCCTAAGGATGCGCTCCTATCCCTCCAAGCCATGGCACCAGGCAGGCACCTTACTTCAGTTTTTCTTCTTCCCAGTTCTATCCCTTAATTGAGTCCCCACCAGGAGCTGCTTTCTTTCCTGTGGTGCCCTCTGCCTCCTTCCTGAGGGCCTCCCTTGTGACAGTTGTCTGCACCCTCCTTAGTCTCCTCTGCGGGTATCCATAGGGAGCTATGCTCCCCAGAATGGTGTATGGATTGTGGTGTGGAACAACTGACTGGTGTGCCTCTGTTCCACCATCCTCACCCTCCCTGAGCCCACTGTGGTCCAACTGCTGTGCTTTCTTTTCAACCTCTAAGGAAGTGGTGGTGGCTCTGGTGCTCCCTGGATGGGGAGGTTCCCTTCCTACTGTCCAGTGTGGCCTGGGGTAAGGTCCTCATACTACTGTCCAGTGTGGCCTGAAGACTGGCAACTTCCTCCCTCAGGGCAGAGAGTTGTCTGCAAATAGGGCAGCATCTCAGCCTCCAGAAAGACTCCCAGAAGACTGCTGCCCCACAGCCATTACATTGCACTACTCCCCACATTTATTTTTCTTCCCTTGATCTTCTTGCCATCTTTTGACCAGCTGGAGATAGGAGACATTGTGCAGATTGTCCAGAATTTGTAGCCAACATGCTATAGTTTGCACGAAGGCCCTACATGCCTATTATTAGGGTATATGGAGATCATTGGCCTGGTCCTCGCAGAAATTGTTTGGTGCTCCTTAGACTCGGGAGAGTCCTTTGCTCCATGAAAGTGGCAGTGGTGACACCATTTCTTAAGAAAGCTTCTTTGGACACAGACAGCTATGCAAACTACAGACCCAACTCTAACCTTCCCTTTTGTTGGGAAGATGATTGAGAAAGTGGTTACGCTGCAACTGGAGACCCATCTTACTATCCACAATGTCTTTGATCCTCTCCAGTCAGGTTTCCAGAAGAGACATAGTACCAAGACCACTCTGGTTCAGGTGCTTAATTATCTCCTGATGGCAAGAGACCAGAAGTACTATTCCATCCTGGTACTCCTGGATCTCTGTTCAGCATTTGACTCTGTGGACGATGGGGTTCTGCTTGAGCACCTAAGGGTTATCTGTGGCCTGGCTGATCCAGTTCTCAGATTGTTGCATTCTTTCCTAGCTGGCAGGTCTCAGAGGGTGGTGTTGGGGATTTTTTCCTCTGAGCCATTCTCTCTGATGTCCGGGGTCCCTCAGGGCTCAGTGCTGTCCCACATGTTGTTTGCAGTGTACTTGCATCCCCTTGGAGACATTGTAAGATGATATGGGCTGAGGTTTCACTGCTAGGCTAATGATATACAGCTTGATCGGTCTTTTGCACCCAAACAGGATAGTGCAGTCTCGATGTTTAACAGCTGTCTGGCAGAGATCCATGACTGGATGAAGTCCAGCTGGTTGAAATTGAACTCCAGGAAGACTGAGGTGCTGGTTATGGATCTGGAGCACTGGCTAGAGAGGCTGGTGTGGGGTTACCTTCTGGGCTTTGGCCCGATGGTGTAGAACTGCCTACCTCTGAACAGCTGCATAACCTGGGAGTGGTTCTTGATGATGAGCTGACACTGCATGCACAGGTGTTGGCAGTCATCAAGTCTTCCTTTTATCATCTTAGGAACATTGCCAGAATTAAGCACCTTGTTCCATTTGATGATTTGCCCATGTTGATCCATGCCTTTGTGACCTCGCACCTTGACTACTGCAACTCCCTTTACCTGGGGCTTCTAGGGGTTGATGTTCACTGCTTGCAGCTTGTGCAGAATGCTGTGGCATGATTTTTGACTGGGAATTCATGTACCAGTCATATTACTCCCATGCTGTGCAGTCTGTACTGGCTGCCCACAGTGGCAGACCACCTTCAAGGTCAGTCTTTTTACCTGCAAAGCCCTACGTGGTTTGGGATTGAGTTACCTGCAAGAGCTCCTGGTTCCTACAGCCATGGATGGCTCTCTGCTCAATTGACGAGGGGTTGTTAGAGGTTCCCAGGTGCGGTTGAAGACATCTGGTGGCTGGGCCTTTATGTTTGTGGCACCATCCCTGTGGAATTATCTACCTCATCAGATCAGAGAGTGCAGGACCATAGACAGCTTCAAGCCCAGTCTAAACACACATCAATATAAACAAGCTTTTAACATTTGATGTTTTATGAACTGAGAGAATTTTTATTGAAGTTGAAGTATTTATGATTTTACTGAATTGTTTTTATGACATTTACCTATGTAAAATGCTTTGATATTTGAATTGCACTATACAAATAAAAATAGTATTATTATTAAGTATAGAGAGAACAAGTGGTATAGGAATAAGTAAGTACAGAAAGAACATGTGGTACAGGAATAAGTAAGTATAGTGAGACAAGTGGTGTTTGAATAAGTAAGTATAGACAGAACAAGTGGTGTTTGAATAAGTAAGTATAGAGAGAACAAGTGTATAGGAATAAGTAAGTATAGAGAGAACAAGTGGTATAGGAATAAGTAAGTATAGTGAGAACAAGTGGTACAGGAATAAGTAAGTATAGAGAGAATGGATTATAGGAATATACAAGTATATAAAAAAATGGGTATAGGAATATATAAATATAGTGCAAACATGCATAAATAGAAACACTAAATTGAACTAAACCCTAATGTAGCTTGCAACTTGTTTTTTAATTTTGTTAAGTTCTAGGATTGCAAATACCTTTGAACCACAGATTCTTTTATAAAGTTTCTACATCAGCATGAAGTAAAACAAATAGTGAGCAGGAAAACTAACAAAATTACAGCCTGACAGCAAATATAGTACGGTACAAGTTGGTTCAGGTTGCATTGTACAGAGATGCAGTAATACACAGGCAAAAACTAATAACATAACCATCTGACAATAAATATACTAGGGTACAAGTTGTTTTAGGTTGCATAGTATAGATATGCAGTAACACACAGACAAAAACTAGTAACAACAGTAAGTATAGTAGGGAACAAGTTGTTTCAGGTTGCATAGTACAGAGATGCAGTAATACTTAGACAGAAAGTTAACATCATGGATCATTAAAAGTATGTACACTTGGTTCAGGTGGCATAATACCAATTTACAGGGACTCATATCCCAAGAGATGTGCAATGGGCAGAATTGCATAAGGTTAAGTGAACACCATGAACATCAAGAACAGGGTACAATGTAGAAAGAGAACAGAGTGGTGAAAAATGCAGTCAGAATTATGCTAATCCACAGTGGGGCACAAAGAGGAGAGAAAAAGAGGGGGGAGAAGGAGTAAGGAGGATGACCTAGGATAATGTGGGGGAAGGAAAGCAGGTGGTATGTAGCTGGAGGAGGAGGTAAGGAGGCAGAGAGGGAGGGAAGAGGAGCAGCTGGGTGGCAAATAAGAGGAGGGTAGTATGAGAAATGAAAGGAGTGGAGGAACAGGGGGTGAGGGGTCCAAGTTGATTGAGTAAGCAGGGAAGAGAGTGTGTACAAGAGAAGTGGGATGGGGATTAGGGACAGCAGGGTCCAGAAGAGGTAGGGGGTGAGCTGCAGACCTTGTGGGTACAGTCACACTTTGTAAGGTTAGTAAGGTGATGGCACAGTTTGTGCTAGTATGGGACAAGCTTGTTCTCATCAGTGACTTCAGGAGGGAGACCATTCATCAGGGATGGGACCCTGCTATAGAAGGCATGTTGAGCTTGGGAGGTGCTGCAGAAAGGAGCAAGATGCATGGATTTGAGCATATTGTATGTAAAACATGTGTTACAGGTAGATTGAAGAAGGCATGTGTTGCAGGTGAGGTGATGGCAGATCTTCTTTGCCAAGAGGCAGGTCTGATAGGCTAATCTGCCATAAAGGTTGCGTCCGAGTGTTTGTATAGGTCGCAGTTATGCGTAAGCTTACCCACTCTTGTGACAAGTCAGCAGCACTTATTCAGGGTGGTCCTAATTCTTTTTTTAGGGTGGTGTCTGAGGCAGCCCTGTAGAATGTTAGCCCATGATCTATTATAGACAAAATAGAGCTACACAGGTTTCTTAAAACAAGTCCTCCACAAACAGGACTCCAAGGGAATTTTCCAGTCTCTGAGTTGTAATGAGCCTTACATGTCTCTTCACCATGTGTTTCAAAGATCATGTAGTTTTGCCTTTATCAAAGTTTGGATAAATACTGGCAGTGTGATAGTGTGAATGCAGATGTCCAAGTTGAGTTATCCGAAAGGAGCTTTTTAATTGTCACTGTTGCTGCATTTATAAATTTGCCTCAGTTGGCAGAACTTTTAGATGCCCCTGCTCAGTCACCCGTATGTAAAGGGGGTACAGGACTAGGAAACTGTGAAGAGGAAAGGAAGTGTAGGAACAGGTAATTGTAGAGAAAAAGGAATGTGTTGGAATAGGTAATTATGGAGAGAAAGGGAAGTGTTGGAACAGGTAATTATGGAGAAAAATGGAAGTGTTGGAATAGGTAATTATGGAGAGAAGGGGAAGTGTTGTGATAGGTAACAGGTAATTGTGGAGAGAAAGGGAAGTATTGGAACAGGTATTTAAGGAGAGAAGAGGAAGTGTTGTGATAGGTAATGGGTAATTGTGGAGAGAAAGGGAAGTGTTGGAATAGGTAATTGTGGAGAGAAAGGGAAGTATCCTTGGAACAGATAATTGTGGAGAGACAGGGAAGTGTTAGAATAGGTAATTATGGAGAGACAGGGAAGTGTTGGAACAGGTATTTATGGAGAGAAGGGGACGTTGTGATAGATAACGGTAATTGTGAGAGAAAGGAAGGTTGGAACAGGTAATTGTGGAGAGAAAGGAACGTGTTGGAACAGGTTATTATGGAGAGACAGGGACGTGTTGGAACAGGAAATTATGGAGAGAAGGGGAAGTGCTGGAATAGTAAATTATGGAGAGAAGGGGAAATCTTGGAATAGGTAAGTATGGAGAGAAAGGAAAGTGTTGGAATACGTAACAGGTAATTGTGGAGAGAGAGGGAAGTGTTGGAATAGGTTATTGTAGAGAGAAAGGAAAGTGTTGGAACAGGTAATTATGGAGAGAAAGGGAAGTGTTGGAATAGATAATTATGGAGAGAAAGGGGAGTGTTGGAATAGATAATTATGGAGAGAAATGGAAGTGTGTAGAATAAGTCATTATGGAGAGAAAGGGGAGTGTTGGAATAGGTAATAATTACTGGCTCTGCCTTTTCCCATAGGGAAACTGGGATAATTTGCCGCTATAAAGGAGCATTTCTTAACGGCAAACACATGCACGATTTCCTTCATCTGTGCATGCTTGCGCAGCAGCTACCAGCCATTGGTACTCCTCGCTTCCGTGTTACTGAACTGCCAGAACAACTCAGCGGTAAGTCCTCTTTTTCTCCCCTGCTATACCCTGCACAGAAAGATGTAAAGAAATTGGGAAAAAACAAAACAATTTAAATATAAAATCTCGCACCACAGTAAAAGGACCCACCATGGCATACACTGGCAGGAGACACAGATCTTTTATTTTATATAATTGCTGAGGCAAAAAGGCAAACCCAGCAATTATATAAATGAAAATGTGTTAGTGTCAAACTGATTTTACACACACCCTCATTGTGGGATGCTTTTCACAACCCCCTTGGGCTTCGCCCTCGGGGTTTATGTAGCATCCCGCAACTCAGGTGTGTGTAAATTCTCATTACACACCCCGACCCATACTTTATTCTATATATTATGGAGAGAAAGGGAAGTATTGGACTAGGTAATTATGGAGAGAAAGGAAAGTGCTGGAATAGGTCATTTTTGAGTGAAAGGAAAGTGCTCCAATAGGTAATTACGCAGAGTAAGGAACATGCTGGAATAGGTAATTATGTATAGAAAGGAAAAGTTAGAATAGGTAATTATGGAGAGAAGTGGAAGTGCTGGAATAATATTATGGAGAGAAAAGGAGGTGTTGAATAGGTAACTATGCAGAGATAGGAAAGTGTTTGGAATTGGTAATTATTCAGAGACAGAAAAGTGCTGGAATAGGTAATTATGCAGAGAAAGGAGCATTTTGGATTATTTAATTATGCAAACAAAGGAAAGTGTTGGAATAGATAATTTTATAGAGATAAAGGGAAGTTTTGGAATAGGTAATTATGGAGAAAAAGAAAGTGTTGGAATAGATAATTATAGAGAGAAAGAGAAGTGTTGGAATAGGTAATTATGGAGAGAAAGGGAAGTGTTGGAATAGGTAGTTATGGAGAGAGAGGAAAGTATTGGACTAGGTAATTATGGAGAGAAAGGAAAGTGCTGGAGTAGGTCATCTTTTGAGTGAAAGAAAAGTGCTGCAATAGGTAATTTTGCAGAGTAAGGAAAGTGCTGGAATAGGTAATTATGTAGAGAAAGGAAAGTGTTGGAATAGATAATTATGGAGATAAAGGGAAGTGTTGGAATAGGTAATTATGGAGAAAAAGGAAAGTGTTGGAATAGATAATTATAGAGAGAAAAGGAAGCGTTGGAATAGGTAATTATGGAGAAAAAGGAAAGTGGTGGAATAGGTAATTATAGTGAGAAAGGGAAGTTTTGGAATATGTAATTATGGAGAAAAAGAAAGTGTCGGAATAGATAATTATAGAGAGAAAGGGAAGTGTTGGAATGGGTAATTATAGAGAGAAAGGGAAGTGTTAGAATAGGTAGTTATGGAGAGAGAGGAAAGTATTGGACTAGGTAAGTATGGATAGAAAGGAAAGTGCTGGAGTAGGTCATCTTTTGAGTAAAAGAAAAGTGCTGCAATAGGTAATTTTGCAGAGTAAGGAAAGTGCTGGAATAGGTAATTATGTAGAGAAAGGAAATGTTAGAATAGATAATTATGGAGAGAAATTGAAGTGCTGGAATAAATAATTATGCAGAGAAAGGGAGGTGTTGGAATAGGTAATTATGCAGAGAAAGGAAAGTGTTTGGAATTGGTAATTATGTGGAGAAAGAAAAGTGCTGGAATAGGTAATTATGCAGAGAAAGGAAACTGTTGGATTAGGTAAGTATGCAGAGAAATAAAAGTGAAACCATATGACATAGAAAAAAAATTGCAATTTCATATGCAGTATGACTTTCCTGGCTAGTTTTGTACTTGTGTGAAAAGAATTGATAACTGCACTACAGAGATGGAAAAATATACAGCAACCATCAGGTATTTCCTCCTATTTTCCCAAGCTTTCATGGGATAGAACCGTAAATTGTAGTAGAATTTGAAAATTATGTGATGTATTATGTTACTTTGATGCTGTTTTTATCTATTTTGTTCAGTGCCCAGAGCCTCTGGGATTGGGCGTTTTTAAATAAATTTTACCTTGCCTTTGCCAGTTCACATTTAAAGTATTTTATTACTGAGCCAACTGCTCCACAACTTAAAAGTTGGTTGATTTACACAGGCACAAACACCCAGCGCTTCGCCTTCTCCCTAAGACTTCAAGGGGGTCATGTTACTAAGACTTCAACACATTTTTATAGTCAATTTTCTATGATATCAGTATGCTATTCACACCTAATGCTAATTAAACAGTTAATATAAAGAAATGTGTTCTTTCTCATTAGCATTCTAAATAGTTGGTGAAAAAAATAATCAATAAAAATATTTAACATAAAATGCCCACTCATTAACACAGGAGCATATACTGTATATTATATCTAGAAAACATTTTATTACAGTGCATAACAACACTGGAAGCATCACTGAGAACCAGGTATTTTAACTCATTAATCAAACAATTTAAACTTTGAATAAATGAATTGCTATCTGATGTATCAATGCAAAGGAGATCCGACATCATGGAATAAATTGAATTAAAAAGCTCCTAGAAAAATTGTTGTTATTTACAGATGAAGACACCCTTTTCTATAAATTCATACTTTCTTTAAATATATATGGGTCACATTGTAAAACGTATCCCAACAGAAATATATTACAAAACACGATACAGCAAACTGATATTAAGTAGATTTAGAAACAATTGTTTCCACAAAACCTTTAATAGATATCATGCTGCAAGTTCGTTTTCATTCGCTCATTTCTTTTAATGAAAAAGTAATATTAAGCTTTATCATTATGCTAATGCAAACATTACTAATTACATTCACGTAGAAGCTTAAACACAGTGTCTCTATTTATATACTTATTTTTCCTGAATAATATAAATATCAATTATTTGAGACTTCTAAGGTATTCATTATGAACAATAAATCTAAGAGAGATGTGCAGCAAAACAACCAAAATCAGTTAACATGCTAAAGATTTACTCATGCCGCATTTAGCACATAAGATCTAACGTTGATTTAAGTATTCCATTATGTATTGTGTAATAACAATTTTCTGTCTTTGTTAATAATCCTTAGTGTGATAGAAAAGTAAAGATGTGTGTGTTGGGGGATTTCTTATATGAAACAGTTTGTAATTTTATTAGTTAATAATAAGATATCTGATATTTTGAGTTCATTTTGAGAGTGTTTGATGCCCTTCTTGACTTACTGTTTTTGAGATTTTATATAAATTTGATGAATTATTAATGCCACTAATCTGAGTATACTTATGTAATGACCATTCTGTAAAAAGTAACTATTTTTGCCTGAATATATAGACTAGAACACATTACACTAAATTGAAGTGATTTCAATAGTAAGTGATACTTTTTACTGTATATCATTTATATAATAAACAGGTATTGCGCAGCCTTATGTGCTAAAAATGGCATCAGTAAATCTTTAACATGTTAACTGTTTTTTACTGCACATTTCTTTTAGATTTATTGTTCACAATGAATACCTTAGAGAGTCTCAAGTAATTGATATTTATATTATTCGTGAAAAATAAGTTTATAAATAGGACCACTGTGTATTTATCTTCTACGTGAATGTAATTAGTAATGTTTGCATTAGCATAACGATAAAGCTTAATATTACTTTTTCATTAAAAGAAATGAGCTAATGAAAATGAACTTGCAGAATGATATCCATTTAAGTTTTTGTTGAAACAATTGTTTCTAGTAGGCTTCTAAATCTACTTTATATCAGAGTGCTGTAACATGTTTTGTAATATATTTCTGTTGGAATCCGTTTTATGATGTGACCTACATATATTTAAAGACAGTGGCCCAGATATTCAAAAGGGTTGCGCCATGCGCAACAGGGTTGCGCGTGCGCAACTCAAAAAATGCGCCATTCTGCGATATTCAGAAGGGGCCAGTTGCGCCACCGAAAACACGCTGAGCAACAGCGCAATGGAAATGAAGGCATGCGCAACCCGGCGAGGGTCCATGCATAAAGTGCGAATGCGATATCTGGAACACTTGAGCAATGCGCAAGAGTGGCTCAGCCGGAGGATGCGTGAGCGATGTGAGCCAAAATAAAAGGTTCAGGAAGCGCGCAAGAACTCTAGCAGGCCGCAAAACTGGGGGAGAGAGACAGAGAGACAGAGAAAGAAAGAGACAGAGACAGGAGCAGGAAGGGCAGAGAGGGACAGTGGGTCCTGGAGGACAGAGAGGCCAGTGGGGGTGCCCGTGCAGTGGAAGCAGCAGTGGGGCAGTGGGGGTAACACAGGAACAGCAGCTGGGGGCAGAAGCCAGGGAGATGGACAGTGTCAGCTTCCACATGGAAGCTGTAATGAGAGGTGAGACAGCATGCTGCAGGGGGTGGCAGCGGAGGGGCCCAGTGGTGATGCGCCCCGACGGAGTGGTATCGGTGCCCGATCAGCTACGAGCTGTACACAGATGTCAAGATTGTGGCCCGGCACTGCCTGAACAGGGCAATACTGAGACGGCTCAGTGAGCTGTGCAGTGATGTGATCCAGGCACCTCACGACGGAGTCATGCTCTGTCCGTGGAGACCAAGGTGACAGCCTGCATGTGCCTGCTCACCACGGGCACCTTCCAGAGGCTGACAGGGGACACCACAGGCATTACACAGTTGCCACGTCACGCATCCTCACCCAATTCCTCAGCGCACTGCTGCCTCATGCTCGCGGAGTACATCCACTTCCCCAGCACCGGGCAGAGTGTACAGCAAACATGCAGGAGTTCCACAGGGTAGCACATATGCCTGGCATGCTAGGGGCCATAGACTGCACCCATGTGGCCATTCGCACGCCACCTGGCCCCGACGGCCTAGCTTATCGGAACCGAAAGGGCTTCTCGAGTGTCAACTGCCAGGTGGTGTGTGATGCCACTGGGCGCATCATCAATGTCTATGCCACACACCCTGGTGGAGCACATGATGCCTTCATATGGCACCAATCTGCACTGTGCCATCGATTCGAGAGTGGGAACATCCCCATGGGTCATCTAGTGGGTGAGTACACATGTATGGAATGCAAACTCTGTGCAAGGGTGGGAATGACACAGGTGCCATGGTAGTGGCACACAAGGATATGGGCAATATAGACCTGACCTGAAACTAAGCTCCACTATCTCCACACAGGAGACTGTGGATACCCACTCCGTCCCTGGCTGCTCACACCATACCGGTGCCCCACGACCCCAGCGCAGCACGGTTTCAATGAGGCACATGCCGCAACACAGAACATCATAGAGCGGGTGTTTGGGATACTCAAGGCACGCTTCCGATGCCTGGACACCTCCGGCGGAGCCCTACAGTACAGCCCCCAAAAGGCCTGTGGGATATTCCTGGCCTGTTGCATCCTGCACAACATGGCCAAAGACCATGGGATAGCCGTACAGGTCCAAGAGGGGGACAGCGATGGGGACGCCAGTGGCGCCGGTGATGTGGGTGATGAGCCCCCTAGGACGGAGGGACCCCCGACTGACACGGCAGGCCCAGCTGCACCGGGACACCATTGCAGAAGAGCACTATGCACAACACAGGTAAGTCAAGGGGACATGTGCAGGCAACACTGTCCATGCGCAAACCACAGGCACACAGGGGAACACACCGTGCATGAAAGTCAGGGGAGTTGAAGGGTCCAGGCATACCAACACACCATCAGAGAGGGGTGAGCACTCATATGGACACACACACACACACCAGGCAGCAAACAGGGGCAGCAGCACAGCACTGCGGAAATGACACGCCAACACACAGCACCACCAACCACCCTCACCACCTGGACTGTCCATGTACGTGTGTCAGGACCTGGGCAACCTTGCACCTTGGTGTACAGTGCAATGCAGGCATCATCATCCACACGCACCTGTGGACAGCAGTTGGGAGAGTGTGCAGGTGGTCCGTGTGTCAGCTTGGTGAGCAGAGCACCCAGCAGTGCACTGCCCACCATGACACACATTGCACACAGGGCAGCACCAGACAGGGCCTGCATTGGGAGACAGCTCAGTCAGGGAGCACTGTCCCACGGCCACCACGGATGCATGGGCGGCCCCCGTGGCCTAGCAGCACTGGCAGGCTGTGCAGGGTTACATCGGGTGGTGCTAGTGCACCACCAGGGGTCCCAGTGCGCGACCGCGACCTTGCCCGCACAGGGGTCTGCATCCCGCCAAACAAACTTGCACCAGGGGTGCTCGGGATGCCCACAGCAGAACCCGGCGTCGACAGGCCTGGTGTCGCACGACGCCGGGAACGGGGAGTGGAGCGCGCACTGTGTGGGGTGCGTGGTACAGGGTCACCAGACAGTGTGGTCAATGCGGTCACCAAAGAGACCACTGCCTGGGTCAGCCTGTCAATGGCAGCGGTCACATCCATCCGCATATGGACCGTCTCGGCCCGGTCCCGAGCACACTCCCTGCTATGCTACTCCACGGACACAGTCAGTGCCTCCACGGACCTTGCAACCCGCCCCTGCAGCTGTACCGACTCCTGCAGCAGGCGGGTCTGCGCGTCCAAAGGGTACTGTGCCCCAATGGCATCGTGACCCCCAGGGTGGGATGGTCCTGTGCACAGCACCCTTGAGGGTGGCCGCTGTTCGCCAGGACCAGGTATGGGCGGATCTAAGGGCGTGTGACAAGTGCCACTGCTTGACGCTGTCCCCCAGGCCTGGTGTGCAACTGCTGCTGCCGCCTCCAACTGCTGAGCCCCAGGTCCACCTGTTCCACCCTGTGCTGTCAACAGTGCCAGACACCTGCTCAGCCACTGATGCTGCCCCACTGGTGCTGACAGGCCCAGCCTGTGACTGTGCCAGCATGCTGGTACACAGGTGTGGAGCAGGATGGCCCAGGGGCACGTGCTGGCCTGCCATGTGTCCCTCATAGGACACACACCTATCACTGGCCATTGCAGGCCTGCTATCATCAATAGTGCCGGTGCGTGCCACTGCCATAGGCACAGCATGCTGGCACACCTGCATGCCAGACTGCTGTGACACAGGCTGTGCACCCCCTGCACCCGTATCACTGCCGGCGGAGTTGTTGGGCCAGCCTGCCTGCTGCTGCAGTGCCTACAGGCTGCTGGCGGAGGTGGATGGTCCCACCTCCTGGTCCAGCAGGTCTGCCTCACTGTCAGCACCCACCACCACCGTCTCCTGCAGATGAACAGGATCTGAAACAGAAAGAGAGTACATGTGAGTGCATGTGAACAACAGCCCCCCACAACATCACCATGTCATACCGTGCAGTGATGGGCTTCCACCTGTCTGGAATCCTCCACCTGGAACACCCGCAATGGCACTCGGCTGCATGGCCGCGACCAGTGTCTCCTCGGTCGGGGTCAGCTGCAACACCACTGGTGGTCCCCCACCAGTGGCAGCACGTGCCACCCTGAAGGCTGCCACCTTCTCCTTCAGCCTCCTGCGGTCAGTCCCCATCTTTTGCAGCATTCCTGCATGGAGCGCTGGTGGCTTCTGTGCAGGTTGACGCCAGAGCTACCCTCCCATGCAGCTGCAGCTGCTGAGGGGTGCCCTCCGCCCACACAAAAGCGGCTCATCCTCCAGGTAGGCCTGGAGGAGGGCCTCAGTCTCTGCTGTGGTGAAGTTCGGCTCCTCCTACGCCTGCCGTCCACAGCCTCAGCCTGGTTCTCGCTGTCATGGTGATCTGTATGGGTGGAAGTGGACACCTGTCACTGTGCAGTCCACAGCATTTCCCATGAGCATAGCTGCAGGCGGGGCAGAAGCCCCCTTTCCTCTCGCATGGCAGATACTGATGGAAAGGGTGCCTCTGCCCTTTCTAAGTGCCCTCATCATGCTCATCCCCCTCAACCTATAACATCCTCCAGCACCCCTGCCCATGAGCATTGTCCTGAGCATCACACAGCATGTAACTCACCTCTCACCTGCAGTAACCAAATCTGGCCAGCACAACCCACAGTTGCATTTTTATAGCGCAACACATGCAAATGAGGTGCGGCTCAACTTTAATGACATGCTAATCATGCCACTGCGCCTTTGAATGGCTGATCGGATGATTTGCATATGTCGGCTGAATATCGCGTATTTGCGCTTTGCGCAATACGGAAGGTCCAGCTGAGCCGATGGTGCAGGTTTGTGGCTGCGTGCCACACCGCATTGCGCATGCCCAGACAGGTTACATATGCGCCGATCGCGCTGCAGACCGGCTGCAGCGCGATCAGGCGATTCTGGCCATGGCCACCATTGTGCCATTGGTGCTACAGCACTGGGCACTATATGGCGCTGTGGCACTTCTGCGCAATAGTTCACTGTGGCACTGGTGCTCTGCTTAGCAGTTGCGCAGGATGCCTATACATCCTCTGGCACTGTGCGTAGCCTTGCGTCATTGCCGTGACCTTGTGTATGCCCTTTGACCCCTGGCGCTGTGGGCATGCCATGTGTACGTCCCTATTGCGCTGTCTGGTTACAGCGCCATGTAAAGTGACGGCACTGTTCGAACAGCGCGATTGGAGCCTGTGCTGGTCTATTGCGCAACAACTCCACGTGGGGTCATAGCGCAGCGGGGCGCCATATTGCCTGCTGTAAAGTTGGTGCCATGGCTAGGAGGAGGGCAGTGTCCTGGAGCCCACTTGAAGTGGCCAACCTGGTGGCCCTAGTGGAGCCCCACTGTGAGGCACTATATGGTGAGGCCCCCCTCACCCTACCTAGGACCCATGTGTGGCAGCAAGTGGCCACTGACCTGGTGGGGGTCACTGGCCGGGGCCGGTCTGCTGAGCAGTGTCGGCACTGGTACAGTGACCTCCGCCGGAGGGAGCCGGACCTATTGACGCGGCTGCGCTCCCGCTGCCAGGGGGGCCTGGTGCCTAGGCCACGTGAGTGTACCATCTATGCACCTATATTCTCTGTAGGGGTGTGTGTGTGTCCTGGGTGGCTGTGCATCGGTGTGTCAGTGTGTGCAGCTGTGCGATGGATGGTTATGGCTGTGTGGGCAGGCAGTCTCACTGGGGCAGGGGGCACTCTGCTTTTGAGTCACACTGATGTTTGTCTCACCACATGTCTCCCACAGGCCGGATTGTGAGGACACCGGACCACAGTGATGTGGGCCATGCCAGGGCCCCAGTGCCACAGGCTGTCGGGCCACAGCAGCAGCATCAGCAGCAGCAGCAGCGGCAGACCGAGCTGCTGGAGGAGTGTGAGTATCATTACGTCATGGATGCTATTGCATGCTGGGGGGGCAGGACCACCAACCATGCTGGACACAACCAAAGGGGAGGTCATAGTTCCACTACTACGAAACACTAGTGAGTCCCACACTGGAGTACAGTGTACAGTTCCGGAGACCATACCTGCGTATGGACATGGACTGGGTGGAGAGGGTTCACAGGAGGGCGACATGGATGGTGCATGGATTGCATCACAAGTCCTATGCAGACAGGTTGACGGAACTGAACATGTACTCCCTGGAGGGGAGGAGGGTGTGGGGATATGATGGGGACATACAAGTATTGTACAGGGGGGAACAGAGTGCAGGAAAACAATATTTGTAAGCGTAAAGGATGTTCCAGGACTAGAGGGCATGGGATGCAGTTGGAGGGGGCTCGTTTAAGAGGAACATGAGAAAGTGTTTCTTCACATAATGGGTGGTGGACGAGTGGAACACCCTGCCAGAGGATGTGGTGGGGGCTGACTTGGTCACGGGATATATGTATGCGTGGGTTAGCCATGAGGGACTTCTGGAGGTCAGGGGTGAGGGGGAACGGACTTATAGGACAAGAGAGTGATCGTACAAGGCCAAATGGCCAGACTGGGTGTCCCATAGGCCCTTATCTGCCGACACTGTCTATGTATCCATGTATGTAGGCATGACACAGGTGACCTGCATCACAGTGCAGCATCACGACACGCCTGTGTATGCATCACAGGTGGTCCAGGCATGCACTGGGCACATAGCTGTGTAACTGGCATCGACTACGTTGCCACATCACATGACAGCCTAGTTTGTACTGTGATTGACGTGGGCAGTGTGTGTGGGTGGTGTGTGCATGGCTGGTGCTGCCTGTTTGTGATGGCCATGTGCATGTTCACTGTGGGTGGGTGCATGCATCACAGGTGCAGGACATTGGGTTAGATGGGTTGCAGGTTGGGTGGTGTTCAGGGTTGTGGTCAGTCTCAGCCATTGACTGTGTTCCCATTTTCCTAGGCCTCGTGTGCTGCGACGCGATGTCGCAAGATCTGGGCGCCTGACCCAGGTGGTACTGGACAACCGGGAGCTCCTGCAGGCCCCAGCTAGGGGAAATCGAGGCGCAGGCACAGGAGGGACGCCAGCAGGGGAGGAGCAGGAGTCAGCTTGGCCAGAGTCTACATTTAATTTCCACTTCACCCATCCCTTTCACCCTGCCTTCCCTCTCCAAGTTTTTATTCCTCCCTTGAACACCCCTGCCTTTTACCCATCCCCCCAACAGCACATAGTTCTACCTTATTGTTAACTGTTTTTTGAAATATACATTTCTATTTAGTGCGACTGGTGTGTTGGTGTCTGCTTTGCAACTGGCTCTGGGTGCTCCGTTGCAGGGGTGTACATGCCATCTGGGCTGCTATGGTCCTGGGTATATGTGTGTGTGTGTGTGTCCATGGGGAGGTGTCACCAGCATAGCATTGCCTTTCTGTTGCTCTTGCCATCTGCACAGGGTGGGTCTGGCTGGTATGCTTCTCTGCAGCATGGGGTTGACGTGTGGCACGGGGGGTGCATGGTGTTTCCTGCAGTGCCTGTCACTGCACATGAGCGGTGTCTTGGGGGCACGGTGCACGCTGTGCTGTGCGTCCGGGGGTACCTGATGTGCACTGTGGTTGTCAACCCCTGGGTGTGGCACTCTCTGCCTGCCAGTGGTTGTGCTGGGTGTCATGGCTCTGCTATGCTTTAGTTGGCTTGTCCCCATGGGCACGTGGATCATCTGTCCCACCCCAGTGATGCTGTGCTTGGGTGTGCCAGTGTGGTGTGGGTTCTGCAGTGAGTTCCTGTGCCCATGTGTGGCATGGCTGGCGGTGGGCCCCAGCCTGCCTCCCTGGATGTGCAGTTCCATTGCTCTGGGGGCTGTGCTTGCACTATGGCAGCTCTGCAATGCTCAGCTGAGCTTCCATGGTTGCGCCATAGCGCAGCATTTTGGCTCAGCTTCTCCTTCCTGGTTGCGCGATGGCGCAGTATGTGCGATATTGAGACGTTGGTTGCTTGCGCAATTTGCTCTGCTCCATGTTTGAATATCGCACCTGTTGCGCATTTGCGCAACTGGTTTGCGCTTGCTCCTACTGTTGCGCCAGTTTTCAGCGCAGTTTCAATATCCAGGCCCGTATGAATTTATAGAAAAGGATATCTTCATCTGTAAATAACAGCCATTTTTCTAGGAGCTTTTAATTCAAATTATTCCATGATGTTGAATCTCCTTTGCATGGATACACCAGATGGCAGTTCATTTATTCAAAGTTTAAATTGTTTGATTAATAAGTCAAAATACCTAGGTCTCAGTGATGTTTCCAGTGTTATTATGCATTGTAAAAAAATTTCATAGATGTAATATATATGCTCCTGTATTAATGAGTGGGTGTTTTTGTTAAATATTTTATTGATTATTATTTTTACTAACTATTTAGAATGCTACTGAGAAAGAACAAATGTCTTTATATTAACTGTTTAATTAGCATTAAGTGTGAATAGCATACTGATGTAATAAAAATTGACTATAAAAATATGTTGAAGTCTCAGTAATATGACCCCTTGAAGCCTTAGGGAGAAGGTGAATTGGTGTTTTTGTACCTGTAAATTTACCAGCTTTTAAGTTGTGGAGCAATTGGCTCAGTAATAAAATACTCTAAATGTGTAATACTTGATGGTTGCTGTATATTTTCCCATCTCTGGAATGCAGTTATCAATTCTTTTTACAAAAGTTTGGGACTGGCCTCCTTTAACTGTGCCCACCAACTAACAACAGGGCCCTGGGTCATCATTTGGAATTTTGATAGTTTTGTGCTTAGCCCCCATTTCAGGGGCTAAGTATTTTTCCAACGAAAAGTCTGTATCTCGCACTGTTTCTGAGACGCAGGCCCCGAAAGGCTCAACGGATGCTGTAATGTTATCCTATGGGAAAAAGCATCAAGTTCGAGTGCCATACCTTTGCTGCCCTGTAATATTGTTTCACCAAACCACAAAAGGCACATCTGTGGGATGTTTGCTTTCTTCTCTCAAATTTCAGCCCAAAAGACCAAATCGTTCTTTTGCAGCATGGTGGCAAAGAATTCCTGTATTTTGGCTACAGGTGTAGCAAAGTAGTGTCGTGATTTGTGACACTTTTCGCAAAAAAAAAATATGAAAGTGTTGCAGGTGTGACACTACCTCACAACACTACTTTTTTCCAAAAATTTGAAAAACACTTCTGAGGTGTTTAACCCCAAAATAAAGACATGGCTAGCATTCTCAAGACTTGACTAGGTACATTCAAAAGAATTGTGTCCCTAGATGGTCCCAGTTTTAAATGCCAAGCATTTCTATGATCAGTAACTGAAAATAATGGCTGACTCATGACACTATGGGGTCATTTGTGACACTAAAACTGCATTTGCGACACTGTTGAATTTTTAACTTTTCCCATTGACTATAATGGAAACTTGTTTTTGAATAACTTTTGAACCATTTAATATTGTTTCATGAAATCTTCAAAACACATTGGGGACCCCAGCTGCACATTCCTGAAGATTTTAGACTGGTCATGTAAATTGTGCGACCTGTAGGCACTGAGTAAAGAATGCACAAAAATGTAAATGTGCCCTGAATGTTGCTTAATAACTCCACAGCTGTATATCCAACTGGTACAAAGTTGGCAGATCCAAGATCTGTGGTTACACCCAATGCCTGTCAAATTTCAGCTGGATCTGTTGAATGGTGGCAAAGTTATTAAGGTGCAAATTTCATCATTTAACATTAAATGGGGTACTCAACCTAACTATGGTAGCACTACCTGCTGCCATATAATATATATATATATATATATATATATATATATATATATATATATTCATGGCAAAAAATCAGTTTAATGTATCAGTTAGGGTTGTTCCACAGTGACAAAAGTGAGGAAATTCTGTGTTAGGGTCAAACCCCTTGCACCCCATGCCCACTCTGTCCCCACCAACAGGCATTGGGGTTTGCATTGGGGTTATCATTCTAACTCTCACCCCATTCCATGTGTAAATAAGCTGAGGTAGTGCAGTATAGGAAAACGGGGTGAGAGATAAATCAACAACCCAACACATACCCTGCTGCCTGTTGGTGGGGAGAGTGGGCATGAGGTGCAAGGGGTCAACCCAAACACAGACTTTCCTCACTTTTGTCACTGTAGAACAGCCCTAACCAATGCATTAAACTGAGCTTTTGCCATGAATTTCCTTCTTTTGAGATTGAGCAGTATAAATATTGAATGGAATGTGGTGGTTGAAGTGGGGCCCTGTATGACTGACTAAAATGAAAATTGTTAAATGAAGACATGTACCATGGCACACCGCGTGTCAAGAATTGGGTATACATCCCTTCAATGGTCACACAGCACCACGAGCAAACAACGGAAATGCATAATTCAGCAACTATAATGCCAGTGACCCGAAAAGTGGCACAGTGAAAGAGGAATTATATATCTTTGTACATTCCAAATGCCAGGCAAATCAGAAACATGGTTCAGAAGTTATTGAAGTGTAATGAACCAGATTTTCATTCATCGGCATGGCATAATTCTACACCTGTTAATGTTTTATATTTGAAACCACTGTAAGTTACCTCTGTGCCACTAGGGCTACCTACAATATAAATTTAAAGGCAGTAGCACCATGCAGAATGCTGTGCACAAAACGTTAAATGTGTCAAGCAGTATCTCTGCAGTGACTCTGCAGTGAATTACTTTTCAAACACATAAACAGCATAATTCACATATCCAGGACATCCACTCAATACCTTCCAAATTTCACATGAAAAGACCAAAGCATTCCAGAGATATTATATTTTTATGTCTCTGTACCTTTAAGAAGTCTTCCACTACAAAATGGTGGAAATTGTGGCTGAAAATGTGCAAAAATGGTGGACCTGGTGAAGCCGGCAAACTTCAAATGGCCATAACTCTGGAATGGAACAACATTTTTCACCAAACAAAACTGGCATGTTCCTTGAACAAAGGTCTTTTGACCTGCCAGTTGTAAGACTAATCAACCACCCACTGACTGTGCTATTAAGACAGTGCAGAAAAATAGCAAAAAACATAATGTCTTGCACTGCACTGTGCAAATGCAAAAACACAAACGGTAATGTTAATGCAATCGGTGATACATAGATACATAGATACATAGACAGTGTCGGCAGATAAGGGCCTATGGCCCACCTAGTCTGCCCATTTGAGCTTGTAAGTTCAGTTTGTTTTCCTAGAAGTCTATTTCCCCTTACCCCTGACCTCTAGAATTTCTTTATGTCTATCCCATGCATTCTTAAATCCCGTGATTGTTTCAGCCCCCAACACTTCCTCTGGCAGGGTGTTCCACTTGTCCACCACCTGTTCAATGGATTCAGGGAAGTAAAATAAAATAGTAACACTAACAGTAATGCAAACACAAGTGCAAACAGTAACCTACATGGTGATGCAAACATAAACGATAATGCAAATGGTATGAGAAATGCAAGCACAAACATTTATGAAAACAGAAATGGTAACGCAAATGCTAACGCCAGCAGAAATGCAAATGGTAATGAAAATGCAAACAGTAACACAACACAAACAGAAATGCAAATGGTAATATATATGTAATATATGTATGTGTATATACGTACATTTGTTTTTCCCAGACATGATCTCGAGAATGTCAGCCTAACAATAATATTACAGTAAGAAAAGCAGCACTGGTCCCAGTTCATCAAAGCAGCCACAGACATGGTCAGATATTTTCAAATAATTTCACAAAATTTCTGAAGTTTGTTTGTGCTGCCCTTACTAGGGAAATGCAGAAAGCAGGAGATTTCTCTTGAAATATCACAGAAATTTCATTAAATAACTGATCGTGTCTTTGGCTGTGACTGTAGTATAAAAAAAGACACAACAGTACACAAAAAGGGCAGCAACAGTGTCACAGATTGCTCTTCCTAGATCAGTCCCCTCTCCACTATTAGCTTTTCACTACCTTTTAGCCTGCTGAGTAGTCACCTCGGTATTCTGTCACCTACCAGATTGATTCTCACCTTTAGGTGGGCATCCCACAACTAGCCACTGCTTTCACAATACAATGGCCTTTCCCAGGGTGAACACCCTTACTTTGCACAGATTAGTAGCCTACCTCTTTGAGATGAATCATGCATTTGCCAAATACACCAGGTTATTTATACCCTTAAAAGTATAATCATAGAGAACACAGTATATCAAACTAATCTATAATGTATGGGAGAACGTAATTATTAAGTAAATTCCATTTATTCACAACATTGCTGTACTATCAATGTGATGTCGTGACGTTGTACCATCGTGAATACGTCACATCGATGGCATAACAACATGGAACATGTTTGTGTGTGCATGTTATGTAGCCCTCCGGTCTTCCTGAACCAGCCACGGCAGTAAGAGCAGGACCTGGAAGAGGGTGTTGGTGATAAAAAAGGAAAAGTAAGTATCCTGCCACTTTTTATTTATGTTTATGTGGACCATACACAATACAAGACAATGTATGGTCCACTATCGGCAAAAAAGTGTGTATTGCTGTCTTGAGGTAGCGATGTTGACCAAAACATATCAAACTGCACCCCAAGGTAGAAATGGTTGTCATGGCAACCTTTAAGTGGCTACACAGGCTTGTTACCGATAGTTGACCATACATTATCCTTTATATATTATTTCACAATATTTCACATACAGCACATGATTATACACACCAAAGTCTATGGAGAATACAGTAACACTACAGACACGAGACATAACACTTTGCATAGACAAAATGCAGACAGAAAAAGTTTAAGAAATTCTAAACTAGATTTTAAGTTACTTGAAGAATCTTACCACCAATTGGGATCTCTTGAGCCACAGCAGATACTAATCTAAAGAAGTTGTCATATTGATTCCCAAGATACTTTTTATAAGGAAAGTTAGGCAGAAAACTAGCCCCACCAAGTAAGCCTCTCAGGTCGCATCCCCTGACATCCTTCTCTTTATTTTATTTAAACTTGTGGTATTCTGGAAAGGCACACTGAGCCTAGACAAGTTTCCAAGTGTGACCTTGGAGAACAGGGGTACAAGTATAAAACTGGGATTTCAGGAAGTAAGAACATATTTATATAGCAGAAGGAATATAGGTTAGCATAACAGTAGAAGCAGTACAGTCAGTGAGATAGACAGACTATTACAATATGCATGTTCCAATACAGTTTGACTGCAGACATTTAGTCCAACTCTATGCAACGAATAAGACATGACAGGGTATGCATTATGGTGTGATAACCATACTCCTAGGGGCATAGGTAGGCACAAGGCCGAAGGCTGAGTGCTGGTTGTCCCTAGGAGTGTGGTTATCACACTGTAATGCACAACCCCGGAGCGTCTTATTATGCTTTTAAACTGGCCCTTTATTGTTTGAAGCAGTTTTTTATTTTGAAATAAGTAAAAAATGTAAGTGAATCTCTGCTTTTAATATAAAATAGTCCTTCCACCTATTTTTGCTAGATTAAATTAGTGTTATACAGTGTGTGCCTCCCTGCCCACTTAAGCTTTATATCCCCTGCCAGCCACAAAAATTCACAAATGCTGTTTTCCTCATTCTAAGTATGACAAGCCCCTTACTTTATTTCATTCTCTTCACTCAGTAGACAAAACTAAAGGAAGCCATAACAGAGGCTTCTCAGTTCCTCAATGCTGCAAGCATGAGCATAGTTCAAAACTGCCACACTCACAGACAGCATCATGAACTGCTCACTCTGTTCTAAAAGCTAAACAGAAGGGTAAGTCATTTACCACCTTTCTCTTTGTTTATATAGTATTATTGCTTGCTTTCTTCATTCTGTTGTAACCCCCTCATTCCTAGGGGTTACTAGAATCCCAGTTAGAACCAGTGGCAGTCAGGGATAGCTGTTAAAAACAAAATACCAGTGCACACCCCCCCCCAACATGGTACATTTTAGTATTTAAACAATTTCATGGCCACTGGCTCTACTTACTTTAAACTTCATGTAAAGAAGGGATCCCTTAGTTTGCAGATTGGAATTCCAAAGTGAGAAAGCTATACCACCTCCATCGCAGTGGGACCCTTTTGGTATAGTCCCTACCAATGCTCCCCTATAATTTTTAGTCTCGTGGGTGGGCAACTGATATGTGTGTGCAGCACTTTGTGCAAAAAAAATTGATTCATGTGCACAAATGGGGTGGCCCAAACAAGTGATATATTTTATTGCCAGTAAACAGTAGAAAATATAACCAAACACTCAAATACTCAATGCAAAGTATAAATATACATTTTGACTCAGTCTGAAGCTTGGATGTGCATTGTGCACCATAACAGTATGAACTGGAAACGTGTAAATTATATACATTTTAAAGAGTCTTGCATGCATCTAAAAGGGGTGCTGCTGATGATGCATTGCTAAGAAATCAACATTTACTGTTTTTCTCTCCTGTCTTTCCCATTTTTCCAGTGGACTTATATTTTATTAAGATCCATTTTCCACAGATGTTAAAATAATTTTCTTGATCAGCATATCTAAATGGCTTTCTTCCAAGCGGTTTCTTTGTTGGTTCTTAATGCAGTTCATGAAGCTGAAGCCTCTTTCATGGTCAGCACTAGAAGCTTGGAATGTAGTAGTACAATTTATTGTTCCACATAAAGCAGTTACAGTGTACTAAAATCAGGACAAAATACATGGTAAACATAAATAGACAATAAATAAATCAACAAGGAACTTAAATATCTTTACAGTGCTATTCAATTTAACAGAGTATGTTTTCACATAAAAAACTCCACAGAACTTCAAACCCCCCCAATAAACTTTACAAATGAGTTGCGATGAAGAATCTTGCAAAGATCTCTTCCATGTTCTTCTCTTTCATAGTAAACAAATATTCCAAAAGATCCTCTAGGGGGAGGCCAAGATCCCCCAGCACTTTTTTCCTAGTTGATTCGTACCTAGGACACAATAGTACTACATGTTTGAGATAATCTATAGTCCTCACTCCACATTTACAATATGGAAAAGTACCCCTTCTCTTTTGTCTGAAATAAACGCATTAAGCATTATAGTTTTCAGTTCCAAATCTTGTATAGATTCTTCTTTGTTTAGGACAGGTTAAAAAAAGAGACAGATATGGCTCATATCCCCGTGAAATCTTTACTTTTTTATAAGCTTGGAGAGTTGAACACAGAAAGAATTTCTGTCTTAAGTCAATAAGCCTCAATTTGACATCCTGCCTAAGCTCCTCAAATGGTCTTGTGTAAATTTTTATATAAGAGGTGGCCCAATCCAGCCGCCATTATTGTTTCCTTCATAAGTTCAATAAAGGGATGTACATATCCCATGCTGGCCAATTTGATGGCTTCCACTATACACATTCTGGGATATCTTTGTAGGGCCAAAAGAGAAAGTTTAAACAGAAAGAGAATCTGTTGTTCACAGATGAGAGAAGTCAAAGAATGTTGTCCTACCTCCAAGGCAAGAACACAGCTTGGAGTTCCATTTAAAAATATTAAGATGTATCTATTGAGTTTATTCAGAATTATTTCTAATTCTCTAACCTTAGTATCACCCCAGATTTTAGAGGCATATAACATGATCATTCTTATTTTGGCATTGACAACCTTAATACCCCTCCACCGATGATCTCCACATCTTGCTGTTAAATATTTTAGGCATTTACAGAGGATCCCATTTTAAATTGAATAGCCTCCAAATGTTTGGTCCAAGATAGGCTATAGGCAAAATAGGCACCTAAATAGTCATAACACTTAACAGTGTCTGTATGAGTACTGTTTAGCCTAAAGCCTACAGTGTTCTTGGTTTGAGAGCCAAAAGCTACAATGTTGGTTTTGCTGAGATTAACTGTTAGTTTCCTTGAGAACAGAGATTCAAAGTGAGCCAGTTTTATTTTAAGACCTAGGACTGAAGTAGAGAGCAAGACTAAAGCATCTGCATATGCTAAACATTCAATCCTCTGATCATTAATTTTTGCAGTATGGAAATCTGGGTTACCTAGCTGATCCAAGACTGTATTAATGTAGATGTTAAATGGAGTGGGAGCCAAAACACACCCCTGTCGGTCCCCCACATTTGTCTCAAATCTATCAGTTAGATGACCATATTGATTTATACTGGACCCTTGCCCACATATTTTTTATAGAGTCTATTAATAACATCAGGAAGTGAGGCCTCCAACTTCAGATCCCTTAATGTAGCCCAAAGGATTTTTCTACTAACGTTGTCAAAGGCTGAGGATAAGTCCACAAAACAGCAATATAATCTGTTTTTTCTCACTTTAATATATTTCAGATCAGGCGCTGAAGCACATAATACTGTTGTACTGTAGAACAGTCCTTCCAGAAACCGTTCTGTGCCTCATTCAATACTGACTTCTCCTTGACCCATGACAGCAATCTTCCCAAAATTATCCTAGACAAAATCTTCTCTGAAACATCTATCAAACTAATAGGCTTATACATCCTTGGGTCATTCGGGTCTTCTTTTTTTAAAAATTGGGAAGATAACACTACCTGCCCAACTGGCAGGGTAAGAGTACCCCTGAACCAGGCCATTAAACAGCAAAAGAAGAAAAGGAATCCATTAGTTGGTAAAAACCTTATAGAGATCACCTAGGACCCCATCTGGCCCTGGTGCTTTATTTGCCTTAAGGCCAATCAGTGCTATCTGGATTTCATCCACTGTGATCAAGATAGGTCTTGGAAAAATTTATTCCTCCTGTATTTTGAAACATCTGGTGTCTCCTACTCTTTATGAGAATAATAGAGCTTGGAGAATTGAGATGCCCAGACTTCAGGTGTAATATAGACTTCAATCTTATTAGCATATCTATTATATCCCTGGGCAACAATATTCCAACATTGCCTTCCATCCCTATCCAAAACAGCCTGCCTCAGTTTTTCCCAAAGTCCATGAGTATGTTTATGTCTCTCTCATTCAAAATTTTCCTATATTTTTCTTTCAGACTTTAACAATTTGAAATCTGCTGCAGACTTATTTTTTCTTCTTATGCTATCTTAGTTTTCCTCCAAACTCTTTCTTTGCCTGTAGGCATACCAAAATTAAGCTAAGACTTTTATAAAGGGACCTAGGATGTTATGTTGTTTTACATCTAGGTCCAAGTAAAGAATGAATAGTTTCTAATTTTCCAAAATATTAAAGGCCTTACTTTTCTCCAGGACCAACCCATGAATATTACCTAAGACTCCTGTACCAACAATTTCTTTGAAATTAGTTTGATTAATCAGCTCCCATCCAATCGTTATCTTGTTTATGACTTTCAGACACTCTTCCTGTTGTGCCTCACTCCCTGAAGTTCCAAAAGGGCATTTGGTGTTAATTACAATGGCACAGTGTGCTGATTCCAATCTGTCCATGACCTCTAACTTTTGGATTAGCTCTACTGCTTCCAAATTGGTTCAGACCTAATCAGGGATTGAAGAGCCAGTAGGTCCTCTACACGATAAGGATCTGACTAGATCGACCTGAGTTCTACCATTTAAAATACAGAAAATTCTACTGGCTAAGCCCACTAGCAGTTCCTTACCTCTGAGGTTATATTTTAGATCCTCAGCAGTCCTACTGTATGAGATATTTGGATTAATTATTGATATTTTATGGATCATATCTGAATATGCATCCTCCAAGAAATGAGAAGGAATTTTGGTATCAAAGTCTCCCAAAATAATTATAGGACAAGGTATATTCTTATCTGACAATTCGTCAAGTTCCATTTACAGATTCTGTATGAAAAGTCAGCGGGATCCGTAGCTCTGTTCTGAGGCAAGAATATATTGCAGAGAATGATCTTCTCTTGTTCCTTACTACTCATTACAGCCAAAATACCCTCTGACTTAATAGGAATGTTAGTGATCTGAAGATTTAGCAAAGTTTTGATAAAAAAAGGAAATGCCCCTTTAAACCTTTTATCTTTAGTTGTTGGCAGAATAAAGACAGAATATCCAGTCAATTTGGGAGTTACATGTTCTGTACACCATCTTTCTTGCAGTCCAATAATATCAAAATTATACGGAAATCACACTACTTCAGGGTCAATTATTTTAAGCTAGATGCCCTCAATATTCCATGAAGTATTGAAAGGGCATCCACATCTCGATACCCAGCTCCCTTATCCAAATCTAGCTGGCATTCAGAGTTCATTTGTTTCATATTACATACAGGCTGCATTTGTCAGGCTGAATCAATAATTGTCAAAGATAAGTAGGTATTAGTGTCAGTTAGGTTTCCAAAGTCAGTCAGGGTTATCTGTCTCAAGATTGATTCTGGACTATCCTTAGTCTGTTTATACCATGAACAGACTTCACCCAAGTCTAACGTGTTAACTAAATGTATTTCCAAACAATCCAGCTTGTTGGCCAGAGAAAGCAAACTACTAGCTGTATAAGGATTTTTAAATGTAATATCAATCTGTGTTGTGGGCTCAGGGTCTCCATATAACTTTATGGACTCCACCCTGTTTCTGGAGATATAAAATCCTAATGCTCTTTCCAAGAGCAGCAACAAATCTTCCGTAACTTTCCTATGAGAATCCTTGAGTGAAACCTTCCACCCAAAGAGAGTTATGGTCTTAATCAGCCATACTTCTCTCTGCTTCAGTACATGATCCTCTATCACTCCCAAGATTTTTCTCTGTGCAATCATAACCTTCTCACTCTGCACCTCTCTATGAAGAATCTCTTATGGGGAATGATAAGACTATGTAGGAACCTCTATACATGATAGCTTCATGTTTAGCTTGAAATGTAGCACATATATCAATGAGCTTAGCCACCATGCTGAACTGCACATTAGTCAAAGCAAAGTGGATCATGTCAGTAAAGGATTTTAATGATCCTCCCTGTATTTTTTCAGCAACTATAAATCTGAAGTAATTGTACTGGCTAACAATTTCCGCCTGATCCACTGATGAAAAGAAATAGACCTGACATTTGCTCTACCATCTATCAATACTTGATAAGCCAAACTCAAAGCTGCAATGTAGCACTGCTGAAAAATCAAAGGCAGATCAGTTAGAAAGTTCACCTGCAGAAAATCAGCTGTCCAGATGGTCACATAACAGGCCAATGAATTGCAAAATTGCTGTTGTGCTTACTTCAGCTGTGCAAGTAGCCAAAAAGCAGTTTTACTGGTGGGCTCCAGTAGACAGTTTCACCCAGGTACTGGCTTTTTATTTATTTATTTATTTTTGCTCTAGCAATCTGTACAGCTTCAACTTGTTAGGCTACTTTCTGAAACATCTTGGACAACTCTGCCAACTCCAAAAGTACATAATTTAATACTGTTATGGCAATGTGGTATTCCGGGTTGGACAGCTTCTTAAAGCAGGACTTAGCAATGGGATCTTTGATGGATGCATGCAAAATTGTATGTGATGTCATTTACCCTATGTATGATTTACAATAACTATGCTGGGTATTGTCAATCTCAGTGGGGGGTTTTAAATGTATTTTTGCAATGTAGTGAGTGAGTCAGTGTGAAATGATAGAGGATATGCATTTAGGAGACTATAATTCTCTTCCATTCTGGATCCATACTAAGAGCAGTCTGAATTTACGAAATTAAATGAAAAGGACATTTGTTGCACTGCTATTTCTTGTTGTCCATTTTAGAATTACTATCCCCATGTAGCCAACATGGGCAACCTTTTACAAGCACTGATTCATTGAATCTCAAATATGTGTATAATGAAAGACCCTGTTTTAAAGAGAAGCGCAATCTCATCTCTCTAAACATATGTACAGTCTTGTACTGAAAAAAAATGAACACACGTCCAATGGTGGGGCTTTAACTTCATTATAAACACATTTTGTATGTGAGACACTGCTTGGGGAGGAGGCAGATTACACTGAAGTTGTGCAACTTTAAAACTGAAATAATATAATATACACCCTATGTCAGAGAATCTCTCACACTGCTTTGTTGGGGGGAATCTACCAAACAAATAAAACATGCCATTTCTGTGAACAGCAGGGGAGTACTGTTCATTATCAAGTACTGTCTTACTGAAAAGAGGTGTCAAGCCAAAACATTGCTGTAACTGCAAAGCCAATTGGTTGAATTTTGCAGAGTAGTTCCACTGTTCAATAAGTGGAACAAGAGCAAGATGTCTGGCTTGTTAATTGCTGGCTTGTTAAAGTTAATGAGTTGTGGCCTCAGAGGTGGGAATACAATGTTTCTTTCCCATTCACTTTCATGTCCTGCTATCTGAGTCTTAAATCTGAGTGATGACTGTAGTCACTACTTCATGAACATGAGGATTCCTGTCAGCTGCTTTGTGCACTACAATTAAAGCTGTGCATGGGTTATTTCTGACTACTGTACGGGTGCACATGTGCACACCTTAGGGGGAACATAGATCCCTACACTAGCTTTTCAGCTCTGAAATGCCTGTAGTGGCTACTCACAAATATAGAGTGCTGCATGAATTGGCCTAAATTACACTGCCTAATTGGCTCCTTAAATAAGGTACTTCTACCCTGGAACATTTACAGGTGGTGGAAGGAAGCATGCTGTGAGGGTGCCACACCTTCCCCAAACTGCATGTTCCACTCTGCATTGCCCACAAATGTAATTCACAAACTAGGAGGATGCCCTTTTTTCATGGAGATTGAAGTAAGAAAAGCCATTAAGCAGTTAAAATGATTGAATGTTGATGCCATGTTTTTTTTGGGGGGGTGCACTGGATGCCTCACACCAGCAGCACCCTTCTCCAGAAATGTGAATTGCATTTTGAGCAATGCAAAGGTTTTGAGCATGCTATTTGGTTGTTTTTAGAGTTTTGGGAGTTGTGGTACTCCCCTTAGCATGCTCCATGTCACCACTTTTGTAAATTCCTGGGTGGAATCAATATAAGGAGCCGATATAGACCATGTGATTTAAGCCAATTTAGACAGTACTCTATATTTATGAGTAGCCACTGCAAGCATTTCAGAGCTGAGAAGCTAACGTAGGGACTATACCGAAAGGGTCCCACTGTGAAGGGTGGTATAGCTTGCTCACTTTGAATTCCAATCTGAAAACTACGGGACCCCTTTTTCATGGAGTTTAAAGTAAGAAAAGCCATAAGGCAGTTAAAATGATTGAATGTTGACTATATGCCATGTTTTTTTTGGGGTGCACTGGATGCCACACACCAGCAGCACCCTTCTCCAGAAATGTGAATTGCATTTGAGCAATGCAAAGGTTTTGAGCGTGCTGTTTGACTGTTTTGCAGTCAACGATATGCAGCTTTTGAAATGCTGGTTAAATGGATTTCACAGTGTCATACTCTGTTTTTCAGTCTCAGCTGAGCTGGAGTAATGATGTATTCTTAGAACTCTGCAGCTGCATAAGCCACACTTGTCTAGCTGCAAGGGGGATAGCTTTGGAATGTTTGTGAGCCTGTAGAGTGGAATTCTGGGAGGAGGCTTCAGCCTGCAGCAGCTCCTCAGTTTTAGCTCTGACAGAGAGCTACCACTGTTTTGTGGGTAATTTGTTCTCACCCTAGAAGAAGAAAATAGAAGACAGAGATTGAAGTGGTGGAAAATGTTCCAAATGGGCTTTCCTTTTCCCCATCCCAGGAGGGATAGGGATGATCTTCAGGGTTCAGAGGCAATCCCCTCATTATGTCTGTCTAGTGAAACTGCCTGTGACAACTTCAGAATCTGTGAGCACTTTCGTGTTCAGCTCAGGAGGGGCACCTGCATTCCTTGGTGAATTTTCTCTGACAAAGAGACCATGTCACCTAGATGGTTTCTGTTTTTAAAAGTGTCTGCCTACTATGTAGTCTAGAGAAAGAGACTGTCCAAGTACAGAACTTTTAGTCGTGTCTGTTTTTAAAAGTGTCTGCCTACATTGGAGTCTAGAGAAAGAGACTGTCAAGTACAGAACTTTAGTCAGGTAGTATGTTAAGTGTGAAAAACATTTCAAGATAGCATCTACAAATTTTCAGTGAGGGTATTATTAACCAGATGAATGGCTGAGAATAAACTTGGAAGCAAAAGGTGGCAGACCCCCCATCTTGAGTAACCAGTTTACCTCTCCGGGTTCAGTTTAGACACTAGTTCAGTTTTCATTCAGTGCATTTGGCCAGTGCCTGATGGAAATAGTTACCTAGACATGGGTTGGATTTTCTGTGAGCCTGTTAAGTGCTCTTTGATGGTCGAGGTGTCACCAATAACCTCATGAAATATGGAAAGTCTCCTAGTACTGGCTGTGTGAGCCTAGTCAAGAGGAAATGTACCAGTTCTAGCTGTGGGTGCCAATCTCCATTTCAGAACCAGACAGTTTGCTGTGTAATTCAGAACCAGAGTGTTCGCTGTTCAAAACAGACCCTGAATGTTCACTGTGCATGTTCTCTGGACCTCAGTAATCTGCATTACCAGTAGGAGTAGCTTTGTGGGGTCCATCTTTGCTTTGTGATTATTCTCTGTGTATGTGAATAAAAGCCCACTCTAGAATCCCAACCTGGTTTGAACTGTATTGTTATTGCTTCCACTATGTCTGGATTACGGGTGCCCCTGTCCAGAAGTGCAAACCTAGCATAATTGTGAGCAAGTGTTTTCTCCCAGGGACCTAGGTGGATGGCCATGGTAAATGACCCCACCAGGTGTGCCAGGTAATCCACACCTGGTTTGCCTGTGTATGGCAGGCTTAGAAGTAGATGTACTATAAACTGTTTGTGTACATCTTCATCCCTCTTTGGGCACCATGTGGTGAGAGGAGCAGCCTGCTAGTTAAACAAGGGGGCAGTGGGGCTGGTTAGAAAAAGGAGGCACCGCTGTGGATGTGTTTGCATTTGGCAGAAAACAAGAGACGCTTGCTCAGGTTGTAGCTAGTGTTTTGTCTGTCTGGAGTTGGTAGCACAAAATCAGAAGTTTTGTGCATAAGGGATTTGCCCAGAGAAGTGGCATCCGTATGTACCACTGTGTGCCTGCTGTTCATCTGCTGCTGTGATTGTGCCAACATTTACCAAGGAGCTGTAAACCAGATTGTGTGCCCCCTGTCCTGTATCAAAATAGAATGTTTACCAGCTTTAATTTTCAAGTTGTGGCAGGAAAAGTATTGTGAACTGTGGGAAACAAAGAGACAGTTGTGTCCTGAAAGTTTCAAATGCTAGCTGTGTGAACTGTAGGAGTTGTTGGAGAAATAGCCAAGAGAAATGGTTCAGAATGGTGCTCCAGCTGTGAAGTTACAGTTGAAAGAAAAAAAATTGTTTTGCACTTTAAATTTTGCCTGCTCAACAATCACCATGAAGGAGAAGAGCACGAGAAGAGAGAGAGAGAGGCTCATTTGCATGGCATCGAGTGATTGGTGGGACTGAGATCGGTCCGGCCCCTAGCCACCTTCAGAGTGCTGCCCAGTGATTGCGAGGGAGAGAGCAAGTGGTGTGCAAGCTGCTAGCAGGAGCATCGTCACAGTGACTGTGAACATTCTAAAGTTAAAACAGACTTTTCTGTGCTAAATAGGGCTCAACCTGCTTTCCGGATGACTGGGTAGAAAGCGTGGTGTTTCTAGGGACAATCAGTGGGATCGCCAGCCTGTTTCAACCCAGAGGCTTCCAGGATTGGCTTTAGGCCAAACATTTTCTATCAGAACAAGCCAGCTACTGATTCAGTGAGTACTGCTCAGCAAAACAGCTCAAACTGTGTGTGAGTTTTCAAAAGCCAGTTGGATCTGTATGTAAACATTGTGATTGTTTTGCAAAGAAGGACTGTGTAAAGTAATCAAACCCACACAAGAATTCTGAGCAGTACACTATGAGCATGTATTATGGATTCAGCAACAGTGTAATTTTCTGAGCAACTAGAGAGACTGTAAGTTGTATGAGAGGCTGGACAAGCAGGCAATCCTGTTCAAGAAATACTGTGGCTTTATTGATTTTAAGCAAGTAAAACTGATTGAAAGCTAATGGTAAATCCTAGAAAATCACATAGATGTGCTGAGGAAGAAAAGCAGTGTAGTTTGAGTAAAATTTATCAGTGTGCAGTAAATCGGATGCAGTGGCTTGAGTCAGATGCAGATTGTTGATGCTCCAGGAGTGCTGCCACTGCCATTACCAGGTGGGCAGTAATATAAACACAGCAGCAGGGAGCCATTTTGTGAGACTGTTCAAAGTAAAGTGAACTCAGTAATAACAGTGAACCTTTGTGTGTTTATCTACAGTCATGGCTCCAGGACCATCTCGCTACCCGGATCATGCCCAAGCTATGATAGCTGAAGAGGTTACCAAGCTTAAAGAAATAGAGCAATGTTTCTACAGTGGAAGTTTACCTCCTCATGTTGTGATTCCCGGATACCTAGTGAGAGTATGCATAATGTGCCTCTAGGCCAGACGGGGTGTGTTCATGTTTCCTCACTGTTCAGAGTGTTTACAGAAGCAAGATCTGTCCAAGACACCTAAGATTTGTTTGGTTCCCACGTGGGCAAAGCTTCAAGATCCTGCAAGTAGCAGCACTCGGAACTAGGTTGAACCTGTTGGGGGAGGCCCAGCAGAGTGTGGCACAAAGAAAGAGGGTGTAGATTTACTGCCAGAGCAGACTCCTTGAGATGTCTCCATGCCTGTGCCTGTGTGGAGGGAGTATCAGTGGATCCATGGAGAGAGGGTCCTAGTCCTAGCCTCATGGAAGATGATGAGGTTCAAGAAACCTTAGACTGGGAGGTGTCTACCTCTGCACCCAGTGAAAAGTGTATTGTCTTGGGAGTGAGGATGACTGCTCACTCCTGGGCCTGGATCTTAAGTAAGGAAGAGGAGGAAGCTATGTACCTTTACATTGAAGGCCTTAGTCCGCTGCCTGAGCTCTTGCCTCAGAGGAACCAGAAGAAGTTGACTCCACAGCCCTGTCCTCTGAAGGGGTCAAGGACAAGTTCTACATAGTTTTCAGTATGTGACACTAGCAGAACCAGACCTGGCCACCCCAAGCCAGGTCGGGGGTTGCAGACTGATGAAGAGTAGTAAGGAGGAAAGAATGGTTTGTAGGAAGGCAAATGAGATCTATGGAATGTCTTTTCCTATCTTTCCTCTGAGAGTCTGGGAGGAGATGGAGCAAACAGGAGAGCCTGGCTAGTGGAAGATGCAACTAAAGATCTGCATCCAGGTGCAACTCGATATGTCAGAAACAAAGTGATATGAGACAAACTCAAGTTTTGGAATTTGGGCAGGACACTGTAGGTTTTGTGGATGATAAAGGAAACAAGACTTTCCATAATGTGATTGTGAGCACCCAGATGGGGTCACAATCTTTGCACCTGACCCATTGTGGTACTACCTCAATGTTACCATCATCCTGTGAATGTGCCCATGCCTACCAAATGGGAAGCAGAGCAGTGGTAGCCAGTGTCTGCCATCCAGCCATTGCCTACCCATGTTGTTCTGTAAGTCTGGTATTCCAGGATTCAAAAGTGCATCCAGATTCATCAACCTTGCACTGTGCCTTTCCAGTTCCATTGCCTGATCTTTCGGATGAGATGTATCCAGCTGTTCCTTTACTGTTCCAAGGTTTCATCTCTGAGATGACATCAACTCAGCAGTTTCCAGATGTTCATCCTGTTTTCCAGAAGATTTCTGCCCAGCTGTATCTGAAAAATGCTGCCAGGGAGAGTCTTCGGCTGGAGATCCAGGTGATGTCCATTTTTCATTTTTCAAGGGACTGGTAAGTCCAGACTTTTCTTACTTTATTGACATTACAATACACATCCTACATCTGGCAGACTACAGACTGTTGAACTGTCCACAAAGACTCTTCCCCTTTGGGACTATAGTACTTAAGGTACTATGCTTCAACGGTCTATGGCCCAGGAGAGACTCTTTCACAGACTTTTCTTCTGGCACCATTGTTGTCACTAGTGTGGACATTTAGGCCTTCCATCCCCAAAAGGTGTATTGTACATGATGTTGATGTTTTCTATTGTTTTGTACTTTTCTACTTTTCTAAAAATATTTTTGGGATTCTCCAGTGTTTTGATGGTATGAGTTATTGTTGTTGTACTGTGTGTTTTGCAGATTTGGTGTGCTTTTTTTCTTTTTCTCTGTTCAGGTGCTTCCTGGTGAAGAAATAAGAGAAGACAAGAAGAGGATTGAAGGACTTATTGCGTTCCTTTGTGCTTTAAAGTGTTTTTAAATTACAGTGTAGTTGTTAACATGTGTTAACCTTTTTTCTTCCACAGGTGTATTTGTGGGGGTGTGGAGGTGTAATGCTTATCTATAGTGTTAGCTCTGTGGTTGGATTGCAGGTGTCCTGTGCTGGGGAAGGTCTCCTGTTTTTGGTAGGTTTGTTTTGGTTAGATAGGTTTTCCCTAGAGGGCTAGGGGATAGACAGACTAGAAACATACAAACATAGAATTTGACGGCAGATAAGGACCACTTGGCCCACCTAGTCTGCCCATTTTCCTACCTAACAGATAAGCTGCAGATCCTAGTTAACCAACAGCTTACTTCCTCCTACCCCCCCAGGACTGCCTTATGCCTGTCCCATGCATTCTTGAAGTCCCCCCACTGTTCTTGACTCCACGACCTTCTCAGGGAGGCTGTTCCATGCATCCACTACCCTCTTAGTGAAAAAATACTTCCTCAGATTACCTCTGAGCTGTCCCCCCTCTATCTTCAAATTGTGCCCCTTTGTTCTTGCACATCTCTTTTTCTGGAAGATGCTACCCTCTTGGACTTTGTTAATTCCCTTGAGGTACTTGAAAGTTTCTATCATGTCCCCTCTCCTTCTTTCCTCAAGGGTATACATATTAAGCTCCTTTAGTCTTTCTTCGTATGTCTTCTGGTGCAGACCCTGCACCATTTTGGTTGCCCTCCTCTGGACAGCCTCCACTCTCTCTATGTCTTTGTGGACATGGGGTCTCCAGAACTGCACACAGTACTCCAGATGGGGTCTCACCAACTGTCTGTACAGAGGGATAACAACTTCCTGTTTTCTACTATTGATGCCTCTTCCTATGCATCCCAGTATCCCCCCAGCCTTCCTTACTGCCTTCTCACATTGCTTGCCCACCTTTAGGTCATCTGATATAATTACCCCCAGGTCCCTTTCCATTTTACTGTTGTCAGTATCTCACCCCCCATTGTGTACTCTTCCTGGGTTTTTGTTTCCCATGTGCATTACCTTGCACTGAATCTGAGCTGCCATACATTTGACCATTCCTCCAACCTTGCCAAGTCCCTTCTCATCCTTTCCACTCCATCTTGTGTATCAACCCTGTTGCAGATATTTGTGTCATCTGCAAAGAGACATACTTTTCCTTCCAGTTCCTCTGCAATGTCACTTATAAAGACATTAAAAAGGACCGGTCCCAGTACTGAACCCTGTGGTACCCCGCTAGTAACCCTCCTTTGTTCACTGTGTACTCCATTTACTACTACTCTTTGCATCCTGTTGTCTAGCCAATTTTTTATCCAGGCTACCACCTTGGCCTGCAGTAGAGGCTGCAGTGCTGGTCTATTAGGGCAATGCTTTGGACAGTTCTTCCAGAGCAACTGGTTCTCCATAGTAAGATCATAGTGTAGGGGCTGATGCATCAGCCAATGGCCTCTGGGCCCTTAATGTTGTCTGCCTGTGCCTGGCACATGGTAGGGGAGAAGGTAGTGCTGCCTCCCCGTAGTCATCACATAGGGTAGGATGGAATGGTAGGTTATGACTGGGGACAGTCATTTTTTCTGGCTGAAGGTGAGTGCAACCCCCTCATTCCCAGGGGTTAAAAGAATCATGGTTAGAACCAGTGGCAGGCAGGGATAGGAGCTTGTGAAATGCCAGGTAAATGAATTTCACAGTGTCATACTCTGTTTTTCAGTCTCGGCTGCGCTGGAGTGATGATGTAATCTTAGAACTCTCGCATCTGCCTAAGCTACACTTGACTAGCTGCAAGGGTGATAGCTTTGGAATGTTTATGAGTCTGTATAGTGGAGTTCCTGGAGGAGGCTGCAGCATCTCCTCAGTTTTAGCTCTGATAGAGAGCTATCACTGTGTTTTGGGTAGTTTGTTCTTACCCTAGAAGAAGAACATAGAAAACAGAGATTGAAGTGGTGGAAACCGTTCCAAGTGGGCTTTCCTTTGCCCCATCCCAGGAGGGATGGGGCAGTCTTCAGAGTTCAGGGACAATCCCCTCACCCAGTCAGTCTAGTGAAGCTGCCTGTTACAACTTCAGAATCTGCGAGTACTTTTGTGTTCAGCCCAGGAGTGGCACCTGCATTCCTTGGTGAATTTTCTCTAATAAAGACACCTTGTCACCTAGATGGTTTCTGTTTTAAAAGTGTCTGCCTACATTGGAGTCTAGAGAAAGAGACTGTCCAAGTGCATAACTTTTAGTCAGGTAGTATGTTAAGTGAAAACATTTCAAGATTGCATTTACAAGTTTTCTGTGAGGGTGTTATTAACCAGATGAATGGCCGAGTATAAACTTGGAAGCAAAAAGTGGGAGACCCCCATCCCAAGTAACCAGTTTACCTCTCCGGGTTCGGTTTGGGCACCAGTTTAGTTTTCATTCAGTACATTTGGCCAGTGCCTGATGGAAATAGTTACCCAGATGTGGGTTGGGTTTTCTGTAAGCCTGTATGTGCTCTTTGGTGGTAAAGGGTGCCACCAGTAATTCCTCATGAAAAATGGGAACATTTCCTCCTAGTACTGGCCGTGTGAGCGTAGTCAAGAGAAATGTATCAGTTCTGCCATGGGTGCAATCTCTATTTCAGAACCAGAGAGTTTGCTGTTTAATTCAGAACCAGAGTGTTCGCTGTTCAAAACAGAACCTGAATGCTCACTGTGCATGTTCTCTGTACCTCAGTAATCTGCATTACCGTTAGAAGTAGCCTTGTGGAGACCTGTCTTTGCTTTGTGATTCTACTCTATGTATGTGAATAAAAGCCATACTCTAGAATCCCAACCTGGTTTGAACTGTATTGTTATTGCTTCCACTGTGTCTGGATTTACTTGGGTGCCCCTGTCCAGAAGTGCAAACCTAGCATAATTGTGAGCAAATGTTTTCACCCAGGAACCTAGGTTGATGGTCATGTTAAATGGTCCCAGCAGGTGTGAGCCAGGTAGATGCCACACTTGGTTTACCTGTCTGTGTATGGCAGGCTCAGAAGTAGATGTATTGTAAATTGTTTGTGTATACCCCATCCCTGTCTTGGGCACCATGTGGTGAGAAAAACAGCCCTGCTAGTTAAACAAGGAGGGCCGGTGGGGGGTGGTTACCCTGTGTTTAATTCTGTTTTTTCCCCATATTCGAGAAATGGAATGTTTACCATGGAACACAGGGGTTTAAAATTATTCTCAGTTCTACTGGTAGAATGTTCCAAACACACAAAGTCCTTTTCTAAAACCACCAACTCAATTATCTTACTGTCATGAAAGCAAACTATGTTTCCCAATGATCGTGGTAAAGATAGAGAGGATTTTTCACTGTCAGCAAAGAAACAGTTGTGATGAAAACTATAAACAATACTTATTGTTTCCTTACATACATAAACAAATTAGAGAGTGTGAGGGTCAAGAAAAAAACATTTAATTTGTTTCTTTATTTTTTATTTAAGGTAGTTTTATTTTAAGGGCCCAGTTAAAGGGTTTTATCGTGTAAAGGCAGCAGCCATGTTTGTGATGGAAAATCAGTTCTGGTTGTAGGCTGACTGATGGAAGTTAGTTCTGGTTGCAGGAGGACTGATTTACTTATTGTGTGATGTGGTTTAGGACCAGGATGACTGCATATATAGAGAATTACTGTACGGTCAGCTGTTGTCTCATGGCCAGTGTGTGTTCTAGATTTTCCCATGCCATTTTATAAGCTGCAGATAACACATTTTACAACAGAAGTTAAAACAGGTTACAAACAATTTATAAGATCTTGGATAGTCACATTCAGTTGTTGAGAATGTAAAGTGAGAGTTGTGAATGACATTCCAGGGAGCTGCTGGCTGTGCCAGTAATGTAAGGGGAGGCTAATGAGGGGAAGGGGTAACACAGAGGGGGAATCGGATAGGAACAGGTGAGCAGGGGCACAGTTTAATAAGTCATTTAATGGTGTGGAAAAAGGTTGTATTTCTAAGGTATTGGAAAGGTAATGGAGAAGGCAGACATTCCAGGGAACTGGTGGCTGTGCCAATAATGTAATGGGAGGCTAAGGAGGGTAAGTGGTAACATATTAGAGGGGGATTGGATAGGAACAGGGGAGCAGGGGCACAGTTTAATAAGTGTTTTAATGGTGGAAAAAGGTTGGATTTCTAAGGTATTAGGGAGGTGATGGGAGAAGGCAGACATTCCAGGGAACTGGTGGCTGTGCTAATAATGTAACTGGGAGGCCAAAGAGAGAGAAACGGTTAACATGGCGCGGGGTGGGATAGGAACAGTTTAATAAGCCTTAATGGTGTGGAAATAGGTTGCATTTCTTAGGTATTGGGGAGGCGATTCCAAAGCAGAGGTAGGCAATAGGAGAAGGCAGACTGACCAGCAGTAAAGTGGGGAAGGGGAATTGAGAAAGAGTGCGAGTCCCAGAAGTGCAACACGTAGGAGGGGTAGGTAGCAGGGGAAAGAACTGGGGAGATGTAGAGGGGTAAGTAACCCAAACCAGAATTTGGCAGTGAAAGACAAAGAGTGGAGATGCCTCCTGTGGGAATGAGATGAGATGGAAAGAGTGGAGTAGAGGGAGCAGTGCTGGGTGTGGGTCAGGGAACTGATCGAGTAGAGGGAGCAGTGGTGGGTATGGGTCATGGCACTGGTGGAGTAGAGGGAGCAGTTGTGGGTATGGGTCAGGGCACTGGTGGAGTACAGAGAGCAGTGGAGGATACAGACTGGGGCACTGATGGAGTAGAGGGAGCAATGATGGGTATGGATTTGGGGCACTGGTGGAGTAGAGGGAGCAGTGGTGGGTATGGGTCAGGGCACTGGTGGAGTAAAGGGAGCAGTGGAGGGTACAGACTGGGGCACTGATGGAGTAGAGGGAGCAATGATGGGTATGGATTGGGGCACTGGTGGAGTAGAGGGAGCAGTGGTGGGTATGGGTCAGGCACTGGTGACAGAATGGCAGAAGGAGTTTAATAGGCTATTAAGTTTGGAGAGCTAGGTAGCAGGGACCGTGCCATAGACTATATCTGTGTAATCGAATCTTGGGAGTATAATTTTGTGACCAGCATACCTAGAGTGGGGAAGGTGAGAGTCTCTTTGTTTTGATTAAAGGATGCTGTGCTTGGGTGGAATTTGGATAATATGGCATCAGTAATGGATGGAGAAATGAAGGTGGTTGTCAAGCCAGACCCCAAGGTATTTGAAGGTTGGAAGTGAATCAACGGGGTGCTTTCCTGGTGATGGGGAATCTAGCAAGTTTTTCTGCTGATCCAAAAGGCATTGAAACCATTTTCTTGATGTTTACTATTAAGTCATTGGCTTGAAGCAGGCTCAGACATTACTGAAGTTTTGTCTGTATATCAGCTGGGAAGGCACGGAGGCAAAGATGACAGTATCATCCATGTACATATACTTGAGTGTTTGCAGGTGGAGGTGAGATCATTAATGAAAAGAGAGAATAGGATAGGGCCTAGGACTGATCCTTGGGAAACACCAGCAAGGCTAGGAGAGAGATGGAGGAGGAGGAGGAGGAGGAAGATGAGGAGTAGCTCATTAGAACTGACTGCTGTCTATCCAGGAGGTGAGATCTAAACCAAGCTGAGGCAGAGGTTGCCTAACCAACTGTTGTGTGTAGCTTTTAGCAGGAAGGATGTTGACAGAATCAAAGGCCTTTACCAGGTCAATGAAGACTGCAACAGCACTATGACCTCAGTCCATGAATGAGAGATGGGACTGGTGGCTTGCAGAAGGAAGAATATAGTGGAGTGATATTTCTTGAATACCAACTGGAAGGGGGAGAGAACTCCAGATGAGGTTTGGAGATCTTGAGAGTCTCGAATAGACAAGGGACTGATTACCTGTCGCTTGGCAAGTGAATGGAGAAAAAAAAGGGCCAGAAATTTCCAGGCAACGTTGAATCATCCCCTTTGTGGAGGGGTAATAATTTGTTAGTTTTCCAGTTTTTAGGTACTGTGCTAGCGGAGGAGAAGAAGACAGCATTAAAAACATCTCTGTAATTTGGCCATCCCTGATTATTGAAACTGTTATGGTATTTTATTGTTTTTATTTAATTGAGATAACTATTTGTGTTTTTATTGTACAGGTGCCTTGGTTTGAAAGGCACCTTTTATAAATAAAGATGAATTGAATTAAAAAAAAGATACTGAGGAGATGTGCAAGTGGAATAGCTATAGCTGGAGCAGATACTGTATGTAAAGTAGCTAAGAGTGAATACTGTCAGGGCAGAACTTGGTTAGGTCAAATAAATTCAGTGCCCAGAGAACTTCCTGAGGAGCAACTGGTGGAAAGAAGTAGCCTGTTGGGTATGGGTGAAGGTAAGCAGCACAGGGAGGAGGGTGAGGGTGGCTGGGGAGATCACAGGTGATGAAAAACTTGTTAAAGTTTTCCACCACAAAGGAAAGAGCAGAGACTGGAGAACCATTAGTCTACAATTGGGGAGTATGCTTGAGGGTCTATGAGGGAGTGGATAACTTTCCAGAAGGAGGCAGGTGAGTTGGAGTTAGTGTGCAGATGTCTTTTAAAGTAGTAGGATTTGGCAGGATGAATGGATTTAATGCAAGCAGCCTTGAGGGTTTTTGTAGTGTTGTAAGTGGGAGGGTGAGTGGAAGGATTTAAAGTGAGCCTATGCTCTATTCCTTAATTTGCACATGGAAAGGAGGTCTGCTATTATCCAGAGATAGTGATGTCATTTGACTCTGACTTTTTCAAAGGGGTCTGACTCTCCCAGATCTGTGTGAGGGTGGTGATGAAGTGGTCGAGACAAGAATTGGCATCAGTGGTGGATGACTGGTGACCAGTTAATCACTGCTATGTCATGAAGGAGAGTGGTGGATTTTAGGGTTTGAAGCAATCAGACACAGATGTACTTGGGGGGCTAGATGTGGGAAGTGTACCTGTCTTATGTGGTGGTTGCAAAGGGCATCTGAAAGGATGCTAATAGCATCGGTGCAATTGGGTGCGATGCGAGAATCCAGTCAGTAAGGGAGTGTGGGTTGTAGTGGGTGGATTCAAATAGCAGCTGGATGAGGTTAATGGACTCAATCTTGAGGATGGAAGGCAGTGAGAAGGGGGAGAGACAATTTAAGTTGAAATCACCCATCATGACACGCTCGCCATCTGACACGAGGGAGACTGTTGAGTATATACTTGTAATGAGGGAGTCAGGGGCATGTCTGGGGTGGCATAGAGAACACTGATGTTGATAAGGATGCAGGAGGGCAGGGATAGGAGGGCAATGAGAAGTTCATGGGCACCAAGACAAGATTCATAAAAGGAGATGGAGTGGAAGATGTAGAAGGTGACACCATGGCCTTGCTTTCCGCAGTCCTAGCAAAATAGGGTGAAATTAGGGATTACAAGAGAGAAGTCAGGGATCCTGGCAGACAGTCAGATTCTCTTATATCACCAGATTGACATTACTTTGATCTGTGGCCTGATCCTGCTTCTCAGAAACAGTTTAACCCAGTTGGAGGTCTTGGATGCAGTTTAGATGTACACTGTTCTTTGTTCACGTGGCATACTTTGCTAGCTACAGACATATCTCTAACCTTCCCTTTGTTGGGAAGGTGATTGAGAAAGTAGTTGTGTTGCAACTGGAGAACCATCTTACCATCCACAGTGTCTATAATCCTCTCCAGTCTGGTTTCTGGAAAAGACATAGTATTGAGACTGCTCTGGTTCAGGTGCTCAGTGATCTCCTGTAGGTGAGAGATTAGAAGCACTGTTCCATCTTGGTGCTTCTAGATCTCTCTTCAGCATTTGATGCTGTGGACCATAGGGTGCTGCTTGAGTGCCTGAGGGTTATGTGTTGCCTGGCTGGTCCAGTTCTCAGATGGTTTCAATCTTTCCTGGCCGGCAGATCTCAGAGGGTGGTGTCAGGTTTTTTTTCCTCTGATACATTCCCTTTGCTGTGCAGGGTTTCCCAGGGCTCAGTGCTGTCCCCCGTGTTGTTTGTTGTGTACATGCTGCCTCTGGAGTCATTGTAAGATGATATGGGCTGAGGTTTCACTGCTATGCTGATGATACACAGCTCTATCTGTCTTTTGCACCCGACCAGGATAGTGCGATCTCAATGTTTAACAGCGGTCTAGCAGAAATCCATGACTGGATGGAATCCAGCTGGCTAAAACTGAATTCTGGAAAGACTGAGGTGTTAGTGGTGGATCTGGGTCACTGGATAGAGAGGTCGGCAGTGAGTTTAGCCTCTGGTCTATGGCTTGAGGGTGTACAGCTGTCTTTCTCTGAACAGATGCGTGACCTGGGGCTAGTTCTTAATGATGGACTAACACTGCATTCACAGGTGTCACAGTAGTCAAGTCTTCCTTTTAACATTTTAGGAATATCACCAGTATCGGGCACCTTATCCCATCCGGTGATCTTCCTACACTGATCCACACCTGTGTGACCTCACACCTGGACTACTGCAACTGGGGCTTCCAGGGGTTGATATCCACCACTTGCAGCTGGTGCAGAACACTGCAGCACGGTTATTGACTAGGACTTGTTCAAGTCACATTACTCCCGTGCTGCATGAACTGCACTGGCTCCCTGTACAGTGGCAGATCACCTTCAAAGTCAGGTTTCTGACCTATAAAGTCCTGCACGGACTGGGTCTGAACTATCTGCAAGAGCTCCTGACTCCCTACAGCCCTGGCTGGCCTCTCCATTCAACTGATGAGGGTTGTTAAAGGTTCCCAGGGTGCGGTTGAAAACATGGGACCCTGGCTTGTATGTTCAGTGCCTCATCCCTGTGGAACACTACCTCATCAGATTAGAGAGTGCGGGACTGTGGAGAGCTTTAAAGCAGGCCTAAAAACGTACTTGTTCAAGCAAGCATTCTGTATGTAATTTATGGTATCTTCGTTAATTTTAATCTGTTTAATCTAAATTATATTGTATTAATTCTAGACTGTTATTTTGTTTTATGATGTTTTTACTTATGTACAGCACTTTGATTTCCAGAATTGCACTTAAGAAATAAAGCATTATTATTATTATAATTAATATATATATATTGCAATGTTGTCTTTATTTCACAGAAGGGGAGCAAATGGTCTGGGACAAATGTCAGATGCCTTCTTCACTGTACATTTTAACTAGCAGCAGGTGAGGCTGAAGTTAAAAGGACCCCCAAGGCACTGAAACAAGCGTAGGGACCTAGTTAGCATGCCACCAACTAAGGGTAGGAGACAAAGCAGAAATCATGGTAAGGAACCAAATCATAAAATGTGATGGCAGAAAAGAACCTCATGGCCCATCTGGTCTGTCCCTTACTCCACTAGCCCAACCTACCGTAACTTAAGGCACCCCTTCCCCTTAGCCCCATGTGTCAGTCCTAAGTGGTATTGAATCCCTCTACGGCCTCTGAGTTCACCACCTCCTCCTAAATAATAATAAACTTTATTTATAAAGCACACTACTAGAAACCAAAGTGCTGTACAACAATAAAATAGTAACAATATTAGAACAATAAATTAATAACAATCCATAAAATGCTGACAATACAGAGTATAAGTAAATTAAAAAGAGTACTCACTAAATGCTTGTTCGAGCAAGTGAGTTTTTAAAGCTGCCTTAAAGCTCTTCACGGTCCTCCACTCTTGAATCTGATGAAATAGAGAGTTCCATAGGGACAGGGCACTGAACATAAAAGCATGGGCCCCAGATGTTTTCAACCGCACCCTGGGAACCTCTAACAACCCTTGTCAATTGAATGGAGAGGCTGGTCAGGGATGTGGGGAGTCAAGAGCTATTGCAGATAGCTTGGACCCAGTCCTTGCAGGGTTTTATAGGTCAGAAGCCTGACCTTGAAGGTGATCCACTACTGTATAGGCAACCAGAGCAGTTTGCACATCACAGGGGTGACATGACTCAAACGAGAAGTCCCTGTCAGCAACCATACTGCAGCATTCTGCAACAGATGTGAATCACAGAAAGCTGCAGGTAGAGGGAGTTACAGTAGTCTAGGTGCAAAGTCACAAAGGTGTGGATCAATGTTGGAAGGTCACTGGATGGAAAAAGTTGCTTAATCCTAGCGATGTTCCTAAGATGGCAAAAGGAAGTCTGGACAACTGCCGACACCTGTGAATACAGTGTCAGTACATTGTCAAGAACCACACCCAGGTCATGCATCTGTTCAAAGGAAGGCAGCTGGGCACCTCCGAGTCAAAGTCCAGAAGGTAGCCGTGCTACCGACCTCTCTATCTAGTGATACGGATCCACCACCAACACCTCAGTCTTCTCAAAATTCAACTTCAGTCAGCTAGATTTCAGCCAGTCATGGATTTCTGCCAGTCAGCTGGGAATAGATTTTTCCATCGCAGCATCGAGGGATAATGAAGACCGAAGTCTAGAAAACTTGAGAACAAGTTTCAGATGAACCTAAGAGTTAGGATCCAGTCTAAAATGCAGAGCGCTAAGGAGGGAACCTAAGCTTCCAAGCGGTAAGGAAGATCTGGCGTCATGGGGCAGAGCCGAGAGTTTTACCACCCGGGTCGGTGGGAGGAGCCAGCTTGAAGACCTTCCGCCAAGATTTAAAGTGGCAAGAAACCTGCCAGACAGTGTGGATGAACAACATATCCATGTCCCTAGAAAATATATTTACCATTTATTTATAAAAAAGTACAGCATACATCCATCACTTGAAGCTGTAAATGGTAAATGCCGTTGGAAGCTGTACACACCAAACAGACTAAAAATTTTCACCCAGCTAGTTAATATATTTTATCCATTTACATGTGCTGCTGATTTGTGGGTGTTCAGTGTATCTTTTTGTTTTGGACTCAGCAATATGTAGAGAACCACAGATCTAGTGAAGTATCCGTTACATCCATGGATGTAATGGATACTTTACTTTCTGCTTCTCTCATCCACTTCTTCTAAATAATTGCTATGCTAGCAGGAAACACTTTGTTGTTTTTTCTGTTTCATTCTAATTTCAGCTAAGGGTTAAAATGGTGTACACGCATCACCCTTGGCAGTCTTAATTTTCACACACTATCTCTTTATCCCTAAGAACTAATCCTCTGTCTCAGCATACCACTAGCTTTTCTACCCAAGTCAATTAGTAACACTATGGCGAAGTATAGTCTGCTATGGGCACTCCTGTCATTTGTCCTTTTACTCAGCCTGGATACTGCCACATGGGCCTCCATGTAACCAAATGGAAAGACTCTCAGAGGCTTACCACAACTATAGTTTTCTAACTTGATTGCAGAGACTAAGCCTGATCTTCAACCTAACCATATCCTCCTTGTTAGAGGCAGCTTCTATTATCCTCTACATGCCAGGAGGAAGCTGCCATTGAGACATGCTTTCACCCTAACCTGCCACTGTGCAAGGCTTTGGTTCCTAGCCATGATTATTATTCTGTTATCTGGGAACGTCAAACTAAATCCAGGTCCACCTACCTGTTTCTTTTCCCTAAATGAGTTATCTGGCATGTCCAAGAAAGGATTATTAATTGCCCATATCAATATCAGAAGTCTTACTTGTCACCATGCGGAACATGAGGCCTGGGTGAAACTCTATAATCCTGATGTGCTCTGTCTCATAGAAACTTGGCTAAAACCCAGTATACCTAATGACGTGCTCCTTGCCTAACTATTCCCTGTTCCAGCGGGATAGATCCTCATCCAAGCATGGAGGTGGAGTTGCCATATTCTTCAAAAACCACCTCAACATCTCTATTGTCCCAACATCTGCCTCTCCTGCAGTGTGCAAATTCATACAGGCAACTATTGTTTTGGGGGAAAAGAAGCTTCATATTATCTGTGACTATAATCCCCCTGTTGGGGGAATAGTAGGTCTTCAAGAACTCCTTGACATCACCTCCCACACTGTAAATCATAATGAGGCTGTCATCCTAGGTGATCTAAACCTCAGTTGGTTAAGGTCAGCTCAAATATCCTTGCAATCACTCACGCTTAGTTGTAATTTTCACCAGTTGATCTCTGAAGCAACTAGAGCCATGTCAGTAAGTTTGACCTCAGTGGTAGGGAAAATGATGGAATCACTTCTGAAAGAAAGAATTGTTGAGTACCTAGAGGCCAGCGGGGCACAGGATCCAAAGCAGCCTGGATTTACAGCAGGAAGGTCATGTCAGATGAATCTAACTTTTTTTTTTTATAATTTTATATTTTATTCTTTTACCACCAAGCTACCTGCCGCCTGATGTTCGTATCAGCCCGGTCACGGGCAGCCGGCTTCTGCAACCCCAAATCAGCCACAAACCCTCCAATACCCAGTGGCTTACCCCCCACGGTGGGGCTGCGGCACTCTCCGTTGCATGCCGCAGGATCTGGGATAGGTCAGAGGGCTGGCCTGTGGAGCATATCGAAGCCACGGCAAGCTTCATTCACAGCGGCAGGCAGCTTTCCCCTTTTTCCATTTTTCTGGGGAGGCGGGGTCATGCAATGACACCAGCATCTGCCCCACCTCCAATGCATTGCCGAGTGCTGGCAGCTGTGCGACTCCTGGCCTCTGCCAGGGGTCAGCAAGGCTCCGGATGCTTCCTCTCCCACCCCCCGGAGAAGGAGAGCAGTCCCTAGGATGCCCCATCCTTCTCCCCCCAGCCGGCCCTCCAGCGACCCTGGTCTGTTCCCGAACCTGGGTTGCCGGCGTCGCATGCGGAAATCCAACTGCTGCGCCGACAGGCCGGCCTAACTGATTTCTTTGACTGGGTGACCAAAGTAATAGACCAGGGAGGGCCGAGATATGGCCTACCTAGACTTTAGCAAGGCATTTGACACAGTCCCGCACAAAAGATTATTAATCAAGTTAGCCAACCTGGGAGTGGGTCCCAGGGTGGTAGCCTGGGTAGCAAACTGGCTGCACAACAGGACACAGAAGGTAATAGTGAAAGGAACACATTCTGAAGAAAGGGGGTTTCTAGTGGAGTACCACAGGGCACAGTACTGGGTCCAGTCCTCTTTAACATCTTTATAGGTGACATTGCAGAGGGTCTGGAGGGTAAGGTATGTCTCTTTGCAGATGACACAAAGATCTGTAACAGAGTTGATGCGCAAGAGGGGGTAGAAAAAATGAGAAGGGACTTGACAAGGTTGGAGGAATGGTCAGACATATGGCAACTTAGATTCAATGCAAAGAAGTGCAAAGTAATGCACCTGGGGAACAAAAACCCAGAAGAGTACACAATAGCAGGGGAGGTACTAATGACAAAAATGGAAAGGGACCTGGGGTAGTTATATCAGATGACCTAAACCTAAAGATGGGCAAGCAATGTGAGAAGGCAGTAGGGAGGGCTGGGGCGATACTGTGATGCACAGGGAGAGGCATCACCAGCAGAAAACAGGAAGTTGCTATTCCTATGTATAGACAGTTGGTGAGACCCCATCTGGAGTACTGTGTGCAGTTCTGGAGACCCCATCTCAGTAAAGATATATAAGATAGAGGCTGCCAGAGGAGGGCAACCAAAATGATGCAAGGTCTTCAACAGAAGACATACAAAGAGAGACTAAAGGAGCTTAATATGTATACCCTCGAGGAAAAGAAGGGAGAGAGGGAGACATATTAGAAACTTTTAAGTACCTCAAGGGAATTAACAAAGTCCAAGAGGGTAGCATCTTACAGAAAAAGAGATGTGCAAGAACAAAGGGGCACAATTTGAATATAGAGAGGGTACAGCTCAGAGGTAATGTGAGGAAACATTTTTCATGAAGACAGTTGTGGATGCTTGAAATAGTCTTCCTGAGGAGATCATGGAGTCAAAAACAGTGGGGGAATTCAAGAATGCATGAGACAGACATAAGGTAATTGTTGTGGGGGGTAGGAGGAAGTAGGCTTTGATTAACTAGGATCTGCAGCTTAACCATTAGGTAGGGATATGGGCAGACTAGGTGGGCCAAATGGTCCTTATCTGCCATCAAATTCTATGTTTCTATGTCCGGAGTCCAGAGATGTGCCTTCCAGTGGTGAATCTACAACAAGTAGATTTATATTGCCTGCCACACAGAGGCAGGCTGCTGTAATGCAGACAGCTGCACTGCAGCCTGCCCAACTTGGCAGTCCAGTGTACCCACTTCTCCACCTGTATCTCTGGAAAAATGCAGCTCCCTGCAGTGATAAGTGATGAAAACAGTCCCCCTCCATCCGCACCTTCATTACAATGCTGCTTTCTGTGGTGATAAAGTGAAATGAACAGAACCCCCCACTCCAAGCTGAACGCACCAGTGCCAGCAGTCCAAATGACCCCGTAGCTCAGTAGACCACCCACCCCTTCCCCCTAACCACCCTGATCCCCCATCCAAGCAAATTTCCACCATCAGTGGGCAGCTCAACCCACCCTTATACTGCCATGGTTGCCTGCTGATAGAGCTGTTTGTGAATGACAGTTACTGTACATCCTGAAGCCCATTGGTGGACCCCATCGACTAATGGGCTTGCAGGGTGTAATATATACTGTTATTCACAAAGTTTCTCATGTTGCTCCTGACCCATCCCCCTCTGTCTTCAAATTGTACTTTGTTTTTCTACATCAGTTCTTCTGAAAGATGCTCAGATACAAGAGTGCCTGACTGTGGAAGCTTTAAAGAGCCCCTGAAGGCTTTAGGAAAACTTTGAGAAAATTGAAATATCTATTCATCTCTATCCAATTTCTTTATTACTTCATATATTTTCAATAATTCATTCCCCATTTTCTTTATTACTGAAAACAGTTGCATGAAAACAGTATTCCAGTCCCCTAGACTATATCTACTTTGGCTGATTCTCTACACATGACAGCAACATATTTTGATTACAGGTGTAGGCAGGCAGCTAGTGCTAAAATGGTAGAGATACTGTATTCATGCAAATACTCTTAGTAATATGGAACTGAGGGTGAGAATTACAGAATATTATACAATAGCAAGAAAGAATCCTGCTCCTGATTGGTCAGTTGGCCATCACAACAGGGATGTTATCCTGGCATAACATCCCTCCTGATCAACTAGAAGATGATAGGCTAGAGCATTGTTTGCATCTTTTCTTAAAAAAAATATTTTTAATCACTAAACAAAATTCTTTAAAATTATTTTTTTCTGTATAAAACAATGAACCATTGTATAATAGGAATAATGTCCTCCAGGGTGGGTGTTATGCTGGGATAACATCCCTTCTCGGGTGGTGGACGCCCTTGGCCAGTGGCCTCGGGCCCAACCACCTGAGGTGGGATGTTATCCCAGCATAACACCCACCCTGTCAGGCATTATTCCTTGAATATATAAAATATAAGCTGAGTTTATGCCTGAATATTACATTTTTTTTAAAGTTGTCTCAAGTGTGTCAGGAGCTTTTTAAGTCTTCTTTGAAATCACATTTATTTGAGCTTGCTTTTGACTGTTTTGTGTGTAATGTTGTTTAGTAGTGATTGTTTTTACTGTTTTATTGTTTTAATTGTAAAGGTGCTATGATCTTTTGGAATAGCACCTGTTTTATAAATAAAATGAATTGAACTGAATTACCCTCTTGGACTTTGTTGATTCCCTTGAGGTACTCAAATGTTTCTATTATACCCCCCCCCATCTCTCCTCTAAAGTATATATATTGAGTGAGAATTAAGGTTTTCTCATTTAACTAGCCCCCCAACTGCTACCTGCATATTGGCAGGGCCCACATAATTATGCCAATTTTAAGCTGATGCACCATATAAAGGTAAGCCATTTTTCACAGTCTTCGTGTTCACGCGCTCCTTCACAATTTACTTGTTTCCAATCACAACTGCATGACAAAACCATATGCTTGTTCTGTGACAAAGGATTAGGTAAGACCAATGCTTTACACATAGTTTCTTCAGACTGAGCTGGGAATGAATTTCAGTATGCAGTGGAAAGTAGTGGAAATGATAAATTTACTGTAAAACTCAGGGCTGCCATTAGCCCTACAGATACCTGTGCCATTCATGACCAGCACTATTTAGTGTAAAACTCAGGGCTGCCATTAGCCCTACAGATACCCGTGCCATTGATGTGCAGCACTATTTACTGTAAAACTCAGGGCTGCCATTAGCCCTACAGATACCCGTGCCATTGATGTCCAGCACTATTTACTGTAAAACTCAGGGCTGCCATTAGCCCTACAGATACCGTGCCATTGATGTCCAGCACTATTTACTGTAAAACTCAGGTTGCCATTAGCCCTACAGATACCTGTACCATTGATGTCCAGCACTATTTACTATAAAACTCAGGGCTGCCATTAGCCCTACAGATGCTCACACTATTGACGTCCAGCACTATTTGCATTGCTGGGCCACTCATGTTCTCCGTAGACCAAAGGTTGATGACACAGAAGTAGGTGAAAATACAGCAGGTATAGGGCAGCATATATTTACAATGATGCACGACAGGGTGTGTGACGTGCTGGGATAATGTCATGCTTTGGGAGGATGAAGCATAAGGCCCCAGGCCGAGGTTGTGGGGTCTAAAACTGTGGGAAAATTCAAGAATGCATGGGATAGACATAAGGAAATACTTTTGAGGGGGGGGTTGGAAGAAATTGGCTATTGGTTAACTAGGATCTGTAGCTTATCCAGTAGGTAGGGAAATGGGCAGACTAGGTGGGTCAGGTGGTCCTTATCTGACTTCAAAGTCTATGTTTCTATATTTTCTGGCCTATACAGAATGTGTTCTAGAGAACAAGGGATGGGAGGGTCTCGGCACCCAACTAAGGATCTAGGTTCGAGCAGACTCGATAGACCGTAAGGCCTAATCTGCTGGCAAATAGTATGTTAGTATGTATGTTAGTATTCCACTAGCTGTTGAAAGGAGGCTGGTGCATTCTTCATCCTGAACATCATTATTCAAAACTCAAATAAGCCAAACTGAGTAATCCCACTGATATCCTCTTTGTTCTTTACACTGACAAAATCCCTTGAAATGAGAGTCACCTATTCCTTTTCCTATCAACCTATCCTTTTGAAATTGCCAGAATCTTTTCTTCCTGGTGCCCCAGACAATGTCTTCCCCAGCTACATCTTTTTAAGTACATCAAAGTTCAAGACTTGTACATACATCAGTCTCCCTGGATCATCAGTTTACTGGGTGTGATCCTTGTACTGTATATCCTGCATTCACGGTGGAATTGCTGACAGTCTTTCCTTCCTTGCTCCAACTGCACATTCTACCATTTGTGTGCTACCCAGCTCAGCTGTCCATTTCTTACGAACATACGAAATTTGCCAGCAGATAAAGGCCTAGAGGTCTATCAAGTCTGCTCGAATGTGCAGCTAGCACCCCTTATTCTGCAGCTGTCCCTCCCTTCCACCCTTCCCCTTCATTAATCCTCCCCCTTGTCCTGTCCCATCCTCATTTGAAGCAGTCCACTGTTCTACTGCATACCACTTCAGCAAGTAACGCATTCCACCCAGCCACCACCTTCTCTGTAAAAAGTGTCTCCTCATCTCCTCCTGAACCTTCCTCGCCCCAGTCTCATATCATGGCCCCTGATGGCCCTCCCTCCCTTACTTTGAACAGCCCTCTGTACCCATCTTGTTTATTCCTTTCATGTATTTAAAGGTTTCAATCATGTCACCCTGTCTCTCCTCTCCTCCAGTGAGTACATGTTCAACTCCTTCAACCTCCTCTCGTATGAAAAGTTCCCCAGCCCATTGATCATCTTTGTCACTCTGCGCTGCACCCCCTCCAGTAACTTAATGTCCATCTTCAGATACGGATGCCAGTACTGCACGCAGTACTCCAGGTGTGGTCTAACTAATGACCTGTACAGTGGCAGAATCATCTCATCCCTCCTTGAGGATATACCCCTTGCAATACAGCCCAGCATTTTGTTGGCCTTTGCAGCTGGCTTCCTACATTGTGCAGAGTTGTTCATTGACCCTGTAATGAGCACACCCAGATCCTTCTCCTCCTCTGTCTGGGCTAGCTGCACTCCCCCAGCTGGTAACTCCTCCTTGGGTTCTTCATCCCAAAATGCAGCACCTTGCACTTTTTGGCATTAAAGCCCAGTTGCCAGGTGTCTTTCTTGGTGAAACTGTGCACCTAACTTCTGAACATTGTGACCCCCTGCACTACCTGTCTCTCATACCCCTTTCCTTTAATTTGAGTCCCCCAGATATGACTGAGTGAAATTAGCAAATTCCAATGTTATGAAATTTTCATGAAATTCCAAAATTTTTACAAATACTCATGGAATTCAGCTTTAAGTACAGATGTTATTTTGCAATTTCTGGCAGGAAGCAATTAATAAAAGGAACCCACAAAATCTCCTTGTAAGGTCCAAGAATCTGCCATATTTAATGGCATTATATTTTCTAGTTTTAAAGTTTCATGGGCAAGATTCACAAAGCTTTGTAAGGTGCAAACCCAGTTTGCACGGAGGAAACTGGGCTTTGTGAATAGTTAGTATTCACAAAGCCGAGTTAGCCCCTGCAAACTGGGTTTGCACCTGGATAAAATAGTAAGGGGGGCCACAGTGCTAATGAAGAAGGGATGGGGACCTAAATATCCCCACAATCCTATTGACTAGGGCTTTGCTCCAAATAAGGGCTTTTGCAAAGTTTCTTGCATGGAGCAAATTACTGCTGACAAAAACCTGATGGTAATCCCTGCAACCCTAGTGACTGGCAGAGGTCCTGTAAACCATCCCCCTCCCTGGTCCCCAATCTCCAACCCAATATGTGGAAATACTGTTTTCATGGTGTAATGGGCCCTCCCCCTCCCTGGTGTCCTGATCTCCCACCCAGTTCCACATGCAATGGAGACATTTATCAGCTGTCGGCACAGCAATGACACAACACAGCCAACTGGTGCTGTGCCATCGCTGGGGGAACTGGTTTTTTCTATGGGGGACACCCCCTGCACTTCAGATTTCTAACAGGGGTGCCAAACATCCCTGTGGCAACAGTGTCGGGAAACCCACAGACCATCACAGCAAACTGCCAAAAATGTTGCTGTGATGGTCTTCATAGTGTTCCCATTGCTGTGCTAATGTGATACCTTCCCACCAATTTTCTGTAATATTGTGTCCTTCCCCAGTCCCAATATTGATAAATCCCTTTTCCATAGTGTAGCACCCTCCTCCATCACTGATTGGCATCAATCGCCTTCCCCAGCAAGACAAACACCCAGTCCCCGGTAGTGTTTTTATTTTAGTATTTTATTATTTTTGGTACCAGGTAAGTCCCATTAGGCACAAGTGCCTGTTTTGAGGGGTGACCAGGAGCACTGGGGTCATTAAGTGACTTGCTCAGTCTCACAGTATACAAATGGAGGTTGCAGGAATCAAACCCAGGTCTGATGGATTTTGCAATTTCATTCACAGCTCATTACTCTAACCTCTAAGCTACACTGCCAGCCCAGTTAGTCACTCCAACTCTCCACTCCCTACAGGTAATCACCCTCCAAAGCACAACTGCTGGTCAGCAAGCAGCTCAGCCCTCCTTATGCCTCCATGGCTGCCCGCTGACAGAACTGTCAATGACAGCATACAAGTCGATTAGCTGATACTGTCAAAGCCCTCCATAAGATTGCACATGATCAGGTCAGACTGGTCTATAACTACCTGGATCATCCTCCGAATTGCTCTAATGGAGGGGCACTGCATGCCTCCATTCTCAGTTCTGCAGTGTCTCACCTGACTACAGTACGCTATTGAACAGGCCCACCAGTGGCCCTGTGATCACCTCCAACAGTTCCCTCAGTAAGCTTGGGTGTATGCCATCAGGGCCTGGTGGTTTTTCTGCCTTCAATACTAGCAGCCCTTCCCTCACTCTTATCTTCCTCGACCACCTTATCCATGCTTTCCCACTCCTTTTCTTCCCTGTGTGTACCAGTCTGTCTTTCTCCCTGGTGAAGATGGAATAGAAGTATTTGTACAGTACCTCTACTTTCCCCCATTCTGTTTTACCCACCCATCCCCGTTCCAAAGCCCAGTAATCCCAGCCTTTTTGTATTGTTTCCCATTTATGTAGAGAAAAAAGTTCTTCTTTTCCCACTTGATTCCCCCAGTTGTCTACAGTGCCTTAGCCTACTGGCTGCTTTAGTTGTTACACTAACCAACCTTAGGTACTGCTTCCTATTCTCCTTTCTACCTTTCTGAATTTTCTACAGCATAATCATTTATTCCTTACTGCCTGTGCAACCTCAGTACTTAAAGTGTGGAAGCTAAACTGCATTTTAAATGTCAGTCATGCAGTAATGCAGTGAGTCATTAGGTGTGCAAAAAGGAACAGCATGTCAAAATGACATACCAGTGTAGAGTTAAGGCAGATTTCATGGGAGGATTGCCCTGCAGACAGCAGCACTGTTTACATTCTGAAAGCAATCCCATGATGGAAAGTGAAGGCACTGTGATGTCATACCAGGTAGTCAGCCAGCTGCTATAAAGCACTATTTAAAGCAGAGAGAACAGCAGAGGGGCAGGGGAATCAGTAAAAGGACCACAGAAAACCCACACCGCAGGCTAGTCGTGTGTTGAACTGTAGTCTGAAGCCATCCGCAGATACAGAAATGGGAACGGCATCCTGACTGACAAATATTAGCATCCATGGCCCCGGGCAACACAGCTCCTTCCTCCAACAGTGCAATTAGTCAGAGGGCATCATTGTGTGGGAGAGACTGAGCTGTAATAAGAAGACTGTGAGGTCTCAGAAAGGAGCCCCCCACACCCCCAACAGGGCGGAAGCAGAGGTGTACCACAGGCAGAGAAGAGTGCTGCAGATTAGGGACCAGTCCTGAGGCGTGACACCCAGTAGTCACATGCAGCGCACTGTGAGCAACACACACCAATAGCAGTGCACTGACAAGTAGCCTAACCTGCCACACACAACATACTGTGTGGACCAAAGTGGCAACAGAAGGTAGTGCTACACTGCAACTATTTATTTTATTTAGTTTTTGTTTACCGGGTAAGTACACTAGCCAACACAATAATTATTTTCAGGTACGACCTGGGAGAGCACAACATAAAATAAGACAGGTACAAAACATTTCCATTTTTAACATGGGAGGAAGTGAACAGAAGTTTTAGGCAACGGTACATAATGTAAAAACATTTTAACACAACAGAGTTAATAGGTAGCATTTCAGGTTTTAACGTGGTGAGAAACGGATACCAGGGTTTAAATAGGAGGGAAACAAACATCCATAGGCCATGGTGGGCAGGGCAAGTAGCAATTGTATGGGGTAAACAAGGATAGGTCAAAGCAAATTACAGTTTTGCAGAGATTTTGTGTAAAAGGTCAAACTAAAAAGTCTTTTGCAATTAGAGTAGAGGAGGAGGGCAGGGGAGGGAGCGGGGATACAGGAGGAGGGAGACAGAGGATTGAGAGATTGGAAAAACAACAAGGGAGGGCTATATATGACCTATATGACCACTATCACAACTGGCCTACAGATGAAAGAGTCCCTCTGCCAAGCCCTGACAGAAGGTATATCCCAGCCCGTTACAGAAACGGTGCGGCAGTAGTGACACTGCATCTTTGCACCAGAAGGGAGTTTATGAGGACAGCTGGACACAACACACAGTGCTAGGCCCTGGAGTGAACCGTGACAGTGATGCCACAGAGATACCACAATTAGAATAACAAGCAATAGTATACAGTACAGTACGGAGACAACTACATAAAGGAGGCAGTAGTGCAAGTACAATATATCAGCACCACCCACTGGCCTGTAACTGTCCACATCCACATGGAAGCAATGCCACTGACCCCCAGCTGGAGCCAGTCAGACACCCAGAGGTGACTGTATGGCACAGTGATAACACTGATGTATACAATGCAGTGACAAGTGACTGGCAAGAGGTATACGCAGTGGCAAATTGCAATGCAGAATAGTGTGTCACACATTGAGTGCAGTGTCTGAGCAGTTACAGGCAACACCATCATCAGAGAACCAGCCAGGTTGTGTCATATTTTTGGAGTTCTGCTCTACCATGCCCTCCATGCATTGACACACGATTACACCCTGCAGCAGTTCTGGAAGATTCTGGGTTGCCTGTGTGTTGCCAGGTGTGACCATTATGCCAGGGTTTTTTGGCAGTGCATGTGGGCTTTTCACATTGTCCTGCCCAGCAGTCTCCTTCCATGGCCCTTTTCATATGATTGTCCAGGCTGTGTATAGATGTGGCTGTGCAGGATGGCTGCCAGTCCACAATGGGTCAATTCAGTGACAGTCTGGCACTGCTTGTACAGCACTTTGTTTTACACTATGTCTGGGGGTTGCTACATGTCTGCTTATTGTCTGCCCTCTTGCTGTATGTGACAGTGTGGCACAGGATACACTGTCTGGGGGTTGCTACGTGTCTGCTCATTGTTTGCCCTCTTGCTGTAAGCTACAGTGTGGCACAGGACACACTGTGTCTGGGGGGGGTGCTACACGTCTGCTCATTGTCTGCCCTCTTGCTGTACATGACAGTGTAGCACAGGATAAACTGTGTGGCATCCTGTTCCCATGTGTTGGCAGCTGTTGCTCTGTCAGTCTCTCACACTTGCAGTACTGTGCATTCTGCGGTATTGGGAAATGGGTGGTATCTCAGCCTGATGTGTTTTAGACAGTGTAGCATTCTATGTTTCTATGTCATTCTGTGCCTATCACTTGTGGCAGTGTTGTCTGGGATCCAGTATCATCTGTCCCTCTCTTTCTCTGTCTCTATCCCTCTTTCTCAGGGGTACACAGCATTGGGAATGTGTATTCTCTGGTATCCAGTCTTTCTGGGGGGGGGGATGTCCACACAGGATTCACCTACGAATGTGAATGGGGACATGGACACACCCTGTGTGGCCTGGATGCACTAGGACATTACTTTGGCTTCAGTTTGTGCCTATGTGCTCAGCCATTTCACTAGACAGTGGAAGTGCAGTATTACGTGCATCATTCTGGATACAGCTATGCCAGTTGCATATGCATGCATAGTATGCATGTTATGCTGCCGTCCACCACACTGCCATTGTGCGCTGCAGCTTGTTTGAACATTTCCATTTGCATTGTTTGTGTGGGATGCCCTACAGCGTTTTGCCAGGACGATGTTTGTTTCAGCACCATGCTGTCTATGGCTACGGGGGGGGGGCACAGAGCAGGTAAATTTTCCAGTCCCTTGGCCATACATGTTGTTTGGAGTGTGTCCTTGTGTCATTTGGGGGTTACAGGGTTTGTCTGCAGGGTGACAGTGTGTCTGCATGTTGGCAGGAGCTACAGTTCAGGTCCAGGGGTGGTCTGTTGCATCTTACTGCAACAGTGCTATGCAGATCTTTACCAGCTTTCTGCAGCATGGTTCTGTAAACACCCAACTGTGCAACTCAGCCTAGAGTCCACTGTTTGGGACCTGCACCACTGCAGTTTGGAACACCTGTCTGTTCTCCAGGGGGTCATGATAGTGCTGGGGTTCCTGTGCTCTGTACTGCTTCTGTGCCATTCTATCCACACAGACTCCTACATGCAGTGTGTGTGGTACACAGTTCCTGTGTTGACTTCCTTTGTGCTCCATTCCCCTTCTTGCAGTGTGCTAGGTTGGCTTTCTGGGGTACTAGTGGACCACTGTCTGCATTCCTGTGGATGCTGTTGTTGCCTGTGCAGTGGGGGCATGTGTGGAGAGACTGTGCTGTGTATGCAGGGATAAGCAGGCATGTGTCTGGTGCCTGCAGTCTGCTGTGCAGTTGTGGGCTGCTGCCTGTTTGCCAATGCAACTGTGTTGCACAGTTGTATTGCTATGCCATTTCCTTGCACTACTGTTTTGTGCTGTACCGTGTGTGTTTGTGTGTGGGAGGGGTTTGACTGATTGTCACTGTATGTGTCTCATGCTTGCCCTGCGCTATCTTCACGTCTTTGGCTTGCTGTCAGATATACATGCAAATGTTGTTCTCAGCTCAGCACTTTGTGGCTTTCTCTTGTTCTTCTACCTGCTCCCTTCACTGTTCTTTTTTATGTTCCACTGCTCCCTAATTCACATTGCTGCTGGTTTCCACTTGTCACCACATCTGAAACTGTTATTGCTTTTCCTTCTATCAGGCTACATACATACACTCATCGTGGTGTTTTTTTGACATTGCTGAGGGCAATTACCATTGATTATGTGCCAGACGGCTTTCTCCCCCATATGCCTTAAGATCCTCCACTGCACTGCCTTCACTATTGCCTGATTCAGTGCTAGCACATGCATCTATCTCATAGGGGTCATCCCTGTATAGACTGAGTATTGAGAACCCTGCCTCCAGCTCCTGACATTGCTGCCTGTGTCACTGGATGAGATGTAGTCATCAGAATCTTTGCATCCATTCCTTCTGGCTCCACTTACAGTTGCCATACTTTCAGATAGCCATCCCTGGTATGACATCACGCCTCTGTTCTCGTGAGACTTTATGTGATCTGTTGCTTGCAGTTTCTATCAGATTGCACTTCCTGGTTTTGCTAGTTGTTTTCACATTTTCTTCTCACAGTTAGTGTTTGGATGGTTGGTGCAGTATTTCTGTATTTTTATGCCATTTGGTGCTGCACAGCTGCTGGCAGGTTCCACACTTAATCAGCTCGGTGCTTTGGCATTTGAGTTCTTCCCCTAACACACTCCACTATGGCAACCAGGAGGCAGTATAACGCAGTGGTCTAAGGCTCTGAGTTGCAAATCTGGTGACATCCAGCAGACCAGACCTGGGTTTGAATCCCACAGCTTCCACTTGCATACTGTGTGACTCTGAGCAAGTCACTTAACCTCCTTATGCTTCCAGGTTGCTCCTGTAAAAAAGCTTCCAGCTTAGTGTGCTATACCTGGTTAAACTAAATAAAAAAAAAAAAACATTATTCCTTCTTTAATGATAGACCACCTTTGCTCCACATCCATATCTGCTCTGATGTCTACCAGGTGCCTCCTTGGCACCTCAGCCATCTTCCTGAAGTCTACCCTCATGAACTCCATGGCTCTGGTTTTAGTGGAGATGTTTTCCCTGCCCATATTGTACTGAAACAACACTCTGTGATGGTCACTTTCAGTCTGGGGCTCCTTGACTGCTGTTTCTTGCATGTGCTCCCCCTTTGTGAGCACTAGATCAAATCAAATTTATTTATAATGTGCTTTTCCAAAACCAAAGTGCAAATACAGAATAGAAAGAAATATAGAATAAAAACATTTAAATAATAGGCAGCAAGAAAAAAATACTCACCTTAGTAATGTTGTTTCTTCTAATGGAGTCTTGCTATATTATAGACATTAGCAGTTTGATCCAGCTCTAGAACTGCCCCGGAGGTGAAATGGTAAAAAACCATTCCAAAATAGAATCTTGGCACGAGAGCAGCTCTATCTGTGTTGTTTCAAACTTGAACTGTCAGATCTTTACGAGCCAAACTCACTAAGGTCTGTGTGGAAGCTGTAACCTACACTAGCCAAATGGCTACCTAAATAATAACAACCATTGATGGTCCCAACACCCAAGACTCAAGTCAGGGACTAGAAATACTAACACCATTCTAATAATATGAAAATGGAACATAAGTATAATAAAACACACACACACATATACCCCCAAAGTCCCAAAGGGACAAAATGCTAACAGGACATAAGTAGTGCCCACACTAAGTTGCCCGCACCCCACCAAGTAGAGGTTCTGAGAGGGGCAAGTGGGGAGGTCATAATATAGCAAGACTCCATTAGAAGAAACAACATTACTAAGGTGAGTCATTTTTTCTTCAAACAACATGAAGTCTTGCGATATTATAGACATTAGCGGAATACACAGCAGTACCTCCATGGAGGAGGGGCAGAAGCTACTTAGGGAATAGGCTCTGAAGAACAGCTGTGCCAAACTGAGCATCTCTCCTGGCCTGGACATCCAGGGAGTAATGCTTGGTAAAAGTGTGTACCTTTTTCCAAGTAGCAGTCTGGAAAATCTCTAATAAAGGGATGTCTCTGGCAGCAGCTAGAGCCGCAGCTGTACCCCTGGTAGAATGAGCCCTCAAACCAGGGGGGGTGCTCTGCCCACTTTCTGATAACAAAATTGGATATAAGAGACAATCCACCTGGCTATTGATCTCTAGTGAGGTTTGCTTTACCAACTTCACCTTAGGTAAGGAAAAGTTGGAGGATTTGAACCTGTGACCTTTGGTACACTCTATATAATAACTAAGAGCTCTTAACATCCAGGTTGTGCAACCTCCTCACCCAAGAGGAGTGATCAGTGAAAAATACTGGAAGGGAGATAGATTGATTAAGATGGAAATCTGAAACCACCTTAGGCAAAACTTCCTATTAGTCCTAAGGACTACCTTATCCCTGTGGAAAGAAATAAATTCAGTCTCCACTGACAAGGCTTGCAACTCACTTATGCGTCTGGCAGAAGTGATAGCCACTAGAAAAACAGTTTTCCAAGTTAGGTACTTAAGCTCTGCAGATGACAGAGGTTCAAAAGGGGATTGCATTAACTGGGCAATGCAAATATTAAGGTCCCAAGCAGGGGCCGGTTCCGGAAAGGGTGGATTAGTATGGAGTAATCCCTTAAAAAACTTGGAAAACACAGGATGAGAGGAAAGAGAGGATTACTTTCCTGCTGACACAAAAGCAGATATAGCTGCCAAATGAACGCTCAGGGTAGCTGGTCTGAGACCCAAAGAATTAAGATATACCATGTAATCTAACAAAATGGGCAAATCAGCAGATTCTGGGGAAATATGTTTCCCAGCACACAAAATGGAAAACCTTTTCCATTTAGAACTATAAGTAGCCCTAGTGGAAGGCTTTCTAGAAGCCTTTAGGATCTCGAGAACACCCTGAGAAAGGTGTAAATCAGCAAACTCTAACTCCTCAAGAGCCAGGCCTTGAGTTTGAGGGATTTGAGGTCTGGATACCAAACCCTCCCCTGGGCACAAGTCAACAGGTTGTGATTCCTGGGGAGGCACAGGGGAAGATGGACTGTCAGAGACAGAAGGAGTGGGTACCAGGGCTGCCTGGCCCAATCTGGGGCAACCAGAATCACACTGCAAGGCTGAGATCTGATTTTGACTAGTACTTTGAATAGGAGAGGAAAGGGGGGAAGCATAGAGGAACTTCCCCTCCCAATCCAGAAGAAGGGCATCCAGGGGAACTGAGCCCAGCACTGGAGGCCTGCAACAGAACAGAGGAAGTTTGTGATTGTCTGGGGCTGCAAAAAGATCTATCTGAGAGGTGCCCCATCTGGCAAAAACTATCCCCAGCACTTGAGGATCCAGGGACCATTTGTGATGGCCCTGGGAAATCCTGCCGAGTGCATCCACTAGGACATTGTCCTTCCCTGGAATGTGAACTGCTATGAGGGAAGTGTTCAGGGAATAGGCCAGAGACCACAACTTCATTGCCTCGGTGCACAAGGCTGAAGACCGAGTGCCCCCCTGTTTGTTGATGTACCACATTGTTGTGGTGTTGTCTGTTCTGACTTGTATCACCTTGTCGTGGACAGATGCAGAAAATGCTCAAGAGCTAAAAGACTAGCTCTGAGTTCCAGCAAATTGATGTGGAACAGAGATTCCTTGGGGACCAAACTCCCTGAGGGAAAGGTCGCCCATGTGGACTCCCAACCCAAGAGGAAGCATCTGTAGTGAGAGTCAAGTCGTGAGAAGGGAAATGAAGGGACCCCACTCTTAAATTGCTCTGATCTTGCCACCACTGGAGAGCTAGGATCAAGGTTCGAGTCACTGGGACCAACTTGGAAAGAGGGTCTCTTCTCTGAGACCAATAGGTTCTCAAGTGAAACTGAATGTCTCTCATCTGAAATCTTGCTCCCTGCACAACAGCTGTGGACGCAGCAATGTGCCCCAGGAGCTGCAGAAAGTGTCTTGCTGGTCCAGAGACCTGCAGAGTGAAGGAGAAGGCCAGAGCCACTAAATTCCTTACCCTTTCTAAGGGAAGAAAAGCTCTGGCTAGCTTTGTGTCCAATTCTGCCCCTATAAAGGTGAGTACCTGGACTGGTTCCAGAACCGACTTTGGTAGATTTAGCAGAAAACCCAGAGAGGTGAGAAGCTGCTAGGTGACCTGCAGGTGAGATTTTACCTGTTCTGGGGACTGGCCTACAATGAGCCAGTCATCTAGATAGGGATAAATAGCAATCCTCTGCCTCCTTAAGTGGGCCACTGCCACTGCTAGACACTTTGTGAATACCCTTGGAGCAGAGGTAAGGCCAAAGGGCATTGCTCTGAACTAGTAATGACCTGAGGGCAGTTCGAATCTGAGGTACTTTGGGGAGCTTCTGATTAGGACATGGAAATAGGCATCCTTGAGGTCCAGGAGGCTAGCTACCCCTGGCCTTAGGGAAGGTAAAATCATTGCCAGAGTTACCATTTTGAACTTTGGTTTCAAAGATGCTTGTTCAGATATCTGAGATCTAAAATGGGCTGCCATTCTCCTGTCTTTTTGGGTAAGGAAGTATCTGAATACAGACCCTGCCCTGATGCAGGGAGGAACCCTTTCTACTGCTCTGAGAGCTAACAGGGATGAGACCTCTGTTTCCAAGCTGAGGGTCTCTAGAAGCACTTGCAGGTAGAAAAAGTCACTTCTCAACTTGGGAAACTTTTGAAGCTGAGAACCAGATCCTGGCTTACTACTTCCAGAACCCACTTGTCTGAGGTTAAAGAAGCCCAATTCTGACTGAAGTAAGCCAGCCTGCCCCCACCGGTACAGGAGAATCGGCCTGGGCACCCATCAGGGTGCCTGTTTCAGGAGCTTTAGGCTGGGGGTGGGAGCAGGTCTGCCCACCCCTCATCTGCCCCTGCTCTGAAGAAGCCTCTGAGCATAGGCAGAGGAGGCCTGAGTTTGGTAGAAAGCCTGTGAAAAGCTCACCCCTACCCCTGGGGCATGCCTTTGAGGAGTGGCTTGCCGCTCCTTAGCTTGGGCACTCTTGTAAGTAGTCCTATATTCATCCATATTTTTCATGTAATCTCTGTCTGCTCCCCAAACAGAGAATTTCCCACCACAGGAAAATCCATAGCCTTAGTCTGGGTATCCTGTGACAAACTAAGTACACCTGAGCCAGGCAAACCCTCGAAAAGTACAGATGTGGCCAGGACCCCAGAGAAAACATCATTAACATCCACAGCAGCATGAAACTGAACCTTAGAGGCTTCAATGCCATCAGCAGCCACCTCTTAGAAGTCTACTAGCCAGCTGGCCATGGGTTTGCTTGGCTAATTGCATAACATGTCCCATCTAGATTTCTGATACCTAGCTACATCAGCCATATAATTTGCTTGTCTGAGTCCCAGAGAGGCTGCCATATACTGTTTTTTTGCCATGGCATCAATCTTCCTGGAATCCTTGTCAGGAGGATGTGAAGTCAGGGAATATTAGCCTTATCACAGGCAGCAGCCTGAACTACCCAACATAACTGCATTGCTGAGAAAGGAATTCCTGTCTCAGGGCCTGACAATGTATACCTTCTGTCCATATTTTTATCTACAGGAGGCACAGAATTAGGAGCTTTAAAATTTTAATTGTTTGTTTCCTAAAAGACTTATGTAAAGGAATAGACAATCTCTAGACTCTGAATATCCATCATTTCTACAAAATCAGGCTCCTCTTGCTCATCCACAGCCTCTTCTAAGGGGAGCTGGAGGGTTTCAGCAACTTTTTTATAAAACATGAAATGAGATGGGGACTCAGACAGCATAGGGGGAGATTCTAAAGGTCTGTCTGGGGAGATGTCCAGTTCAATGGGCACACCCAGACCTTCCCAGCCACATTCATACTGTTCATAATCCTCCTCCCCCTCCTCCGGTTCATAAAATTCCTCAATATCATAATCCTGAATCACTGGGACCGGACAAACCGACCTTTTGCCAGATAGTGGTGGTTCGGACGGACCCTGAGACAGTGACTGGACAATTTGAATGGCTTTTGCTATCTCTGCAGCAGTTGGAGAAAGAATTTTGGACTCCAAACCTGCTGATTTTCTTGTTTTCTTTACTGGAATTGGTTCCTCAGAACCAGCTTTTCTTTTGCCCGAGGAAGTCTCGCCCTGGTCAGACGGCACTCCCTCTGGTTCGGTTGGCACCGAATCGGGCTGGCCATCTGGGTCAGCGGACTTTTTGGCCTCTCGTTCCCTGAGCCTGCCCAATCTTTTTTCCAGGATGGCTGCAGGGAAGTTCTTACATACCTGGCAGTCTGACTGGAGGTGGTCAAACCCCAGACAATAAACACATGTGGTGTGTGGGTCAGCCTTGGCAAAGACTTCCCAAACAAACACAAGTGTTGAAGCCAATGGGCCCGGTTTTTCTTTGGGTTTCTCAGACATAATGCCAGCCTAACCAAAACTTGCCCTTTTGTGCAGTGCCAGGCAAGACACCCTTATCGGTTCCTAACCGTATCACAGGTATGGAAAAAAGCGTAATAAATCTTTTTTTAGAACGATAAGGAGAAACCACACTCTAAAATAGTAATTTTTAGTTTTAAATGAGTTTTAAACCCACTGATCGGTTCAAAACCGAACCAATAACTTACAAGTTCCACACAGACAAAACCTTCATTTACTTATGGTTACCACAGATAGAGCTTGAACCGAATGGTTTTGCAGTTAAAATAAAACTATTCTCGGTTAAATCCAACCGAGAAAACACTTTTTAAACCGAGAAATGAACCGAGAAGAAGGAGAACTCTCCGGAGCGACTGTTCATTGAGGCAGAGTAAAGAATCTGACAGTTCAAGTTTGAAACAACACAGATAGAGCTGCTCTCGTGCCAAGATTCTATTTTGGAATGGTTTTAACCATTTTACCTCTGGGGCAGTTCTAGAGCTGGATCAAACTGCTAATGTCTATAATATAGCAAGACTTCATGTTGTTTGAATAGTAAATTAACTATGGTCTCCAAATGCCAGGCCAAAGAGATGTGTCTTTAATGAGGACTTGAAAGTCTCAGTGGACAGGCACTCTCTAATCTGATGAGGTAGAGAGTTCCACAGGGTCGGGGCTACAAAAGAAAAAAGCCTTAGTACCTGACGTTTGAAAATGGACCCTGGGAACCTCTAGCAATCCCTCACTGGTGGAGCAGAGATGGTGGAGGGGGCAGTAGGAGGTCTTGCAAGTAACCCGGTCCCTGTCTGTGTAGGGTCTTACAGGTTAGCAACGTGTCCTTGAAGGTGATCCTCCATCACACCGGCAACCAATGTAGTTCGCGCAGCACAGCAGTGACATGGCTAATTCTTGACAGCCCAATCAACAACCTGACCGCAGTGTTCTGCACCGGCTGCAGGTGACAGAGATCTGCTCCCAGTAACCCTAGGTATAGAGCATTGCAGTAATCAAGACAGGAGGACATAAAGGTGTGACCCAAGGTAGGAAGGTCCTCAGGCAGTATGAGGTGATTTATCCAGGTGATGTTCCTCAGATGATAAAATGAGGGCTTGACAACTGCTGACACCTGTGCTTTTAGCATCAGTTTGTCATCTAGCACAACTCCCAAGTTCCACACCTGTTCAGAAGGTCTCAACTGTTTACCCCCAGGTGCAAGGCCAGACGGATTCCCAGGAGTCAACTTCTCTTCCCGCTGACCTGGGTCCACCACCAACACCTCGGTCTTGTCTGGATTTAATTTCAAACAGTTAGCACTCATCCAGTCCTGAATCTCAGCAAGGCAGCTGTTAAAAACTGAGACAGCACTGTTCTGTTTGGGTACAAAGGACATACAGAGCTAGGTATCATCCTACACAATGAAACCCAGCCCATACCACCTTATATGTCGTCTCCTAATGGCAACATATACACAGTGAACAACATGGGAGACAGCACAGAACCCTGTGGCACCCCACAAGGCAGGGAGAAGGGGGCCAAGGGAAAAAACCCAGATAATGCCCTCAGAGTCCTGCCTGTGAGGAAAGAATGTAACCACCCGAGGACCGTCTCCGGTAGTCAATAGAATAGCTGCAGGTGTTCAAGCAGCACCCCATGGTCCACGATGTCAAATGCTGCAGAGAGATCAAGAAGGATCAAGATTGAATGATTCCTCTGATCCCTTGCTATCAAGAGATCATTAAGTACATGAACCAATGCTGTCTCTGTACTTTGCCTCTTCCTGAAACTAGACTGGAGAGGATCATAGACTTCAGGGGTGGGAAGAAAGTTCTCAAGCTGCAACGTGACTACCTTCTCAATAACTTTGCCCAAAAAGTGCAGGTTAGAGATGGGTCTGTAGTTTGTGAGACAATCTGGGGCATAGGAAGGTTTATTTAAAAGGGGTGACACCACAGCCTCCTTCAAGGAGTCTGGAAACACCCCAATCCAGTGAACACCAGCCTATCTCAGCAAGGATCGGTCCAATGGCAACCATACACCCCACAAGAAGGCAAGTTGGACCAGGATCCAAACTACAGTAAGTAGGTAGCAAGCCTCGAATGATCTTCATGATATCCACGATCACTGGCTGGTTGAAATCTGTCCAGACAAACCGAGTATCTGTACCCTCACATAAGTCACCACCGTACTCACTTGAGCTTATCAAGCAGATCTCTGACCTAATCGAGGACACCTTATCTGCAAAAAATTGAGCAAACTCATCCTGTTTAGACTGTGAAAAGGCTCTCTGGCCCCAAAGGCAGACTGGATTGCACAGCCGGTCTATGGTCTGAAAGAGTTGAGCCTGTCAATTTCTTGCTACAGCAATCTCCTTGGACAGGAATTCTGCCTTCTTAAGAGAGATTTCTGATTGATAGCCTCCATAATATGCTATCAACTTAAGTCTGTCCTCTTCCTGGCTGGATTTCCACCAACAACGTTCCAACCTTCGCCCAATTCTACTCAATTCCCTCAAGGTTCCATCAAACCAAGGGGATAAAGGGTGGAGAGGGAGAAGGCAAACTCAGACAGCAGCTACGGAATCCAGGGCCCCCAGCACCACACTATTATAAAGCATCACTAAGCTCCCCAGATCTAAGCATTCCAATGGTCTACTTGAAATGTCCAGCACTGCCATCAGACCCTCTGGAATTACCGCCTCCCTGGTGGGTTCCATGATGCCCTGATGCAGAAACCCTCTCTGGAACACTTCAAGGATCACCTGACTTCTGGCACATGTTGTGGATGGTACACCCTAGTCTACTTTGGGAAGGTTGAAGTCTACCATTATTAGTTTATCTCCTTTGCCTGAAGTTTTCAACATCTGCAAGCATAGTTCCCCGTCCCTTTCTTCTTCATGGTTGGATGTTCTGTAAACCACTCCAAACTTCATCTTCCTCCCTCTGTTGGACTGTAGCTGAACCCACAATTCTTCCACTCTCCACTTCTCTGACTCATCCTTCATGCATGTTATATAAACCACTAACTTTTCCCTAACACTCTTCCCTCCTACATAATTTATATTCAGGGATCAAGAGGTCCCAGCGATGGTGTGTGGTGGTCCAAGTCTAAGTTACTGCCAATATGTCCACCCTCCCTTCTGCTAACAGTACCTGCAGATTGTCCATCTTGTTTTCAAGACTCTGTGCATTCAGAGTAACCACCTGTCACCTAGAATCTGAGCCTCGTTTCCTCTCATTTCCCTACCCTTTATGTGCTACCCCACCTCCCATTGCTAAGCACTTCACTCCCCTTCCTCCTCCACCCTCCAGATCCCTTTTGCTGGTAGGGGAAGAGATATGTTGCCCTCCTCCTCCAGGAGCCTTTGGATCTACAGGCCCACCACCCCTTCAGTAGTTTAAATTTATTGATTATGTACCCCCAGTTTGTCCCCTAAAACCCTTGAGCCCTCTACTGAGGTGGAGCCAGTGCATTGAAAAAAGTGTTTTATCTAACCAACTTCCTCCCAGTCCCCAGTACACATGAACATTTCCTGCTTGCATAAGCTCCTCAGCCATTCATTAAATTATTCTGCCCTTTTCTTCCTGACAGTGCTTGCACTTCATACTGGAGTCACATCTGAGAAAGCCAGCGATCTTGCCTCCTCCCTTCAGGTCTTCCCATAGTGCCCTGATTCTACCTTGCACTGTCTCCACCTCCTCCGCAGCTAGGATGCCATGTGTATAACTTAAGTTTGGTTTCCTTCCCACCTCCCTTACAAATTCCCTGATTTTGGTCACTTTTTCCCCATTTGCATCATTGGCATGCAAACCACCTTCCTTCTTCAATTAGTGTGCCCCTTCCTTCCCCAGTGAATATCCTTAATTATGGAGTCCCCTAGGATCAGCATCCTTCTACCCACCTCACTGATTCCCTTTCTTCTCCCACTATGCTACCAACTGCTCCCCCATCTAACTGCTACCTTCAACCGTTTAACTTACTGTCACATGCACTACCAGCATCTCAGCTGTTTCTCATTTCCCCACTACGCCCTTCCCTTTCTGACTAGCTATGCATGCTTACACCTTTCCTTCTCCTTTTAATACCCTGTCCTCTCCCTCCCCAGCCTGTGCTCCACTTTGCTTCTTCCTTACCAACCTTGACTAGTCCCCCCCACCCTTGATCCTGGCTTAACCTGCCCTCCTACTCCATCTTCTAATACCTCTTCCCCATACCTGACAGTGATGCAAAGCTATTCATTAAAGCCATCCCTTCAAGATTTCTCCCTCCTGTTGCAACCCTTACAGTTCCACCCCATCTCCTAATCACATTCCAGTCCACCTCCCTGCACTCCTTCACCGGAGGAAAAGGTAACCCTATAAACTGGATGATTCTCTCCATTTCCTTCCATTGTCTGAGAGCCTCTTGCTCACAATTCACCTCCTCTCTGCCTTTCACCCCACTGCCCTGCTCCTCTGTCTCTCCACTACATCCTTCCCAGCTCCCATCCGAGCTGTCTTACTTCTGCCCTTAGCTGCTCCATGCCCCTACACACTGGACAGCCCCAGCCCTCTGTCCTCCACTTTACCCCCAGAAAGACTGCTGCTCCACATCCATTACAGCACACCATCCTCCTCCTCCTTCTGATGCCTATACATGCGCCTAATATCCTGCATCCTCCTGGTCTCAGCTTCTCCCAATTCCTAGAAATGTATCTCAGTATGTAACCTACAGTAGTTAGGATGTTTACAGCAATGTCAAAATTCCCTTAATTCACTTCTCCCTCCTGCTCCCCTGATGTGGCACAAATGTAAGCTCACCCTAGACAGGGATCAGCTACAATCTCCTTTCAACCCCCTACAGCGCGCTTCCTGCTCTCCCTTTACAGTTACCTTTCCTGCTATGACCAGAGTGGCCTGCAGTCCTCCTTGTGGCAACCCTGCCAATGCCCCCTAATACCACTGAGTCAAACACCACACTCCTGCTTTGCTTGGCTGAGAGTTTTATTGTATAGACTTTATATTTCAGCCCATGGGGAGTATAAGCCCTCCCACATTTGTTGAATCCAGAAGCTATAAGGCCATCCACATGCCACAGTTATGAATGCAATGTTGCACTGCACACTTAAAGGTCAAATGAAGGTAGAAAGAAATACCTTGGTTGTAAAAGACTGTTTTGTTCTGACAAAAAACAATGGTGAGTGCCGTGACTAATTATTCAGGTACTGAGAAATACTACACCTTCCAGGGGCCTCATTATGCTCCTGGGTGGTCTGATATTTTACAATACTACCCACCCTGTCAGGTAATATTGCTTACATATTAACAGTGTGCTTTCCAACACAAACACACAGCAGTCCTCAAAAAAACAAACTGAAACAGTCTACTGATTCAAGTCACTGGTCAGTATAACTATAATGTAGAGCACTGTAGAAGCTATGATGAAACTGTGAGGAAATCATTTTTATGCACAATCAAATAAAGCATCAATTTTGGAATACCAGATGAGATATTAGAGCTTATTCATATATTGTACAGTAGTAGCATTAATTTATAATCTGCAAAATGTTTATTTAAAAAACTATTTGAAATAACAGAAAGCACATAATTTATTTGTAGACATAGGCCCAGATTTTCAAACTGCGCCATTCTGAGGTGCAAGCTCTTGCGCTGCTCAAAATAGTTGCGCAGGGGTGTGGCCGGGGTGATATTCAAGGAGTTGCGCTGTGCGCTCCTTGAATCACTCCTCCGCCACAGCACTTGCGCGAAGGCGCAGTGAACCAAGCGCCACCGCAAGCTGCCAGAGATGCGATAAACTTGCGTGCTGGTACCATGCGGCGCCATGCGCAAATTTCCGATATTCCAAAAGGTGACATGCAAATGGGGCCATAATTGTATGCAAGCATAGGGGGGCCATTGCATCTATTTATGGCCCCATTTGCATGCCATCTGCATGTAGGTGCGCCGATCCCGAGGACTTGTGCCTGGCCACCCTGCCGGGCAGCAGCCGTCGGGGACCAACGCTAATGCAGCCCAGTGCGGGCATTACAGGTACATGTAACACCCCCACCGCATTGCCCGAAGCTGTCGCGGGCATAACATGTCTGAACCCCAATTGCCCGATCGCGGGCAGAATATATTTCTTAAAATATCTCCCTGGTGGTCCAGTGGACTGTAAAGCCCGATCGGCGGGCAGAATGCAACCCCAACCCAAATATCTCCTGGTGGTCAGTGGACCGTAAAGACCCGATCGCGGGCAGAATGTAACCCCAACCCAAATATCTCCCTGGTGGTCAGTGGACCGTAAAGCCCGATCGCGGGCAGAATCATCCTAAACCCCCAAACATCTCCCTGGTGTCTAGTGTCCCCCACCCATGAGCCCTCACCCGCCCCCCCGCGGCGGCGAGCAACAGCATCCACCGCCTGCCACCCGCGCCCGCCGATGACTGTCGGTAGGGCTGCAGCCGATGGTGCAGAGCTACAGCCAATGGGCTTGCAGCTATACTATCCAACAGTCAGATTTGTGAATGAACATCATTCATCTGAACTGTCATGCTCGCGACATAAACTGCATCAGCCTGCTACATGGATTTGAAATCTGTCACAAATGTGCAGGGTATTTGATCTCAATAATGTATTTATTTTGTTTGTATTCCTAAGTAAATTCTCTCTATCCATTTGAATAACTCTTTCCTTTGTTTTCATCAAAAGTTCCTTATCGTAACCCTAATTTCAAATCTAAATATCAAATCATCAATTTGTTGTAAAAATGCACTCTGAACTACAGTTTCTTTTGATTCTTAGCATCTGTCCAAATGGTATTGAATTTTTCAGACTGTGGAGGTGGGCACTACTAGCCAATAACAATGAATTAGTAGCGTTTCCTTCCTAAAACCTTTGGATTCTATTTTGTTACCATTCTCATTAACATACAAGTATAAATCCAAAAGAAATGCAGTAGCGATCAGTAACATAGGTGAATTTTAAGTTAAATTCGTTGTCATTCAGCCAATCAATAAATTCAGACACAATATTAATGGGCCCATCCCAAATACATAAAATATATCAATAAAATGATACCAATGTACAATATTCATAACAATTGGATTGGCTTCAGAAAAGACAACAAATTTCTCCCAGAATCCAAGAAACAAAGTAGCATAGCTGGTGCCATAGAGGCTCCCATAGCAGTACCACATTTCTGCAAATAAAATTCACCTTTAAATTCAAAATATTTATGCGTTAACAAAAATTCAGTGGCCTCCACAATAAATTCATGTGGTATGAATTCTTTTTTGGATAATTCTTCCATCCAAAACTTAACTATTTTAAGGCCCAATTGGTGTTGAATCGAGTATACAAAGACTCAACATCAATACATAATAATGGTAGTTTGGTTTCCACTGTATGTCCTTCACAATATTGAACACATACGTACTGTCCTTAATATATGAAGGTAATTTGGCTACCTCAAATTGAAAAAATAAATCAATAAATTAACTCCAAATTTTGTGTTAAGGAATTACAGCCTGAAACTATTGGTCTTCCTGGTGGTTTTGATATATTTTATGAATTTTGGTAAAATATAGAAACTAGGGATAGTGGGATTTTCCTGCCAGATGAAATCATATTCTTTCTCAGATATTAGACCACTATCAACAGTATACTTGAGCAATTGGAATAACTCTCTCTTATAAAACTGGGTGGGGTCTGATGGTAGTTTGCAATAATTGTTAGTATTGTTTAATAATGAATACACTATATCATTATAATGAACTGTGTCCATTATTACAATATTCCCACCTTATCTGCTGGTTTTATGGTAATATCATGATTTCCTGTTAAGTTCTCCAAAGCTACTTTCTCGCCATAGGTGAGATTATAATATCTAGGTTTAACCTCTTTTCCAAAACCTCTTTAACCTGCTTGTTAACCGCTTTTCAAAAGCATTTATACTAGAATTAAATACATTAGGGTTAAAGGTGGATACACCTGAAAATCTACTTTTCTTATGATTGAAATGAATCCACCAGCATTAAGCATAGAGCTACCTGCAGGCTGGGACTGGGGAAGACATCTTTCAGTCTCTGCTTGTTCATTTATTATAAGTCTCTTAGCCCAGCAAGATTGAGTTCAGCATCAGTGTCACTTATTTCATATTCAGTCTCTATATGAGCATCCTTCATTATAGTTTGTGTAGGTGCTTCAGTTGCTGAAATCAGTAGACCCAAGTCCTCAATATTCCCAGGTTCTTCTATATCAATTCTCCCATGGTTGTAGTTGGTTGTTTAAGATGAAAAAATATTTTAATTTAATTTTCCGAAAGATCCAATTTGCTATTACAGAGAGAGTTCTGGATTTACACTATGCATAGTGTCAAACCACAAGGTCTTAATGACAAATGGGACTTGAAACCTTTTTGAAATAAGTTTAGAAAAAGCAAGATCCTCCTGTATGTTCCTTTAATAATAATTTTGAGAATAATAGTGTTGTTCTTTCAAAATAACAGAATCTTTTGTTTATTTCCTTACAGGGCAAAATTACACTTTTGGACTATCCTCCAGCAATAAAGTCCTCACTATCTGAGAGGTCCTACTTTGTGGTTGCCTTGATTTCTTTGGTTGCCTTGCACTCAGGCTCTCTCCTTCTACCAGGATATGCTGAGGTCAGGTCGTTTTAAAAGTCTCTAAATATAATATCTACAACATCTGTGTTATTTTATTTCATTTCGTTTTCTTTTCCACTTACGTTTGTATTTTAAACAATAATGATTTGATGCAAGAGCTCCATCTAGTGACCTAATATAGGGTTAACATGAGCTTCAGAATTCAAGTGTCATTAGATTTATTGATTGATTGATTTGTTGTTCATTATATAAAGGCTATGGTCAGACTATTAACCTTTACCCCTGATGAAGTCATTAGTGTGTCAAAGCGCTGGGGAGCATTTATGCTTATTCTTCTGTTTGTGTGGTTACCTGTAGTCCATGGGATCGAATAAATGTTCATTTGACATAAAGCATTGTGTCCTGGACGGATTTATCCTAAAAGACAGGTTGTAGAGTGCTGATTTTGTTGGTTTGGTATGGTTAAGGAAACATCCTAATGCACCTGTTTCCCCATTGGGGCTCTGCTGCGTGTACCACGGCAGACTGCCCAAAAGAGGATGTTCATACATGGGGATGTCAGGCCAGTCTCAGGGTACCAGGTGACAGCTGTGCTGCACAAGTGCCTCAGATTTTGGGGAACTGAGGGAAGGATATTCCTCCCACTCTTTTAAGACTGATGGGGAGCTGGCGACCTGAACAAATTCATAAGATCTCGAACCTTCAGGATGGTCACTCTGGCTAAGATAATTCCATTCTTGGATTGAGGCATGTGATTCTGTTCTCTGGACCTCCAGGACACGTTCTTTCACATCCCAGTCCATCCGTCTCTCAGATTCCTCCACTTCAGCGAGAGGGATCCTTTACAAATTCTGGGCCATGCCCTTCTGCCTCTTTCCAGCTTCCAGGGTCTTCATCAAATGCATGGCAGTGGTGGCAGCATTCCTGTGGTGCTGAAGGGTCGGTGTACCCTTCCTGAATGACTGGCTGATTGCAGCCCCTCAAGCTGGAGGTGGAGCTGCCAGGGATCTGGCCCTCAGATCTGCTCTCAGATTGGCCTCCTCATCAATGAGGCCAAATCAGAACTCATGCCATTGCAGGTGATTCAATTCATTGGGACAGAGCTCAACTGTTCAGCCAGAGCACAGCTCTCGGCAAACGGGCCAAGTCCTTTCCTCCTTTGTACAATCATTTCTGGTTGGGCAATTGCACCTCTGCCCCGAACTTCCTGCACCTCCTGGGCCTCATGGTGACCTGCACCAGTGTGGTCCATTGAGCCCATTGGCACTTGCATCCCCTGCAATGGGGACTGGCCCACCAGTGGTCACAGTGCTCCAGTCCCTGGACCAGCCAGTGACAGTGACCCAGGAGACATGGAACAGCATCCAGTGGTGGCTCATTTCAGCTCATCTGCAGGAAGGTATCCAGTATGTCCACACAGAGCCAATGGTCACTGTGGTGACACAGCCTCTCTGATGGGTTGGGGTGCCAATCTGGGGGAGCTCGGAGCGCAATGCCTCTGGTCCCCTAGGAGACTCTATGCCACATCAACCTGCTGGAGCTTTGAGTGGTCTGACTAGCCTCACTGCCTTCATTCCATTTGTACAGGCTCAAGTGGTCCAGGTCCAGATGGACAACACCACGACCATGTACTACCTAAACCACCAGGGCGGGATGCACTCCTTGCCTCTGTGCAAGGAGGCTGTCCATACTTGGTCTTTCTTCAGCAGACTGGAGCATATTTCTTAGCCATCCATGTGGAAGGAGCCTTCAACACTCTGGCTGATGCCTTAAGCCGGGTAGGTGCTGCATCTCACGAGTGGTCTCTAGTGCCGGAGGTAGTTCGAGATCTGTTCTCCCACTGGGACACTCCTCAGGTGAATCTGTTTGACTCCAGGAGAATGCAAAGCTGAGTCTGTTCCATGCCCATCCCCTCAGCAGAGTTCACTGCAGAGGGATGTCTTCGACCCCAAGCCTCTTCTCGCCTTCCTCCATTTCCCTTGATCCACAAGGTGCTTCTCAAAGTGAAGAGGGACAAGATGCAGGTGATTCTTGTAGCCCCACACTGGCACCATTAATTCTGGTATCCAGATCTCCTCAGCCTCAGCTCCAGGCTTCTGAGGTGCCTTGCAGCCCACCGGACCTGATCTTGGTCAACAAGGGAAGGTACTCCACAGGACCTTCAATGTCTGCACTTGGCGGCCTGGTACCTGGAAGCTGGAGTTCCAGGCCCTGGGTCATTCTGACTAGGTCCTCAACATTGTTGAGACATCCCATATGAGTAGATCAGAAAATACTATGCCTTCAAATAGAAGCATAGAATTTGACGGCAGATAAGGACCGCTTGGCCCACCTAGTCTGCCCATTTTCCTACCTAACACATAAGCTACAGATCCTTGTTAACCAAACAGCTTACTTCCTCCTACCCCACACTAGGACTGCCTTATGTCTATCCCATGCATTCTTGAATTCCCCACTGTTCTTGACTCCACTACCTCCTCAGGGAGGCTGATCCATGCATCCACAACCCTCTCCATGAAAAATACTTCCTTACATTACCTCTGAGCCATCCCTCTATCTTCAAATTGTGCCCCTTTGTTCTGCACATCTTTTTCTGAAAGATGCTACCCTCTTGGACTTTGTTGATTCCTTGAGGTACTTGAAAGTTTCTATCATGTCCCTCACTACCTTCTTTCCTCAAGGGTATAGATTTTAAGTTCCTTTAGTCTTTCTTCATATGTCTTCTGGTGCAGACCCTGCACCATTTGATGCTTCTCCTCTGGACACCCTCCACTCTGTCTATGTCTTTATGAAGATGAGGTCTCCAGAACTGCACACAGTACTCCAGATGGGGTCTCACCAACTGTCTATACAGAAGGATAACACTTCCTGTTTTCTACTATTGATGCCTCTTCCTATGCATCCCAGTATCCTTCCAGCCTTACTTACTGCCTTCTCACATTGCTTGCCCACCTTTAGGTCATCTGATATAATTACCCCAGGTCTCTTTCCATTTTACTGTTGTCAGTATCTCACCCCCATTGTGTACTGGTCCCCTGGGTTTTGTTTCCATGTGCATTACCTTACACTTCTTTGCATTGAATCTGAGCTGCTATACATTTGATCATTCCTCTAACCTTGCTAAGTTCCTTCTCATACTTTCCGTCTTGTGTATCAACCCTGTTGCAGATCTTTGTGTAGTCTGCAATAAGACATACTTTTTCTTCCATTTCCTCTGCAATGTATCTTATAAAGACATTAAAAGGACAGTTCCCAGTACTGAACCCTCGGGTACCCCGCTAGTAACCCTCCTTTCTTCACTGTGTACTCCATTTACTACTACCCTTTGCATCCTCTTGTCTAGCCAATTTTTTATCCAGGCTACCACCTTGGGGCCCACTCAAGGCTGGCTAACTTGTGTATTAATCTTTGTGTGAGACTGTATCAAATGCCTTACTAAAATCTAGGTAGGCCATGTCCACAGCCCTCCCTGGTCTACTGCTTTGGTCACCCAGTCAAAGAAATTTATTATATTCATCTGACATACCTTCCCATCATGAATCCATGCTGCCTTGGGTCATGTGCCCCACTGGCCTCTAGATACTCAACAGTTCTTTCCTTCGGAGTGATTCCATCATTTTCCTACCACTGAGGTCATACTAACTGGTCTGTAGTTTCCTACCTCTGTCCTGCTCCCACTTTGCGAAGAGGAATCACATCTGCCCTTCTCCAGTCCTCAGGTGCCACCCCATCCCCAGGATTTTTAAAGAGAGTAGTCAGTGGTGTCACTAGTTCTGCCCTTAGTTCTTTTAGAATTATTGGGTGAATTCCATCAGGCCCATTGCTTTGTCCACCTTCAATTTTATTTGTTCTTTCAGACACTTTTCTTCTATAAATGGACTGGTATCGAGGCCCAGTGTTTTTCTTGTTTGGTTTTGGTACCTCCCCTCCTCTTCCTTTGTGAATACTGAGCAGAAATATTCATTCAGTATCCTGCTTTTCACTGTCCCCTCTACCCACATTCACTCCCTTTATTCTGCCTCAGTATCCCTCCTTTGGTCTTTCTTGGCTCCCTAATATACCTATAAAAGGTCTTATCCCTCTTCTTAACAGAGTTGGCTATCCTTTCCTCCGTTTGGGCCTTTGCTAGTCTGACTGCCTTACCAGCCTCTTTCTGCTTTAACTTATAAAGTTCTCTGTCCTGCTCCTTCTATGTTTCCTTATATTTCCTGAATGCTATCCTTTTCTCCTTAACCTTCCTGCCACCTCTTTTGAGAACCATAGCGTTTTTTCCTTCGTTGTGTTTTATTGATTTGCTTTACACAAAGGCTTGTTGCCTCTGTGATGGCTGTTTTGATCACCCCCATTGTTCTTCCACCCCTCCTTCTTGCCTGTTTGCTAGTGCTTTCTAAGGCACTCTCTCATTTCCCAAAGTCAGCCCTCCTAAAGTCCAATACTCTTGCTTTTGTATGGCTTGATTGTATGGCTATGTTTATCATGAACTATACTGTTTGGTGGTCACTTGTTACCAGATGGCTACCCATCTCTAAATCTGAGATTCTTTCTCCATCCCCATTTGAGAGTACCAGGTCTAAGATTGCTCCTCCAGAGTGGGTTCCAATACTAGCTGTCTGAGGCATGCCCCTGTAGGGCATCAAGAATGACCCTGCTCTTGGATATGCCTGCAGCAAAGGTGCTCCAGTTAACATCTGGCATATTTGGGTCCCTCATCAACAATATCTCCTTTTTCTACCATTCTAAGGAAGCCTTCTATCATTTCCTTTTCCATTCCTCCCCTGAGATGGGGGTCTGTATACAACCCCGTGCAGATTGTGGTGCTATTTCCTGTCTCCAGGGTGACCCAGACTGCCTCATCTGCTCCCTGTTTACTCTTTAGTTCTGTTGCTCTGATCCCTTCCATTACATAGAAAGCTACTCCTCCTGCTGCCCTATTGCAGGCACCTCTCTGATCTGAGAGAGGAGGTTGCCCATCTCCAGGCTGACCTAGCTAGGATTTGTGAAACCTCCTCACTCACCCAGTCATGGTTCTCTGTGTACTATGTTTCTGTGACTGCCACAATATCCAGGCAACCCTCTTCCATCAAGGCCACTAGTTCAGGGGCTTGTTACACAGACTACAGGTGTTAGTACTTATCACCCTCCACTTTTGATAGCCTTACCCTTTTAGCCCCATTCCTTTCCTTTACTGCCTTTGCCTTTTTACCTTTACCTCTGTCGCTCCTAATAACTCCTCTACCTTGGTTTTACCTCACTAATTACCATGTTTTGTGGGGATGCTGGGATTCCCTGCTCTTTTTCAGTGCCTACCCCTTAGCTGGTTTAAATGCTTGCAATGAAGCATTAAACCTCTCCTAGGATCCTGGTCCCCGGACAGATGCAGACTATCGCACCAGTATAGGTTTGCATCCTTCCAGGTGGCTCCCTAGTCCCCAAAGAGTGAAAACTCAGCCCTCACATTTCACAACCACATCGATGCCTAAAATCCGCCACTAACACACAGCTTGGCATCTCTTTCACCATAGAACCTGCCTTCCCCAAATGCTCTCCGACCGCTGTTACATCATCCGTTCTGTCCCTTGTAGACTATGGTCTACCAGTATATGGTGCTGCCGACACCACTGCACTCAATAAAATTCACTTAATCCTGAATAAAGCCTGCAGATTGATTACTGGTGCCCCCAGGCTCACACACACCTGTCAGCTGTATATCGAGGCTAACCTGCTTACCCTGGATGAGCGGCTCCAATACCAAACCTGTCTCCTCACAAAAACCCTACTCAGGCTCTCCCCGCTGGGTAACGGCATCCATCCACCAGAGCCCTCCCACTACTGCAACATGGTCTTCCTACAAGACCACTCTAATCATCCCCAGATTAAGAACCAGCTGCTCAGAGGTCCTTCTGCTATAGAGCCCCAACCTGGTTTAACTCTCTCCCTGCCCCATCACCAATGCCACCACCATCTCCAAGTTCAAAACCATCCTTCGAACCACATCATCAGCACTCGTAACTGCTCCTGTCTCTGAAAGTAGCCTCCACCTCTGCTTCTCTTGACAACACCCTCCAGGCAGCTCTCCACCCTAGCCATCCCACCACCACTTCCCTGTACACCATGCCTATGTTTAATCTGGCCAGTGCCAGCTGTTTCAGTATTTACCAACTAGATTGCTCACTTGATACCAACTGTGTAACACCTGTTATCGATTACATGTACCCTGTAACCTAATTGTATTTGTCTTACCACAGTGTGACATGGCACCTCTGTTGATCGCCTATTGTTTTGCAAATCTATGCTATGTAACCAAAAACACAATGTATGTCTTTATATGATGAAATACCTTTGGAAACGAGCCTCTGGCTCAAAGGTTGTAAACTGATTCTTATAAATAAATAAATAAATAAAAACCTGAGCACCACACCAGTTTTCAACCACTGATAGAATTATCTGGTGAGTAGTGCCCTAGCATCACCCTTGCCATAGACAGGCAGCACCTCCGAGAAGGTTACCACATGTGCTACTTGTCTAAGGCCCTCCCTAACTCTACAAACTCCTCTTGCACTGCTCTGATCCCAGTCCTAGCCAGGTCATTTTTTCCTTGGTGGACAATGACATCCAGCTCCTGCTGCTACTCCTCCCATGATCCTAGGATTTGCTTCCTGTCCTTCCAAGCTGTGGCGCCAGGAAGGCGCTTACCTCCCTCTCCCTTCCTCCCCACTACTACCTCCCAAATGATTGAGTCCCCACCAGGAGTTGTTTCCTTCCCCTGTGGGGTTCCATGCCACCCTCCTATGGGTCTCCTTTGTGAAGGTTCCCAGCATCCTCCTTGGTCTCCACTGCAGGTGCCTTCATAGAGGAACCACTATTCACGAAGAGCAAATTAATTATGGAGAGGTACAACTGGAGGGATGCAACTTTCACCACCTCTCCTCCTGGGCCCACCCTGGTCCAGCCTCTCCTCTTTCTTGGCAACCTCTGAGGTAGTGGCATTGGTCCTGGTGGTCCCTGGGTGGGCGGGGAGGTTCCATCAATCCTAGTTAGGTCAACCTGGAGATGGGCAACCTCCTCTCTCAGACCAGAGAGGTGCCTGCAAATAGGGCAGCATCACAGCCTCTAGAATGTCTCCTGGAAACTGCCACCCCACAGCCATTGCACTGCACCACTGCTGTCATATCTCATTTTGTGTCCCTCTCCTGTTTCTCGGTATGCTTACTCTCTCTCCTTACATTCTCACCCTTCCTGTTCTGGGACAGTAACTTCCTATCTTTTTAGTAGCTGCCTCCTTCCTTGCTCAATGTCAGACCACCAGCAGCTGGGGGAGGAGTGAGCTATTTTTTTCCTTTAAGGTTGACAAAACCAATGTTTCTCTATGATCCTTCCCTTCCTGTTGCCAGTCAGATCCAGTGGCTATAAAAGTAGAACTGGCTTAGGGTGGGTTGGAGGGCAATTAGTAAGAAAAAGGCTAACAGGAAGTTGTAATTTGAGTCATCTGCTTTTATAGTGTCTAAGCCACACCGCCAATTAAGCTTTCTCTCCTCCTACTGGTTTAGCAAAGTCAGCTGATACAATACCCTTCCAAGCACAGAACACACACTGACTTTTTCTTTTTAACCCTGAATAAGACCCTTGTACTTCTAATAAAGTGTCTGTCTACTTAATCGCAACAGACACTGCCTCTTGCTGAGATACAAGTTTTAAATTAATATGAAAATGTAGCTATTTTAGTTAGCTGCTTTCTGCTCTACAAGCAAGGCTAGCAACAGGAAGCTGTAATTTGAGTCACCTGCTTTTATAGTGTCTTAGCCACACCCCAATTAAGCTCTCTCTCTCTCTCTCTCTCTCCTGCTACTGGTTTAGCAAATTCACCTGATACAATACCCTTCCCAACACAGAACACACACTGGCTTTCTTTGTTTTTCTTTTTAACCCTAAATAAGACCCCTTCTATTTCTAATAAAGTATATATTTATTAATCTCAGCAGACATTGACTCTTGCTGAGATATAAGTTTTAAATTAATAAGAAAATGTAGCTGTTTTAGTTAGCTGCTTTCTGCTCTACAACAAGGCTAGCAACAGCAAATTCCCATTTGGTGTTGGATAAGGAGTTGGACCCTTCCTCCTGTTCTTTGGCTAGCATTCTGGACTACCTGTGGTCCCTTTCTCAGCTAGGGCTTTGGTTGATGATCCTTGAAATGCACCTGGCAGCCATCTCTGCTTACCAGGCATGGGCGGGAAGCAGTCGGTGGCACAGGAGAAAGTGGTCAGGTGCTTTTTCAAAGGCCTTGATCCATATCCCCTCAGGTGCAGAACCTCCACCTCCAGTCAGATCTACTGCTTGCATTGGCTAAGCTCATGAGCAAGCCATTCAACCAATGCACAGGTGTGATGTATTTCACCTGTTGTGGAAGACTGCCTTCTTGGTGGCTATCACATCAGCCAGAAGGATGGGAGAGCTCCAGGTGCTTTCCATCAAGTCTCTTTATCTGGTCTTCTACAGGGACAAGGCATCCTGTGCCCCACCTGAAACTCCTTCTGAAGGTGATGTTGGAGTTTCACCTTAAGCAGAGTGTTGACTCTGCCAGTGTTCTACCCCAGTCACACCTTGAGGTTGAATATAGTCTCCATACTTTGGACCCTATAAGGCACTCTTATTACAAAGAGCAGATGGCTGAAGTATGGGGAGAGGTTCGCCAGCTGTTTGTCACCAGCACTGAAGCCGCACCTGGCAGACCTGCAGCCAAGTGGATGATAGGTAGGTGGGTCATCTCCTAAATAGATCTGTGCTATAGGTTGGTGGGCATGGAGCCTTCCAATGGGATAAGAGCTCATTCTGCCTGCCATGCCGCTGCTTCAGTGGCTGCTTCCAGGATGTCCCTGTCCAGGAAATCTGCAGGGCTGCTACCTAGTAGTCAGAGCACACCTTCCTTACCCACTACCACATCGACCTTGAGTCATGCCGGAATGCTGGTTTGGGACCTTGGTTCTCCAGTCCTTATTTCCCTAGTAGGTGGTGCGCGTCTTGCCTCCCTCCTTCTGGAGAATTGCTAGAATTGCCAGTAAGTGTGGATTGAACAACATATCCATGTCCCTAGAAATACAGGTTACCCACCTGTAACAGGAGTTCTAGGAGTGATATATGGTGTTCATCCACACAGCACACCCAACCTCTCAGCTTCGACGCACAACCTGGCTTCCAGTGAGCTAGATCTGGCATCATGGGGCAGAGCGGAGAGTTTTACCACCTGGGTGGGTGGGAGGAGCCAGCTTGAAGACCTTCCAGCAAGATTTAAAGTGGCAAGGAACCTGCCAACAAGTGTGGATGAACATCATATACCACTCCTAAAACTCCTGTTACAGGTGAGTAACCTGTATTTACCAGGTAGACATACCAGAACCCCCATTGTGTTGTTAAATGCATATACATTGCAGATTGTTTGAGACGCCTTTTAGTACCATGCATTCCTGCTGTAAACTAAGCCAGTCTGAGATTTCATGATGATGATGATGTATATAGCATCCCATAATGCTTTCTATTATGGGGTATGTGATGATGTGTATCTTTGAAACTTGGCTTTCTTGCCACTGCCATTGAGGTAACCCTTGTTTCAGTGCTTCTGCACTGAAGTTCTTTGTCTTTAGCTTTTGTTTTAGCTTCCTCAAACAAACAAGACAAACACTGAGATGAAATAGTTTCACTAAAACATTAGATTGGTGGGTCAGTAGGTGCTAAGTGCAGAGGAAGAACATGCATAGTCTGTTACTGCAAACTGATGTATTGAAGAAGGGATATGCCATTGCTGATGGTAATCCTCTGTTTTTAAATAAACATCACAAAGTTATTGTGTCTTGAACCTGAAATTCTGTGTCTGGTACATCTTTAACACTCAGTCCCTCCACAGAAGTGGTGAGATGCAGATATTTCTACTGTCTCTGACTTTGGTGACAGTCTATATGTAAAACAATTGATTTTTATTTACTATTGGCATAGCTGCAGTCGTTTTGTATTCTGACTGGCTGTGATTACTGCATGCCTTAAAGAGTTAGTGTACTGCCAGAAACTACCTGCAATTACTTGAAATATTCAGATGTAGTCAGCTATCACTTCTTAAGTATTTTTTCCTTTCTGTCTGCTAATTAGACCATTTTCCACCTGGCAAAACTGGGTGTAGTGTGAGCAGCACTCTTTTCCTCCCATTACATCAACACAGAGACCACACTAAATATGACATCACTAGTAATCAATGAGAACCATTTCCCACTGCCAGGCTTAATTTATTTATTTATTTATTTATTGAAAACGCTTTTACCTGGAAAGGCACACTGAGCAAAAAGATGTTCATCTCACGGTGCAATTTGGGGTTACAGAGGAGGCAAGTAAACATAAAAATAATTGAGCTTAACAGTAGTATATTACAGCGTCAATGTATAGGTGGAAGGTATTACAATTGGCGTATTCATAGGGAGACAGTATAGTACACAGCAGTAGCAGTCAATGACAGTTAATACAGCATCTTGGTTACATTGCGAGTTAGGAACAGAGCAGAACATGAACATAGGGGTTTGGAATACAAATCGGAGTATACATGAGGCAGCATGAGGGACATAAGTGCAAGTTACAGAACAGGGGTAGTAAAACAGAACTTGGGTGCCAGTAGCAGAAGTTGAGCAAGAGGAGGATATACCAGGTAGAACAGGGGTAGGGAGAGCAAGATGGGGTGGGAAAGGAGGGTGAGGTGTGAGGAGGTGTGAAGGGGAGGTTCGGTGAGGAGGGGTGGGGAGCGTGGGTTGAGGTGGGGAATTGACAGTATGGGAGTGAGTAAGAGAGAGTAAAGAGAGGTGTAAGTGTGCGAGGTAATTAGGTAAGCCAGACTATTAGGCAATAGCCGGGCTGCTGGTCAGGTGCGGGGGAAGGGAGAAGGTGACAGGGGTGGTCAGGGGCAGCAGCATTGGGTGTAAAGAAATTAGAGAAGGCATGGGAGAGAGAGAGAGAGTCTGGATGAAGAATTGCGGATCTGGGTTGGCAGGTCATTCCAGAGTTTGGGGAGGAGGTAGAGGAAGTGGATTGGCCGGTGGAGGTCCTTCTCGATGGGGATGAATAATAGCCTAATGTCAGCAGACCTGAGGGTGTGGGAGGGGAGGAGGGAGAATAGGACGGATGAGAGGTAGGAGCCGAGCCAGACATTAGAAGTGAATTTAGTGCAATGAATTAGGTGACGGTTGTTAAGAAGGCAGGGACAGGGAACGATAAAGCATGCAGTGGTGTGTATGGGGCAAAAGCGCGAATGCATTGAAGAGGGGGTCTAATCTGGCTAGGTGGTATGTGCAGCGGAGCGGTAAACTACATCATAGTAATCAAGGAGGGTAGAATCATTTTCTGGACTATTTCGCATCTGACAGGAAGTGAGAGACTAGTGCAGTTATGATAGAGGGCACCAAGTTTGGGGCGTAATTAGAGATGATGGCATCCATGTGAGTAGAGAAGGAGAGGTGACAATCAAGCCAAACCCTAGATACCTGAAGGTGGGTACTCTTTGAGGATGGTGTTATTTAAGGTGTGGAATCTCAGAGGGAGGTGAGTTTGATAGTCGCTGTCTGGTGCCGAAGTCATGGAGTTTGTCTTCTTAGCATTTAGGAGTTGGTTGCTGAGGAACCAGTGTTGGATTTTGTTGAAGTCGGTTTGAAGTTTGAGGTGATTTCTTCATGGATCCGGCCGGAGGTGAAGAGGACTGCATTGTCTACGTACATGTGAATGGCAGAGGAAGAGCACAAGTTTGGCAGGTCATTTAGAAGGATGGAGAAGAGGATGGGGCTGAGAACAGAGTCTTAGGGTACACCTGTGGTGACTGGGAGGGAGATATGGTCAGCTATTTTGATGGATTGGGTTCTATTTAGTAGGTAGGCACTGAACCAGTTTGTGGTGGATTCGCTAACCCAGCTTCAGAAAGGCAGGATAGTAGGAGAGAATGGGATACAGTGTCAAGGCTTTGCCAGGTCTATGAAAATAGCAGCAGTGATTAGCCCTTTATCCATCCCAGTGAGGATATGGTCTATGAGTCTTAGTAGAGAGGAGGTGGTGGAGTGGTGTTTCAGAACCCAGACTGGAAAGGGGTGAAGAAGTTAGTTTCTGAGAGGAAGTGGGAGAGTTGGGATAGCACTAGGTGTTCCTGGAGTTTAGCAGGGTGGGGAGGAGGGAGATGGGGGTAATTGGATGCGGAGGGAGGGTCCAAGGCTCGGGAGGGGTAGAACATGGCATGCTTCCATTCGAGGGGAGTGACTCGGTAGCGAAGGAGAGGTTTTGTAGGGCTGCAAGAGGGGTAGTGATGGCGGAGAAGATAGGAAGAGCAGTTTATCTAGACCATCGGGGATTTACCTTTGGAGTAGTTTAGGTGTGTAGGGCGCCTAGGGTTTCGGTGGGGAATGGGTCTGAAGTAGAAGCGTTCAGCCCTGATGGATGGGGGAAGGAAGACTGAGGAGAAGGGTGGCTGTGGGTGGAAGGGAGTCAAGGAGAGTCAGGGTGCTGGTAGTGAAGTAGGAATTGAACTGAGGCTACCTTCTGGGGGTCAGAAAGGAGAGTCCCCTGGACAAGAAGAAGAGGGGAGGGCTAGTTGTTGTGGGGAGAAAAGGAGTTAATAACTTTGCAGAATTTAGATGGACTGCTAATGTTAGCATTAAGTGTGTTATTAAAATATTCTGACTTAGCTAGGCGGATGGCCTTGGTGCATCTATTGCAGAGCATGCGGTAGGAGGTATGGTCATCTGGGAGGATTGAGGATTTATAGTTATGCCAGGCCTTGGCGCAGGCTTGTTTCACTTCCACATGAAGCAGCATGGACTGGCTCTCCTGTTTACTAGCAATTTCACAATTCCTGCATTTTCCTGGTAGCTTGTGAGAGTCACTGCTCAGGCTTCAAGGATTGAGACGCCTCAAGGTGTTTGGTCTAATTTCTGATGATGTAATGGAAGGAACAAACTGACTTTTCCCCTCTAGACAGAGTGCTACTCCATGCATTATCCAGTCCTGCCAGGAGGAAAATGTTCTCAATAATAAACAGAAAAAAAATTTGAGATATAAGAACTAATAGCTGACTGCATCTGAAAATGACTGTTCATCCCAAGCAGTACACTAGCTTTTCAAAACAATATTGTTATTTTTGTATTTTACTCAAGGAGGGGTAGTTATTGTTGTATTGTGCTGTGTCTTGCATATGATAAGCCATATTTTAAATATTTTTTTTTTAAACTTAGGGAAAGGACATCTGTAGCCTGATATTTTACTCTATCCTACTCTGACTTAGATTTCTGTCTGTGTTTTGGAAATATTTTTTTCCGTGCTTGAAATATTCCACATGGTTCTGCTTAAGCTGCTTAATGATCTTTTGTCTTGAATCATTGCTGTTTTTGATTATCATACCCTACCACCATGTTTTATTACCTGTCAACATGCTCCCTTGTGACCAGGTACTTACCAATGAAAGCCAAAGAGGTCAGATCCATTTTGTGAATCTTATCAATAAAAACAATAAATTGAAATGCTGTAAAATAATTTAATCCAAAGTACTGTGTATTGTAAAATGGAGATGTCTGAAAAACAGATTTTTGAGGTTACATCTCACGAAAGTTGATGGAGCTCTCAAAAGATTAAGATAAAACTGCTAACAAATGCAATTCCTTATTGTAAGCAAATACTAATTAAATATCTATTTTCAGTCACTAGGAAGTCTGAGTGCAGTGAGAGTTGGAGCCAGCAATCCTCGATTGAGAATTGGCAGCTGAGTAATGTGGCAAAGAAACCTCATCAGTATCCTTCATCTAAAAAGTTTGCTTAGCCTACATCTCATCACTGTAGAACAGATTTATAAAGGAGAGGGCAATTAAATGTACCAAATATCAGAAGAGTTCAAGCCAGATAAATGTTGCTAAAGGTACTGATAAGAGTTTTATTGTGCAGCAGAAAACTGTAACACACCAAATTCACAAGAAATCATATAAATGTGCTCAATGCAACAAGGGTTTTGCCCAGAAGGGTAACCTGATATCACATCAGCGAATTCACTCTGGGGAGAGACCATATAAATGTGCTGAATGTAACAAGGGTTTTGCCCAGAAGAGTACTATGATATACCACCAGCAAGTCACTCTGGAGAGAGACCATTTAAATGTGCTGAATGTAACAAAAGTTTTGTCCAGAAGGGTGATATGATAAACCATCTGCGAATTCACTCTGGGGAGAGACCATATAATTGTGCTGAATATGATAAAGATTTTTCCTGCAAGGGTAGCCTAATAAAGCATCAACGATTCACTCGCGAGAGAAACCATATAAATGCACTGACTGTGACAAGAGTTTTGGCCACAAAGGTAACCTAATAAACCATCAGCAATTCACTCTGGGAGAGCCCATATAAATGCACAGACTGTGACAAGAGTTTTAGCCACAAAGGTAACCTAATAAACCATCAGCGAATTCACTCTGGGAGAGACCATATAAATGCACAGACTGTGACAGAGTTTTGTCCACAAAGTAAGCTAATGACACATCATTGCATTCACTACGGAGAGAAACCATATAAATGCATTGACTGTGACAAGAGCTTTGTCCATAGAAGTAAGCTAATGATACATCAACGCATTCACTCTGGAGAGAGACCATATAAATGTGCTGAATGTAACAAGACTTTGCCCAGAAGGGTAATATGATGTACCATCAGCAATTCACTCTGGAGAGAGACCATATACATGTGCTGAATGTAACAGGAGTTTTGCCAGAAGAGTACTTTGATAACACATCAGCGAATTCACTCTGGAGAGAGAGCTCAGCTGGAGTGATGATATGAAAGTGACGAATCATTGGGGGAGCACTCTGTGACACTAGTGACAAGCCACAGTTATTTCACGTTTATGGCTCAGTGAGTACCTTCACACAGTGGGCCCTATTTTTAACAGAATCTCAGCAAGGTGAGATGGCTGTACAGAAATAATATATACACACACACAAAATATATGGAGAGTTTAAAATTAAACTAGAAGCTGGGTGCACAGATCACAGCATAAATAAAAAGTGCCCAACCTTAGGAAAGGGCTGGACGAGTGATAGTGCCGCATCCTCTAGCAGTAGTACTACCCCTGCCACAGTATTAGACCATAGAGAACAGGGTACCACCATGGCAGCAGAAGCCAGCAAACCACAAAATTAAAAAGACTGACCAGCCAGCCCAGAGGACTGGAAATGGTTAAGTGGACTTACGAGGACAAACTAGAAATGATGTACTGTTATTACTATGAAACACACCTCGAATTTCCAATGAGAGGATATACACTCTATACATCAGAGCAAGTCGCAGCAAAGACCAATAGTCACCACAGACAAACTGAAAAGTGTGACAGATGGCAACTTTAGATCCCTAATAGGACAAATAAAAGCAAAAAGTATGTAGATAATATTAGCTTGGGCAGACTACTGAAAGAAGCTGGTGAAGAAGTAGCAAAAGAGAAGGAAGAGGTACCAGAGGTTTTAAAGCTGGAAGAGCAGATGCATGGGACCCAGCAAAGAAAGGGATCTGATATACTGCAGCATGTATGCTAAAAGAAAGCTGTTACCAGCATAGCAACAAAACTGCAGATAATATTTGAAAAGACATATAAGTGGAGACATCCAGATGTGGCAAACATCACAAAGACAAGAATAACCACACAAAAGTGGAATGTAATGAAAGTACACAGTTCAGTGATCTAGAAAGGCAATACATCAAATAGAAGTCCTTGAACAGTTAAAGAAAGAAGGGTTTGAGGTAGAGACTCCACCTCCACCATTATTATGTGGTAAGCTGCTACAGCAGACAACTGCTCAGCCAATACTGGTACATGAAACAAAACATGACACACGCCCTAACGACACTCAGCAAAGTGCACATCAAGTGTCATATCCCAACAAAACCGCTGAAGTTCCACTTCAACCCATACAGAGAGCAGAAGAGCAGGAATGCTAATTACAGGAACAACCTAAACCAAGAGGAAGAAAATATGAGAGAAGACCTGCAAGACTTAATTGACATGGACAAATATATCAAAATGCGTCAAAGGAAAAAGACTGCAAAAATTATGCATGACACACACAAGGAACAAATAAAACTTTTAAACAAAGTTATTGGAGCCATCCAGAGGAGCCATATGATGTCACTGAAATAAACAGAGTACACTATTGTGCAGCAAGACTAATAAACAGAGCAGTGCCACAAAAGAAAGGAAACAAGAGCAAAAGACAGGGAAATGTAGCATACCACTATGGAAAAACAGATAGAAAGGACAATTACAGAGCTAAGATCAGAGGCATCACTTCTGGAGGAGTTTAGAAAGGGTAATAGATCAATGCACGTCATCAGGAAAGTGGATGAAATCAAAGAAAAGCACTGTATTAAAACAGAGCAGGACCTAAGTTTTACCATCTTGAATAACAAGCTCACAATCTCTGCTCAAGCTGAAAGCTCAGGAGATGCATAGAAAGGAACAACGAAAAAATGCAAAATAGATGGTTTAGAGAACACTCAAAGAAATTCTGTGAGGAGCTGGGAAGAAAATAACCAAAGTAAAACAGCACTGGTAAAGAAATACATTGAGGAATTCTAGAAACATTTACAAAGACCCAGTTGAACATAATAGGGAAGCAAATGGATGAAGGAAATAAAGATAGCACATGAAATAGCACTACCAGCGATATGAAGTGGCCTGACATATCAGCTAAGGAGATAGAAGTGAACATAAGGAAGGCCTCCAACTGGAAAACCCCAGTTCCAGATGCGATACCCAACTTCTGTCTAAAAGTACTAACATCTCTACATCAAGATTTAGCCACTCTAAAAACTATTTATATGCACATACTGAGTTGACACCCATGTAGCTAACAGATAATACCACACTTATCAAATCTGAGCCTGCCAGTCTCCCAAGAACTATCTCTCAATAACCTGTTTGCCAACAGCATATAAACTATACACTGGAATTAATGCAGATATATTCATAATCATCTAGATTGCAATAATCTCATGGCAATAGAACAAAAGGCAATAAAAGAAAATCGTATGTCAAACCCTGAAAATAAAGTGTTGGTGTTTTCCATCCCAGGTGCCAAAATTGAAGATATAACAGCAGGTTGGATTAACTTGTATCAGGCTCCTTCTAATGTTATCCTTCATGTGGGCACAAATAATGTAGGCCACTGAGAAGGATATCTGTCTAGAATTAACTCAATTAGGTGATAGAACTAAAGCAAAAAATGTATTGTCTTCATTTCTGGCTTTCTACCTATCCCAAGAACTAGGATACAGAACAACCACAGTATTGAAGAATTAATGCCAGCCTGTCAAATTGGTGCCCTTTAGGTAATCTAGTTTTTATTGATCATGGAAACATTTTATTTGCAATCCAAAATATTTTGCTAAAGATGCAATTTTGTTTGCACTTATATCCCTTCAATCAATTTAAACTAATATCAAAGAGGAAAATACACAGTCAAATGTTTCCTCATTACCTCATTTTACTAAATCTAATCAGGATAACAAAAATAATCAAGAAATAAAATGTATGTTAAATGCTGGTAGTTTGGTCAACAAAATGAATGAACTACTACTAAAGAGTTAGCACTAGAAAATTCTGATGTTATAGGCATTACAGAAACTTGATGAACTAATGAGCACACCTGAGAAACTTGTATCCCAGGTTATACATTATTCCATCTTAGTAGGTCAAACTGGAGAGGTGGCGGTGTAGCTTTCTAATAGCCTCATCTGTGTGTGTATCTGAAATTTCTCACAAAATTAAGCACAACTGCTCTTTAATGAAATCTGTTTGGCTTCATATTTAACAACTAAATACTAATTTAATTCTGGGACTTTGTTATAGACCACCTGACTCTAAACCAAAATATTAAACGATATAATTGCAGAATGTCATCAGCCACTGAATTATGGAATATTTTGTTTATGCAAGACCTAAATCTTGGTGACATAAACTGGACAAACAAATCTGCCAGAACTGATTCATCAAAGATTTGTTGAATACTTGTGGAGTTGAATTTAATTCAACACATTACATTCCCAACCCACGAGTCTAATATTCTTGACATTGTCTTAGGTAATAAACCAATAATTATTCAAAATTGTTGCCCATCTGCTCCTCTGGGTAACAGTGACCATTTACTATTAATTTTAAAACTCATAATATTCAATGGAAAGTGGACAATGTTACAGAAGTATTACGTTCTACAAAACAAATACTGTTGCTTTGAATAATTATCTGGTGGCTATTGACTGGACCACTCAGTTAAACAAAATAATATTAACGATATGTGGAACTCTTTAACCACAGCAATCTGGAACTCCACAAATAAATTCATTCCTAAAGTTCCTAAAAGAAGTTGGGTTATCAACCCAAATGACTAACTTTAAATTGCAGAAATTGATTAAAAAAAAAACAATTATTACAAAAATACTATTCAAATAAATGTAATAGAACCCTCTCTGCATTCAGGTGGGTATAGAAACTTTGTGAAAAAGAAATGAAAAGGCAAAAACATCAATGGAAAAATCACTAGCTGAACTAGCCCAAAAGGAAACTGTAAATTGATGTTCAGTTACATCGGCTCCTTAAAGAAAAGAAACTTGCAGGTTGGTCCAATCAGCTCTGATAATAAGACCTTATACCATCCAAGTAATATGATTGTACACTTTAACTCACAGTTCTGCAAGGCCTTCTCAGATAATAGTGCAAGTTGTAATGCTACGTTCGGTGATCAGCCTGTTTATAATGTAGACATACCACTCAAAACTATTAAATCTAAATTGATGGCTATAAAAAGGCTGATATGCCAGTCCTGATGGAATTTCAAGTGATCTAAATTGTCTAATGAAGGACCATCTTTCGCTCCTTAAAATTATTTTTGATCAAGTCTGAATACTGGTCTGGTACCAACAGGATAGAAACATGCTAATGTGATACCCTTATTCAAAAAGGATCAAAAGTATTTCAGATAACCATCATCCTATAAATTTAACATCAATTTTTGCAAAATTCTAGAACAAATCATTAAGGATGATTTAACCTCTGTTATTGGAAGTCTAGATCAAACTCAACATGGATTTGTAAAGGGCTGATCATGTATAGCACATTTAATATGTTTCTATGACTGTTAGTGAAAACCTGTATTCCATGTGATGTTATTTTCTAGATTTTAAGAAGGCCATTGATTCTGCACCTCATTGGGCCTTGATACAGAAGTTACAGCTCCATAATATTGAACCAGTTTTTATTAGATGGATCACAAATTGGTTAACTAATAGGAAGCAGAAGTTATAATAGATGGACATGTTAGTAGCTGGAAAGACATTAGAAGTGGTGTTCCATGAAGGTTCAGTTTTAGCCCACTTATCTTCCAGGTCTTTTTATCTGATCTGTCTATAAACATCAAAGTAATATTAAATATGCAAGCGACTGCAAAATCAGTAACATCTGCAGTAGTGAAACTGATTTTAAAGTTATTCAGGAAGATCTAAAACCTATTACAAACCTGGTCCCATAAATGGAATCTTTATTTTAATACTTCTAAATGTTGTGTCTTGTGTTTCAGAAAAAGAATCCCAAGCATCAGTATTATCTTTATGACAGTGATTTACTTAGTAAGGACAGGAGAAAGGATCTAGGAATTACAGTTGATGTAGGGATGTAATTTGACTCATATCTCAAATATTATAAGTAAAGCAAATAAGATATGGTGGGCAATACAATACAATATCAAACAAAACAGACATTATGTTGCCTTTATATAGAGCATATGTGAGACCTCATTTAGGTTTTGGTTCACAGTTATGGAGTCCATACAAAAAAGGATATAGCAAGAATCAAAAGAGTTCAGAGAAGAGTAACAAAATATTTAGTATCTTACAAAATGCTTCCATATCCAGACAGGCTCCTGAAATTTGATCTGGTGTCCCTAGAAGATAGAAGGCAAGGGTGATCTCTTACTGTCATGGGACATCTTTAATGATGAACATCTGTTTGTTGAAAGTGGTCTAGATCTTAAACAAATCGGGTCAATACCAGAGGCCACCCACTGTAACTAACTAGAAATAGGTAAACAAAAAAGGGCTTACTTTTTTCCAATGGATTGTTAAACCCTGGAGTAAGCTGCCTACAAATGTAATCTTTAGAGATAATAAGAACATTTTAAGAACAGACTTGACGGTTTCATGAAATCAAACAAGCTGCCAAGTTTTTATTTGCAGGTCTGAGGCTATATGGGCATTCAGCCTTTCTGCCTCATACAGTTTCATAGTGTGATTCTAAGTACAAAGGACCATCTCTTGTTGAACAAAGTCATAGTGGAGAGCCGCAAAAATGCTGAAACCTTAGTGTATCAGGATCGACTACAAAAACATCCTGCACTCCTGGATCACTGAGTGTTTACAGATGTACAGGATGTGTCCTGCACTGATAAATGTCATTACAACAATGAGTGTGGCAAACCACCCTATAATTAAATCATGAGAAAGGTCAAATCACCATCCCAAATATAAGTACCCAATGAGGATATTTCAAGGAGACCCCTGTCACCACTTCTGTTTGTCTTGCCCTCAATTCCTTGAGTAGCCTAAACAACAACCTAGGCTATGGATACAGCTTAACCCCGAAACAAAACAATCAACAGCTAACATCTCACCTGCTATTTGTAGATGACCTAAAACTCCATCCAAACATTTGAAAGAACTACAAATTGATAAGACCCTTTCTGATGACATACAGATGACATTTGACCTAGACAAAATGCCAAAGCAACATTTGCAGCAGGAAAGTTAACTCATAAAGAAAACATGAATCTGGCAGAGGTTTGTGACATAAAGAACTTGAGCAAGAGGGGTATAAATACCTGGGAATAGATGAAGGAACAACAGCACAACATGAATAAATGAGAATAAAAAAAGCAAGGAATATTTCAGAAGGTTGAAGCTCATTCTGAAAACTGCTTTGAAAACATGAAATAAAATGCAAGTTATAAACCAACTCACCCTTCCAGTGATATCATACAGCTTTGGTGTGATAGACTAGCCACAGAAAGAGTTGAACAAGCTAAATATAAAAACAAGAAAAATGTTTCATGCTCATCAGTTAATATACAAAAACCAGTGCATGCCAAGATTATACATCCCAAGGTTGGGGAAGGCATAGGCCTCATTGAGATTGATTACACATATAGATCCGTAATAGTGGGGCTACATACATGCTCACTGACATCCTTGGACCTAAATATAGTCAAGGTCTTACATAATGAAGAAAATAAGCCTAAGATGACTTCACTCATCAAATTAGGAGAAGCCTTCAGGAGGGTAGCAGAGATTGATGTCAAGCCACAAGCAGATAAGGAACAGTCAGCAACAGAAAGTGCAAAGAATCAAAAAGAAGTATAAGGACAAAGACCAACAGAAAAAAAAACAACTGAAAGCCCATACTTACAGTGGAAAATACAGGGAGCTACTGGAACAACCACAGGTCAATCAAGCCCTGACCCATGAGTGATTAAAAAGTGGTGAATTTAGGTCACGAGATGAAAGACTGATAATGACAGCTCAAGATAGTGGGCTATGCACAAAATGGTTCACAAAATCCATCATAAAACAGGATAAATAGACAAGTGCAGGTTCTATAGTTCAGAATTAGAAAAGTTGTGCATCTCTTGGCTGGGTGCAAAGTACTCATGGCAGAAGGCCTGTATACTGACAGACATAACAATGTAGCAAGACTGATCCACTGAAACTGTGGAAACACTATAACATACAGGTAGCAGAGAAACACTGGAAACATGAACCACAAAGAATCACAGAGAATGAAGAAGTAATGATCACATGGGATCGCCTAATACCAACTGCCAAGAAAGTGGAAGTAGAAAACCAGATATTGTAATGCAAGAAAAAGAACAAAGGTAGCATTGCTGATCGAAATAACCACTCCTAGTGACTACAGTATCCTACAGACATGCAAAATCAAGAAATATCTAGATATGCAGTCAGAAACCAAACTGATGTGGAATAAGGACACATAAATTGTTCCAGTAGTGCTTAGAGCAATGGGACTAGTCAAAAAGAACTTTCAGGCACATTTAAATATGCTACCAATATTTGTGACACCTTATCAACTTCAAAAGGAAGCCATTTGGGGGATGTTGCATGTTCTGAGAAGACCACTGTCAGCAAACATCAAAGATTAATACAGTACTGATTTCTTGAGTTTTGAATATGCCCTGGCTTAAGAATGGGGTCCGCTCTCACGGGGTATCAGAAATCCCTAACCATTTAGAGACACTAAGCCTGAGAGAGAAACCATATAAATGAATTGAATGTAACAAGAGTTTTACTGTACAAAGCAGTCTTACTAGACACCAGCGGTTCACATGGGGAGAAACCATATAAATGTGCTGAATGACACAAGCTTTGCACATCTGGAATAGTCTCATAAAACTTCCTCATTTTTCAGGGTTTTATTTAACTCTAAAAATTGATTCTTTGCTCATAAAAGTTCTAAAACATTGTGAAAATGCATAGCACTTGCCTCACTGTGTTTAACAAACATAACACTGCTAGAAAACCTATATAAATGGTTTCTGTACAGTTAGTATTGTCCCAAGGAAAAAGTGCTAATCAGTTATTTAAAACCCTGTTTTTGAATACACCCTAGCTTAAGAATGGACTCCATTATTGTCATAGCACTAGAAATATATGAACATTTGGAGACACTAACCTTGAGGGAGATGCATTGAGCAGATTTATACTGCAACATGAGATTTGTGCAACAGATTACGTCTACAAATAAATTATGTGCTTTCTGTTATTTCAAATAGTTTTTAAATAAACATTTTACAGATTATAAATTAATGCTACTACTGTACAAGATATGAATAAGCTCTAATATTTCATCTGGTAATCCAAAATTGATGCTTTATTTGATTGTGCTTAAAATGATTTCATTACAGTTTCATCATAGCTTCTACAGTGCTCTACATTATAGTGATACTGACCAGTGACTTGAATCAGTAGACTGTTTCAGTTTGTTTTTGAGGACTGCTGTGTGTTTAAGTGTTGCAAAGCACATTGTTAATATGAAGCAATATTACCTGACAGGTGGGTAGTATTGTAAAATATCAGACCACCCAGGAGCATAATGAGGCCCCTGGAAGGTATAGTATTTCTCAGTACCTGAATAATTAGTCACGCACTCACCATTGTTTTTATCAGAACAAAACAGTCTTTACAACCAAGGTATTTCCTCCTACCTTCATTTGACCTTTAAGTGTGCAGTGCAACATTGCATTCATAACTGTGGAATTGGATGGCCTTATAGCTTCTGGATTCAACAAATGTGGGAGGGCTCATACTCCCCATGGGCTGAAATATAAAGTCCATACAATAAAACTCTCAGCCAAGCAAAGCATGGTGCCACAAAGCAGGAGTGTGGTGTTTGACTCCGTGGTATCTGGGGGCATTGGCAGGGTTGCCACAAGGAGGACTGCAGGCCACAGGCCACACCAGTCATAGCAGGAAAGGTAAGTGTAAAGGGAGAGCAGGAAGTGCGCTGTAGGGGTTGAAGGAGATTGCAGCTGATCCATGTCTAGGGTCAGCTTACATTTATGCCACATCAGGGAGCAGGAGGAGAAGTGAATTGAGGGAATTTTCAGATTGCTGTAAACATCCTAACTACTGTAGGTTATATACTGAGATACATTTCTAGGAATTGGGAGAAGCTGAGACCAGGAGGATGCAGGATAATAGGGCATGTATAGGCATCAGAAGGAGAAGGAGGAGGAGGAGGATGGTGTGCTGTGATGGATGTGGAGCAGCAGTCTTTCTGGGGATTAAGTGGAGGACAGAGGGCTGGGGCTGTCCAGTGTGTAGGGGCATGGAGCAGCTAAGGGTGAGAAGTAAGACAGCTCAGATGGGAGAAGGGAAGGATGGAGTGGAGAGACAGAGGAGCAGGGCAGTGGAGTGAAAGAGCAGAGAGGAAGTGAATTGGGAGCAAGAGGCTCTTGGGCAATGGAAGGAAATGGAGAGAATCATCCAGTATATAGGGTTACCTTTTCCTCAGAGGTAAAGGAGTGCAGGAGGTGGACTGGAATGTGATTGGGAGATGGGGTGGAACTGTAAGGGTTGCAACAGGAGGGACAAATCTTGAAGGGATGCCTTTAATGAATAGCTTTGCATCACTGTCGGGTATGGGGGAAGAGGTATTAGAAGGTGGAGTAGGAGGGCAGGTTAAGCCAGGATCAAGGTGGGGGACTAGTCAAGGTTGGTAAGGAAGAAGCAAAGTGGAGCACAGGCTGGGAGGGAGAGGACAGGGTATTAAAGGGAAGGAAGGTGTAAGCAAGCATAGCTAGTCAGAAAGGGAAGGCGTGGGGAAATGAGAAACAGCTGAGATGCTGGTAGTGCATATGACAGTAAGTTAAACAGGGTCCAGAGGTAGCAGTTAGGTGGGGAGCAGTTGGTAGCATAGTGGAAGAAGGGAATCATTGAGGTGGATAGAAGGATGGTGATCCTAGGGACTCCATGATTAAGGATATTCACTGGGGAAGGAAGGGGCACACTAATTGAAGAAGGAAGGTGGTTTGCATGCCAATGATGCAAATGGGGAAAAGTGACCAAAAATCAGGAATTTGTAAGGAGGTGGGAGGAAACCAAACTTGAGTTATACATGGCATCCTAGCTGTGGTGGAGGTGGAGACAGTGCAAGGTAGAATCAGGGCACTATGGGAAGACCTGAAAGGAGGAGGTAAGATCACTGGCTTTCTCAGATGTGACTCCAGTATGAAGTGCAAGCACTGTCAGGAAGAAAAGGGCAGAATAATTTAATGAATGGCTGAGGAGATTATGCAAGCAGGAAAAGTTCATGTGTACTGGGGACTGTTAGGAAGTTGGTTAGATAAAACACTTTTTCAATGCACTGGCTCCACCTCAGTAGAGAGGGCTCAAGGGTTTCCAGGACAAACTGGGGTACATAATCAAACTTAAACTACTGAAGGGTGGTGGGCCTGTAGATTCAAAGGCTCCTGGAGGAGGAGGAGGGCAGATCTCTCCCCTACCAGCAAAAGGATCTGGAGGGTGGAGGAGGAAGGAGGAAGCACTTAACAATGGGAGGTGGGTGGCACATAAAGGGTAGGGAAATAAGAGAGAGGAGGCTGAGATTGTAGGTGACAGGTGGTGACTCTGAATGCACAGAGTCTTGAAAACTAGATGGGCAATCTGCAGGTACTGCTAGCAGAAAGGAGGGTGGACATATTAGGTAATTTAGACTTGGACCACCGCACACCATCGCTGGGACCTCTTGATTCCTGAATATAAATTATGCAGGAGGAAGTGTGTTAGGGAAAAGAGTTAGTGGTTTATATAACATGCATGAAGGATGAGTCAGAGAAGTGGAGGGTGGAAGAATGTGGGTTCAGCTACAGTCCAACAGAAGGAGGAAGATGAAGTTTGGAGTGGTTTACAGAACATCTAACCATGGAGAGGAAAGGGACAGGGAACTATGCCTGCAAATATTGAAAACTTCAGGGAAAGGAGATATACTAATAGTGGTAGACTTCAACCTTCCAAAGTAGACTGGGGTGTACCATCCACAACATATACCAGGAGTCAGGTGATCCTAGAAGTGTTCCAGAGTGGGTTTCTGCATCAGGGCATCATGGAACTCACCAGGAGGGTAATTCCAGAGGGTCTGATGGCAGTGCTGGACATATCAAGTAGACCATTGGAATGCTTAGATCTGGGAGCCTAGTGATGCTGTATAATAGTGGTTGCTGGGGCCCTGGATTCCGTAGCTCCTGTCTGAGTTTGCTTTCTCCTCTCCACCTTTGATCCCCTTGGTTTGATGGAACCTTGAGGGAATTGAGAGTTGGGTGAAGGTTGGAACGTTGTTGGCAGAAATCCAGCCTGAAGAGGACAGACTTGAGTTGATAGCATATTATGGAGGCTATCAATCAGAAATCTCCCAAAGAAGGCAGAATTCTGTCCAGGGAAATTGCTGTAGCAAGGAATTGATATGCTCACCCTTTTCAGACTATAGACCGCCTGTGCAAGCCAGCTACCTTGGGGCCAGATGGCCTTTTCACAGTCTAAGCGGGATGAGTTTGCTCAATTCTTTGCAGATAAGGTGTCTCCATCAGGTCAGATATCTGCTTGATAAGCTCAAGTGAGTACGGTGGTGATTGATGTGAGGGTACAGATACTCTGTCTGGACAGATTTCAACCAGCCAGTGATCGTGGATATTGTGAAGATCATTTGGGGCTTGCTACCTACTTACTGTAGTTTGGATCCTGGTCCATCTTGCCTCCTTGTGGGGTGTATGGTTGTCAGTGGACCAATCCTTACTGAGATAGGCTGGTGTTCACTGGATCAGGGCATTTCCAGACTCCATGAAGGAGGCTGTGGTGTCCCTTTTAAAGAAACCTTCCTGTGACCCAGATTGTCTCACTAACCACAGACCCATCTCTAACCTGCACTTTTTGGGCAAAGTTATTGATAAGGTAGTCACGTTGCAGCTTGAGAACTTTCATCGCCCTGGAAGTCTATGATCCTCTCCAGTCTAGTTTCAGGAAGAGGCACAGTACAGAGACAGCATTGGTTCGTGTACTTAATGATCTCTTGATAGCAAGGGATCAGAGGAATTGTTCAATCTTGATCCTTCTTGATCTCTCTGCAGCATTTGACACGTGGACCATGGGTGCTGCTTGAACACCTGCAGCTATTCTGTTGAATGCGGAGATGGTCCTCAGGTGGTTCCATTCTTTCTCACAGGCAGGACTCGAGAGGGCATTATCTGGGGTTTTTCCTTGGCCCTTCTCCCTGCCTTATGGGGTGCCACAGGGTTCTGTGCTGTCTCCCATGTTGTTCACTGTGTATATGTTGCCATTAGGAGATGACACAAGGTGGTATGGGCTGAGTTTTCATTGCTATGTAGATGATACCTAGCTCTATATGTCCTTTGTACCGAACAGAACAGTGCTGTCTCAGTTTTTAACAGCTGCCTCGCTGAGATTCAGGACTGGATGAGTGCTAACTGGTTGAAATTAAATCCAGACAAGATCAAGGTGTTAGTGGTGGACCCAGGTCAGCAGGAAGAGAAGTTGACTCCTGGGAATCCGTCTGGCCTTGCGCCTGGGGGTAAACAGTTGAAACCTTCTGAACAGGTGTGGAACTTGGGAGTTGTGCTTGATGACAAACTGATGCTAAAAGCACAGGTGTCAGCAGTTGTCAAGCCCTCATTTTATCATCTGAGGAACATCACCTGGATAAAGCACCTCATACTGCCTCAGGACCTTCCTCACCAGGTTACGCCTTTATGTCCTCCTGTCTTGATTACTGCAATGCTCTATACCTAGGGTTGACGGAGCAGATCTCTGTCAACTGCAGCTGGCGCAGAACGCTGCGGCCAGGTTGTTGATTGGGCTGTCAAGAATTAGCCATGTCACTGCTGTGCTGCATGAACTACATTGGTTGCTGGTGTGATGGAGGATCACCTTAAAGGTCATGTTGCTGACCTGTAAGACCCTACACAGACAGGGACCGGGTTACTTGCAAGACCTCCTACTGCCCCTCTGCTATCTCTGCTCCACCAGTGAGGAATTGCTAGAGGTTCCCAGGGTCCATCTTCAAACATCAGGTGCTAGGGCTTTTTTCTTTTGTAGCCCTGACCCTGTGGAACTCTCTAGCTCATCAGATTAGAGAGTGCCTGTCCACTGAGACTTTCAAGTCCTCATTAAAAACACATCTCTTTGGCCTGGCATTTGGAGACAATAGTTAATTTACTATTGCTGCCTATTATGTAAATGTTTTTATTCTATATTCCTTTCTAGTCTGTATTTGCACTTTGGTTTTGGAAAGCACATTATACATAAATTTCATTTGATTTGATCTGGTGCTCACAAATGGGGAGCACATACAAGAAATAGCAGTCAAGGAGCCCCAGAGTGAAAGTGACCATCACAGAGTGTTGTTCCAGTACAATATGGGCAGGGAAAACATCTCCACTAAAACCAGAGCCATGGGTTCATGGGGTAGACTTCAGGAAGATGGCTGAGGTGCTAAGGAGGCACCTGGTAGACATCAGAGCAAATATGGATGTGGAGCAAAGGTGGTCTATCATTAAAGATGGAATAATGGTTGCCATAGAGGAGTGTGTTAGGGGAAGAACTCAAATGCCAAAGCACTGAGCTGATTAAGTGTGGAACCTGCCAGCAGCTGTGCAGCACCAAAAGCCAAATGGCATAAAAACACAGAAACACTGCACCAACCATCCAAAACTAACTGTGAGAAGAAGAAAATGTGAAAACTAACAAAACCAGGAAGTGCAATCTGATAGAAACTGCAAGCAACAGATCACATAAAGTCTCACGAGAACAGAGCGTGATGTCATACCAGGGATGGCCATCTGAAAGTATGGCAACTGTAAGTGGAGCCAGAGGAATGGATGCAAAGATTCTGATGACTACATCTCATCCAGTGACACAGGCAGCAATGTCAGGAGCTGGAGGCAGGGTTCTCAATACTCAGTCTATACAGGGATGACCCCTATAAGATAGATGCATGTGCTAGCGCTGAATCAGGCAATAGTGAAGGTAGTGCAGTGGAGGATCTCGAGGCATATGGGGAGAAAGCCGCCTGGCACATAATCAATGGTAATTGCCCTCAGCAATGTCAAAAACCACCATGACAGTGTATGTATGTATGTATGTAGCCTGATAGAAGGAAAGCAATAACAGTTTCAGATGTGGTGACAAGTGGAAACCAGCAGCAATGTGAATTAGGGAGCAGTGGAACATAAAAAGAACAGTGAAGGGAGCAGATAGAAGAACAGGGAAAGCCACAAAGTGCTGAGCTGAGAACATTTGCATGTATGTCTGACAGCAAGCCAAAGACATGAAGACAGCACAGGGCAAGCATGAGAGACATACAGTGACAATCAGTCAAACCCCTCCCACACACACAAACACACACGGCACAAGCACAAAACAGTAGCGCAAAGATAGCATAGCAATACAACTGTGCAACTGGGATGCACAATTGCATTGGCAAACAGTCAGCAGCCCACAACTGCACAGCAGACTGCAGGCACCAGACACATGCCTGCTCATCCCTGCATACACAGCACAATCTAGCCACATGCCCCACTGCACAGGCAGCAACAGCATCCACAGGAATGCAGACAGTGGTCCACTAGTACCCCAGCAAGCCAACCTAGCACACTGCAAGAGGGAATGGAGCAGCACAAAGGAAGTCAGCACAGGAACTGTGTACCACACATGCTGCATGTAGGAGGCTGTGTGATAGAATGGCACAGAACCAGTACAGAGCACAGGAACCCCAGCACCATCATGACCCCTGGAGAACAGACAGGTGTTCCAAACTGCAGTGGTGCAAGTCCCAAACAGTGGACTCTAGGCTGAGTTGCACAGTTGGGTGTTTACAGAACCATGCTGCAAAGCTGGTAAAGATCTGCATAGCACTGTTGCAGTAAGATGCAACAGACCACCCCTGGACCTGAACTGTAGCTCCTGCCAACATGCAGACACACTGTCACCCTGCAGACAAACCCTGTAACCCCAAATGACACACTTCAAACAACGTGTATGGCCAAGGGACTGGAAAATTAACCTGCTCTGTCCCCCCGTAGCCACAGACAGCACAGTGCTGAAACAAACATCGTCCTGGCAAAACGCTGTAGGGCATTCCACACAAACAATGCAAATGGACATGTTCAAACAAGCTGCAGCGCAAATGGCAGTGTGGTGGGCGGCAGCATACTATGCATGCATATGCAACTGGCATAGCTGTATCCAGAATGATGCACATAATACTGCACTTCCACTGTCCAGTGAAATGGCTGAGCACATAGGCACAAACTGAAGCCAAAGTGATGTCCTAGTGCATCCAGGCCACACAGGGTGTGTCCATGTCCCCATTCACATTCATAGGTGAATCCTGTGTGCCCCACCACCAGAAAGACTGGATACCAGAGATATACATTTCCAACACTGAGTACAGCTGAGAGAGAGAGCGAGAGTGATAGAGACAGACAGAGAGTGAGAGGACAGATGATACTGGATCCCAGGCAACACTGCCACAAGTGATAGGCACAGAATGACATAGAAACATTGAATGCTACACTGTCTAAAACACATCAGGCTGAGATATCACCCATTTCCCAATACTGCAGAATGCACGGTACTGCAAGTGTGAGACTGACAGAGCAACAGCCACCAACACATGGGAACAGGATGTCGCGACAGTTTATCCCAGTCGCATTGTCACGCATAGCAAGAGGGCAGACAATGAGCAGACGTGTAGCACCCCCAGACACAGTGTGTCCTGTGCCACACTGTCACGCACAGCAAGATGGCAGACAATGAGCAGACACGTAGCAACCCCCCAGACACAGTGTGTAACCTGTGCCACACTGTCACATACAGCAAGGCAGACATGTAGCAACCCCAGACATAGCGCATAACAAAGCAGTTGTACAAGCAGTGCCAGATTGTCACTGAATTGACCCATTGTGGACTGGCAGCCATCCTGCACAGCCACACCTATACACAGCCTGGACAATCATATGAAAAGGGCCATGGAAGGGGACTGCTGGGCAGGACAATGAACAGCCCACATGCACTGCCAAAAACCCTGGCATAATGGTCACACCTGGCAACACACAGGCAACCCAGAATCTTCCAGAACTGCTGCAGGGTGTAATCCTGTGTCAATGCATGGAGGGCATGGTAGAGCAGAACTCCAAAATGTGACACAACTTGGCTAGTCCTCTGATGATGGTGTTGCCTGTAACTGCTCAGACACTGCACTCAATGTGACACACTATTCTGCATTACAGTTTTCCACTGTGTATACCTCTTGCCAGTCACTTGTCACTCGTTGTATACATCAGTGTTATCACTGTGCTATACAGACACCTCTGGGTGTCTGACTGGCTCCAGCTGGGGGTCAGTGGCATTGCTTCCATATGGATGTGGACAGTTACAGGCCAGTGGGTGGTGCTGATATATTGTTCTTGCACTACTGCCCCTTTATGTAGTTGTCTCCATACTGTACTGTATACTATTGCTTGTTATTCTAATTGTGGTATCTCTGTGGTATCACTGTCACGGTTCACCCAGGGCCTAGTACTGTGTGTTGTGTCCAGCTGTCCTCATAAACTCCTTCTGGTGCAAAGATGCAGTGTCACTACTGCTGCACGTTTCTGTAACTGGCTGGGATATACCTTCTGTCAGGGCTTGGCAGAGGGACTCTTTTCATCTGTAGGCCAGTTGTGATAGTGGTCATATAGGTCATATAGTCCCTCCCTTGTTTTCCAATCTCTCAATCCTCTATCTCCCTCCTCCTGTATCCCGCTCTTGTTTTTCCCTCATCCTATTTCCCATCTCTAGATTCCTCATGCAATGATCCCTCTGCCCTGGCACTCTTGCCTGACCTCTACTTTTTACCTCCCTCTTATACATGTTCCTCCCACCCAGCTCCATCCCACATCTCCTCTGCCCTCTCTCCTGCCCTATCACCCACCTTTCTCATTTTCCCGCCACCCCTTCTTTCCCTTGTCTCTTCTCACTTCTTTCTCCCCTGCCTCCTCCTCCTCTACTCTAATTTCAAAAGACCTTTTAGTTTGACCTTTACACAAAATCTCTGCAAAACTGTAATTTGCTTTGACCTATCCTTGTTTACCCCAAACAATTGCTACTTGTCTTGCCCACCATGGCCTCGGATGTTTGTTTCCTCCTATTTAAACCCTGGTATCTGTTTCTCACCACGTTAAAACCTGAAATGCTACCTATTAACTCTGTTGTGTTAAATGTTTTTACATTATGTACTGTTGCCTAAAACTTCTGTTCACTTCCTCCCATGTTAAAATGGAAATGTTTTGTATCTGTCTTATTTTATGTTGTGCTCTCCCAGGTCGTACCTGAAAATAATTATTGTGTTGGCTAGTGTACTTCTAAGCAAAAACTAAATAAAATAAAATAATTGTTGCAGTGTGGCACTGCCTGTTGCCACTTTGGTCCACACAGTATGTTGTGTGTGGCAGGTTTAGGCTACTTGTCAGTGCACTGCTATTGGTGTGTTTGCTCACTGTGCGCTGCATGTGACTACTGGGTGTCACGCCTCAGGACTGGTCCCTAATCTGCAGCACTCTTCTCTGCCTGTGGTACACCTCTGCTTCCACCCTGTTGGGGTGTGGGGGCTCCTTTCTGAGACCTCACAGTCTTCTTATTACTGCTCAGTCTCTCACACAATGATGCCCTCTGAGTTATTGCACTGTTGGAGGAGGAGCTGTGTTGCTGAGGGCCATGGATGCTAATATTTGTCAGTCAGGATGCGTTCCCATTTCTGTATCTGCAGATGGCTTCAGACTACAGTTCAACACAGCTAGCCTGCGGTGTGGGTTTTCTGTGATCCTTTACTGTTTCCCTGTCCTTCTGCTGTTCTCTCTACTTTATAGCAGTTGGCTGACTACCTGGTATAACATCACAGTGCCTTCACTTTCCATCATGGGATTGCTTTCAGAATGTAAACAATGCTGCTCTCTGCAGGCAATCCTCCCATGAAATTTGCCTTAACTCTACACTGGTATGTCATTTTGACATGCTGTTCCTTTTGCACACCTAATGACTCACTGCATTACTGCATGACTGACATTTAAAATGCAGTTTAGCTTCCACACTTTCAGTACTGAGGTTGCGCGGGCAGTAAGGAATAAATGATTATGCTGCAGAAAGGAGACTAGGAAGCAGTACCTAAGGTTGGTTAGTGTAACAACTGAAGCAGCCAGTGGGCTAAGGCACTGAAGGAACTGTAGACAACTGGGGGAATCAAGAGGAAAAGAAGAACTTTCTCTACATAAATGGAAACAATACAAAAAGGCTGGGATTAGTGGGCTTTGGAAAGGGGATAGGTGGGTAAAACAGAATGGGGAAAGTAGAGGTGCTGTACTAATACTTCTATTCCATCTTCTCCAGGGAGAAAGACAGACTGGTACACACAGGGGAGAAAAGGAGTGGGAAAGCATGGATGAGGTGGTCGAGGAAGATAAGAGTGAGGAAGGGCTGCTAGTATTGAAGGCAGAAAAACACCAGGCCCTGATGGCATACACCCAAGCTTACTGAGGAAACTGTTGGAGGTGATCACAGGGCCACTGGTGGGCCTGTTCAATAGCGTACTGTAGTCAGGTGAGACACTGCAGAACTGAGAATGGAGGCATGCAGTGCCCTCCATCAGAGAGATTCTGAGGATGATCCAGGTAATTATAGACCAGTCTGACCTGATCATGTACAAGCTTATGGAGGCCTTTGACAGTGTCAGCTAATCGACTTGTATGCTGTCATTGACAGTTCTGTCAGCGGGCAGCCATGGAGGCATAAGGAGGGCTGAGCTGCTTGCTGACCAGCAGTTGTGCTTTTGGAGGGTGATTACCTGTAGGGAGTGGGGAGTTGGAGTGACTAACTGGGCTGACAGTGTAGGTTAGAGTAATGAGCTGTGAATGAAATTGCAAAATCCATCAGACCTGGGTTTGATTCTCACAACCTCCATTTGAATACTGTGTGACTGAGCAAGTCACTTAATCACCCCAGTGCTCCAGGATCACCCCTCAAAACAGGCACTTGTGCCTAATGGGACTACCGGTTACCAAAAATAATAAGAATAAAATAAAAAGACTACCAGGGACTGGGTGTTTGTCTTGCTGGGAAGGCGATTGATGCCAATCCATGATGGATGAGGGTGCTACACTATGGAAAAGGATTTATCAACACTGGGACTGGGGAAGGACACAATATTACAGAAAATAGGTGGGAAGGTATCACATCAGCACAGCAATGGGAACACTGTGAAGACCATCACAGCAACATTTTCAGCAGTTCGCTGTGATGGTCTGTGGGTTTCCCGACACTGTTGCCACAGGGTGTTTGGCCCCCCTGTTAGAAATCTGAAGTGCAGGGTGCCCCATAAAAACACCAGTTCCCCAGCGATGGCACAGCACCAGTTGGCTGTGTTGTGTCATTGCTGTGCCGACAGTTGATAAATGTCTCCATTGCATGTGGAACTGGGTGGGAGATCAGGCACCAGGGAGGGAGGGCCCATTACACCATGAAAACAGTATTTCCACATATTGGGTTGGAGATTGGGGACCAGGAGGTGGTGGTTTACAGGACCTCTGCCAGTCACTAGGGTTGCAGGGATTACCATCAGGTTTTGTCAGCAGTAATTTGCTCCATGCAAGAAACTTTGCAAAAGCCCTTATTTGGAGCAAAGCCCTAGTCAATAGGATTGTGGGAATATGTAGGTCCCGTCCCTTCTTCATTAGCATTGTGGACCCCTTACTATTTTATCCAGGGTGCAAAGCCAGTTTGCAGGGGCTAACTGGGCTTTGTGAGATACTAACTATTCACAAAGCCCAGCTTCCTGCGGCAAACCGGTTTGCACCTACAAAGCTTTGTGAATCTTGCCCATGAAACTTTAAAAGTAGAAAATATAATGCCATTAAATATGGCAGATTCTTGGACCCTACAAGGAGATTGTGTGGGTTCCTTTTATTAATTGCTTCCTGCCAGAAATTGCAAAATAACATCTGTACTTAAAGCTGAATTCATGAGTATTTGTAAAATTTTGGAATTTCATGAAAATTTCCATAACATTGGAATTTGCTAATTTCACTCAGTCATATCTGGGGGACTCAAATTAAAGGAAAGGGGTATGAGAGACAGGTAGTGCAGGGGTCACAATGTTCAGAAGTTAGGTGCACAGTTTCACCAAGAAAGACACCTGGCAACTGGGCTTAATGCCAAAAAGTGCAAGGTACTGCATTTTGGGATGAAGAACCCAAGGAGGAGTTACCAGCTAGGGGAGTGCAGCTAGCCCAGACAGAGGAGGAGAAGGATCTGTGTGTGCTCATTACAGGGTCAATGAACAACTTGGCACAATGTGGGAAGGCAGCTGCAAGGCCAACAAAATGCTGGGCTATATTGCAAGGGTATATCCTCAAGGAGGATGAGATGATTCTGCCACTGTATAGGTCATTAGTTAGACCATACCTGGAGTACTGCATGCAGTACTGGCATCTGTATCTGAAGAGGGACATTAAGTTACTGGAGGGTGCAGTGCAGAGTGACAAAGATGATCAACGGGCTGGGACTTATCATACAGAGGAGGTTGAAGGAGTTGAACATGTACTCACTGGAGGAGAGGAGAGACAGGTGACATGATTGAAACCTTTAAATACATGAAAGGAATAAACAAGATGGGTACAGAGGGCTGTTCAAAGTAAGGAGGGAGGGCCATCAGGGGCCATGATATGAGACTGGGGCGAGGAAGGTTCAGGAGGAGATGAGGAGACACTTTTTACAGAAGGTGGTGGCTGGGTGGAATCGTTACTTGCTGAAGTGGTATGCAGTAGAACAGTGGACTGCTTCAAATGAGGATGGGATAGGACAAGGGAGGGTTAATGAAGGGGAAGGGTGGAAGGGAGGGACAGCTGCAGAATAAGGGGTGCTAGCTGCACATTCGAGCAGACTTAATAGACCTCAGGCCTTTATCTGCTGGCAAATCAGTATGTTCATAAGAAATGGACAGCTGAGCTGGGTAGCACACCAATGGTAGAATGTGCAGTTGAAGCAAGGAAGGACAGACTGTCAGCAATTCCACCGTGAATGCAGGATATACAGTACAAGGATCACACCCAGTAAACTGATGATCCAGGAGACTAATGTATGTACAAGTCTTGAACTTTGATGTACTTAAAAGATGTAGCTGGGGAAGACATTGTCTGGGGCACCAGGAAGAAAAGATTCTGGCAATTTCAAAGGATAGGTTGATAGGAAAAGGAATAGGTGACTCTCATTTTAAGGGATTTTGTCAGTGTAAAGAACAAAGAGGATATCATTGGGATTACTCAGTTTGGCTTATTTGAGTTTTGAATAATGATGTTCAGGATGAAGAATGCACCAGCCTCCTTTCAACAGCTAGTGGAATACATTCTGTATAGGCCAGAAAATATAGAAACATAGACTTTGAAGTCAGATAAGGATCACCTGACCCACCTAGTCTGCCCATTTCCTACCTACTGGATAAGCTGCAGATCCTAGTTAACCAATAGCCAATTTCTTACAACCCCCTCACAAGTATTTCTTTATATCTATCCCATGCATTCTTGAATTTTCCCACAGTTTTAGACCCCACAACCTTGGCCTGGGGCCTTGTGTTCAACCTCCCAAAGCATGGCATTATCCCAGCACGTCACATGCCCTGTTGTGCATCATTCTTAAACATATGCTGCCACTATATCTGCTGTATTTTCACTACTTCTGTGTCATCAACTTTTGGTCTATGGAGAACATGAGTGGCCCAGCAATGCAAATAGTGCTGGACATCAATAGCATGAGCATCTGTAGGGCTAATGGCAGCCCTGAGTTTTATAGTAAATAGTCGGGACATCAATGGCACGGGTATCTGTATAGCTAATGGCAGCCCTGAGTTTTACAGTAAATAGTGCTGGACATCAATGGCACGGTATCTGTAGGGCTGATGGCAGCCCTGAGTTTTACAGTAAATAGTGCTGCACATCAATGGCACGGTATTCTGGGCTGATGGCAGCCCTGAGTTTTACAGTAAATAGTGCTGCACATCAATGGCACGGGTATCTGTAGGGCTGATGGCAGCCCTGAGTTTTACAGTAAATAGTGCTGCACATCAATGGCACGGGTATCTGCAGGGCTGATGGCAGCCCTGAGTTTTACAGTAAATAGTGCTGGACATCGATGGCACGGTATCTGCAGGGCTAATGGCAGCCCTGAGTTTACAGTAAATAATGCTGGACATCAATGGCACGAGTATCTGTAGTGCTAATGGCAGCCCTGAGTGTTACAGCAAATAGTGCTGGACATCAATAGCACGGGTATCTGTAGGGCTAATGGCAGCCCTGAGTGTTACAGCAAATAGTGCTGGACATCAATAGCACGGTATCTGTGGGCTAATGGCAGCCCTGAGTTTTACAGTAAATAGTGCTGGACATCAATGGCACGGGTATCTGTAGGGCTAATGTCAGCCCTGGGTTTTCAGTAAATAGTGCTGGACATCAATGGCACGCAGCGTATCTGTAGCGCTAACGTCAGCCCTGAGTTTTACAGTAAATAGTGCTGGACATCAATAGCACGGTATCTGTAGGGCTAACGTCAGCCCTGAGTTTTACAGTAAATAGTGCTGCACATCAATAGCACGGGTATCTGTAGGCTAACGTCAGCCTGAGTTTTACAGTAAATAGTGCTGGACATCAATGGCACGGGTATCTGTGGGGCTAACGTCAGCCCTGAGTTTTACAGTAAATAGTGCTGGACATCAATGGCACAGGTATCTGTGGGGCAAATGGCAGCCCTGAGTTTTACAGTAAATAGTGCTGGACATCAATGGCACCGGTATCTGTGGGGCTAACGGCAGACCTGAGTTTTACAGTAAATAGAGCTGGACATCAGTGGCATGGGTATCTGTAGGACTAATGGCAGCCCTGAGTTTTACAGTAAATAGTGCTGGACATCAATGGCACGGGTATCTGTAGGGCTAATGGCAGCCCTGAGTTTTACAGTAAATTTATCATTTCCACTACGTTCCATTGCATACTGAAATTCACTCCCAGCTCAGTCTGAAGAAACTCTGTGTAAAGCATTGGTCTTACCTAATCCTTTGTCACAGAACAAGCATATGATTTTGTCATGCTGTTGTGATTGGAAACAAGTAAATTGTGAGGGAACACGTGAACACAGAAGACTGTGAAAATGGCTTACCTTATATGGTGCATCAGCTTAAAATTGGCATAATTATGTGGGCCCTGCCAATATGCAGGAAGCAGTTGGGGCTAGTTAAATGAGAAAACCTTACTTCTCACTCAATATATATACTTTAGAGGAGAGATGAGGGGTATAATAGAAACATTTGAGTACCTCAAAGGAATCAACAAAGTCAAGAGGGTAATTCAGTTCAATTCATTTTATTTATAAAACAGGTGCTATTCAAAAGATCATAGCACCTTTACAATTAAAACAATAAAACAGTAAAACAATCACTACTAAATAATATTACACACAAAACAGTCAAAAGCAAGCTCAAATAAATGTGATTTCAAAGAAGACTTAAAGAGCTCCTGACACACTTGAGACAACTTAAAAAATGTAATATTCAGGCATAAACTCAGCTTATATTTTATATATTAAAAATAATGCCTGACAGGGTGGGTGTTATGCTGGGATAACATCCCACCTCAGGTGGTTGGGCCCGAGGCCACTGGCCAGGGCGTCCAACACCGAAAGGATATTATCAGCATAACACCCACCCTGGAGGACATTATTCCTATTATACAATGGTTCATTGTTTTATACAGAAAAAATAATTTTAAAGAATGTTTTTAGTGATTAAAATATTTTTTAAGAAAAGATGCAAACCATGCTCTAGCCTGTCATCTTCTAGTTGATCAGGAGGGATGTTATGCAGGATAACATCCCTGTTGTGATAACCAATTGACCAATCAGGAGCCAGGATTCTTTCTTGCCATTGTATAATATTCTGTAATTCTCACCCTTATTTCCATAGTACTAAGTATTTGCATGAATACAGTATCTCTACCATTTTATCACTAGCTGCCTGCCTACACCTGAAATCAAAAATATGTTGCTGTCATGTGTAGAGAATCAAGCCAAAGTAGATATAGCCTAGGGACTGTAATACTGTTTTCATGCAACTGTTTTCAGTAATAAAAAAATGGGGAATGAATTATTGAAAATATATGAAGTAATAAAAGATTGGATAGAGATGAATAGAAATTAAAATTTTCTCAGTTTTCCTAAAGCCTTCAGGGGCTTATTAAAGCTTCCACAGTCAGGCACTCTTGTATCTGAGCATCTTTCAGAAGAACTGATGTAGAAAAACAAGGTACAATTTGAAGACAATGGGGATGGGTCCAGAGCAATGTGAGAAACTTTGTGAATAACAGTATACATTACACCCAAAGCCCATTAGTCGATGGGGTCCACCAATGGGCTTCGGGATGTACAGTAGCTGTCATTCACAGACAGCTCTGTCAGCGAACAACCATGGCAGTATGAGGGTGGGTTGAGCTGCCCACTGATGGTGAATTTGCTGGGATGGGGATCAGAGTTGGTAGGGGAAGGGGTGGGTGGTCTACTGAGCTCGGGTCATTTGGACTGCTGGCGCTGGTGCATTCAGCTTGGAGTGGGGGGTTCTCTTCATTTCACTTTTATCACCACAGAAAGCAACATTGTAATCAAGGTGTGGATGGAGGGACTGTTTTCATCACTTATCACTGCAGGGAGCTGCATTTTCCAGAGATACAGGTGGAGAAGTGGGTACACCTGGACTGCCAAGTTGGGCACGATGCAGTGCAGCTGTCTGCGTACAGCAGCCTGCCTCTCATGGCAGGCAGTATAAATCTACTTGTTGTAGATTCATCTCTGGGAGGCACATCTCTGGACTCCGGACATAGAAACATAGAATTTGATGGCAGATAAGGACCATTTGGCCCACCTAGTCTGCCCATATCCCTACCTAATGGATAAGCTGGGATCCTAGTTAACCAAAGCCTACTTCCTCCTACTCCCCCAACAATTACCTTATGTCTGTCTCATGCATTCTTGAATTCCCCACTGTTTTTGACTCCATGACCTCAGGAAGACTATTTCAAGCATCCACAACTGTCTTCATGAAAAATATTTCTCACATTACCTCTGAGCTGTACCCTCTCTATATTCAAATTGTGCCCTTTGTTCTTGCACAACTCTTTTCTGTAAGATGCTACCCTCTTGGAATTTGTTGATTCCTTGAGGTACTTAAAAGTTTCTAATATGTCCCCTCTCTCCCTCCTTTCCTCAAGGATATACATATTAAGCTCCTTTAGTCTCTCTTTGTATGTCTTCTGATGAAGACCTTGCATCATTTTGGTTGCCCTCCTCTGGCAGCCTCTATCTTATATATCTTACGGAGATGGGGTCTCCAGAACTGCACACAGTACTCCAGAGGGTCTCACCAACTGTCTATACATAAGAATAGCAACTTCCTGTTTCTGCTGGTGATGCCTCTCCTATGCATCACAGTATCCCCAACCCTCCCTGCTGCCTTCTCACATTGCTTGCCCATCTTTAGGTTTAGGTCATCTGATATAACTACCCCAGGTCCCTTTCCATTTTTGTTTTTGTCAGTATCTCACCCCCATTGTGTACACTTCCCTGTGTTTTGCTTCCCAGGTGCATTACGTTGCACTTCTTTACACTGAATCTAAGTTGCTACATATTTGATCATTCCTCCAACCTTGCCAAGTCCCTTTCATCCTCTCTACCCACATTGTATATCAACCCTGTTGCAAATCTTTGTGTCATCTGCAAAGAGATATACTTTTCCTTCTGGTCCTTTTCAAATGTCACTTATTAAGACATTAAAAGGGCCAGACCCAATACTGAACCCTACGGTACCAGACTAGTACCTCCCCTTTCTTCACTATGAACTCTGTTTACTATTACGTTCTGTGTTCCTGTTTTTTAGTAATGTTTTACCCAGATTATTGCCTGGGACCCACTGCTATGCTGGCTAATTTGTTTATTAATCTTTTGTGTGGGACTGTGTCAGATGCCTTGCTGAAGTCTAGGTAGGCCATATCACAGCCCCTCTCTGGTCTACTACTTTGGTCACCCAGTGAAAGAAATTCATTAGATTCATCTGACATGACCTTCCACTGTGAATCCATGCTGCCTTGGGTCCTGTGCCTCACTGGCCTCTAGGTACTCAACAGTTCTTTCTTCAGAAGTGATTCCATAATTTTCCTACCACTGAGGTCAAAGGTCAAACTTACAGGTCTGTAGTTTTCTGTCTCTATCTTGATCCCTCTACTGTAAAGGTGAATCTCATCCATCCTCCTCCAGTCCTCTGGTACCACATCATCCTCCCATGATGTGTTAAAATGGGCAGCCAATGGTGTTACTAGTTCTCCCCTTGGTTCTTTTAGCATTCTGGGGTGAATCCCATCAGGCCCCATTGCTTTGTCCACCTTCAGTATTAGAAGTTCTTTCAGAGCCCTTTCTTCTGTAAAAGGACTGATATTGACCCCTCTATCCATAGTGCTTCTATTGACTGGATTAGTTACCACCTCCTCTTCCTTTGTGAATACTGTGCAGAAGTATTTGTTCAGTATCCCTGCTTTTCACTGTCCCTCTCTGCCCACCCACCCTTCTCTTAATCAGCCTCCATATCCCTCCCTCCCTTTGTCTTTCTTCACTCCCTAATGTACCTATAAAATGTTTTATCCTCTTTCTTAACCAAGTTGACTATCTTTTCCTCGGTTTGGGCCTTTGCTTTTCTGACTGCTTTCCTGCTTCCTTCTGCTTTAACTGGTACAGTTCTCTGTCCTGCTACTTCTATGTTTCCTTATGCTTCTTAAATGCTGTCTTTTCTCCCTAACCTTCCCCACCACCTCTTTTGAGAACTTTTGTTTATTTCCTTCACACAAAGGCTTGTTGCCTCTGTGTTGGTAGTTTTGATGTTTCCCCATTGTTGCTCCACCCTGCTTCTTGTCTGTTTCTAGTTCTTTCTAAGGCAATCTCCTACTTTGCCAAAGTCAGCCCTCCTGAAGTCCAGTACTCTCACTTTTGTATGGCTTGACTCTGCAGCTGAGTTTTCATGAACCATACTGTTTGGTGGTCACTCGTTCCCAGATGGCTACCCACTTCTAGATCTGAGATCCTCTCACTGTCCTCATTTGAGAGTATGAAGTCTAAGATGCTCCTCCCAAGTTGATTCCAACACTAGCTATCTGAGGCATGCTCCCGTAGGGCATCGAGAATAGTCCTGCTCTTTGATGTGACTGCAGCAAAGGTGCCTCCAGTTACACTTAGCATATCCAAGTTTCCCATCAACAGAATCACCCTTTCTCTTCCATCTTAAGGACTGCATACATGGATGTTATTGCCATCTACAGTCAGACATGGGAGGATCACATCAAGCATGTGACTGAGGTGTTCCACTGATGCTGCAGGGCTGACAGACAAGGCAGAGAAATACCAAATAGGGATGCCAGAGGGTCCACTTTGGACCAGGATGGGGAATTGGTACAGCTGGCCTTAGCAAGTATTTATTTATTTATTGAATTTTGTTGACGGAGAGCCCTCTGGGCCCTGGAGGTCCCTTTTCAGGGGCTACCGGAGAAGTTACATACATGTAAATGGTAGGTAAGACTTGAAGCCAGCATTACTCAAACTCAAATAAGCCAAATGGAGTGATGACAGCCAACCTCTCTCTGGTTTCAGGGATAACTACCACTGGCCCTTTGTCAGATCTGTGGTGGTCAGGTATATGTTTCCTTTAACATTTCTAAGACCTCATCCATCCAAGATGGCACCTGTGAGTTTTCCAGAATCCATGTGGGACAGAACATCAGTAGTTAGCTGAAGTCGTGGTGGTGGTGTTATGACCTTTTCTGAAACCATGCTGGGTATCTGAGAGGAGATTGTAGAGTGTAGGTAGTCAGTGGTCTGTGATCGAATATTTTCTCTAGGATCTTGCTAAGGACAGAGAGTTGCTATAGGTCTGTAACTGGCCATGTCCTTTGGGTCACCGTTTTAAAGATGGGCATTACTCTTGCAGATTTCCATAGGTCCGGCATGGTGCTATGGATAAGGAATAAAGTGTAGATTCTGGCAATCGGAGGCAATGAGTGGAGCAGCCAGCTTAAGAAGATGAGGTTTCAATGAGTCAGAACCAGAGCTGGTATTGGCAGATATGGATCTCAGTAATTTCAGAACTTGTGCTCTTGATATAGCCTTGAAATAGAATGGTGGCACAGGTGGAGCATCATACGATAGGGCAGTATGGTTGTCTGATGGTAGCATGGTAGGTAGATTAGAGTCACGATCCACTAGGTTGTAAAGCCAAGGTATAATGTGACAGATCAGAGAAAAGAGTGTTAAAACTGTTTGAGATGGTCCTAGGGTCGTTACAATGTGCCCCATTTATGATCATTTCATCAGGAGTGACCGACTGTGAGGTACCTAGAAATGTTTTGACATGGGCCCAGAATTTCCTCGGGTCACAGGCTGAGCTTTGTAGAAGGTCCTTGCAGTATTTGTTTTAGCAGCTCTAACTTGTCTCTTACATCTGTTCCTTAGTTCACAATAGACAATAAGATCTGACTGAAAGGCCAGTTTGTCCCTCTGGCACAGATTAGCAAGGAGGTCTTTATGCAGCCACCTTGTTTGTTTTCCTCTGACCCTCCTACTAGTCTTGAGGGCATGTTTATATTGAATGGTAAGAAATTCATTTTATGAATATCTGTAGAGCAACCTCCACATCCTTTGTTTGATAGATACCTGTCCAGTCAATATTGGAGACATCATAGAAATGCATCCTGGTCAATATGAGCTAGATTTGTAAATGTGATTAGTCTTGATGGAGGAGATGGAGGCACAACCATAGATAGGATACAAAAAGTGGGTGAGTGGTCTGTTAGTGCATCTGCAAGGATTCCTGCTTTTGACACATGTTGCATACTGTTAACCATCACCCAGTCTAGGTGTACCCATTTGATGGGATGACATAGAAACTTAGAATGTGACAGCAGATAAGGACCACTTGGCCCACCAGTCTGCCCATTCCCTACCTACTGGATAAGCTGCAGATTCTAGTTAACCAACAGCCTACTTCCTGCAACCCCCACTATAATTGCCTTGTGTCAGTCCATGCAAGTTTGAATTCCCCACTGTTTTAGATCCAACAACCTACTCAGGAAGGCTGTTCCATGTATCCACCACTCTCTGTGAAAAAATTTCCTCACATTACCCTGAGCCATTTCCCTCTATCTTTAAATTGTACCCCTTGTTCTTACACATCTCTTTTTCTGAAAGATGCTACCCTCCGGACTTTGTTGATTCCTTGAGGTACTTGAACATTTCTGTCATGTCCCCCTGTCCCTCCTTTCATCAAGAGTATACATATTAAGCTCTCTCAGTCTCACTTCATATAGTTTCTGCTGCAGACCCTGCACCATTTTAGTTGCCCTCCTCTGGACTGCTTCCATCCTGTCTTTGTCCTTGCATAGATGAGGTCTCCAAAACTGCACACAGTACTCCAGATGGGGTCTCACCAACTGTCTGTATAGAGGGATAACCACTTCCTTTTTCTACTTGTGATGCCCTTCCTATGCATCCCAGTATCCCCTGACTCTCCTTACTGACTTTTCACATTGCTTACCCACCTTTAGGTCATCTGATATGACTACCCCAGGTCCCTTTCCATTTTGTTGTTGTTGGTACCTCCTCTGCTATTGTGTACTCTTCTCCTGGGTTTTTGTTTCCCAGGTGCATTACTTGCACTTCTTTGCATTGAATCTAAGTTGCCATATGTCTGACCATTCCTCCAACCTTGTCAAGTCCCTTCTCTTCTTTTCTACCCCTCTTGTGTATCAACTCTGTTACAGATCTTTGTGTCATCTGCAAAGAGACATACCTTTCTCTCAGACCCTCTGCAATGTCACCTATAAAGATGTTAAAGAGGACTGGACCCAGTACTGAGCCCTGTGGTACTCCACTAGTAACCCCCCTTCTTAGAATGTGTTCCTTTCACTATTACCTTCTGTGTCCTGTTGTGCAGCCAGTTTGCTACCCAGGCTTCCACCCTGGGACCCACTCCCAGGCTGGCTAACTTGATTATTAATCTTTTGTGCGGAACTGTGTCAAATGCCTTGCTAAAGTCTAGGTAGGCCATATCTCGGCCCTCCCTGGTCTATTACTTTGGTCACCCAGTCAAAGAAATCCAGTTAAGGCCCGCCTGTCCGATTGCAGCAGTTGGATTTCTCCGCGCCACTGACGCCGGCAACCCAGGTTCGAGGACGGACCAGGGTCGGTGGAGGGCCAGCTGGGGAGAAGGATGGGCGTCCTATGGACTGCTCTCCTTCTCCGGGGGTGGGAGAGAAGTGTCCAGAGCCTTGCTGACCCCTGGCGGAGGCCAGAAGTTGCACAGCTGCGGCACTCGACAATGCATTGGAGGTGGGGCAGGCGCTGGCATCATTACACGACCCGCCTCCCCAGAAAAATGGAAAAAGGGAAAGCTGCCTGCCGCCGTGAATGAAGCTTGCTGCGGCTTCGATCGCTCCCAGGCCAGCCCTCTGACCTATCCCGGATCTCGTATGCACCAGGAAGTGCCGCAGCCCCTCATGGGGGTAAGCCGCACTGGGTATCTGAGGGTTCGTGGCCGATTTGAGTTGCAAGCCAGCTGACCCGCGACCAGGCTGATCTGAACATCAGGCAGCAGGTAGCTTGGTGGTAAAAGAATAAAATATAAAATTATAAAAAAAATCAGTTAAATTCATCTGACATGACCTTCCTGCTGTAAATCCATGCTGCTTTGGATCCTGTGCCCGCTGGCCTCTAGGTACTCAACAATTCTTTCTTTCAGAACAGGTCCATTTTCCCTACCACTGAGGTCAAACTTACTGACATGGCTCTAGTTGCTTCAGAGATCAACTGGTGAAAATTACAACTAAGCGTGAGTGATTGCAAGGATATTTGAGCTGACCTTAACCAACTGAGGTTTAGATCACCTAGGATGACAGCCTCATTATGATTTACAGTGTGGGAGGTGATGTCAAGGAGTTCTTGAAGACCTACTATTCCCCAACAGGGGATTATAGTCTGAGATAATATGAAGCTTCTTTTCCCCAAAACAATAGTTGCCTGTATGAATTTGCACACTCAGGAGGGCAGATGTTGGGACAATAGAGATGTTGAGGTGGTTTTGAAGAATATGGCAACTCCACCTCCATGCTTGGATGAGGATCTATCCACTGGAACAGGGAATAGTTAGGCAAGGAGCACCGTCATTAGGTATACTGGGTTTTAGCCAAGTTTCTATGAGACAGAGTACATCAGGTTTATATAGTTTCACCCAGGCCTCGAGTTCCACATGGTGACAAGTAAGACTTCTGATATTGATATGGGCAATTAATAATCCTTTCTTGGACATGCCAGATAACTCATTTAGGGAAAAGAAACAGGTAGGTGGACCTGGATTTAGTTTGACGTTACCAGATAACAGAATAATAATCATGGCTAGGAACCAAAGCCTTGCACAGTGGCAGGTTAGGGTGAAAGCATGTCTCAATGGCAGCTTCCTCCTGGCATGTAGAGGATAATGAAGCTGCCTCTAACAAGGAGGATAGGGTTGGGTTGAAGATCAGGCTTAGTCACTGCAATCAAGTTAGAGAAACTATAGTTGTGGTAAGCCTCTGAGAGTCTTTTCCATTTGGTTACATGGGAGAGCCCATGTGGCAGTATCCAGGCTGAGTAAAAGGACAAATGACAGGAGTGCCCACAGCAGACTATACTTCACCATAGTGTTACTAATGGACTTGGGTAGAAAAGCTAGTGGTATGCTGAGACAGAGGATTAGTTCTTAGGGATAAAGAGATAGCGTATGTAAAATTAAGACTGCCAAGGGTGACCGTGTTACACCATTTTAACCCTGGCCAAAATTAGAGATAGAGCAAAAACAACAAAGTGTTTCCTCCTAGCATAGCAATTATTTAGAAGAAGTGGATGAGAGAAGCAGAAAGTAAAGTATCCGTTACATCCATGGATGTAACGGATACTTCTTCTTCACTAGATCTGTGGTTCTCTACATATTGCTGAGTCCAAAACAAAAAGATGACTAAACACCCACAAATCAGCAGCACATGTAAATGGATAAAATATATTAACTAGCTGGGTGAAAATTTTTAGTCTGTTTGGTGTGTACAGCTCAGCAGGCATTACCATTCACAGCTTCAAGTGATGGATGTATGCTGTATTTTTTTATAAATAAATGGTAAATATCTTTTCTATGGACATGGATATGTTGTTCATCCACACTGTCTGGTAGGTTCCTTGCCGCTTTAAATCTTGCCTGAAGGTCTTCAAGCTGGCTCCCTCCCACCCACCTGGGTGGTAAAACTCGGCTCTGCCCCATGACGCCAGATCTTCCTTACCGCTTGGAAGCTTAGGTTTCCTCCTTAGCGCTCTGCATTTTAGACTGGATCCTAATTCTTAGGTTCATCTGAAACTCGTTCTCAAGTTTTCTAGACTTGGTCTTCATTATCCCTCGTGGCTGCGATGGAAAAATCTATTCCCAGCTGACTGGCAGAAATCCATGACTGGCTGAAATACAGCTGACTGAAGTTGAATTCTGAGAAGACTGAGGTGTTGGTGGTGGATCCGTATCACTAGATAGAGAGAGGAGAGGTCATGCTACGGCTACCTTCTGGACTTTGACTGAAGGTGCCCAGCTGCCTTCCTTTGAACAGATGCATGACTTGGGTGTGGTTCTTGACAATGTACTGACACTGTATTCACAGGTGTCGGCAGTTGTCCAGACTTCCTTTACCATCTTAGGAACATCGCTAGGATTAAGCAACTTTTTCCATCCAGTGACCTTCCAACATTGATCCACACCTTTGTGACTTTGCACCTAGACTACTGTAACTCCCTCTACCTGCAGCTTTCTGGGATTCACATCCGTTGCATCCAGCTGGTGCAGAATGCTGCAGCATGGTTGCTGACAGGGACTTCTCGTTTGAGTCATGTCACCCCTGCGCTGCGAACTGCTCTGGTTGCCTGTACAGTGGTGGATCACCTTCAAGGTCTGGCTTCTGACCTATAAAACCCTGCAAGGACTGGGTCCAAGCTATCTGCAATAGCTTCTGACTCCCCACATCCCTGACCAGCCTCTCCATTCAATTGACGAGGGTTGTTAGAGGTTCCCAGGTGCGGTTGAAAACATCTGGGGCCCATGCTTTATGTTCAGTGCCCTGTCCCTATGGAACTCTCTACTTCATCAGATTCAAGAGTGGAGGACCGTGAAGAGCTTTAAGGCAGCTTTAAAAACTCACTTGCTTGAACAAGCATTTAGTGAGTACTCTTTTAATTTACTTATACTCTGTATTGTCAGCATTTTATGGATTGTTATTAATTTATTGTTCTAATATTGTTACTATTTTATTGTTGTACAACGCTTTGGTTTCTAGTAGTGTGCTTTATAAATAAAGTTATTATTATTATTTAGGAGGAGGTGGTGAACTCAGAGGCCATAAAAGTTCAATACCACTAGGACTGACACATGGGGCTAAGGGGAAGGGTGCCTTAAGTTACGATAGGTTGGGCTAGTGGAGTAAGGGACAGACCAGATGGGCCATGAGGTTCTTTTCTGCTGTCACCTTTTATGATTTGGTTCCTTACCATGATTTCTGCTTTGTCTCACACCCTTAGTTGGTGGCGTGCTAATTAGGTCCCTACACTTGTTTCAGTGCCTTTTAACTCAGCCTCACCTGCTGCTAGTTAAAATGTACAGTGAAGAAGGCATCTGACATTTGTCCCAGACCATTTGCTCCCCTTCTGTGAAATAATGACAACATTGCAATATATATATTAATTATAATAATAATGCTTTATTTCTTAAGTGCAATTCTGGAAATCAAAGCGCTGTACATAAGTAAAAACATCATAAAACAAAATAACATAGTCTAGAATTAATACAATATAATTTAGATTAAACAGATTAAAATTAACGAAGATACCGTAAATTACATACAGAACGCTTGCTTGAACAAATGCGTTTTAGGCCTGCTTTAAAGCTCTCCACAGTCCCCACTCTCTAATCTGATGAGGTAGTGTTCCACAGGGATGGGGCACTGAACATACAAGCCAGGGCCCCACATGTTTTCAACCGCACCTGGGAACCTTTAACAACCCTCGTCAGTTGAATGGAGAGGCCAGCCAGGGCTGTAGGGAGTCAGGAGCTCTTGCAGATAGTTCAGACCCAGTCCATGCAGGACTTTATAGGTCAGAAACCTGACTTTGAAGGTGATCTGCCACTGTACAGGGAGCCAGTGCAGTTCATGCAGCACAGGAGTAATGTGACTTGAACAAGTCCCAGTCAATAACCGTGCTGCAGTGTTATGCACCAGCTGCAAGTGGCGGATATCAACCCCTGGAAGCCCCAGTTGCAGTAGTCCAGGTGCAAGGTCACAAAGGTGTGGATCAGTGTAGGCAGATCACGGATGGAACAAGGTGTCGATACTGGTGATATTCCTAAAATGGTAAAGGAAGACTTGACTACTGTCGACACCTGAATGCAGTGTTAGCCCATCATTAAGAACTAGCCCAGGTCACGCACCTGTTCAGAGGAAGACAGCTGCACACCTCAAAGCATAGACGAGAGGCTAAACTCACTGCTGACCTCTCTATCCAGTGACCCAGATCCACCACTAACATCTCAGTCTTTCCATAATTCAGTTTTAGCCAGCTGGATTCCATCCAGTCATGGATTTCTGCTAGACAGCTGTTAAACATTGCGATCGCACTATCTTGGTCGGGTGCAAAAGACAGATAGAGCTGTGTATCATCAGCATAGCAGTGAAACCTCAGCCCATATCATCTTACAATGACTCCAGAGGCAGCATGTACACAACCAACAACACGGGGACAGCACTGAGCCCTGGAAACCCTGCACAGCAAAGGGAATGTATCAGAGGGAAAAACCTGACACCACCCTCTGAGATCTGCAGGCCAGGAAGATTGAAACCATCTGAGAACTGGACCAGCCAGGCAACACAGATAACCCTCAGGCACTCAAGCAGCACCCTATGGTCCACAGCATCAAATGCTGAAGAGATCTAGAAGCACCAAGATGGAACAGTGCTTCTAATCTCTCACCTACAGGAGATCACTGAGCACCTGAACCAGAGCAGTCTCGATACTATGTCTTTTCCAGAAACCAGACTGGAGAGGATTATAGACACTGTGGATGGTAAGATGGTTCTCCAGTTGCAACACAACTACTTTTCAATCACCTTCCCAACAAAGGAAGGTTAGAGATAGGTCTGTAGCTAGCAAAGTATGCCACATGAACAAAGAACAGTGTACATCTAAACTAAATCCAAGATCACCAACTGGGTTAAACAGTTTCTGAGAAGCAGGATCAGGCCACAGATCAAAGTAATGTCAATCTGGTGATATAAGAGAATCTGACTGTCTGCCAGGATCCTGACTTCTCTCTTGTAATCCCTAATTTCACCCTATGTTGCTAGGACTGTGGAAAGCAAGGTCATGGTGTCACCTTCACATCTACCACTCCATCTCCTTTTATGAATCTTGTCTTGGTGCCCACGAACTTCTCATTTCCCTCCTATCCCTGCCCTCCTGCCTCCTTATTAACATCAGTGTTCTCTATGCCACCCCAGACATGCCCCAGACTCCCTCATTACAAGTATATACTGACAGTCTCCCTCGTGTCAGATGGCGGCGTGTCATGATGGGTGATTTCAACTAGATTGTCCCTCCCCTTCTTACTGCCTTCCATCCTCAAGATCGAGTCCATTAACCTCATCCAGCTGCTATTCAGATCCACCACTACAACCCACACTCCCTTACTGACTGGATTCTCGCGCCGCACCCAATTGCACCATTGCTATTAGCATCCTTTCAGATGCCCTTAGAAAACCACACACATAAGACAGGAATACCTTCACTCTTAGCCCCAAGTACATCTGTGTCTGACTGCTTCAAACCCTAAAATCCACCACTCTCCTTCATGACATAGCAGCGATTAACTGGTCACCAGTCATTCACCACTGATGCCAATTCTTGTCTCAACCACTTCATCACCACCCTCACACAGATCTGGGAGTCAGGCTCCTCTGAAAAGTCAGAGTCAAATGACATCACCATCTCTGGATAATAACAGACCTCCTTTCCATGTGCAAATTAAGGAATAGAGCATAAGCTCACTTTAAATCCTTCCACTCACCCTCCCACTTACAACACTATAAAACCCTCAAGGATGCTTGCATTAAATCCATTCATATTGCCAAATCTAACTACTTTAAAGACATCTGCACAGTAACTCCAACTCACCTGCCTCCTTCTGGAAAGTTATCCACTCCTCATAGACCCTCAAGCATACTCCCGATTGTAGACAAATGGTTCTCCAGTCTCTGCTCCTTCCTTTGTGGTGGAAAACTTTAACAAGTTTTCATCACCTGTGATCTCCCAGCCACCCTCACCCTCCTCCTGTGCTGCTTACCTTCACCCATACCCAAAGGCTACTTCTCCACCAGTTACTCCTCAGGAAGTTCTCTGGGCACTGAATTTATTTGACCTAACCAAGTTCTGCCCTGACAGTATTCACTCTTAGCTACTTTACATACAGTATCTGCTCCAGCTATAGCTATTCCACTTGCACATCTCCTCAGTATCTTTTTTAATTCAATTCATCTTTATTTAATAAAAATGGTGCCTTTCTAAACCAAGGCGCCTGTACAATAAAAACACAAATAGTTATCCCAATTAAATAAAACCAATCAAATACCATAACAGTTTCAATAATCAGGGATGGCCCAATTAAAGAGATATTTTTAATGCTGTCTTCTTCTCTACACTAGCACAGTATCTAAAAACTGGAAAACTAACAAATTATTACCCCTCCACAAAGGGGATGATTCATACTCGCCTGAAATTTCTGGCCATTTTTTCTCCATTCACTTGCCAAGCAACAGGTAATCAGTCCCTTGTCTATTCAAGACTCTCAAGATCTCAAACCTCATCTGATGTTCTCTCCCTTCCAGTTGGTATTCAAGAAATATCACTCCACTATATTCTCCCTTCTGTGAGCCACCAGTCCCATCCTCTCATTCATGGACTGTTGCAGTCTTCATTGACCTGGTAAAGGCCTTTGATTCTATCACACATCCACTCCTGCTAAAAGCTACACACAGTTGACTAGGCAACCTCTGCCTCAGGTTGGTTTAGATCTCACCTCCTGGATAGACAGCAGTCAGTTCTAATGAGCTACTCCTCATCTTTGTCCTCCTCCTCCTCCATCTCTCTCCTAGCCTTGCTGATGTTTCCCAAGGATCAGTCCTAGGCCCTATCCTATTCTCTCTTTTCATTAATGATCTCACCTCCACCTGCAAAAACTCAAGTATATGTACATGGATGATACTGTCATCTTTGCCTCTGTGCCTTCCCAGCTGATATACAGACAAAACTTCAGTAATGTCTGAGCCTGCTTCAAGCCAATGACTTAATAGTAAACATCAAGAAAATGGTTTCAATGCCTTTTGGCTCAGCAGAAAAACTTGCTAGATTCCCCATCCCAGGAAAGTACCCGTTGATTCACTTCCAACCTTCAAATACCTTGGGGTCTGGCTTGACAGCCACCTTCATTTCTCCATCCATACTGATGCCCTATTATCCAAACTCCACCCAAGCACGGCATTGTTTAATCAAAACAAAAGACTCTCTCACCTTCCCCACTCTAGGTGTGCTGGTCACCAAATTATACTCCAAAGATTCGATTACACAGATATAGTCTATGGCACTGTCCCTGCTACCTAGCTCTCTAAACTTAATAGTCTATTAAACTCCTTCTGCCATTCTGTCACCAGTGCCTGACCCATCAGCCACCACTGCTCCCTCTACTCCACCAGTGCCCCAATCCATACCCATCATTGCTCCTCTACTCCATCAGTGCCCCAGTCTGTACCCTCCACTGCTCTCTGTACTCCACCAGTGCCATGACCCATACCCACCACTGCTCCCTCTACTCGATCAGTGCCCTGACCCACACCCAGCACTGCTCCTCTACTGATAAGTGCCCTGACACACACCCACTCACTCCCTCTATTCGATCAGTGCCCTGACCCACACTCCACTCTTTCCATCTCATCTCATTCCCACAGTAGGCATCTCCACTCTTTCTCTTTCACTGCCAAATTCTGGTTTGGGTTACTTACCCTTCTACATCTCCTCAGTTCTTTCCCCTGCTACCTACCCTCCCTACGTGTTGCACTTCTGGGACTCACACTTTTCTCGATTCCCCTTCCTACTTTACTGCTGGTCAGTCTGCCTTCTCCATTGCCTACCTCTGCTTTGGAATCGCCTCCCTAATACCTAAAATGCAACCTATTTCCACACCATTAAGGCTTATTAAACTGTTCCTATCCACCCCGCGCCATGTTAACCCGTTTCTCTCTCCTTGGCCTCCCATTACATTATTAGCACAGCCACCAGTTCCCTGGAATGTCTGCCTTCTCCCATCACCTCCCCTAATACCTTAGAAATCCAACCTTTTTCCACACCATTAATATACTTTTAAACTGTGCCCCTGCTCCCCTGTTTTATCCGATCCCCCTCTAATGTGTTACCCCTCCCCTCCTTAGCCTCCCGTTACATTATTGGCACAGCCACCAGTTCCCTGGAATGTCTGCCTTCTCCATTACGTTTCCAATACCTTAGAAATCCAACCTTTTCCACACCATTAAAAGACATTAAACTGTGCCCCTGCTCCCCTGTTCCTATCCGATCCCCTCTGTGTTACCCTCCTCCTCGTTAGCCTCCTTACATTACTGGCACAGCCAGCAGCTCCCTGGAATGTCATTCACAACTCTCACTTTACATTCTCAACAACTTTCTGTGACTATCCAAGATCTTATAAATTGTTTGTAACCTGTTTTAACTTCTGTTGTAAAATGTGTTATTGCAGCTTATAAAATGGCATGAGAAAATCTAGAACACGCACTGGCCAAGAGACAACAGCTGACCGTACAGTAAATCTCTATATATGCAGTCATTCTGGTCCTAAACCACATCACACAATAAGTAAATCAGTCCTCCTGCAACCAGAACTAACTTCCATCAGTCAGTCTACAACCAGAACTGATTTTCCATCACAAACATAGCTGCTGCCTTTACACTATAAAACCCTTTAACTGGGCCCTAAAAATAAAACTACCTTAAATAAAAAATAAAACAAACTAATTAAATGTTTTTCTTGACCATCACACTCTCCTTACACACATAAACAAATTAGAAACAATGAGTATTGTTTATAGTTTTCATCACAACTGTTTCTTTGCTGACGGTGAAAAAATCCCTCTCTATCTTTACCACGATCATTGGAAACATAGTTTGCTTTCATGACAGTAAGATAATTGAGTCGGTGGTTTAGAAAAGGACTTTGTGTGTTTGGTACATTCTGCCAGTAGAACTGAGAATAATTTAAACCCCTGTGTTCCATGGTAAACATTCCATTTCTGGAATATGGGGAAAAAGCAGAATTAAACACAGGGTAACCACCCCCACGGCCCTCCTTGTTTAACTAGCAGGGCTGTTTTCTCACCACATGGTGCCCAAGACAGGGATGGGGTATACACAAACAATTTACAATACATCTACTTCTGAGCCTGCCATACACAGACAGGTAAACCAAGTGTGGCATCTACCTGGCTCACACCTGCTGGGATCATTTAACATGACCATCAACCTGGTCCCTGGGAGAAAACGTTTGCTCACAGTTATGCTAAGTTTGCACTTCTGGACAGGGGCACCCAAGAAAATCCAGACACACTGGAAGCAATAACAATACAGTTCAAACCAGGTTGGGATTCTAGAGTATGGCTTTTATTCACATACATAGAGAAGAATCACAAAGCAAAGACAGGTCCCCACAAGGCTACTTCTACCGGTAATGCAGATTACTGAGGTACAGAGAACATGCACAGTGAGCATTCAGGTTCTGTTTTGAACAGCAAACACTCTGGTTCTGAATTAAACAGCAAACTCTCTGGTTCTGAAATGGAAATAGCCACATGGCCAGAACTGGTACATTTCCTCTTGACTAGGCTCACAGCCAGTACTAGGAGGAAACTTTCCCATATTTCATGAGGAATTACTGGTGGCACCCTTACTACCAAAGAGCACATACAGGCTTAGAAAACCCAACCCACATCTGGGTAACTATTTCCATCAGGCACTGGCCAAATGTACTGAATGAAAACTAAACTGGTGCCCAAACCAAACCCAGAGAGGTAAACTGGTTACTTGGGATGGGGGTCTCCCACTTTTGCTTCCAAGTTTATACTCGGCCATTCATCTGGTTAATAACACACTCACAGAAAACTTGTAAATGCAGTCTTGAAATGTTTTCACACTTAACATACTACCTGACTAAAAGTTCTGCACTTGGACAGTCTCTTTCTCTAGACTCCAATGTAGGCAGACACTTTTAAAACAGAAACCGTCTAGGTGACAAGGTGTCTTTATTAGAGAAAATTCACCAAGGAATGCAGGTGCCACTTCTGGGCTGAACACAAAAGTACTCACAGATTCTGAAGTTGTAACAGGCAGCTTCACTAGACTGACTGGGTGAGGGGATTGTCCCTGAACTCTGAAGATTACCCCATCCCTCCTGGGATGGGGCAAAGGAAAGCCACTTGGAGCGGTTTCCACCACTTCAATCTCTGTTTTCTATGTTTTCTTCTAGGGTAAGAACAAACTACCCAAAACACAGTGATAGCTCTCTATCAGAGCTAAAACTGAGGAGATGCTGCAGGCTGCAGTCCTCTAGGAACTCCACTATACAGACTCATAAACATTCCAAAGCTATCACCCTTGCAGCTAGTCAGTGGCTTAGCAGATCTACGGAGTTCTAAGATTACATCATCACTCCAGCGCAGCCGAGACTGAAAAACAGAGTATGACACTGTGAAATTCATTTACCTGGCATTTCTAAGCTCCTATCCCTGCCTGCCACTGGTTCTAACCATGATTCTTTAACCCCTGGGAATGAGGGGTTGCACTCACCCTCAGCCAGAAAAATGACTGTCCCCATCACAACCTACCTGGCACCATTCCATCTTACCCTATGTGATGACCACGGGAGGCAGCACTACCTTCTCCCCTCCATGTGCCAGGCACAGGCAGACAACACTAAGGGCCCAGAGTCCATTGGCTGATGCATCAGCCCCTACACTATGATCTTACTATGGAGAACCAGTTGCTCTGAAAGAACTGTCCAAAGCATTGCCCTAATAGACCAGCACTGCAGCCTCTACTGCAGGCCAAGGTGGTAGCCTGGATAAAAATTGGCTAGACAACAGGATGCAAAGAGTAGTAGTAAATGGAGTACACAGTGAACAAAGGAGGGTTACTAGCGGGTACCACAGGGTTCAGTACTGGGACCGGTCCTTTTAATGTCTTTATAAGTGACATTGCAGAGGAACTGGAAGGAAAAGTATGTCTCTTTGCAGATGACACAAATATCTGCAACAGGGTTGATACACAAGATGGAGTGGAAAGGATGAGAAGGGACTTGGCAAGGTTGGAGGAATGGTCAAATGTATGGCAGCTCAGATTCAATGCAAAGAAGTGCAAGGTAATGCACATGGAAACAAAAACCCAGGGGAAGCGTACACAATGGGGGTGAGATACTGACAACAGTAAAAATAGAAAGTGACCTGGGGTAATTAACATACTAACATACTATTTGCCAGCAGATTGGGCCTTATGGTCTATTGAGTCTGCTCGAACTTTAGATCCTTAGTTGGGTGCCGAGACCCTCCCATCCCTTGTGCTCCAGAAACCCGGATCATCCATCCCCACCCCCGGACAGGACATCATCTGATACATCCACTTTCTGTGTCTGTCCCATCCTCTTGAAGCCTCCACTGTGGATCTCTGAACTAGCTCACCAGGCGAGTGCATTCCAAGGGTCCACCACCCTCTCAGTAAAAACTCCTCCTCTTTCCCCCTTACCTTCCACCTTCCAACTTCAAACCATGCCTCTGGTGATACCTCCTGCTTTTAGTCTAAAGATCCCTCCATGTTTACCTATTTATTCCTTGAGGTACTTGAAGACCTCAATCATGTCTCCCTGTCTCTCCTCTCCTCCAGTGAAAACAGGCAGAGCTCCTTAAGTCTGTCCTCATACGTCAAATCCCTAGCCCTCATGTCATCTTTGTTGCCCTCCTCTGCCCTCTCTGGGAGCTGTATCCCTCTTCAAGTGTGGTCTCCAGTACTGTACACAGTACTCAAGGTGTGGTCTAACCAGTCCATTGTATAGTGGCAGAATCACTCCCTTGCTCTGAGGTGATCCCCTTGATGCATCCCAACATCCTGTTTGCCTTGCTAGCTCTCCTGCACTGCTCAGAGTTGTTCATACATGCATCCACCATGACCCTAGGTCTTTTCCATGAGGGGCTCCAGCGCCTCCCCTCAGGGTGTACCTGTGTTTAGGGTTCCCGACCAAGATGCAACACCTTGCACTTGGTGATATTGAAATTTAATTTCCATGTGAGCCCAGCTTTCCAGGGTGTCAGGTCCCTTGCAGGCCAACCTCCCTCTTCCCCTCAACTACTGCTCCCATCTTGGAGTCATCCGTGAAGAGACTCATTTCACACCCATACCCTCCCTGATGTCCGATATGTTTGCATTAAACAGGATCGGACCCAGGACCGAGCCCTGTGGTACCCACTACCAACCTCTCTCTAGGGTTCGAGAGCTCCCCACAGACCACTACTCGCTGGGTGTGTCCAGTTAGCCAGTTTCAATCCATCTGACCATCAAAGGGCCTACTCTAACCCATCAGTTTCTCCACCAGACCATTGTGGGGACAGAGTCAACGCACTGCTGAAGTCCAAGAACAATACATCCACAGGCTTACCTCTGTCCAGTTCTGATGTTACCTATTCATAGAACTCCACAAGGTTGGTTTGACATGATCTACCTGGCACAAACCCATGTTGCCGACTATCCAGACCTCCACCTCCTCCAAGTACACCCCCAACCTTCCTTTAGTATACTCTCCATTAATTTTCCCACCACCGAGGTCAAACTGATGGGTCTATGGTTACCTGGTACTTCCTCGACCCCTTTATGGATTGGTACCACATGTGCCTCTCGCCAATCCCTAGGTACCCTCCCTGTCTCAAATGGCCTGCTGAAAAGCTCCGCCAGGTGCAGCCAGTATGTCCGCCAATTCCCATAGTACTCTCGGATGAATGCCATCCAGAAAGGATATTTGTCTTTCTTTAGGCCTTGAGGGCTAACCACACCTTTTGGGGAGATAGCATCATCCGTCCCTCCACCTTACTGGCCTTTTTATCTTTACCCAGATGTGACACCCCTGGGTACTCTCTCTTCCTCTTGCTCCATTTTTGTTGCTCCCTGATCCCACTTACTGATGTTTCTATCCCTTCGTACCTTGCTTTGTTAGTTATCCCATCCCCCCTAGTGAACACAGAGGCAAAGTACTCATTAAATACCTCTCCTGGTCCTCACCTCCCACCCACCCTCCTTCTGATCTCAATCTGCTGAGATGGCCCTTAGTTTTCTTCACTCCCCAATGTACGGAAGACCCCTTTCCCTCCATGTATCCCTGTGCCAGCCGCTGCTCTTTACTGGACTTTGCTCCCTCACCATCATGGGTGACTTTTCTAGATGCAAGCTGGTACATTTCCTTATCCCTATCCCTCTTGTTGTTTTATATTTCTTGTAGGCCGCCTTCTTTTCTGACTACTACCAGTACCTCACTGGACCACCAGCATGGTTTATGTGACCTTGCTCCTTGCGTTTCAACTTAGTGCGGTCCCGTTTTATGACCTCCTATCTCCTTTCCACACTTGTCATTAAGGTAATCCCCATCAAGTGATCCTTGAGAATATTTCCCATGCCCATGAAGTCTCGCCCCTGAAGTCCACTGCCAGTGTCCTAGATCCCTCCCCATGCTTATTTGAAACCAGACAGTATTGTGGTTGCTCCCAGTCAGGGGTCTTGTACAACCATGTCCCTTACCAGATCCCATCTGCCAGAACCACATCCAGGACATGCCCCTCCCTTGTGGGCTCCATCACATGCTGTGTAATAAAACATCCTGGAAGCCATCCAGCCTCCTCCTTGGCCACCTTAGAGGACATGGTTCCCAGTTGTACCTGGCATATTAAGGTCCCCATCAACACCACTCCTTCCCCTTTTGGTCCACACTGGGCAATGATGCTGTCCAGCAAACCATCCTCTAGAAACTCACTCATCCCGGGGCCTATAGCTACACCCAGCTTGACCTTATTTCCTGCTGAGGATCGTAAAGTGACCCATAAAGCCTCCACGTTTCCCTCTGCCTCTTCTACCCTAGCAATTTCTATGTCATCTCTAATGAACATAGCCACTCCACCCTCTGCCCTCCTTTCTATCCTTCCTGAGCATAGTGTAGCCTCAGCGTTTAGGTCCCAGTCATGGTTTTGCTGGCCCGTTCGTGACCGCCGCCACATCCACCCCGAACAGCATGGCCTGGAACTCTTGTTTCCCAAGCTTCTGGCATTTACTAACACCAACCTCCACCCTTATCCCTGATTCTCTTTGTTGACCCCACCCAAATTCCTTATACTTCCATCCTCCCTCTGCTCCTCCTGAAACCTCCATCCCAATCTGTTTCCCCCTTCTCTTGGCGTGAAGGCTACTCCCTCATCTGGAGGAGGGCTTCTGGTCAGCCCTCCTTATCCCTCCCCCCTCACAAGTTTAAACCCCACCTTTCTTGTATGTAGTCAGCCATCCCTGTTTAAGGACTTCCTTCCTAATGGGAAAGATGAAACCTGTCCTTGGCATATAGTCCCTTATCCTCCCAAATTCCATTCAGTTCCTAACACCCCCAACCCTCTCTTCTTCACTTCCTGAGCCAGTCATTAACCTCTGTGAGCTTCATTTGTTTCTCCTCAGGCCTTTGGTACTGGCAATATCTCGAAAAGGAAATGTTGCATCCATTATCCCGACAGACTCTGGCAAGTTCTTGGAACCTTGCTTGGATTTCAAATGCTATTTCCTCTAGATCATTAGTTCCCAAATGCACCAGGAAATCCGTTCCCTCCACAATCCCTAACCATTTCATACACCATGAACTTTGCTCTGTGCAGTGTCAGCCCAGAGATGCACACTACCGTCACCTGGCTATGGCATCCACCCCCTGTCCCTCCCACTGGATACCCCTAATCATCGAGTCTCCCAATAACAGAACCTTAACACCGCCATCATCCTATAAGTTTACCTCCACTATGCCCTCTAGCCCCCTTCTCCCCCTTTATTCATGATCTCAATTTCATGGGAGTCTTCCTGCCTTACTAGAGACCCCTTGTCACCCTCCCCTTTCTGCCTCCTTGCCTTTGCCCACTTAACTCAAACTCCCTCTGAATAGGTGTCCCTTTAACCCTCTCTTATCCGAACCATTTATCCTGGCCTGATGGTTTCTCCTCCCCACACCGCCATCCTCCCCCTTGTATTAGTACCCCTGCCTCCCAGAGGCTCTCTGTGGGTCCCCTTTAGCTAGGGCCCCATCCTTGGTACTGATGCCCCTGCTGAAGAGGGCTCCTCTCCCCTCCTTGTCTCTCAGTTTCTCCAGTCATGCTCTCCTCTCTCATGTCTGGAATATGTTCATCACCCCCATTTGCTTAACATATATTTCCCTTCTCCCTCTGGGACTATTTCTATCCTTTCCATTGTCAGTCTGTGATGCCTATGGGTATCAGACTCCCTCCCCGGCCTCTGTATAAGTTTTCTCATTTCCACCAACCTTCCTCCCTCTAGGTTGCTTAGTAGCTCAAATTTATTGCGACACTCCTAGTCAGCCTCCATCAAGTAACCTGAGGATTCCCTGACTGCACCTCTAAACTGCCCCTCTTCTTCCCCTCTTGCTCTGTTCATCTTAGGGCTCCCTCCCACAGTCTCTGCTTTTAGGCTTCCACACAACAGCCCCTCTGACTCTTCCCCTCCACTATCTTTGTATTCAGAATGTTCACCCATACGCTCTCCACTAGCATCAACTTCCCTATCTAAGGGTCCTCTGTCCTAATATCACCCCTCCTGCTGCTGTAACACAACGTCCTGTAATTTCAGAGCATTGCCCAGCCTTCCCTCAGCCCCACCATTCTGCTGTCCATATCCACCCTTATCCTTGGACACCCCCAACTCCCCAGCTTACTCCTTAACCAATATACCTCACTCCTGATACAAGATAACTGTCTACAGAGGGCAGCCTCCTCTCCAGGCCCAATTTATAATTATTGCCATCCACAGCCTACAACCCTTCCAAAGATGTCTGCCATGGTGGAATATGGCCACCCTGTTTATCCCTCTGTTTATAATGGCACACCCCTTTCAGTCCCTTCCCTGGAATACAGTTTCTCTCTACACTGACTATTTACAAACCCAATTTCAACCCCACCAATAAAGTTCCAAAGTCTCACAAACACTACAGTCCAGGTGTGTTTCAGACCCTAACAGTGTGTGTGAGACATCAGGTACCGTAGTGATGTCACAGGCCCACCAGCTGCTGTTGCTTCAAATTTCAGTCCTAAAACAGAAATATCAGCCTTTCAATCCCAACCCCAGTGGTTTTCAGTATTTAAGACAGCCTACAAAACAGGTGGGTGGGAGAGCTCTTACCAAACACCAGGCAAACAACACATTTAAATTTCTCTAATTAACCCTGACAAACAACTGTCCCCAAACCTCAAAAGTTATAATATCACAGCCCAAGTAACAGTTCTAATTCAAGGTAATAATTTTTCCACATAGAGCTAATTTCACTTACAAACTATTCCAATATTTCAGTTAAAACAGAATATAAACCCAGACCTCTGTCCAACCAACCTACTGCTTTGAGTTCCCAAGTGAACAATTATATCAGATGACCTAAAGGTGAGCAAGCAATGTGAGAAGGCAGTAAGGAAGGCTGGGGATATTGGGATGCATAGGAAGAGGCATCAATAGTAGAAAACAGGAAGTTGTTATCCCTCTGTACAGACAGTTGGTGAGACCCCATCTGGAGTACTGTGTGCAGTTCTGAAACCCCATCTCCGCAAAGACATAGACAGAGTGGAGCTGTCAGAGGAGGGCAACCAAAATGATGCAGGGTCTGCACCAGAAGACATATGAAAAAGACTAAAGGAGCTTAATATGATACCCTTGAGGAAAGAAGGGACATGATAGAAACTTTCAAGTACCTCAAGGAATTAACAAAGTCCAGAGGTAGCATCTTCCAGAAAAGAGATGTGCAAGAACAAAGGGCACAATTTGAAGATAGAGGGGATGGCTCAGAGGTAATCTGAGGAAGTATTTTTCACTAAGAGGTAGTGGATGCATGGAACAGCCTCCTGAGGAGGTCGTGAGTCAAGAACAGTGGGGACTTCAAGAATGCATGGGACAGGCATAAGACAGTCCTGGGGGTAAGAGGAAGTAAGCTGTTTGTTAACTAGGATCTGCAGCTTATCTGTTAGGTAGGAAAATGGGCAGACTAGGTGGGCCAAGCGGTCCTTATCTGCCATCAAATTCTATGTTTCTATGTTTCTAGCCTGTCTATCCCTAGCCTCTAGGAAAACCTATCTAACGAAAACAAACCTACCCAAAACAGGGACCTCCCCAGCCCAGGACATCTGCAAACCAACCACAAAGCTAACACCATAAATAAACATTACACCTCCACACTCCCTACAAATACACCTGTGGAAGAAAAAAGGTTAACACATGTTAACAACTACACTGTAATTTAAAAAACTTTAAAGCACAAAGGAACTCGAATGAGTCCTTCCAATCCTCTTCTTGTCTTCTCTTCTTTCTTCACCAGGAACCACCTGAAAGAAAAAACACACCCAAATCTGCAAAACACACAGAGCAACAACAACCCATACCATCAAAACACTGGAGAATCCCAAAAAATATTTTTAGAAAAGTAGAAAAGTACAAAACAATAGAAAACATCAACATCATGTACAATACACTTTTGGGGATGGAAGGCCTAAATGTCCACACTAGTGACAACAATGGTGCCAGAAGAAAAGTCTGTGAAAGAGTCTCTCCTGGGCCATAGCCCATTGAAGCATAGTACCTGAAGTACTATAGTCCCAAAGGGAAGAGTCTTTGTGGACAGTTCAACAGTCTGCAGTCTGCCAGATGTAGGATGTGTATTGCAATGTCAATAAAGTAAGAAAAGTCTGGACTTACCAGTCCCTTGAAAAATGAAAATAGACATCACCTGGATCTCCAGCCAAAGACTCTCCCTGGCAGCATTTTTCAGATACAGCTGGGAAGAAATCTTCCGGAAAACAGGATGAACATCTGAAACTGCTGGGTTGATGTCAACTCAGAGATGAAACCTTGGAACAGTAAAGGAACAGTTGGATCTATGTCATCTGAAAGGCCAGGCAATGGAACTGGAAAGCACACTGCAAGGTTGATGAATCTGGATGCACTTCTGAATCCTGGAATACCAGACTTGTGGAACAACATGGGTAGGCAATGGCTGGATGGCAGACACTGACTACCACTGCTCTGCTTCCCACTTGGTAGGCATGGGCACATTCACAGGATGATGGTAACATTGAGGGCAGTACCACAATGGGTCAGGTGCAAAGATTGTGACCCCATCTGGGTGCTCACAATCACATTATGGAAAGTCTTGTTTCCTTTATCATCCGAAAACCTACAGTGTCCTGCCCAAATCCCAGAACTTGAGTTTGTCTCATATCACTTTGTTTCTGACATATCGAGTTGCACCTGGATGCAGGTCTTTAGTTGCATCTTCCACTAGCCAGGCTCTCCTGTTTTCTCAGTCTCCTCCCAGACTCTCAGAGGAAAGATAGGAAAGACATTCCATAGATCTCATTTGCCTTCCTACAAACCACTCTTTCCTCCTTACTACTCTTCATCAGTCTACAACCCCGACCTGGCTTGGGGCAGCCAGGTCTGGTTCTGCTAGTGTCACATACCAAAAACTATGTAGAACTTGTCCCGACCCCTTCAGCGGGCAGGGCTGTGGAGTCAACTTCTTCTGGTTCCTCTGAGGCAAGAGCTCAGGCAGCAGACTAAGGCCTTCAATGTAAGGTACATAGCTTCCTCCTCTTCCTCACTTAAGATCCAGGCCCAGGAGTGAGCAGTCATCCTCACTCCCAAGACAATACACTCTTCACTGGGTGCAGAGGTCGACACCTCCCAGTCTAAGGTTTCTTGAAACTCATCATCTTCCATGAGGCTGGACTAGGACCCTCTCTCATGGATCCACTGATTCTCCCTCCGCACAGGCACAAGGGACATCTCAAGAGTCTGCTCTGCAGTAAATCTACACCTCTTTCTTTGTGCCACATTCTGCTGGGCCTCCCCAACAGGTTCAACCTAGTTCCAGTGCTGCTACTGCAGGATCTTGAAGCTTTGTCCACGTGGGAGCCAAACAAATCTTAGGTGTCTTGGACAGACCTTGCTTCTGTAAACACTCTGAACAGTGAGGAATCATGAACATCCTTCCAGCCTCGAGGCACATTATGCATACTCACTAGGTATCCAGGAATCACAACATGAGGAGTTAAACTTCCACTGTAGAAACATTGCTCCATTTCTTTAAGCTTGGTAACCTCTTCAGCTATCATAGCCTGGGCATGATCCGGTAGCGAGATGGTCCTGAAGCCATGACTGTAGATAAACACACAAAGGTTCACTGTTATTACTGAGTTCACTTTACTTTGAACAGTCTCACAAAATGGCTCCCTGCTGCTGTGTTTATATTACTGCCCACCTGGTAATGGCAGCAGCAGCACTCCTGGCACATCAACAATCTGCATCTGACTCAAGCCACTGCACATCCGATTTACTGCACACTGTTAAATTTTATTCAAACTGCACTGCTTTTCTTCCTCAGCACAGCTATATGATTTTCTAGGACTTTACCATTAGCTTTCAATCAGTTTTATTTGCTTAAAATCACTAAAGCCACAGTATTTCTTGAACAGGATTGCCTGCTTGTCCAGCCTCTAATACAACTTACAGTCTCTCTAGTTGCTCAGAAAATTACACTGTTGCTGAATCCATAATACATGAGCATAGTCTATTGCTCAGAATTCTTGTGTGGGTTTGATTACTTACAGTCCTTCTTTGCAAAACAATCACAATGTTTACATACAGATCCAACTGGCTTTTGAAAATCACACATAGTTTGAGCTCAGTTTTGCGAATGGTACTCACTGAATCAGTAGCTGGCTTGTTCTGATGGAAAATGTTTGGCCTAAAGCTGATCTTGGAAGGCCTGTGGGTTGAAACAGGCTGGCGATCCACTGATTGTCCTTAGAAACACCACGCTTTCTCCCCAGTCATCCGGAAAACAGGTTGAGCCCTATTTAGCACAGAAAAGTCTGTTGTTTTAACTTTTACAATGTTCACAGTTACCGTGACGATGCTCCTGCTACCAGCTTGCACACCACTTGCTCTCTCCCTCTTGAACACTGGGCAGCACTCTGAAGGCAGCTAGGCGGACTGATCTCAGTCTCACCAATCACTCGATGCCATGCAAATGAGCCCTCTCTCTCTCTCTTCTTGTGCTGTTCTCCTTCATGGTGATCGTTGAGCAGGCAAAACTTAAACTGCAAAACAACTTTTTTCTTTCAACTGTAACTTCACAGCTGGAGCACCATTCTGAACCATTTCTCTTGGCTATTTCTCAAACAACTCCTACAGTTCACACAGCTAGCATTTGAAACTTTCAGGACACAATTGTCTCTTTGTTTCCCATAGTTCACAGTACTTTTCCTGCCACAACTTGAAAATTAAAGCTGGTAAACATTCTATTTTTGATACAGGACAAGGGGCACACACAATCTGGTTTTACAGCTCCTTGGTAAATGTTGGCACAAACACAGCAGCACATGAACAGCAGGACACAGTGGCACATACGGATGTCACTTCTCTGGGCAAATCCCTTATGCACAAAACTTCTGATTTTGTGCTACCAACTGCCAGACAGACAAAACACTAGCTACAACCTGAGCAAACGTCTCTTGTTTTCTCCCAAATGCAAACACATCCACAGCAGTGCCTCCTTTTCTAACCAGTCCCCACTGCCCCCCCGCTTAACTAGCAGGGCTGCTCCTCTCACCACATGGTGCCCAAGAGAGGATGGAGGTGTACACAAACAGTTTATAGTACATCTACTTCTAAGCCTGCCATACACAGGCAAACCAGGTGTGGCAACTACCTGGCACACCTGGTGGGGCCATTTATCATGGCCATCAACCTAGGTCCCTGGGAGAAAACACTTGCTCACAATTATGCTAGGTTTGCACTTCTGGACAGGGGCACCCAAGTAAATCCAGACACAGTGGAAGCAATAGCAATACAGTTCAAACCAGGTTGGGATTCTAGAGTCCAGCTTTATTCACATACACAGAGAATAATCACAAAGCAAAGATGGACCCCATCAAGGCTACTCCTACTGGTAATGCAGATTACTGAGGTACAGAGAACATGCACAGTGAACATTCAGGGTCTGTTTTGAACAGCGAACACTCTGGTTCTGAATTACACAGCAAACTGTCTGGTTCTGAAATGGAGATTGGCACCCACTGCTAGAACTGGTACATTTCCTCTTGACTAGGCTCACACAGCCAGTACTAGAGACTTTCCTATATTCCATGAGGAGTTATTGTGGCACCTCGATCATCAAAGAGCACTTAACAGGCTCACAGAAAATCCAACCCATGTCTAGGTAATTATTTCCATCAGGCACTGGCTAAATGCACTGAATGAAAACTGAACTAGTGTCTAAACTGAACCCGGAGTGGTAAACTGGTTACTCAAGATGGGGTCTGCACCTTTGCTTCCAAGTTTATTCTCAGCCATTCATCTGGTTAATAATACCCTCATTGAAAATTTGTAGATGCTATCTTGAAATGTTTTTCACGCTAACATACTACCTGACTAAAAGTTCTGTACTTGACAGTCTCTTTCTCCAGACTCCAATGTAGGCAGACACTTTTAAAAACAGAAACCATCTAGGTGACAGAGTCTGTTTGTCAGAGAAAATTCACCAAGGAATGCAGGTGCTCCCTCCTGAGCTGAACACGCAAAGTGCTCACAGATTCTGAAGTTGTCACAGGCAGTTTCACTAGACAGACATAATGAGGGATTGCTTCTGAACCCTGAAGATTATCCCCATCCCTCCTGGGATGGGAAAAAGAAAGCCCATTTGGAACAGTTTCCACCACTTCAATCTCTGTCTTCTATTTTCTTCTTCTAGGGTGAAAACAAAATTACCCACAAAACAGTGGTAGCTCTCTGTCAGAGCTAAAATTGAGAAGCTGCTGCAGGCTGAAGAATCCTCTGGGAATTCCACTCACAGGCTCACAAACATTCCAAAGCTATCCTCCTGCATCTAGACTGGTGTGTCTTATGCAGCTGCTAGAGTTCTAAGAATACATCATTACTCCAGCTCAGCTGAGACTGAAAACAGAGTATGACACTGTGAAATCCATTTAACCAGCATTTCAAAAGCTGCATATCATTGACTGCAAGAAACAATCAAATAGCATGCTCAAAACCTTTGCATTGCTCAAAATGCAATCACATTTCTGAGAAGGGTGCTGCTGTGTGTGGCATCCAGTGCACCCCCAAAAAAAACATGGCATATTGTCAACATTCAATCATTTTAACTGCCTTATGGCTTTTCTTACTTTAAACTCCATGAAAAAAGGGGTCCCTGTAGTTTTCAGATTGGAATTCCAAAGTGACAGCTATACCACCCCTTCATGGTGGGATCCTTATGTATAGTCCCTACACTAGCTTCTCAGCTCTGAAATGCCTGCAGTGGCTACTCATAAATATAGAGTACTGTCTAAATTGGCTTAAATCACATGGCCTTATCAGCTCCTTATATTGATTCCACCCAAGAATTTACAAAAGTGGTGACAGGGAGCATGCTAAGGGAGTACCACTACCCAAAACTCTAAAACAACCAAATAGCATGCTCAAAACCTTTGCATTCCTCAAATGCAATTCACATTTCTGGAGAAGGTGCTGCTGGTGTGTGGCATCTAGTGCACCAAAAAAAAAACATGGCATATTGTCAACATTCAATCATTTTAACTGCCTTATGGCTTTTCTTACTTTAAACTCCATGAAAAAGGGGTCCCCATAGTTTTCAGATTGGAATTCCAAAGTGAGCAAGCTATACCACCCTTCATGGTGGGACCCTTTGGTATAGTCCCACGCTAGCTTCTCAGCTCTGAAATGCCTGCAGTGGCTACTCATAAATATAGAGTACTGTCTAAATTGGCTTAAATCACATGGCCTTATCAGCTCCTTTTATTGATTCCACCAAGAATTTACAAAAGTGATGACATGGAGCATGCTAAGGGAGTACCACAACTCCCAAAACTCTAAAACAACCAAATAGCATGCTCAAAACCTTTGCATTCCTCAAAATGCAATTCACATTTCTGGAGAAGGGTGCTGCTGGTGTGGCAACCAGTGCACCCCAAAAAAACATGGCATCAACATTCAATCAATTTAACTGCTTAATGGCTTTGTTACTTCAAACTCCATGAAAAAAGGGTGTCCTCCTAGTTTGTGAATTACATTTTGGGCAATGCAGAGTGGAACATGCTGATCTGGGGAAGGTGTGGCACCCTCACAGCATGCTTCTTTCCACCACCTGAAAATGTTCCAGGGTGGAAGTACCTTATTTAAGGAGCCAATTAGGCAATGTCATTTAGGCCAATTCAGGCAGCACTCTATATTTGTGAGTAGCCACTACAGGCATTTCCGAGCTGAAAAGCTAGTGTAGGGACCAATGTTCCCTAAGGTGTGCGCATGTGTGCCCACACAGCAGTCAGAAATAACCACACACAGCTTTAATAGTAGCGCACAAAGCAGCTGACAGGAATCCTCATGTTCTTAAGTAGTGACTACAGTCATCACTCAAATTTAAGACTCAGACAGCAGGACATGAACGTGAATGGAAAGAAACAATGTATGCCCACATCTGAGGCCACAACTCATTAACTTTAACAAGCCAGCAATTAACAAGCCAGACATCTTGCTCTTGTTCCACTTACTGAACAGTGGAACTGCTCTGCAAAATTCCAACCAATTGACTTTGCAGTTACAGCAATGTTTTTGGCTTGACACCTCTTTTCAGTAAGACAGTACTTGATAATGAACAGTACTCCCTGCTGTTCACAGAAATGGCATGTTTTATTTGTTTGGTAGATTCCCCCAACAAAGCAGTGTGAGAGATTCTCTGACATAGGGTGTATATTATATTATTTCAGTTTTAAAGTTGCACAACTTCAATGTAATCTGCCTCCTCCCAAGCAGCGCCTCACATACAAAATGTGTTTATAATGGATTTAAAGTCCCACCATTGGAAGCGTGTTCATTTTTTCAGTACAAGACTGTACATATGTTTACAGAGATGAGATTGTGCTTTTCTTTAAAACAGGGTCTATCATTATACACACATTTGCGATTCAATTAATCAGTGCTTGTAAAGGTTGCCCATGTTGGCTACATGGGATAGTAATTCTAAAATGGACAACAAGAAATAGCAGTGCAACAAATGTCCTTTTCATTTAATTTCATAAATTCAGACTGCTCTTAGTATGGATCCAGAATGGAAGAGAATTATAGTCTTCTAAATGCATCTCCTCTATCATATCACATTGACTCACTCACTACATTGCAAAAATACATTTTAAACCCCCAACTGAGCTTGACAATACCCAGCATAGTTATTGTAAACCATACATAGGGTAAATGACATCACATTCAATTTTGCATGCATCCATCAAAGATCCATTGCTAAGTATTGCTTTAAGATGCTGTCCAACCGGAATACCACATTGCCATAACAGTATTAAATTACGTACTTTTGGAGATGGCACAGTTGTCCAAGATGTTTCAGAAAGTAGTCTAACAAGTTGAAGCTGTACAGATTGCTAGGGCAAAAATAAAAAAATTTAGAAGCCAGTACCTGGGTGAAACTGTCTACTGGAGCCCACTAGTATATCTGCTTTTTGGCTAATTGCACAGCTGAAGTAAGCACAACAGCAATTTTGCAATTCATTGGCCTGTTATGTGACCATCTGGACAGCTGATTTCTTGCAGGTGAACTTTCCTAACTGATCTGCCTTTTGATTTTCAGCAGTGCCACATTGCAGCTTTGAGTTTGGCTTATCAAATATTGAGAGATGGTACAGCAAATGTCAGGTCTATTTATTTTCATCAGTGGACCAGGCAGAAATTGTTAGCTAGTACAATTACTTCAGATTTATAGTTGCTGAAAAATAAAGGGAGGATCATTAAAATCCTTTACTGACATGATCCACTTTGCTTTGACTAATGTGCAGTTCAGCATGGTGGCTAAGCTCATTGATATATGTGCTACATTTCAAGCTAAACATGAAGCTATCATGTATAGAGGTTCCTACACAGTCTTATCATTCCCCATAAGAGATTCTCCATAGAGGTGCAGAGTGAGAAGGTTATGATTGCACAGAGAAAATCTTGGGAGTGATAGAGGATCATGTACTGAAGCAGAGAGAAGTATGGCTGAGTAAGACCATAACTGTCTTTGAGTGGAAGATTTCACTCAAGTATTCTCATAGGAAAGTTAGGAAGATGTGTTGTTGCTCTTGGAAAGAGCATTATGATTTTATATCTCCAGAAACATGGTGGAGTCCATAAAGTTATATGGAGACCCTAAGCCCACAACACAGATTGATATTACATTTAAAATCCTTATACAGCTAGTAGTTTGCTTTCTCTGGCCAACAAGCTGGATTGTTTGGAAATACATTTAGTTAACACGTTAGACTTGGGTGAAGTCTGTTCATGGTTTAAACAGACTAAGAATTGTCCAGAATCAATCTTAGAGACAGATAACCCTGACTGACTTTGGAAACCTAACTGACCCTAATACCTACTCACCTTTGACAATTATTGATTCAGCCTGACAAATGCAGCCTGTATATAATATCAAACAAATGAACTCTGAATGCCAGCTATATTTGGATAAGGGAGCTGGGGATCGAGATGTGGATGCACTTTCAATACTTTCATGGAATACTGAGGGTATCTAGCTTAAAATAATTGACCCTGAGTAGTGAGATTTCTGGATAATTTTGATATTATTGGATTTCAAGAAACATGGTGTACAGAACATGTAATTCCCAAATTGACTGGATATTCTGTCTTTACTCTGCCAACCACTGAAGATAAAAGTTTGGAAGGTTTAAAGGGCATTTCCTTTTTATCAAAACTTTGCTAAATCTTCAGATCACTAACATTTCTACTAAGTCAGAGGGTATTTTGGCTGTAATGAGTAGTAAGGAACAAGAAAGATCATTCTCTGCAATATATATACTTGCCCCCTCGCAGAGCTACTAATCCTGCTGGACGCTTTTCATACAGAATCTATAAACTGGCACTTGATGAATTGTCAGAAAAGAATATACCTTGTCCTATAATTATTTTGGGAGACTTTGATACCAGAATCCTTCTCATTTCTTGGATGATGCATATTCAGATATGATCCATACAATATCTATAATTAATCCAAATATCTCATAAAGTAGGACTGCTGAGGATCTAAAATCTAACCTCAGAGGTAAGGAATTGCTAGTGGCTTAGCCAGTAGAAATTTCTGTATTTTAAATGGTAGAACTCAGGTCAATCTAGTCGGATCCTTATCATGTTGAGGACCTACTGGCTCTTCAATCCTGATTAGGTTTGAACCAATTTGGAAGCAGTAAGCTGATCCAAAGTTAGAGGTCATGGACAGATTGGAATCAGCACACTGTGCTATTGTAATTAACATCAAACGCCTTTTGGAACTTCAGGGAAGTGAGACACAACAGGAAGAGAGTCTGAAAGTCATAAACAAGATAAGGATTGGATGGGAGCTGATTCATCAAACTAGTTTCAAAGAAATTGTTAGTACAGAGTCTTAGGTAATATTCATGGGTTGGTCCTGGATAAAGTAAGGCCTTTAATATGTTGGAGAATTAGGAAACTATTCATTCTTTACTTGGACCTAGATGTAAAACAACATACCATCCTAGGTCCCTTTATAAAAAGTCTTAGTTTAATTCTGTATGCCTACAGGCAAAGAAAGAGTTTGGAGGAAACTAAGACAGCATAAGAAGAAAAGAAATATGTCTACAGCAGATTTTAAATTGCTAAAGACTGAAAGAAAAAATATAGGAAAATTCTGAATGGAGAGACATAAACATACTCATGGACTTTGGGAAAAACTGAGGCAGGCTGTTCTGGATAGGGATGGAAGGCGATTTTGGAATATTGTTGCCCAGGGATATAATAGATATGCTAATAAGATTGAAGCCTATATTACACCTGAAGTCTGGGCATCTCATTTCTCCAAGCTCTATTATTCTCATGAAGAGCAGGAGACACCTGATCTTTCAAAATACAGGAGGAAGAAATTTTTCCAAGACCTATCTTGATCACAGAGGACGAAATCCAGATGAGCACTGATTGGCCTTAAGGCAAATAAAGCACCAGGCCAGATGGGGTCCTAGGTGATCTCTATAAGGTTTTACCAACTAATGGATTCCTTTTCTTCTTTTGCTGTTTAATGGCCTGGTTCAGGGTACTCTTACCCTGCCAGTTGGGCAGGTAGTGTTATCTTCCCAATTTTTAAAAGAGGATCTGAATGACCCAAGGATGTATAGCCTATTAGTTTGATAGATGTTTCACAGAAGATTTTGTCTAGGATAATTTTGGGCAGATTGCTGTCATGGGTCAAGGAGAACTCAGTTGAATGAGGCACAGAACGGTTTCTGGAAGGACTGTTCTACAGTACAACAGTATTATGTGCTTCAGCACCTAATCTGAAATATATTAAAGTGAGAAAAACAGATTATATTGCTGTTTTGTAGATTTCTCCTGAGCCTTTGACAGCATTAGTAAAAAATCCTTTGGGCTACATTAAGGGATCTGAAGTTGGAGGCCTCACTTCCTGATGTTACTAATAGACTCTATGAAAATATGTGGGCAAGGGTCCAGTATAAATCAATATGGTCATCTAACTGATAGATTTGAGACAAATGTGGGGGACCGATAGGGGTGTATTTGGCCCCACTCTATTTAACATCTACATTAATACAGTCTTGGATCAGCTAGATGACTCAGATTTCCATACTGCAAAATTAATGATCAAAGGATTGAATGTTTAGCATATGCAGATGCTTTAGTCTTGCTTTCTACTTCAGTCCTAGGTCTTAAAAAAAACTGGCTCACTTTGAATCTCTGTTCTCAAGAAACTAAATGTCTATCTCAGCAAGACCAACATTGTAGTTTTGGCTCTCAAACCAAGAATACGGTAGGCTTTAAGCTAAACAGTACCCATACAGACACTGTTAAGTGTTATGACTATTTAGGTGCCTATTTTGCCTATAGCCTATCTTGGACCAAACATCTTGGAGGCTATTCAATTTAAAATGGGATCTTCTGTAAATGCCCTAAAATATTTAACAGCAAGATGGGAGGTCATCGGTGAGTGGGGTATTAAGGTTGTCAATGCCAAAATAAGAACGACCATGTTATATGCCTCTAAAATCTGGGGTATACTAAGGTTAGAGAATTAGAAATAATTCTGAATAAACTCGATAGATACATCTTAATATTTTTAAATGGAACTCCAAGCTGTATTCTTGCCTTGGAGGCAGGACAACATTCCTTGACTCATCTGTGAACGACAGATTCTCTTTCTGTTTAAACTTTCTCTTTGCCCCTACAAAGATATCCCAGAATGTGTATAGTAGAAGCCATCAAATTGGCCAGCATTTGGATATGTACATCCCTTTATTGAACTTATGAAGGAATCAATAATGCCGACTGGATTGGGCCACCTCTTGTATAAAAATTTACACAAGACCATTTGAGGAGCTTAGGCAGCATGTCAAATTGAGGCTTATTGACTTAAGACAGAAATTCTTTCTGTGTTCAACTCTCAAGCTTAAGCATATGGATTTTATAAAAAGTAAAGATTTCATGGGGATATGAGCCATATCTCTCTCTTTTTTAACCTGTCCTAAACAAAGAAGAATCTATACAATATTTGGAACTGAAAACTATAATGCTCAATGCATTTATTTCAGACAAAAGAGAGAGTACTTTTCCATATTGTAAATGTGGAGTGAGGACTATAGATGATCTCAAACATGTGATGCTCTTTGTGTCCTAGGTATGAATCAACTAGGAAAAAGTGCTGGGGATCTTGGCCTCCCCAGAGGATCTTTGGAATATTTGTTTACTATGAAAGAGAAGAACATGCGAAGAGATCTTTGCAAGATTCTTCATCTCAACTCATTTGTAAAGTTTATTGGGGGACTTGAAGTTCTGTGGAGTTTTTATGTGAAAGATACTCTTTTAAATTGAATAGCACTGTAAAGATATTTAAGTTCCTTGTTGATTTATTTATTGACTGTTTATATTTACTATGTATTTTGTCCTGATTTTAGTAACTGCTTTATGCAGAACAATAAATTGCACTACTACTACATATCTCAAGCTTCTAGTGCTGACTCGAAAAAGGCTTCAAGCTTCATGAACTGCATTAAGAGCAAACAAAGAAACCGCTTGGAAGAAAGCCATTTAGATATGCTGATACGAACAAAATTGTTTTAACATCTGGTGGAAAAATGGATCTTAATAAAATATAAGTCCGCTGGAAGAATGGAAAGACAGGAGAGAAAAACAGTAAATGTTGATGTCTTAGCAATGCATCATCAGCAGCACCTTTTAGATGCATGCAAGACTCTTTAAAAGGTACATAATTTACACGTTTCCAGTTCATACTGTTATGGTGCACAATACATCCAAGCTTCAGACTGTGTCAGAATGTATATTTATACTTTGCATTGAGTATTTGAGTGTTTGGTTATATTTTCTACTGTTTACTGGCAATAAAATATATCACTTGTTTGGGCCACCAATTTGCGCACATGAATCAATTTTTTTTGCACCAAGTGCACTTTACATATCAATCAACCCCACCCACAGAGACTAAAATTAGAGGGAACATTGGTAGGGATTATACCAAAGGGTCCCACCGTGATGAGGTGGTATAGCTTTCTCACATTGGAATTCCAATCTGCAAACTAATAGAATCCCTTTCTTTACATGAAGTTTAAAATAAGTAGAGGCAGTGGCCATGAAATTATTTAAATACTAAAATGTACTATGTTTGGGAGGTGTGCACTGGTATTTTGTTTTAACTGCTATCCTCTGACTGCCACTGGTTCTAACTAAGTTCTAGTAACCCCTGGGAATGAGGGTTACAACAGAATGAAGAAAGCAAGCAATAATACTATATAAACAAAGAAAGGTGGTAAATGACTTACCCTTCTGTTTAGCTTTTAGAACAGAGTGAGCAGTTCATGATGCTGTCTGTGAGTGTGGCAGTTTTAACCATGCTCATGCTTGCAGCATTGAGGAACTGAGAAGCCTCTGTTATGAGCTTCCTTTAGTTTTGTCTATTGAGTGAAGAGAATGAAATAAAGTAAGGGGCTTGTCATACTTAGAATGAGGAAAACAGCATTTGTGAATTTTGTGGCTGGCAGGGAATATGAAGCTTAAGTGGGCAGGAGGCACACACTGTATAACACTAATTTAATCTAGCAAAAATAGGTGGAAGGACTATTTTATATTAAAGCAGAGATTCACTTACATTTTTACTTATTTCAAAATAAAAACTGCTTCTAACAATAAGGGCCAGTTTAAAAGCATAATAAGATGCTCCGGGTTGTGCATTACAGTGTGATAATCGCACTCCTAGAGACAACCAGCACTCAGCCTTCTTGGCTTGTGCCTACCTATGCCCCTAGGAGTGTGGTTATCACACCATAATGCATACCCTGTAATGTCTTATTCGTTGCATAGAGTTGCACTAAACTTTGCAGTAAAACTGTATTGGAACATGCATATTGTAATAGTCTGTCTATCTCACTGACTGTACTGCTTCTACTGTTATGCTAACCTATATTCCTTCTGCTATATAAATATGTTCTTACTTCCTGAAATCCCAGTTTTATACTTGTACCCCTGTTCTCAAGGTCACACTTGGAAACTTGTCTAGGCTCAGTGTGCCTTTCCAGATTACCACAAGTTTAAATAAACTAAATAAAATAAAGAGAAGGATGTCAGGGGATGCGACCTGGGGGCTTACTTGGTGGGGCTAGTTTTCTGCCTAACTTTCCTTATAAAAGTATCTTGGGAATCAATATGACAACTTCTTTAGATTAGTATCTGCTGTGGCTCAAGAGATCCCAATTGGTGGTAAGATTCTGCAATTAAGAATTTCTTAAACTTTTCAGTCTGCATTTTGCTATTCAAAGTGTTATGTCTTGTTTCTGTAGTGTTACTGTATTCTCCATAGACTTTGGTTGTATAATCCTGTGCTGTATGTGAAATATTGTGAAATAATATATAAAGGATAATGTATGGTCAACTATCGGTAACAAGCCTGTGTAGCCATTAAAGGTTGCCATGACAACCATTTCTACCTTGGGTGCAGTTTGATAGGTTTTGGTCAACATGGCTACCTCAAGATGGCAACACACTTTGTTGCCAATAGTGGACCATACATTGTCTTATATTGTGTATGGTTCACATAAACATAAATAAAAAGTGGCAGGATATTTACTTTTCCTTTTTATCACCAACACCTCTTCCAGGTCCAGCTCTTACTGCTGGCTGGTTCAGGAACACCGGAGGCCACATAACATGCATACACAAACATGTTACATGTTGTTATGCCATCGATGTGACATACTCGTGATGGTACAATATCACGACATCACATTGATAGTACAACAATGTTGTGAATAAATGGAATTTACTTAATAATTATGTTCTCCTATACATTATAGATTTGTTTTATATACTTTGTGCTCTATGATTATACTTTTAAGGGTATAAATAACCTGGTGTATTTGGCAAATGCATGATTCATCTCAAAGAGGTAGGCTACTAATCTGTGCAAAGTACACAAGCACAAGGGAGGTGAAAGGTATTCACCCTGGGAAAGGCCATTGTATTGTGAATGCAGTGGCTAGTTGTGGGATGCACACCTAAAGGTGAGAATCAGTCTGGTAGGTAACAGAATACTGAGGTGACTACTCAGCAGGCTAAAAGGTAGTGAAAAGCTAATAGTGGAGAGGGACTGATCTAGGAAGAGCAATCTGTGACACTGCTGCTGCCCTTTTGTGCACTGTTGTGTCTCTTTTATACTACAGTCACAGCCAAAGACACGAACAGTTATTTAATGAAATTTCTGTGATATTTCAAGAGAAATCTCCTGCTTTCTGCATTTCCCAGTAGGGGCAGCATAAACAAACTTCAGAAATTTTGTGAAATTATTTGAAAATATCTGACCATGTCTGTGGCTACTTTGATGAACTGGGACCAGTGCTGCTTTTCTTACTATAATATTATTGTTGTGTTGATGTAAGGCTGACATTCTCTAGATCATGCCTGGGAAAAACAAATGTATGTACACACACACACACACACACACATATATATATATTACCATTTGCATTTCTGTTGGCGTTAGTCTTTGTGTTACCATTTCTGTTTTCATAAATGTTTAGCTTGCATTTCTCGTACCGTTTGCATTATCGCTTATGTTTACATCACCATGTGGGTTACCTTTGCACTTGCATTTGCATTACTGTTAGTGTTACTATTTATTTTACCTCCCTGAATCCATCACCGTTTGCATTAAAATTACCATTTGTGTTTTGCATTTGCATAGTGCAGTGCAAAACATTATGTTTTGCTGTTTTCTGCACTTTCTGAATAGTACAGCCAGTGTGTGGTTGATTAGTCTTACAATTGGCAGGTCAAAATACCTTTGTTCAAGGAACGTGCCAGTTTTGTTTGGTGAAAATGTTGTTCTGTTCCAGAGTTATAGCCATTTGAAGTTTGCTGGCTTCACCAGGTCTGCCATTTTGCACATTTTCAGCCGCGATTTCCACCATTTTGTAGTGGAAGACTTCTTAAAGGTACAGAAACATAAAATGTAATATCTCTGGAATGATTTGGTCTTTTCATGTGGAATTTGGAGGGTACTGAGTGGATGTCCTGGATATGTGAATTATGCTGTTTACATGTTTGAAAGGTAATTCACTGCAGAGATACTGCTTGACACATTTAACATTTTGTGCACTGTGTTCTGCATGGTGCTACTGCCTTTAAATTTATAGTGTAGGTAGCCCTAGTGGCACAGAGGTGACTTACAGTGGTTTCAAATATAAAACATTAACAGGTGCAGAATTATGCCGCAGATGAATGAAAATCTGGTTCATTACACTTCAGTAACTTCTGAACCATGTGTCCGATGTGTCCGATTTGCCTGGCATTTGGAACGTACAAAGATATGTAATTCATCTTTCACTGTGCCACTTTTCAGGTCACTGGCACTTACAGTTGCTGAATTATGCATTTACATTGTTTGCTCATGGTGCTGTGCAACCATTGAATGGATGTATACCCAATTCTGGACATGCAGTGTGCCATGGTACATGTCTTCATTTAACAATTTTCATTTCAGTCAGTCATACAGGGCCCCGCACTTCAACCACCACATTCCATTCAATATTTATGCTGCTTATTCTCAAAGAAGGAAATTCATGGCAAAAAGCTCAGTTTAATGCATCAGTTAGGGTTTTGCACAGTGACAAAAGTGAGGAAATTCTGTGTTAGGGTTGACCCCTTGCACCTCATGCCCACTCTGTCCCCACCAACAGGCAGTGGGGTATGTGTTGGGGTTATTGGTCTAACTCTCACCCCATTTTCCTATACTGCACTACCTCAGCTTATTTACACATGGAATGGAGTGAGAGTTGGGGCCGATAACCCAATGCACACCCAATGCCTGTTGGTGGGGACAAGTGGGCATGGGTGCAAGGGAGTCGACCCTAACACAGAATTTCCTCACTTTTGTCACTGTGAATCAACCTAACTGATACATTAAACTGATTTTTCCATGAAAAATATATATCACGAAATCACACATGCCCCCACAATGCAAAGCATCATGGACTGCATATGCAAATCACCACAGAATGTTATGCTGGTCCAACTTTAAGCAAAATTGCATGGTGCGAAGGCCTCTCACACAGTTTGCAAGGGAGCTAACACCTCTTGGCAAAGAAGATCTGTCATTACCTCACCTGCTACACATGCCTTCTTGCAATCTACCCGTAACACATGCTTTACATGCAGTATGCTCAAATCCACGTATCTTGCTCCTTTCTGCAGCACCTCCCAAGCTCAACATGCCTTCTATAGCAGGGCCCCATCCCTGATGAATGGTCTCCCTCGTACTACCCTCCTCTCTTTTGTCACCCCAGCTGCTCCTCGTCCCTCCCTCCTGCCTCCTTACCTCCTCCCCAGTTACATACCACCTGCTTTCCTTCCCTACATTATCCAAGGTCATCTCACTATCCCTTCTTCTCCCTCTTTTCTCTCCTCTTTGTGCCCCACTGTGGATTAGCATAATTCTGACTGCATTTTTTCGCCACACTGTTCACTTTCTACACTATACACTGTTCTTGATGTTCATGGTGTTCACCTAAACCTTACGCAGTTCTGCCCATTGCACATCTCTTGGGATATAAGTCCTGTAAATTGGTATTATGCCACCTGAACCAAGTGTACATACTTTTAATGATCCATGATGTTAACTTTTGTCTAAGTATTACCGCATCTCTGTACTATGCAACCTGAAACAACTTGTACCCTAGCATATTTACTGTCAGATGGTTATGTTATTAGTTTTGCCTGTGTATTACTGCATCTCTGTACAATGCAACCTGAACCAACTTGTACAGTACTATATTTGCTGTCAGGCTGTTATATTTGTTAGTTTTCCTGCTCACTACTGTTTGTTTTACTTCATGCTGATGTAGAAACATTGTAAAAGAATCTCTGGTTCAAAGGTATTTGTAATCCTAGAACTTAATAAACAAAATAAAAAAAAACAAGTTGCAAGCTACATTAGGGTTTAGTTCAATTTAGTGTTTCTATTTATGCATGTTTGCACTATATTTATATAATCCTATACCCATGTTTTACATACTTGCATATTCCTATAATCCATTCTCTCTATACTTACTTAATCCTGTATTACTTGTTCTCTCTATACTTCATTCCTATACCACTTGTCTCACTATAGTTACTTATTCCTATACCACTTGTCTTACTATACTTACTTATTCCTATACCACTTGTTCTCTATATATTTACTTATTCCTATACCACTTGACTCACTATACTTACTTATTCCTATACCACTTGTTCTCTATATATTTACTTATTCCTATACCACTTGTTCTATCTCTATATTTACTTATTCCTATACCACATGATCTCTCTCTATACTTACTTATTCCTGTACCACTTGTTCCTCTCTATACTTATTCCTATACCACTTGTTTTCTCTATACTTAATAATATTTTATTTGTATAGTGCAATTCAAATATTAAAGCACTTTACATACGTAAATGTCATAAAAACAATTCAGTAAAATCATAAATACTTAAACTTCAATAAAAATTCTCTCAGTTCATAAAACATCAAATGTTAAAAGCTTGTTTATATAGATGTGTTTTAGACTGGACTTGAAGCTCTCCATGGTCCTCGCTCCCTAATCTGATGAGATAGAGAATTCCACAGGGATGGTGCCACAAACATAATGGTCCAGGCTCCACATGTCTTCAACCACACCCTGCAGACCTCTAACAACTCTTTGTCAATTGAGCAGAGGGCCATCCAGGGCTGTAGGGAACCAGGATCTCTTCAGGTAACTCAGTCCCAAACCACATAGGGCTTTGGAGTCAAAAGACTGACCTTGAAGGTGGTCTGTCACCATATGGGCAGCCAGTGCAGATTGCACAGCAGGAATGTGCTGTTGGTACATGTAGGCCCGGTCAATAATCATGCCACAGCATTCTGCACCAGCTCTAAGTAGTGACATCAACCCCCAAAGCCCCAGGTAAAGGAGTTGTAGCAGTCAAGGTGCAAGATCACAAAGGCATGGATTAACATGGGCAAATCAACAGATGGAACAAGGTACTTAATTCTGGCAATGTTCCTAAGTAGGTAAAGGAAGACTTGATGACTGCTGACACCTGTGCATGCAATGTCATTTCATCGTGAACAACCACTCCCAGATTATGCAGCTGTTCCGAGGTAGGCAGTTCTACACCATTGAGCCAAAGCCCAGAATGTAACCCCACCGGCCTCTCTGTCCAGTGCCCCAGATCCATAACCAACACCTCAGTCTTCCTGGAGTTCAATTTCAACCAGCTAGACTTCATCAGATCATGGATCTCTGCCAGACAGTTGTTAAACATCAGTTGCACTATCCTGTTTGGGTGCAAAAGACAGATCGAGCTGTGTATCATCAGCCTAGCAGTGAAACATCAGCCCATATCATCTTACAATCTCCAAGGGCTGCAAGTACACTGCAAACAACATGGGGACAGCACCGAGCCCTGAGGGACCCCTGCATGTCATAGAGAATGGCTCAGAGGGAAAAATCACGGACACCACCCTCTGAGACCTGCCAGCTAGGAAAGAATGCAACCACCTGAGAACTGGATCAGCCAGGCCACAGATAACCCTTAGGTGCTCAAGCAGATCCCCATGGCCCACAGAGTCAAATGCTGAATAGAGATTCCACCAGGATGGAACAGCACTTCTGGTCTCTCACCATCAGGAGATAATTAAGCAAATGAACGGAGTGGTCTCGGTACTATGTCTCCTGGAACCCTGACTGGAGAGGATCAAAGACATTGTGAATAGTAAGATGGGTCTCCATTTGCAGCACATACTTTCTCAGTCACCTTCCCAACAAAGGAAGGTTAGAGATGGGTCTGTAGTTTGCATAGCTGTTTGGGTCCAAAGAAGCTTTCTTAGAAGCAGTGTCACCACTGCCACTTTCATGGAGCTCAGAACTCTCCTGAGTCTAAGGAGCCCAAAGATCTCTGTGAGGACCAGGCCAATGATCTCCATACACCCTAATAATAGGCGTGGGGTCGGTGCAAACTACAGCATGTTGGCTGCAAATTCTGGACAAGCCACCGATGTCTCCTATCTCCAGTTGGTCAAAAAAGCCAAGAAGATCAAGGAAGGTGACCATACACGATCACCACCAACCCCCACAGAGGGCCTGAACAGATTTTGACCCTGACGTCAGCCACCTTATCTGCACAGAACTGAGTAGACTCATCACACTTATCTTGTGAAAATGCTCCTTGAACCTGTAGACAGGTTGGGTTGCATAGCCTGTCCACGGTTCGAAAGAGCTGAGCTAGTCAATTTTGAGCAGCTGCAACCTCACCAAAAGGAACTCTGCCTTCTTAGGTGTGATTGCTGATTGATAGCTTTGATAATCATTTATCAATATAAGGTAGTCAGCCTCAAGAGCTGTTCTCCACCAGCGATGCTCTAACCTTTGTCTTACACATCTCAACTCACTCAAGGTTCCATCAAACAAAGGGGACCGAGGGCAGAGAGAGACAGGATGAACATAGATTGGGGTATTATCCAGAGCCTCAGTAATAGCCTTATTATAAGCCAAAACCAGATTCTCTGAATCCTGCCTGCCATCAGAACACCTGATAGGCCTAACACTGCCAAAGACCCTCCAGGGTTACACCTTCAATTGGCAGTATCTGACCAGCACCACAAGGGCAGGCTTATGGAGGAGGGACTGGAAATTGAATCCTACTGTGTAGTGATTGGAAACATGACTGTCTCCACCACCAGATCGAACCACTTCACTATTCCTATCCACTTGTCTCTCTCTCTACTTACTGCTGTACCACTTCTCTATATATATATATATACTTTATTATTCCTATACCACTTGTTCTCTCTGTACTTAATTATTCCTTTACCACTTGTCTCACTATACTTACTTATTCCTGTATCACTTGTTCCCTATCTATTTACTTATTCCTATACCACTTGTTCTCACTATCTTACTTATTCCTATACCACTTGTTCTATCTCTATTCTTACTTATTCCTATACCATTTGATCTCTCTCTATACTTACTTATTCTCCCTATATTTACTTATTTCTATACCCTTCTTCTCACTATACTTACTTATTCCTTTACACTTGTTCCCACTATACTTACTTATTCCTATACCACTTATTCTCTCACTATACTTACTTATTCCTATACCACTTGTTCTCTCTCTATACTTACTTATTCCTATACCATTTGATCTCTCTCTATATCTACTTATTCTCCCTATATTTACTTATTCCTATACCACTTCTTCTCACTATACTTACTTATTCCTTTACATTTGTTCCCACTATACTTACTTATTCCTATACCATTTGTTCTCTCTCTATACTTACTTATTCCTGTATCCTTGTTCTCTCTCTATTTACTTGTTCCTATACCACTTGTTCTCTCTACTCATGTTTGCCTTTCCCTTTCTTTCCATACATGTCTATCTGTGCACTTCCTGCTGTCTCCATGCTTACTATTTATGTACTTTCTTTCTCTTCATACTTCCCTATTTCTTCACTTGTTTGACTCTCAGTATTTAATTACTCCAGTATCCCTGAATGCATGTGACTGAGCTGGGGTGTCTAAAATCTGTCAGCTAAGACAAATTTATAAATGCAGCAACACTGACATTCATCGCCATTTTTAGATACTGCTCAGATACCTGCATTCCTATGTTGCATGTTGTTCTTATCCAAAAAATGATGCAAGTAGAATTATGCTCTCTTTGAAATTCAGGGTGCAGGGAACATGTGAGGTCAAACTTAGAAACCCTTGGAGCACATTTCTCAACACACGAGAGTAGTGACACAAAATTGCAGCTAAAGACAGAGTGTAGTCAAACTGTTGCTTCACCTGGACAAAGTACTAAGATACACAGTGTGAAACATGACGGACTGCTGTTGGGGATATTGGGCTTGTTACGTGTGTCTTGTATAATGCATTTTTGCATTTTAATCTAGTGTACTTTGTGGTTCCTTAGTGTCATTCTTTCTGGTTTCTGCTTGAACAGAACCTCACACTGTGTGGAAGATGGAAAGAACAGCTACCACAACAGTAGATCTTCAAGAGAATCTCCTTCATTGGGCCATGCCATTGGAGCTGTAAGCCTTCAGAATCAGGACCGCTCAGAAACATTTACTAGATGGGGCTGCCCACACTCACATACAATGTCTGCATCCATATAATCAGGGGTAACCCACTGCTCCTCAGTTCCCCACTGGAGATAATATCTGAAGGCTTCTTATCATGAGAAACCAGTCCAGGAGATGAGACCAGTGTCAAAAGAAGAGCTTGGGACTGGAAATATAGGTAGTCAAATACACCTTAAAACAAAGCAGTGGGCAAACCTGCCAGCTGATACCTCAGAAAGGGGAGGGGTGTGTGTGTGTGTGTGTGTATACACAATTGAGGAAACTAGAAGATCTATGGTGAGTAACTGTTCTGTCTTCATTGGGAACACTGTGTTTCTATTTTGATTACTACAGAATGCAAAAGTCCACTTAGCCTTTTGTTTCATTCATTCCTGGAAATAGGGCACCTCTGAGTATATGGTGACTGTTCAAATGGCAGCCTATCTGTATCACTTTCTGTTATAGGAGTATGACTAGGCATTTCTCAGTGCTGCGAGTAACCACTCTACACATGTTATGGGCATGTCTGTTGCCTGCTTTCAGAATGTTTCTGCAGTCGACGTATGTGTTGTTGTCACATGGAGCACTGGGCATACATCACTATGCACCACAGTCTAAACATCAACTCTCATAGCTGTGTAGGCTTTGGTTTTGCAGTGTTTTAAGATCCCTGTCCTAATTTTTTTTTTCAAACAAAGGTTTCATAATTTTTTGTTTTTCAGAAACATTTTATAATTCTAAATTGTATAATCCATAAAATCGTAGAAGACGTTAAAACAGATATTTATAAGTTGAATATTTATACAGTACAACTAATCAGTATAATTATAAGCAAATAATTAATGTCCTGTTCCATTCAATATGTAGGACATCTGTCTAAATGTTATTCTGTCTTATTGATACTACTATTCTAACACTTAATATATATTCTCTATTTTCATTATCAGCTAGTATTCCTATAATCTTCAGTCTCTAGATAGCCATGTAAAGCAAGGATTCCAAATATCTTCATACTTATGTAACATTCCTGCATTTAACTAACTAACTCATTTATGGCAAGGTTAGTCAAATATGTAGCCCAATCTTCCAGTCCAGGTAAGTGGCTGTCCTGCCAGTATCTCAGAATCAGCCTCTTGTATCCCAGGACTGCTAAGCTCAGCCATTTCTTTCTTGTAGAGCCTCAGTGAGTAAGCCCTGTCTGTGTTTCCTAATACAAAAATCTCAAGAGGATCTTCTCCATTAGGCCACACTTTTAGAACTGTAAGCATTTGGTATCAGGACCACTCAGCAACATTTAGTAGCTGTGGGCTGCCACACTCATGTGCAATGTCAGCACCTATATAATCATGGGTGACCTCATTGCTCCTCAGTACCCCACTGGAAATAATATTGAAGCCCTCTTACCATGAGGAACCAGGATATGAGACCAGTGTCAAGGAGAGCATGGGACTGAAAATATAGAATACACAAGGCAGTTAAGACACCTTAAAGCAGAGCAGTGAAAAAAGTTTCTAGTTAATACCTCCAGAAAGGAGGAAGGAGGTGTGTCTGTGCGTGTACGCGTGCGTGTGCATATACGAGCACAATGGAGGAACTTTCTCAAAGATCCATGGCAAGTAACTGTCCTATCTTCATTGAGAACACTGCATTTCCATCTTGATTGCACTACAGAATGCAGAATGTCCTCTCAGCTATTTGTTTAATTGATTCCTTGAAATACGGCACCATTTGGCTATATGGTGCAGTTTAAATAGCAGCCTAACTGTATCACTTTGTAAGGTATTTCTCAGTGCTGTGAATGACCACTCTACACATGGAATGGCCACTTCTGTTGCCTGCTTTTAGAATGTTTCTGCAGTTGACATATATGTTGCTGTCACATTGAGCACTGTAAATACTTCAGCACTACAGGTCTAAACACCATCTCTCGGTGCAGTGTTTGATTTCAACTTGTGATGCTAGCAACCATGGTTCAGGAATGAGTCTTGGGTACCTAGAGGTCTGGGCAGGGAGAGATGGTGCAAGCATCCGATAACTGCATGCCACCTCCCAGGAGGGAGGGGGTTCCAGGACCCAATGTTGGGAAACCTCTGGCGGAGGCCAGGGACAGGGCAGCATGTCAGAAGAACTAAGCAGGGAGCGTGATGGACATCTATGTCACAAATGAGCCCTGCAGGTCAGGCCTTCTGCTCTCAAAGTGCTAACCTCAAAGTGTAATAGTGTGAATAGGAGACAGATAGGTAACTGTCCTGTTTGTTATGGGTCTGAATCATCTACTAGCCTCGAGTCCTGAGGTCAAATCTGAACCTTATGCTAGCACATCCAGTTAACAGGCTCAGATATGTACCCTTTGGGAATTCAGTACAATCTTTCACCCAGTGACCCAGTCAGGTTTCCATATTGTACCCTTACTACTCAATATGGGGCCTAGGTACATTCTTACCTTAGCAAGATTAGTAACACATTCAAGCCCTTAACAGCTGTCGGACTTAAACACTGATTCAGCATTCACATGCAAAAGAAAACTGAGACACAGGCAATATTTCAAGGAAAATATTGTTTACTAAACATTGTAAAATACATAAAATATCAAACACAGAACACATATCAATAACTTACAGTCCATAAAACAAATGAGAAGTTATAGAACAGAAGTACACCTACCATCAATACTTAACGTTCTTGCCTAGCTAGATGTTCCCATAAAGTAACTTCCCTTAACTCAAGAGAACCAAGTATTTCTGAGTTCAGAATAAAAAGCAATGTTTTGCTCAGATGCTTCACCATTTTAAAATCCATCTCCACCCTTTGTGAGGTCACAGTTAGATCCTTCTATAACACTTCTTAGCATAAGTATCCAAAGGATAAATGTTATTACTGTGAAAATCAGCAACTAGCAATTTCCCAAAAATATGAGTTTTGATCAAAACATCCTTTGATGTTTCACAACCTCAAAGTCATGTCATTAGTTTTCTACAGGGTGAGAAAACCATAAAGGATCAGCTTGTATTGACTTTCTTCTGTCGTCATAAAATTCATATTTAGTTTACGTACTTCAAAAGCAGGAGCAGGTTATAAGGGGTAATAAACTGTCCCTCTGGAAGGAAGGCTTTAATTAGTGGTTTCCTAGCCTGTTTATCACATCCTGCTGTTCCCTCACACGGACTCCTCTGTGGTCAAAGGTCAATTTCCACACTGACTACCACCATTAAGCAGGCAGTCACATACCATACACATTTTATTTATAACACAAATATTATACAATATAACTATAATCAGATGGCAGAGCGTCACACTCCTCCCCACCTAAACTGAATCTGGGGCTCTATCCCCTGCAAGTCAGTTCATTGCTCAAACTGACACGATGGTCCAACTGCATTTTCATTGGTTGCCTGACACCACGTGAAACAGTCATGTCATACCCTTGCAAGGAAAGACTCCATCTTAATAGTCTACCATTCTTTTACCCATTTGTGGCAGCCAAACCAGAGGGTTGTGTTCAGTTTGTACCTCACAAAATGCTGCTTGTATAGGTATGGCTCTAACTTCCTTAATGCCCACACCATGGCAAGACACTCTTTCCACAGTAAGCTATGCCTCCTCCTGGGAAGTCATTTTTCATGGAGGTACACTATGGGGTGATCTTTCCCTTGGTTGCACTTTTGATCTAACACTGCCCCAATACCCACATCTGAGGTGTCAGTCTGGACTACAAAAAGTCTGCATAGCTGGACTTGTCAATACAAGAGCACTGCACAGTGCCTTGTCTCAGTCTTGTAAAGGCTTGTTCACATGCTGGTTCCAGGCAATTTTCTTAGGCATCCTTTCCTTAACAGACCAGATAAGGGAGGCTAGGGCACTGTAATTTGGTACAAATTTCCTATAGTATCCTGCTGTCCTAGAAAACTGCTGCCCTGCTTCTGTGTTTCTGGTCTGGGCCATGCCTTGATTGCCTCTCTTTCACTTGGTTAGAACAAAGTTGTCCTTGGACTCACAATGTGCCGCGAGGTATGCCACCTCAGCCATGGTCACCTGGCACTTTTCAGCTGTGACAGTGAGGCCAGCCTCTTGTATCCTGCCCAGCACTTCCCTAAGGTGACAGGTGTTCCTCTAGCTGGCACTAAAGATGGCAATGTCATCCAGGTATGCCACAACATACTCCTCAACACCATTTAACACCTGGTTCACCAACCCTATGGAAAGTGGCGGCATTCTTCATTTGAAAGGCATTACTTTAAATTCAAATAACCCTATCAGAGTGATGAAACTGACCTCTCCTAGCTCTGGCGAGTTAACTCTACCTACCAATACCCCTGTCAGATCGATAGTCTTAAGGTATGTTGCCTCCCAACATCCAGCAGTTCATTCATCCAAGGCACTAGTCAGGCGTCTGACTTCATGACTGCATTGAGTCTCATGATAGTCAACACAAAACAAGTAGAGCCATCTTGGTTTGGGAACAAGGACTATGGGTGAGACCTAGGGACTGTGGGATTTCTGGATTACCCATAATCCAGCATTTCCTCCACCTCCTCCTAATATCCTTTTGGACAGCCTCTGACACCCAATATGCCATTCACCATATGGGTGCCTGCATCCCGTATCCATCATCTGCGTCACTAAGGGGTTAGTCCAGGCTTGGCACTAAGCAGTGGGGCAAAGAATACTAAAACCTCCTTACTTCCGGCTCTGGTCTTAGGTCAACTGGGGTGACATTTAATTGCCTCCATAGAGGACTCAAACTTTCTTTCTTCAGCAAGTCCATAAGAGGGTCTCTTCATCCATCCCTCTCCAGGACTACACACTGCAAGCACCATGTCAGCCTATTTGCATATGGATTCATCATGTTGACATTTTACATTCTTTGTGTATGTCTCCTGTCAGGTAGCACTATAATGCAGTTTACATCATTTTTCTTCTAACTACTTTATACGGTCCTGCCACTCAGTCTGCAGCTTATCTTTCCGGACCGGGATTAGGACCATGACTTCCTGACTCACAGTGTACGAATAACACTGCTATGCAGTCGTACTCACACCTTTTGTCTTTGTTGGGCAGCTGCCAGGCTGCTCTTGGCTTTACCCATAAGCTCCTTCAGCCTTTCCCTAAACCTAAGGACATAATCCACTATGGGAGTTTCCTGGGTGGCGTGCTTGCCTTCCTCGTCCTCCTGGATCAAGTATAGGGGTCACATACCAACATCTATATAAGAAGCAAAAGGGAAACCCTATTGACTCTTGGGCACCTCCCGTATGCAAATAACAGGCTGGGAAGGTATTTCCCAGTCCTCCCAGGCTATTCAGCAACGCTTGGAGCACTGACGTAAGGAGTACCATTAAATCTTTCCACAAGCCCATTGGCCTGAGTGATAAGGTGGTGTGTGTCTCTGCACCACCACACTTCTCTCACAGACATTTCATGAGGTCTGACATGAAGGAATCCTCAATTGGTGATAACCTCCTGCAGAAACCAATACAGGAGGAAATCCCTAGCAAGGCACCTGCTACTTGTCTGTCCTCAGTGAGGATATGGTGACTGCGTCTGTGTACCAGGTGGCACAATCCACCACAGTCAGAATTAACCTCCCGGAGGAGCTGGGGTATTTAAAGGCCTCACAATATCCATTCCCCCCTCCTGGAATGGCTCCTCCATGGGTAAAGTAATAGGGTGGCTTGGGTTTTCTTACCTGCCTTCCTATTTCTTAGCACTGGTGAGAAGACCTGCAAGACTCATTCACCTGCTTTGTGAAGTTGGGCCAATAGAAATTCTGGACCAACCACTAGTACTGCAATGATTCCCAGATGATCAACATGGAATATCATGTTCAGTCTTGAGCAACTGCTCACACTACCCCTGGGAAATGACAAGCTACCTGTCCATCACCCTCCCTCTGTTTTAGCATCTTGCACACACATCAGTCCATTATCCCAATAAACTTTAGATTTCCCATCACCTCCCTGTGCTCTGTCAGAGTCAGCTCAAGTCCTCAGCTTCTCTAAACCAGGGTCACTTTTCTGAGCAGCCTAAACACCTTACACATTCCCAAAGCATGGGACAGGTCCCTTCAGTGTCTAAACTTGGGTTCCTAGCTCTAGCATCAGGCATTCAGGATCACTGCCATCCTAACCCTCTGACTATGGGTCACACCTTCCTCAAAGTAACCCTCCCTAACTGTTCTGTTAACTGCTACCTAGGAGTTTCTACCCCTTCTCATTAGTTTCCAAATCAAGAGACACAGACTGGGAACCAGCCTCTCAGTGGTTTCCTAAGTTGGTTCTATTGGGGTCCAGGGAACCACAATTTTCCTTTGCCACTTGGCTGCAGGTAACTGCACACACCATTCTCTCTTGTGATTGTTGCCAATAATTACAGCCAAAGTCTTGGCTACAGCAAACTTTGTACAGTTCTCCTGTCTCACCCCAGTCCAGGAGAACACTAGCGAATGGCAAGGTTGTCTCCTCCCAGTGAATCCCGTACAGTCACAAATTGATTGGATATAAGCTGACTTGGCTCTCATCCCCTTTTACAAAATTCAGGACGGCCTATGCCCCTCAACCCATGTCTGTACCCCATTCACAGTGACTGGGTGTATGTGTTTCCCTCATGTTTACTGGTATGCTTTCAGTGACACAAAGCAACTCACTTCCTTCCTAGCACCACTTTGTGCACTGCTTGTCCTTTGGGACACCATCTGGCCATATGACCAGATTCTTTGCAAACCCAACATTCATTTCTTTTTCAGGTAACACCTTTCTTTTTAACCTGGGGCTACCTGTTTCAGTGGAGCAGGGAAGGTTTTAGCTACCCTGTAGCACTTCTCCTCTTTCTGTGCTGCACGCCTGACCCATTTCCTCTCAGAGCAGGTCTGCTCCTGGCATAGCGGTCCGAGAGTTTAGCAGCCTCTTGCACTGTTTTGGATCTTGGTCCTCCAGCCACATTTTCAGCTCTGCTGGACATGCCCCAAAAATTGCTCTAACAGAATACAGCATTTTCAATTTGCTCTACAGATTAGCTAATTCCTGCCCAATAGCGTTTTAAAAACAATCGTTGTTTAGTGGTTAGCTCCTCATAGCTCATGTCAGGCTTGTCCTGAGCTACAGAATTTAGCTCTGTTTGCCTCTGCTGTAATCATTACTGTCCTCATTTTGACCCAATGCATCCTAAGCTTTTCCAGTAAGTAATGGCGTAGCTGGAAGCTCCAGGATCCTCTAGAAACATCTGCCTGAATATGTAGTTTTTCAAAGGAAATTAAAAGGCAGCCATATCTTCCCCTCTTTAAATTCAGCTATCAATTTGGAATTAAATTTGTAACCCAGTCCTGAGAACCAGTTAACCCTAGGCCACTTACTTACCTGCTCCGTTGCTGGAGTTTGGTGTACTAGCTGCACCAGTTCAAGTTGCCTCTGATGCTTATGCTCTTCTTGCTCCACCTCTCACTGAAGCTTCTTTCCTCTGTAGCTCACTGTTCTCACTTCTCTTGTCTCTGGAACTCTAGCTCCCTTTGCTGCTAGGCTTGAACCTTTCTGTTCAAACTCCAGCTCCATCCTCTGCAGCTCCATCTTCAGCCTCGATCCTTCTTGGCTACAGAAATGCTGGTGGCGTTTCCTTGCTGCTGTGGCCCTTGGCTGCACTGGCTCTGCTGTCCTCCACACTGGATCTGGACACTGCACTGGACCCTGAACCCTCCACACCCAAGGTTCAGTCCTTTTCAGTCTGAACTGCCACAGAGCCTCACAAGTGCTGCTTTTTATTGGGCCATGTGCTGGATTCCCATCTCTTGCACAACTGCCTCAGTTGGTCTGCAGTATGCTCACTGTAGTTAGAAGCCATCTTCTTCCTAAATATGACTACACTAACTTGCACTGAAAATAAATAAAACAGGTAAGAACCTAGATTGTAAGCACAATGATATAGTTCTGTTTACTGCCTTATTTTGCATGTAGGCAGTACAGTATTAGTATGACACACTGAACTGTTAATGCTTATGTTACCAATTACTTTTAAAAATCGCACCCTGCCAACCAAATCTGTCACAAATGTTCACAGTTCAGGCCCTCTGCTCCCAAAGTGCCAACTCAAAGTGCAACAGTATGAACAGGAGACAGACAGGGTAACCCTCCTGTCTGTTTTGGGTCCTGAATCACCTATTAGCCTTGCATCCTGGGTGTCAAATGTGAACCTTATGCTAACACATCCAGTTAACAGGCTCAGATATGCACCCTGCGGGGAATGCAGTATGTTTTGCCCAGTGGCAACCAGTCAGGTTTCAAATTGCACTCTTATGACTCAATATGACACCTAGGTATATTCTTACCTTTAGGCAAGATTAGTAACACATTCAAGCCCTTAACAGCTGTCTGACTTATAACACTGGTTCAGCATTCTCATGCAAAAGAAAACTGAAGGCACAGGCAGTATTTCAAGAAAATATTGTTTCTGAACATTGTAAAATACAAAAATATCAAACAGAACAAATATGTCAATAACTTAGTCACATAAGATAAATCAATCAATTATTTAACCAGGAATAAACACCATTGAGCAAGCTCACTTCATGGTGGTCCTGGACATAATACAATACAATACAATACATAGTCACAGATACGGTAAGCTCAATAATGCAAAACATTGTACAGATAACGCTCAATAGGCCGAGGACCTACTGGCAAACTATAGTTATGAACATATGCAATTCATAGAAAGTTTATAGGAAAGGAAGAACAAAAAATCCTAGCCTGTCTCCAGTTTGTTGGTGGTAAGCAGGAGAGGGAAGGCAGGGGAAAAAGTGCGTTAGAGGAGAGGATGGGATGAAGAGTGCCAGGTAAGAAGAATATGCTTGAAAGGCTGGTTTGTCCACTTGTGAGAAGTGTACAATCGAGATTCAGTTTGGAACTTGTAGAGGCACCAGATGCTAGTGGCACAGGGTCATCTAAAACAGTTGCAGGTTTCCTTCAAAAAGTCTGATGTAATTCTTTAAATGAATAGGCCTGGAAGTGAGAAAGTTGTAATGAGCTTTGCATGGTATTCCATAACGATGGGAGTTACAGAAGACAAATACACCTAACAAATACTTAAAGTTCTTGCCTAGCTAGATGTTACCATAAAGTGCTTTCTTAAGTCAGAGAATTAAGTGTCTCTGGTCCAGAATAAAAAGCAATGTTTTACTCAGATGCTTGACTATTTTAAATTCATCTCCCCACCCGTGTGAGGTCAAAGTTAGATCTTCCTATAACTTAAACTCCCAAAATATGAGTTTCTGATCAAAACAGCCCTTTGATGTTTCATGACCCGACAATCATGTCACTAGTTCTCTCTGCTAGGTAAGATAACCATAAAGGATCAGCCTGATGATTTCCTTCCTGCTAGGGTCATAAAATGCATATTTTGTTTCCAACTTCAAAAGCAGGACCATCTTATAAGGGTAATAAACTGTCCCTTGGGAAGGATGGCTTTTAATTAGTGGTTTTCCCTGGTCTGTTTATCACATCCTGCTGCTTCCTCACACTGACTCCTCTGAGGTCAAAGATCAAGTCTCTCACGCTGGCTACCATCCTAAAGCAGGCAGTCACATACCATACACATTTGTTTAACACAAATATTATACAATAAAACAATAAGCAGGTGGCAGACCATCACAGTGGATTCACACCTTGGCATCCTGGACATCATGCACTCAGGGGAAAACTGGGAAATATGACTCCCATGCCAACTGGATGATGTCAGTCCCCACTGGCTCTAGACCTGGGACAGCCTGGACCATCCCAGCAGCACCCAGGCTAAATAGTATAATGTGCTAGCTAGGACCCATCTAACAAGGATACACCTGGTTACAGGAGGGGCTAATGTGGGGGTTGGTGGCTGCAGTGGAACATGAGCCAGAGGGGTGCCCTAGGGAAACTAAAGGAGTGGCTGGCCAGGGGCACAGAAGAACATGACAAAAATAAAATATTATCTCTTATAACTGTGTAGGCTTTGGTTCTGCAGTGTTGCAAGGCCTTCTGACCTGATTACGTATCACACTTTGCCATTCTCCTGAGAACTTTGTTTACTGCTTGGGAATCATTCCAAAGGTGGGTCCCAATGGATGAAATGTACTCAATGATGTTCTATAAGCTGGCATCCCTTACTGCCTGAATAATTTGATAGATTTCCCCTTTCTAGAAAAACAAAGTCAATGTCTGATGGAGGAAATCTGAGGGAGGAAAAACATAACTCCTTTGACAATCGTATGTATCTTTAGTACAACAGAATATCAAGAAAACAAAATTTTCATACAAATAATACATTTTCTCCATTATTCTGCACACAGTTTGTCTATAGGTTCCACAGTGGGTGTTGGTGATGGAGAGAATTCCTTCTGGTTTGATACATTAGAAATGCTGAATAGCAGCTTCTTTGCTGTTTTGTTTTAAGGTCAATGCAGTAGCTAAAAGCAGCCTTGTTACAGGAGTGTATGACCAAAACCATAAAGGCAAATTACCTTTATTTGTGGACTCCGGGAAAGCTTAGTGTTTATGGACCACAGCCCATCTGTATTGTTCTAGTATATAACTCATATTGATCTGTACTATTCTAAAGGGAAGATTCAAGTAAGGCATGTAATTTGGTATTACATCAGGTCCAAAGATTTCAGAAGTGGTCTCACCATGTTTTGTTAAAGAGACACAGTGAAGCAACCATTTGAAAAGTATCACTATATACTAACTGTGCAACATCAGACTCAGGGCCTCCCAGCAGTCCATCACAAGCCACATGGGCTAAGGCTGTAAGACACAAGAAGCAGGCTGTAACCCTGAGACCACCTTGAGCACCTCCTCCATCAACGCTCAATACAAACCCTCAGAGTGCCTTCATGTCTCTCATCTCCACCACTGCTGGGCCCGACAAGCTTCCCGTAGAGATTAAGAGGCTAGGATGGAGGAGACTCTGTGTGAAAAAAGACCCTAACTTATTACCTATTGCCACTTGGGTTTGTGCCCTCCGTAAACCCCATACTTCACCGTACACTGTATTCTTGGTCTGTTATGCTGTGATACTGCTATTTTGCACTAACATGTAGATTTAAGTACCCACTATATAAGCCTGAGTGCCAGGAATGTGCTTTGCTGCTACTACATGTTAATGTTTACATCTTTATAAGGATTATATAAAGCATGATTCATTATACCCCACTATAATGCATTACATCTGTCTTTTACATATATTCTATATATAATAATCTAACCACTGATAAGATGACTTTCGGATCATCAGTGATTACTGTAAACACTTATATATTCTCATATAATCATATGTAGTGTGTGTTTTACTCTTAAACAGTATATACCACATGTAGCAGTGGCCAGTCGGCACTTATCTTTAGTCGAAGTTCAAGTAGACAGAGACAAATCCTTTGTTTCACATTATAGTCATTAGTAATTCTGTCTCAAAAGTAATTATCAAGGCGGAATGTCTTGTACACACCGTGTTTATAGTGTTGAACCAACACATTATGTTTCTCATATCTATAACTATGAGGTAATCTCTATTGCTATGATGTTATCTATGGTATATAACCTTGTAAAGCCAGTTCTTAGGGTGATCCTATACATCTTTCAGCGACTGTCAAGAACCCATATCCCTTGTGATTTTTCTCTGTTACATGCATAGCGTAAGTATTACAATAAACTGCCATTATTACTTCTGTGTGTGTGGTTTTTCTTTGACTGACACTGTAGACATACAAGAATCTGATTTATTTATCCCAGAGCAGGTTTCTGGAAACACACTTTGTGACAAATCCTTCCAGACTGCATGCGGATGGATAAATTAAGCTGCTATAGTGTGGAATAATTTAGATGGTCTATTTCCTGCTGATGAAACAGCCCATGAGTGAAATTCTCTCTTTCCAGGGGTTACTGTTCTCTGATAGTCTTTATAACAGCACTTGAGAGCCAGCCTATTATTAGCCAAGCCTGACCTCTTCCAGGACCACTTCAACCACTGCAGCTTCACCATCTCAGATTGTCACTGTACCACAGTGAGTTGCAGTGGGATTCAGTGAGCAGATACAGATTAATGTGATGATGTCATAATCAATCATAATTGCATGTTATAACAACCTACAATGGCTTGCCATGCCTCTATCACATGAAGCTTCCATACTTAAGATGCCTGTGTAACCAGGAACTTTCAGGCTCTAATTCACATTTTGGGCAGCACTGACATCTCCAAGAGGAGTATAATTTTTTCTGGGGTATGGGCCTGCCAGATACCTAACAATGTGATTCTCTGACTACCCCTCTGGACTGATGGGACAGACATATTGGTTTAATTACAGGCACTAGGGGTTGGGATTAAAATGCAAGGAGAAAAATATACCACTGATGGCTCAGTCACATAGGTTAAGCAAGAATGAGGCAGCCTGGATTAATCCATCAGTCTTATCCTGCTATCAGTTTTGATGTTTCTATGCCTTTATCTCCTGTAAATCCTTCCTTTCTTGGATACCACAGAATGTCACAAAATGCTGGTGGGTAAGCTCAATGAACTTTACATACTGTTCCAGTTTTCAAAATGACACAGAAGTGTTAAGTGGAACCCCTAATCCAGATCTTTCATTCCCAGCCTACTATCAGGCTTGAAGTTGTAAAACATGAACCCACTTCCATAATAAAGACCCCACACGAGATACTGTGTTTATTCTTACCTACTGAAACCATGGTTTCATAATTCTGCAACATCACTTTCCTGTGAAGCTCCTTCTCCTGGTTGCTTAAAATCTTCCACTCATCTTCAGAAAAAGCAACAGCAACATCTTCAAACTTTTCTGGTGCCTGACAGAATATAAGATGTTGTTTAGTTGTACTTATTTTCACAGCACACCACAGTAACAAATACTGTACGCAACCTTTCAACAGGAAGGGATAGGCAATGTTAAGATCTGCAGTCTAAAAGGCAAAGAGATTTTGCTAGCACTCCTAACAAATGAAGAGTAGAAACAGTAACAGAAATATAAAATTTGACAGTAGATAAAGGGTTGTTGGGCCCATCAATCTGCCCATTTTTAACCCCTCATTTCTTGTTGCAGACCCTTCTTGATCTATAGCAATCCCCTTTTACCCCATGATAAGCGTGTGCATATCCCAGGCATTTCTGAACTCTAGTATTGTTTGCACTCCTGTTACTGCCATTGGAATGCTGTTCCAAGAATCCACTACCCTTGTATGAAGAAGTACTTCATCATATCCCTCCAGAATTGACCTCTTTTCGCTTCAACATGCTCCCTTGTTCTAAAGCACCTTTGCTCTCAAACATACCCCTTCTGTATTTTATTAAGCTCCATGAGAATTTAAAGGTCTCTATAATGTCCCCTCTCCTTCCTTCCCTCCAGGGTGTGTGTGTGTGTATGTATGTATGTATGTGTGTATAGATATATATATATTTTTTTTTAGCATAATACAGCGCATGATGGTTTAAGGCTCTGAGCTGCAAATCTAGTGACATCCAGCAGATCAGACCTGGGTTTGAATCCCACAGCTTCCGCTTGCATACTGTGTGACCCTGAGCAAGTCACTTAACTTCCCTGTGCTTCCAGGTTGCTCCTGTAAAAAGCTTTCAGCTTAGTGTGCTACTCCTGGTTAAACAACATCTCCTCAAGCCTTTTCCTCATAGGACTTTTCATGCAGACCATGCACCATTTTGGTAGCCCTCCTCTGGACTGCCTCCACTCTATGTCCTTCCTGAGATATGGTCTCCAGAACTGGACACAGTGCTCAAGGTAGAATCTTACCAGTGACCTATGTAGAGGCAGCATCACCTCCCTCTTCCTGCTGGCAATACCCCTTCTATGCACTCCAGCATACCTCTAGCCCTTCCAACTGCCTAATCACACTGCCAGACCACTTTAAGATAATCTGATGGGATTAACCCTAGGTCTCTTTCCTGCATGGTCTTTGTCAGTATCCCACTGCCCATTTTGTACTCTGCTTCTGAGTTCTATAGTCCAAGTTCATTATTTTGCATTAAAACTAGCTCCCATATCCTTGACCACTATTCCAGCCTTTTCAGATCCCTTCCCATCCTTTCCACCTCCCTCAGAATGTGCACTCTTTTGTAGATTTTGGTGTCATACACAGAGAGGCAGACCATCCCAGAAGGCAGACTGTCCCTTCCAGTTCCTCCGCTATGTCAATTATAAAGACACTGAAGAGAACTGGACTCAGCACTTATCCTTGAGGCACCCCACTCATCATCTTCCCTTCCTCAGAGTGAATTCCATTTTACTACTACCCTTTGTGTTCTGGTCCCTAACCAGTTTCTTACCACAGTTACCATCATATTACCCACCCAAGGTTACCCAACATTACCAGTCTCCTATGTGGACCTATGCGAAACACTATGCTGAAATCAGGTAGGCAATGTCCTGCTCCTCCTAATCCAACTCATTTAGTCACCCAGTCAAAGAAACCTATCAGATTTGTTTATCATGAATTTCCCTCATGAACACATGCCTTGGATCCTACATCCTCTGGATACAAGACATGCAACAAAATCTATTCCATTAGTAGTGTTTCAATTAACACCTTCCATCGATGTCAGGCTGACAGGCCTATAATTGCCTGCCTCTTCCTTGCTACCACTTTTGTGAAGTGGGACTATATCTGCCCTTTTCCAGTCCTCTAGGATCATACTGGTCTGCTGTGATCTGGTAAATAGGTCTGTCAGAGGTGTAGCTAGTATCTTCCTGAGCTCCTCAGCACCCTTGGATGTCCTCCATCTGGTTCCATGGCTTTATCCACCTTCACGTTAGCTGGAGCTTTCCAGACTTATTCCTCCAGAAACAGGCTGGAGTCCATTCCTCCCATCAAAGCTCCTGGTGCCTTTTGCAGTCTCTCCCTTCCCTTCCTACTCTGAACATTGAGCAAGTATTGGTTCAAGATGATCACCTTTTCTTAATCCACTCCATAGTCACACCCTCCTTCTTTAACTGGACAAACCCTCCCTCTGCCTTCCTTTTTCACAAAATTACCTAACAAATGTCTTATCCTTTTAATACACCATGAGCTATTTTCCTCACTTTACTTTGCACTTTATGCTCCTTAGAACTTTGCCTTGCCTCCTCTGTTTTCCCTGATACGGTTCCATATCCTCCTTTCTCCTGGATCTCCTTATTACTTTGCCTGCCTCTCTCTATTTTCCTGATACAGTTCCTTATCCTTCTCTCTCCTGGATCTCCTTATACCTTCAGAATGCAACTCTTTCAGATTTTAATTTTCTGCTAACACTTTTTGTGATCTGTAATGGTCTAGTCTTTCTTTTACTTTTGCTTACTTGATTGACACAGAGGTGTGTTGCCTTAACTGTACCCTCTTTTAGATTGGCCCACTTTTCTCCACCCACCAGTAATTTCTGAGGCATTACCATTCACCAATTTTTGTAAAATCCTCTCTTATGAAGTCAAGGACTCTTTCAATTGTGTGGTTGGCTTCCACAGCTGTCCTTATGTTGAAGCATGCTGCACAATGATCACTGACCACCAGATGTCTCCAACCTTAGTCTGCAACACTGTCCTTGTTAGTAACCACCAGGTCCAGTATCACCCTATCATAAGTGGGTTCACTGATTGGTTCACAGAGGAACACCAACACAATAGTATAGGATGTCCTGCTTCTAGCTAGAGCTGCAAAGGGAGGCTCAAAGATGTTTCCAACATTTCTTTATCAAACTCCTCCCAGTGGGAGGGTCTATGAATCACTAAGTGTATGAACAGTGGTTCCATTTCCAGACTCAGGATGACCCACAGTCCCTGTCAGTCATGACCACCTACATTTCCTGTATTTCTGTTGCTTTGGGGAAGTTGGGGGAATGTTACATTATCAGGAACCTCCTGCATTTGAGACAGTGGCTGATTGCTGACATGTTTGTACTGTATACTTATTAATCACAGCTTTCACAGTGTATTAGGAAATGTTACATGGTCAGGAACCTCCTGCAGTTGTGACAGTGGCTGATCGCCCACGTGTGTACTATATACTTATTAATCACAGCTTTCAAAGTATATTGGGGAATGTTACATGTCAGGAACCTCCTACAGTTGGGACAGTGGCTGATTATCCACAGGTTTACTGTATACTAATTAATCACAGCTTTCCAAGTGTATTGAGAATCTTTCATGGCCAGGAAGCTTCTGCAGCTGAGACAGGGGCTGAACACCCACATGTTAGTGCTGTGTACTTACTAATCTCAAAGTGTATTGGGGTAATGTTACATGGCCAACCATACATTTATATTTGTTGGCATCACATCTAAACTTGATATTATCATACTGTTTAATAAACACATCCAGCACACTGCAAGGTAACATGGCAGTATCAGACTTAGTACAACAATCAATAGTAGCTTTGAAACAGAAAATACCTTATACTATTCAATGAAGTATCTATTCAAAGTCAATAAAGGACAAGGAAAGAGTACAATACAAGGACTTTAATATTGGACAGCAGAAAAGAACAAACGCAATGGTGCAGGGTTACAAGGAAGTCCTCTGAGGAGAGACTGAGGGATCTCAATAGGTACACGTGGAGGACAGAAGGTGGGGAGCAATTACTGAGACCTTTTATGCTGTGAGCATTCAGTTTTGTTATACCACTGATATGACATACTCAGGAAGGGTTAACAACACAGTGATGTCATAACATGGCATACCAAGGTTGTAATCTCCTTGATTTCAGTTAATAATAATAAGGGCTCCTGATACATTACAGAGTGATGAATATATGGAATGTACTGCATTTAGAGGTGCTGAGTATGGTCAGTCTAAGCGCTTTAAATACCAGCTTGACAGATGTCGCGAGGGGAACAAAAAATAAGAACACATTCACCGATAAGTGGCAGTCCGAACAGTAGTTTACAGCTATTAGACTTGTACTATTACCTGTGAAACTATCCTGCCAATGTACAGGTTACTGGACGAGAGAGTACTGCATGCAGCTCCAGTGTCCATATCAGAAAGGATATCAACCTACTAAAAGGATCCAGCACTGAGCAACCAGGATATTCTTTGGGACACAGGGTAAAACCTTACAAGGACTGGCTGGGGATCTCAACAGGTAATCCCTGGTGGGGACAAGGGATGCAGGAGACAAGACTGAGAACTTCATATATACAATGTGAAAATAAGGATTGTACAGAGTGTTTTTTTAGATCAAGGTCATGAGAGACACTAGGTGGCACAGTCTGAAATTTACTGGGGAAGGTTCAGGAGGGAAATTTGAAGGCATTGCTTCACTCACAGGGTGATTGCCAGATGCAGAATTGGCAGAGTAAGTGGTAGCAGTACAGAGGGTGGGCAGTTTTAAGAAGGGATGGGGGTCAGGGAGAGTCACTAAGATACTGAGAGGAAAGGAGCAGCTGCAGGAGTGCCATCTGATAGCTGCACACTGGAACAGACTCAACAGACCATCTACACTATATCTGCTGGCACACTGTGCATGCTCATATGTTTGGTATTGGAATTTGGGATTTCCCCACCCTGAGATGCCACTCTGCAGTAACTGGATGTTTATTCTTGGGTGCTTTCCTTACAAAATGAAACCCAGAAATGGCACTGTGCAGTTGTTTAACATCTGCTTTGCTTCTAACTGGGCGTTGGACATGGGTGGAGTCCTTTGCTGCAGAGTTACAGTACTGGCAATGCCCTCCACCACTGTGGCCCAATTAAAACATTAAGAAACACTGGCAGAAAATTAACAAGTAAAAGACTGGCCAAGTGTCGGGACCACCATGACCCCCCCCACCAAATTCTGGGCTTCCACTGTTTGGTGACCATAACCAAGCCCCTTCTACACCACGTGCTCCTATACACATCCTCATGTACACAGATGTGGCATCATACAGGCAGGTCACAATGGCGTCTGTAGGGCACACACATTGTGCATTGTTTAGTCCATACTGGGTTTTAGGGAGTGCAGTACCAGCAGGAAATTGTGACTATGGAATGCCCATACTTGCAGCACCACAGTATTTCACCTCCACCTGGGAAGGGGTGACAGCCATATTAGAATACTTATGACTGTGCAGTGATACAAGCCAGCCACACATGGAAGAACAAAAGGCTATGGTTCAGGACTGCACTGTGGCACTTCTAGACTGAATTCCAGATGCACCACTACACCAACCGTTGTATAACCTGCCAAGTCATGGTCTGTATATAATTTTACATGTAAGGCATGCAGCTTTACTGAGAACATTCCAACAACTGAAAGGCATCCTGAATATGTACCTGGCACATGACAGAGTAGCTAGCCATCCTGAGGGAAGGAATATGTTACAGCTGATCCCTGCTAAAGTGAAATAGGAGATACCCAATAAATGATGGTACAGTGATGCTGACAGCTCATCAGAACATACAGGCCGTACATCCTGAATATGTACCTGGCACATGATAGAGTAGCTAGCCATCCTGAGGGACAGCATGTATTACAGCTGATCACTGCTAAGGTGAAATGGGAGATGCCCAATAAATAATGGCACAGTGATGCTGACTGCTTACATCAAAACACATGGGCCGTGTATCCGATTTAAGGGTCCCTACTTGCTCACCCCACAGCTAGCAGTGGAACCAGTGAACCAGAGGAGTGCTATCTCTACAAAGCAGTGTGCAAAAGATGGAGATTACACCCAAGAGGTGGATAGACAGAAAAGGGCAAAATTCAGCAGAAGGGCAGACAGCAAGGAGAACCAGGGATAAAGGACAACCAAGGAAGGGGCTGGAGTAGAACAGCAAAACAGTCTAGGGATGTCAAATCATGAAAAGCCATTGTGCCAATGCCAGGAGTCTAGCAACAAGATGGAAGATCTGGAGGCTGTCATGGTACAGTCAGACCTGGACATTGTGGCCATCACTGAAACCTGGTGTAATGATAACCATGACTGGGAGATGGTCATCACCTGGCTACAACATATTCAGAAGAGACAGGGCAGGCAGGAATGGAGGAGGTGGCACTGTATGTGAAAAATGACATAACAGCCACAGAGATCCAGGAGCAACAAAATGGGGAGAGATACTGTGAGTTAAGCTGGAAAGGGAAATGGGGCCAGCCATCCGCACAGGTGTGGTTTAAAACCATCAGCCCGGAGGAACAGACAGATAGGGGCTGATGCTAGCCATCCAAGGATGGTAGACAAGAGGTGAGGTAGTACTGATTGGAGACTTCAATATTCCAGGCGTGGACTGGAGCATCCCAGCAGCAGCATCAACTAGGAGAAGATTTATCCTGGACTCCCTTCAGGGTGCCTTCCTCAAGCAACTGGTCATGGAACCAACTCAGCAGAAGGCAATACTGGACCTTGGCTCACAAACAGGGACAGTGTGATGGGGGTAACAGTGGGGAGCACCTGGGTAACAGTGACCATCAGTCATTGTGGTTTGAAATCACAGAAAGAGCAGAACCAAACCACACAAAACACGTATCCTGAATTTTAGGGGGCAGACTTTGGGAAAATGGGAGACACCTGAAAGAGACATTATAGAAATGGGGCAGGAATCAGGGTTGAAGAACAGTGGGTAGTATTTAAAATGGGGATTACATGAGCAACATAATTATGCATTAAGCAGGTTAGCAAGAGGAGACCATTATGGTTTCTAAAGAGGTAGCAAAGAAAGTGAAAGCCAAAAGATTGCATTCAGGCAATACAAAAAGACACAGGCAGAAGGGATAGGGAAAAGTACCAGGAGAAGCAAAGGGAGGCAGGGAGGTCAGTAAGGGAAGTGAAAGCTCAGACAGAGGAACACATTGCAAAATCAGTGGGTAGAGGGACAAAACCTTTTACAGGTACATAAGTGAAAAAGAAGGCAAACGGAAGGATAGTGAGACTGAAGGGGAAGGATGGGGGCTGCATGGAGGATGACAACAGTAAAGATGACATATTGAACAGATATTTCTGCTCAGTCTTTACTGAGGAAGAGAGAGGGTAATGGGTCTGAATGGAGTACAAGGGGTGAGAATAGTGCAGAAATGGACACAAGTCCCTTTCACGAGAAAGAGGTCCTGAAGGAACTGGAAGTAATAGAGTTGATAAAACAATGGGGCCAGATGGGGTGCACCCCAGGGTCCTTAAAGAACTAAGAGATGTGGTGGTTGAACCTCTGGCTATCCTGTTTTAGCCAATCACTAGAAACAGGGAGGTATCCAAAGGCTGGAGGATAGCAGATGGAGTCCCCTTAAACAAAAGTGGGAACAAAGAGAGGCGAGGGAACTACCAGACCAGTGGCCTCACCTCGGTAGTGGGAAGACCATGGAAGCACTACTGAAGGAGAGACTGGTGGAATAAATGGTTGTCAATGGACTACAGGACCCAAGCAGCATGGTTTCACCAGGGGAGGTCATGTCAGACTAACCTTGTTGAATTTTTGACTAGGTGACTAGGGAGGTGGATCAGAGGAGCGCAGTGAACATGGCCTATCTGGACTTCAAGCAAGGCCTTTGACACTGTGCCACATAGAATACTATTACATAAACTGGGGAATATGGGTTTGGGCAGGACAGTAGTGTGGTAGGTAGGTAACTGACTGGGTGGCAGGACACAGAGGGTGAGTGGTAAATGGCTATCACTCCACAGAGGGAAGAGTGACCAGTGGGGTACCACAGGGATCAGTGCTGGGACGGTCCTATTCAACATCTTCATCAGACATTGCACAGGACCTAGAAGGCAGAATTTCACTGTTCACTGATGACACAAAGCTCTGTAACAGAGTAGACACACCAGAGGGTGTAGACAAAATGAGAAGGGACCTGCAGAAACTTGAAGAATGGTCAGTGGTATGGCAGTTGAAATTCAGTGCAAAGAAGTGCAAGATAACGCATATGGGGCACAAAACCCTGGCATAATATATCAGTTTGGGGAGAGGATATAGCATGCACTAAGCAGGAAAGGGATCTTGGGGTTATCATCTCTGATGACCTCAAGGTGAGGAAACAGTGTGACAAGGCAGCAGGTAAAGCAAATAGGATGCTGGGATGTATAGGCAGGGACATCACCGGCAGGAAAAGGGAGGTCATAATTCCACTATACAAGACACTAGTGAGGCCAAACCTGGAGTACAGTGTACAGTTCTGGAGACCTACGTAAGGACATAGGGTAGAGAAGGTTCAGAGGAGGGCAACAAAGATGGTGCATGGATTGCATCACAAGTCCTATGAAGACAGGTTGAAGGAACTGAAAATGTACTCCCTGGAGGAGAGAAGGAGAGAGGGATATGATAGAGACATACAAGTATCTTACAGGCAGGGACAGGGTGCAGGAATACACTATTTTTAAGTGACAAAGATGTTCCAGGACTAGAGGGCATGGGATGAAGTTGGAGGGAGGATTATTCAGAGAAACATGAGGAAGAATTTCTTCACAGAACGGGTGGTGGAAAAGTAGAACACCCTGCCAGAGGAAGTGGTGGCGGCTGAAACAATCAAGGATTTAAGAATGCATGGATAGACATAAAAGGAATTCTGGAGGTCAAGGGTAAGACACAACAGACTTCTAGGAAAACATAAAAATGGGCAGACTGGGTGGGCCATGAGGCTCTTCTCTGCCGAGACTGTCTATGTATCTATAAAAGCAACACTGCTTCTTCACCATGGCCCGATACTGTGCATACGAGGGAGTGCCCTGGTGCATGATGTTGGTAGAAGTGCCCATCCACGGTGGGAGCCAACAGCACAGAAACTGAAATCTATATGTAAATGGCTTCTTACTAATGTCTCAGCGAGGATAAGCTGATTGAAATGAAAGTCCTTCACTGCTGTGCTGGTCAGAGGCTGTGGGAGAGGGTTTGCTTGTTGCAGAAGGAAATCAGGAGGTCACAAGAATAAATTCTTATTCTGTAATTTCAGTGGTAAACAATCTGAAAAAGATGATTGAAACACCACTGGACGTACACTGATTGGGCAATACTGGAGGGTTTGGGGTACATTTCAGGCCTAAAAGACTCTGAACAAATGTGGCAAGCCCTGTGAAACAGCAGTAATTAAAGTTTAAATCACCCACTTCCTGTTTACACTTGTCAGGATGTGACATATGCAGATGCCCCATCACTTTCTCCTCTCTGGCTTGCAATTAGAACAACAGTGACCATGCTGGAACTTGAATGAGGACCTTCAACATCAGTGTACCATCTGCACAGTGGTGCCATCTAAACTGTGGTCATTCAGCATTTATGAACCGCGAATAGAATGACTAGTTGGGCTGCACTATAGCAAGTACCCATGTGAACCAGTTTAAGAACAACAAACTGTTCAGCACTAGGAGGCATTTATGAAAGGGTTTAAGGCGCGCTGAGCTGGAAATCTGGAGACCTGGGTTTAAACTCATAGCCCCTACTTGCATTCTGTGTGACCTTAAGCAAGTCACTTAACTTCTCTGTGCTCCCAGGTTGCACCTGTAAACAAGCTTTCAGCTTAGTGTTGTCTCACCTGGTTAAGCAATTAGAAAAAATAAAAATAAAATAAAAAGGAGACAGATGGACAACCCTAACATTCCACACCACAACACACTTCTAAAGGAGGCCTGGATTACAGCATTTACTGCAGCATTTAAGTAGCAAGATAATCTAAAGCCACGATAAACATTTTATCAGTACAATTAGATGTGGTGCACTACTGATAAACCAACTGTTGTAGTACTATTGTGGGCAGCAGCTGTTTTTACTGTTGGTAGTGGTCATACCATGCAGGGCTGTCAGCCAATCAGCTTGCAGTATTTTCTCTACTTGTTTTATAAGGGGAGTTACATGGCTTGGCCTTTCAGTCTGAAGCCAGCCTCATCACCTGGTATTTTGATGTACCCCAGCAAACAGCATTATTATTAAACATGTTCTGCTAAAGTTATGATTAATACATTTCACAAACTAGTCAGAAAGCATGTATTTGAAATGTTAATCACTTTCTTCCTCAACCTACCTTTAGGGTCTCCACCTTGGGAACAATGCTGTGGCATTCATGCTCGGAGACTCTCCAAAGGCTACACAGCCAGGTTTACGTTTATCTGATTCCATATAAACCCGTCCTAGTGGCTGTTGGCTGGTCACAAGTGTTGCTTTCTGTCAAGTCTGCTCGATTGTGCAGGTAGCAGCCCCTTATACTGCAGCTGCTCCCTCCCTTGCCTCCCCTCCTGGCCCTCCCTCTTACCCTGTCCCATCCCATTTTGAAGCAGCCCACTGTATTACAGGCTACCACTTCCTCTGGTAATGTGTTCCACCCTGACACCACCCTCTCTGTAAAAATGTGTCTCTTCATTTCCCTCCTGAACCTTCCCCTCCAGTCTCCGCTTGTGCCCTCGGGAGTCTCCTTCTCCTTTACTAGAAAAGTCCTCTGTGACCATCTTATTTATTCCCTTCATGTACTTGCTGGTTTCAATCATGTCCTCCTTTCCTCCCTCTACTCCAGGGAGTACTTATTCAACTCTCTCAGCCTGTTCTTAGAGGGCAAGTCCCTATCTCCTGGATCATTTTTGTTGCCCTAGCTGCACCGCCTCCAGTAACGTAATGTCTTTCTTCAGGTATGACTGCCAGAACAGCATGCAGTACTACAGGTGTGACCTAATCAGTGACTTATACAGTGGCAGGATCACCTCCACCCCCACCCCAAAGGGATGACCCTGGCAATACAACCTAGCATCTGGTTAGCCTTTATGTAGTTAAAACTCTTGCACTGCTACTGAACCTTATTATGGTGTTTTATTACTGCTTTCAGTAATCAGTAATGACCATGTCATGCACAGTTAAAACACTTGCACTGCTACTGAACCTTATTATGATGTTTTATTATTGCTTTCAGTACTGACCATGTCATGTACAGTTAAAAACTCTTGCACTGTTACTGAACCTTATTATGGTGTTTTATTATTGCTTTCAGTGCTGACCCGTAACGCACAATTAAAATCTCTTTATAACATGGTGTCGAAAAGACAGGTCCCTGATGGGTATAGATCCATTAGGTGGCCGTTGATTAAATCCATGATATAGCCACAGCAAGTGGTGAAGCATCCACCCTGAGTGATCAGTGAGTGGACAAGATATTGTTATTGTGCCCAAAACACACTTTCAAAGGCAACCATTAATTCTGGTGCTAACCAAGAGGGATGTGCTGAGCTACACAGAATGGAGTTGACTGTCTCTGTGTATGGCAAGCTTACAGTACATGAAAGTGTGCAGCAGGAAAAATCAGCAGTACTTCTTAAAATGTGTCCACCACCAGAAATTAGCAGTACCCCAGGAAATGGCTGTCTCCCCACCCACCCGCTCCGTGGACCTCAGGACACCAAATGGAAACTGTGAACATGCTGGTCATGATTCCTGGGCATTTTACAATATGTGTAACCCTTCTACCAATGTGGGGCATACCTGTAGCCCATGGCTCCTAGTTTGCTCTCTTACCTGGTGCCTCCAGAAATGCCTATTTTTTCTTAATGGTCCCCATGCTCGCCAAGTTCTTGTTTGCACCCCTGAGTCTCATAAAGCAGTCCCAGAGTAATTCCAAGTCCTGAAGAGCTCCAAGATCTAGACCATGTTCTCTCACTCTGCATGTGTACTCTGGTGCAGTGAGAATTGTGCAGGCACTGATGACGCCTTTGATCCTCCTACCACCAACTTGCTGTTGATCGAGAGAGATTCGGCAGTCCCGTGCCCCACCTGCTAAGTGGAACCTGGTGACCATGAGAAGGACCCTGAGAGTCTGTGTATTAAATTAAATCAAAAGATCCGTGAGCTGTCCAGATTTGGGTTCATGAATATTAATGAGCTCAGAGCCCAGATATAATAAATATTCATAAGGGCACGCTACACCTGAGGAAAGCAGTGATTTGACTGCTAGCAAAAGAAAAGAAAATATGTTCTAACCAAAAATAAATAATGCAATTGCTTTGTGGGTATGAGAACAAATGTGAAAGGGACAAAGTGTTTAAATAAAATAGTGCTTTGATCCTGGCTGCACTAGTAAAATTCTGGGACTCAGAAAGATGGCCTGCCTGCTGCAGGTATCCTTAAATACTGGCAGCAGCGACAGGCACGGGACTGAGAAATGTACTTGTTCTGGGCAGTGACAACATGAACGCACTAGTGGCTACTAAACTGTTGGGACATTTGGGCAAATATTTTGTTTATTCTAGCTGTACCAGGACTTTATTTGGGACTATGTCAAATCTGCTTAAAGGACTGTGTGTTAAGCAGTCATTTTCAAGCAGTGACAGCCAATCGGAAAGCTAGAAGTTTTAAGCCAGGAATGTGAGACATTAGCCAAAGCTCATGAGAAACTACCAAGTGCTCACGGGAACTTCAGGAATCTAATTTCAGGTGCCACAACAAAAAAAACAACTGTGCATCAAGTGAGGTTCTTGCGTAATTCAGTTTCTAGATTGACAAGCCCTCCAGCCAATCAGAGGTCAACAACCCAATAGTTTCAGCCATTTCGAGCCTCAGGCAAGCCTCATAAAAACTGTTTTCAGCATTTTTTCAGATTCAAACAGAAGCCCCTCCCTCGGGTGGGGGCTCAGGCCTCAACCATGCAACTGGACCTAGTGATCCAGTTAAACTCCCCACCCAGGAGGAGAGTAGGGATTTATTAGCAGTAACAATTTAAAGTAATTTAGTTTATGCAGAACCTGCTAGCCTGGGGGTTGCCAGAACGTCGTCCAGGTGCTAGGCCTCCTTCCACATCAGGGAAAGATGTGGACCTACAACAACATCAAGCCAGCTGTGAGAGAGCTGATTTCACCTCAGCTGTGAAAGAACTGATGACATCAGGAACCTTGATTGTGGAGATCCTACTGTGAGGAGCCTGACTGAGTACTGTTGTACCCCCAGTGCAAGAATGAAAGAAAGTGCTTAACTGGGGCTGCTAATGCCCTTAGTGACTGTATTGATTTGTACTGCTCATTGGGTCTGCACCTTGCATCCTGCTACACCTAACCTTAGCCCAGCACGGTGGATCCCATATGGATCTTGTGCTGTTTTGAGATGGACCAACTGGTTTGCACCTTCATCTGTTGTGCTTGTCTCGCCCAGCGAGGTGGACTTGACTATTCTGGGGACCCAAGTGAGCCCAGTGTATCATATAAATGTGCTAATATGTGTTGTCTGCCATGAAGCCTTCAGGACTAGAAGGGTAATACTCAGTAGAGGGGCTCAACCTGACTTTGACTGGGAAGTCCAGAATTTCTGAATTGTCCGATGAAGCTATCCAGTGGAGTTGCAACATACAGCCTTGTACCACAAACAGAACTGAGACCCCAAGTCTATTGAATTGACTACTGTAACCTGGAAATTACTTTTCTTAATCAAACAGACCAGGGCAACCATCCTGGCCCCTGGTTGAAGATGCTATTTCTTTATTGATTGTACCAGATGTGTCTGAATTATAAATGTGCAGAATGTACTAGAACATACGTAACCCTCTACAAATTGGGGTTTACTAAGATGTCTTCCTGGGCTGCCTAATGCCCACTGTCAGGATGGTGTCCTGCATCTGCAGTAGCTAGTACGTGTCTGCATGAGAGCGCTATAGTAAACCTCTGTGCCTGTCTCTTTAAGACAGTCATTATGCTGTATTAGGAATTAGTCACAGCTGGCAAGTAGTTTAGGACTTGTGACCGGTCATGCGAGTGGTATTTCTGCTCCACTCTGCAGTCGCTATATCAACAGAGGGAGCTCTGTTAGAACTGTGTTCATTTACTGTTTATCTGCCTTATTAGTAATAATAATAATAATATGAAGTGTGTTTAACCTGCCTTTCTCGTAGCTTGACTTTTGCATAACAGCCACCATTTTTGTTCTGGACTGCCAGAGTCTGACCAATCAAACCTCATGGGACCTAAAATAGAGACTGCCCCATGAGGTCTTGTGGGCTCAAATCTGTAGGAATTGTGGTTTTTAAGGTTTGGTGCCATAATGGACCTGGAGGGGAGCTCTTGCTGTGCCATACAGTTCCTCAGCCAACTAAACCTTTTAGATCCCAAAGGAAATTCCAGAACTGCCTGCAGCAGAGTCAGTTGTGACCTACAGTGTGTAGAGTGAACAGCCTGAGCCATCGAGCAGCTGCTCCTGTGTAGGAGCACGGGAGAATTGGTGGGAAGGCTGCACTGGCCTGCTTGCCACATATTCCAGTGTGAAGAACTGCATGAATAAGAAAGTGGACTTTATCCAATTTCCTGATCAGAACCCTAAATCTGACGAGAAAAGTGTGTAATTGTTGCCTGCAAGTGGACTGAAAGCTTGCTCTAGAAGCGATCAGCCTACCAGGTACCAAAGTGAGTCAAGGACTGAGAGGTTTGAGCAGAGACCCTGCTTTATTGCAACCAGACTGTTATCCTAATTTGGCTAATTACTATGTTGCTTATAAATGTACTGAATGAGCTGTGTAGGGCGCAGTTTGGTTCCTCATCCCCAAGTGTGTTATGCTAGCTGGAAGCTGCTCCAGCATCCGTTACAGTCTGCATCCACACTGCTCACTCTGTCTGGGCCTTGCCATCTCAGCCTAGACTGCCACTTCCACTGAAGAGACATTTTGACAAAATACCTGTTTGGGGATTCGGCCCCAGCAAATACCACGATCAGGTACCGCCATCACAGTGAGTCATGTCAGCCCTGCTTCGTCAGACAATCCAGAAGAAACATCCAGAGGCTCTTCATCTCGTCAGTCCTGCTCTCCTGGGGATAGCATGAGTACTAAACAGGGTAGCTCTCTGCAACAAAGCTGCAATTATTGTGTACCATCCAATTTACTTGTTTAGGTTTATTACAATGAACTGAGCTATCTGGCTCCAGATTACAAATTCTGGTTGATGTGTACATAATTGTTTTCTTTCCTAAGGGCCTCAACAACAGCTGCAATGCCAGCCTACCCCAGGCAATGCTTCAGGCTAGCTTGCTTAACAATAGGTAGCCAGAGTTGTGTGACTGTATATAAAGGACTCCAATGTTCTTGCATTTTCAGCCTGAAATAATCAGATCTATTAATCATCTGCTAGATTCCTGCCCCAGCCCAATTCACATCCCCTGAATAAATCAGATTGTGTTGTTTCTGCATTTAACCTGGCTAATGTATACCTTTTTGTCGGAGTCTTGTACTGTTATTGAGCTGCTGCATTACAGGTCTTATTTTACAGGAGATCTCCAGCGACTTGCAGCTGATCCAGTCCTGATGGTAAGTGCAAGAGGTGTGAACAAGTCATGACTGCCATATAGTCCATGTGAATGTTTTGTTGCTGTACGGTTTAGGCCACTAGAGGGGTTGGTGTTATAGCATCCCGGAGGGTTATGCCAACAGTGGTTACGCTACCCCAGAACCACTCCTCTGGGTGGAAGCACCTGTTCAATTAGCTCAGGCTCATCAACCTGTGCTTAACGCACAGACAGGGGCAGTAGCCCTTAGGATAGCGCCACCTAGGGTTACACATATAAATGTGATGGACATTCAGAAAGAAACAACTGATTTCCAAATCTGATGTACTTGGCTGGCTACACCTACAGAGTGTGTCCAAATGCAACATGCAAGGAATACCTGCAAGTGGTCTCGATTCTAATGACTGTACATAGTTTTATCTGCCTAAGTGTTTTCAAGCTCAAACACTAATTCCTTTTGAATCAAGACAGCCAACAAACAGCTGCACTGCCCACCAGGCCTGCAAACAATCAAGGGACTGTCTTGGTAACTGGTACCCAGGTTTAAATGTGTGATATTGTGGTGTCCCGTGCTAAGTTTGGGGAACTGGTACCAGATTGTGGGTAAAATTATACTGTGGTTCCATCCGATTAAATGCAGTTAGTTAAACATCCAGGTTGTCATAATGTGATTTCTGTCTGATTTATCTACCAGGTATCCACCAGCTGGAGGGTTTTCACCAGCACAAACCCAAAATTCAAACAAATCTGTACATAATAATGATACTGATTGCACAGCCTCTACTTCTCTATTTCCCCATTCCTTATCCTTATTCCCGGTTAGCCTAGAGGTTAGAGGAACAAGGTGTGAATGAGCTTGGTACATCCAGCAGACTAGACCAGAGTTTGATTCTCACAACCTCCACTTGCGTACTGTGTGACTCTGAGCAAGTCACTTAACCTCCCAGTGCTCCCAGGTCACCCCTGAAAACAGGCACGTGGTGTCTAGTGGGCCTTACCCGTTACCAAAGACTAAAATAAATTAACGGTTGTTATTGTTATTTGCAAAGATGGTGTCATGGGCATATTATTAGAGAGAGTCATTAGGACATGTCTATCGGGTCATGGTTGGGGGCTAATGGTTACAGTGGGGGGTATGACATCCTGTTGGGCACCGAGGTAGAGGTAGTCCTTAAAAGCTAAACTTAGGGTGGAGGCACTGCACAAAGGCAATATTATGGAAAGAACCAGTTTTAAAATAAATCTGGGAACCCAGACCCTCAACCATGTATGGGCCCACAAGGCAGGGGTAGTAACCCAAGGAGTAGCTGCCTAGGGGGTTAGATATGTAATGCTACAGCATTTTATTATCCCTATCTGTTTCGCTATTACAGCCATCAAACACACTGTGGCACAGTAAGGAGCACACCAGCAGGAACATGTTGCTGTGCCTTACTGGTATATGAGGTCTGTCACCCACGTCCCGCTGCTCACAATGGAGTCATCTCTGTGTGTGTCTTGCTAACTCCCACCCCTCCAAACTCCACTACCCAGTGGTAATGTCCCAGGAGAAGCTGGTGGCACCAGGCAGTGTGACTGTACCACATACATCCGTTCAGTTAGCGGCACTCCAGCAGTCAGTGTCCCAGCAGCACCATAGGGTTACCCACCCACCCCTCAGTTCACTGTCATTTCACTGCATGGGTACAGAAATGTGAGCATGCCACCTGTCCATAAATCACCAGATGTTGCCCATAGTCCCTGTTGAACCACTCACGCATTTGGTCAGAGCAGGAACCACGGATTTCAGTGATCTGTGATGATGTGCTCAGCATGCAACCAGAGTTCATTACTTCCCTTCTGACATCAAAGCAGTGACAGAGACAGAAACAGTGTCACCAGTGTAGAAAGAGAGAGAGACAGACACACACAGTGGGGCATCCTGCAGCTACCCACTGTAAAGGCCACCCTTACATAGACCGAGGACTGCGGGTGTACAGATTCACTACAAGTTGTGGGAATACATATGTGCTCTTATGCAGTGTCTCTCTCTCTGCATTGCTCCTGGTGCACAGTCTGTGTGTGTGTTGTTGATCAGAGCAGACAGTGATTCAGGAGAACACTGCTGAATTTCTGAATACTGCAGAGAGTGAGAGAGAGAGACACACATAGACACGGTCACACAGGACACTGCAGCAGCTGTGGGACACTGAGTGTCTGTGTCTCCTATCCCAGTGTCACTCTTGCTCTTTGTTTCTCTCTCTGTTTCTGTCTTGCCAGATGGATGGCTCAGTACAAGAGTCCGTTCCCAGATACAAGAGGTCACAGCAGCTGTGCCTCACAGTGACTCTCTGTGAGCCATAGTAAAATGTTCTATGTGATACATTACTTGTTTTTTATATGTGAGTGTGCAAAACTTCTTGATGACTTGCATGTGTTGATTCAGCAGTGTATATGTAGCAATGCAGCACAGTCAGTACTGTGTATTTGTGGTGGTGGCAGAACAAATAAAAAGTTCCTACGCTTTCATGACTTAATCATGCTTTTCTCATATTTTTCACCTCGTGACACCCCATATTATAAGAACAATAACCCACTCCAGGGTGTGGCAGTTATTGGGGATTAACACCATGGGCACTGTGGAGGACACTCAGCCTGTGGCCTTGTGCCACACAATACACTCTCGGGTGTTGATTAATCCCCAATAAAATGCACATCCTATCATGGGTTATTGCTTACTTCACTGCTGTTGGACCTTATTATGATGTTTTATTATTGCTTTATACTGACCATGTCTTGCACAGTTAAAAACTCTTGCATTGTTACTGAACCTTATTATGGTGTTTTATTATCGCTTTAGTACTGACCACTTCATGCACAGTTAAAAACTTGCACTGCTACTGAACCTTATTACCGTGTTTAATTAGTGTTTACTACTGACCACGCCATGCACAGTTAAAACCTCTTACACTGTTACTGAACCTTATTATGGTGTTTTACTATTGCTTTCAGTACTGACTACGTCATGCACAGTTAAAATCTCTTGCACTGCTACTGAACCTTATTATAGTGTATGGTAGAGCGCTGTTGAGCATGGAAAGCCATGCTCCCAACAGCGTTGTGCTGCCTCAGTCGTCACTATCTTGTGCTGCACCAAATACATCACCAGTGCATCACAAAAGATCAGCACTTGTTCGCATCTCGCGTTTGAGTGGCCCACGGCAATGCAGAAGTAGGCACGCTGCTACACATCCCGAAGTAAGCCTTAGTTTAAGAGGTAGACTTGTTTGGGGGATCATGGAGCGCTAATTATCTCGCCCATGCACTATAAAATATTGTGTATGAGCAAGTATACAAACAAAGGCAGTTATGAATCGCGAGGTTTTCCGTAGTAGCAGACCTCTCGAGCCTGCGCTCTCAGTGTCTCTGGTTACCACGGAAACCTCTCAATCATAGTTGCCTTGTTGTGTATGCTTGCTCATACACAATCCTCTATATGGTGTTTTATTATTGCTTTCAGTACTGACCATGTCAGACCAGTCTCATTGAATTTTTGACTTGGTGACTAGGGAGGTCGATCAGGGAGGGCAGTGGACATGGCCTAGCTGGACTTCAGCAAGGCCTTTGAGACTGTGCCACATAGAAGACTATTACACAAATTGGGGAATATGGGTGTGGGCAGGACAGTAGTGTGGTGGGTAGGTAACTGGCTGGGTGGCAGGACCAAGAGGGTGGTGGTAAATGGCTGTCACTCCACAGAGGAAGAGTGACCAGTGGGACAAGGGATCATGACTGGGACGGTCCTATTCAACATCTTCATCAGTGACATTGCGCAGGGATCTAGAAGGCAGAATTTCACTGTTCGCTGATGACACAAAGCTCTGTAACAGAGTAGACACACCAGAGGGTGTAGACAGAATGAGAAGCGACCTGCATAAACTTGAAGAATGGTCAAGGGTTTGGCAGTTGAAATTCAATGCAAAGAAGTGCAAGATAATGTCATATGGGGCACAAAAACCCTGGCACAATATATCAGTTGGGGGTAAGGATATAGCATGCACCAAGCAGGAAAGGGATCTTGGGGTTGTCATCTCTGATGACCTCAAGTTAGGGAAACAGTGTGACAAGGCAGCAGGTAAAGCAAATAGGATGTGGGATGTATAGGCAGGGCATCACCAGCAGGAAAAGGGAGGTCATAATTCCGCTATACAAGACACTAGTGAGGCCCCACCTGGAGTACAGTGTACAGTTCTGAGACCATACCTATGTAAGGACATAGACAGGGTAGAGAAGGTTCAGAGGAGGGCAACAAAGATGGTGCATGGATTGCATCACAAGTCCTATGAAGACGGTTGAAGGAACTGAACATGTACTCCCTGGAGAAGAGGAGGAGCGAGGATATGATAGAGACATACAAGTATCTTACAGGGAGGAACAGGGTGCAGGAAAACACTATTTTTAAGCTAAAAGATGTTCCAGGACTAGAGGGCATGGGATGAAGTTGGAGGAGGGACGATTCAGAGGAAACATGAGAAAGAATTTCTTCACAGAATGGGTGGTGGACAAGTGGAACACCCTGCTAGAGGAAGTGGTGGGGTCTGAAACAATCACTGGATTTAAGAATGCATGGGATTGACATAAAGGAATTCTAGAGGTCAGGGTGGTGAAACAGACTTCTAGGAAAACAAACTGAACTTACAAGCTCAAATGGCGACTGGGTGGGCCATAGGCTCTCTTCTCTGCCGACACTGTCTATGTATCTATGACCACGCCATGTACAGTTAAAAACACTTGTACTGCTACTGGACCTTATTATGGTGTTTTATTGTTGCTTTCACTGACTGACCACATCATGCACAGTTAAAAACTCAGTACCAGAAGTCAAGGCACAACCCACACATTTTGCACATGAAAATGTGTCAAGCAAGTGGTTCTTTTTCCAAAATGTTTTTCTGTTTTTTTTTACTACAGGAGGTAGCCTATTCAGGCTCAGGTAATAGAATATAAGCAGCAAAGCTTCTAATGTTTCACCAGACCCTTGGCTTTTCAAAGATCTTCATTAAATCCAAGGATTTGGTGAAACCTTAGAGGCTTTGCTGCTATACTGCTGTACCTGAACCTGAATAGGCTACACTCATGTGGTGAGAAAATAAACCTGAAAAACGTTTTGGGAAAAGAACCACTTGCTTGAGACTTTTCTTGTGGAAATATAAGTGGGGTGTGCCATGACTCTGATACTGAGCTGTAACTTGCTTTGTCTTTGTGCACCCACACCAGGCTGTGAGCACTGCTTTACCTGGTCACAGTTATAATACATAATACGTGGGTGCCATGACTTCTGGTACTGAACTGTGACTTGCTCTGTCACTGTGCACCCACACCAGGTTGAGAGCTCTGCTTTTACTTGGTCACAGTTAAAATCTCTTGCACTACTACTGAACCTTATTCAGTAATGGAAGAGCAAAGGAGAGCAGCGTTTTAGTATTTTATTTTTAGTTAGCTTAATGCAGGGACAGAGTGATAGGCAGAGAAATTCAGTGAGGCTGATATAGGAGAGAGAGTTTTATTGTCTAGTGAGGATGGTCATTTCAGTGTGCTGTACCAATATCCCTCACCAAGTTACATCTGACAGGATCATTTGAGCTGAACTAATCTTAACTAGCATTACAACTCTCACCTCTCAGGCCAAGGAAGAATTTTTGAGGATCAGAACATGACAGGCATCTTCCCTTTATGCCCAGCGATCTGCTGAAGACTTTCCATCATTCTTGGACATGTGGGGGATCTGGTTGTTTGTGACAATCCTGGTCAAAGGAGTTTGGTGAAGGTGCTTCCAGGGCGGAGTTGCAGAGTGGTGGGGGTAACTGGGACAACGTGAAGGTGACAGCTTCACTGCTCTGGGAGAACCCAATTTGTCACCACTGCTGTCTGGACTAGGGCCTCTGTTGGTCAGAAAGGAGGGGCCCTCCTTGGCCGGTTCCTCCTGTTTGTCTCTGTGTGGGCTGAAGGTTTGGTGGCTGTGCTTGTGGAGCTGCTCTTCGTCGGTGTGAGCTTGATGACTGGAGATTTGTTCCTGTCCTTGGATCGTGCACCTGGTGGCTTTGTAAGCATTGGCTCCAGTGTTGTCTGATTGGGTCCTATCTCTGGTTCTGGAGTCTGGATTACAGAATTAGTACTGGTGAGAGATGAACTTTTTCTTCTATTTGGAACTGTGTTTGGTCCTGAGTGGGGAGAGTTGTAACATGAAGAGTCTGTGTTAAAACTGATTCTTGCACTTGTGAGAGGAGGTGATTCTCGGCTTTATTCTTTGGCCCCAGCAGTAGAGAAGTTTAATCTGGGTTTTGGTGATGTGAGGACATCTCCCAGTCCTTCAGTGCTTTGGAACTGATATTTTATACCAGGACTGAATTGCCTGAGCTGCCTGCTGGTGCCCTTCGATTTGACATCACTTTACTTTATAATTTGGTTTTAAATCCCTTAGCAGTTTGGGATTACTGACACAGCACAGGACACATTATTTGGTCTCTCCTTTTGGTATTTTATTGCTGTGCACTGGTGTGGGGTGGGTTGTTTTGCAGTGGGAAACTGTGGTCAGGTTACAGAGGGTGTGTGTATGTTGTATGTGAATGGTATATTTGGTTAGGCAGTTGTTTTTTGTATTAGTTTGTTGTATGTGGTTGTGCTTGATTCATAACTAAAAGCGAGTAAAAAGTAGTGGTTGTGATGTTGGTCCATGGGAAGTGCTGGGACTTTGGACACTTGCAGACTGTCTATAATGTTCCCAGCTATGTGACCTCTGTCCTTTGCAGACCTTCCTGTGTCAGCTACCACAGTGAGGTGCTGTCAGGAGCATCACCAAGGGGTATGTAGGCTGTCAGTGGTGGGAAGCTGTAGGCCAGCAAAGGTGAAAGAAACTGGGATGGTGAGTGCGGGAAATGCCCTGGGTTTACACAGAGCCTAGGAGAGGCCAGATATGCTTGGTCTCCATCTCCAGGGTCTCCACCAGACTGAATGGGCAGACAGCCAAAAGGGCTGCAGTGCCTACCAGTCCCTGCAGGCAGTGCTATGCAATGCCAGACTGATGAGGAACAAGACCCCAATTATGCCTGACTTGATTTCCTGTGTCAGTCTGGCTTGCATTAGAGACCTGTTGGGGTGATGATGCCAGGTCGATTTTGAGACTTCAGTCCCACTGCATACTCTGTGATGCACTACCCATGGTGGAATACAGGGGTGATTGAGTGGTCATTTGTCTTAAATCTGACCTAGGACTCACTGTGCACCTGGTGGGGACAACCAGGTCTTTGAGTGTATGGCAGTGTGTGAGGGGGCGGGTGTATGATGCAGGATTCTTCTTATGTACTGTCCTCCTGGGGCAGAGGAGAATGTCTGCAGGAGGTAGCGGACTTCAACGTTAATGGTGTCGGAATCCCAGATGTTTACTACTGGGTGGCTTCACTGCCTGGGTTGACAACAAGATTTTGAATTTTTGTTCCCACCTCTTGTAATTGATGTCATCAGTGAGCCTGTCACTAGAAGTTACTTGTAGAACCCTCACCACGGCCACACACTTGACCTGGGTGCACACTGGAGTTCAAGGTTGATCAGGTTGTATGGAATGATCACTGCATGGTGAAATTCCTGGTCAGGCCCCACCCTAACAGTCCTCCCCTGTGGAGATGGTAAATTATCACCCATTAAGGTGACTGTCCCTGGAGGGACTATTGGTGGCCGCTTATGTATCTAGTGTAGACGCTGCATGTGTGGGTATGAGCGAGGTGGTGGTCGCATATAACAGGGTGGTCTCCAGGACACTTGAGACCCTTGCACTGGTCTGTGTACAACCAAGATCCTCTCACTTGCTATCTCCATGGTTTGATGGGGCTGTCAAAGTGATTAAGATCAGGGGTTGAAGCTGGAGCATTGCTCGCAGAAGACCAGGCTGAATGTGGACAAGCTGTCCCTGCGTGCTCATTATTCTAATTGCCAGGGTAATCAATCATAAGAAGGCAGAGTTCCTGTCTAGGGTACTGCTGCTGAGAAAATCTGACTTGCTCAGCTTTTTAGGACTGTCAACAGACTTCTTCATCCTTTCTGTCTAAAGCCAAAAAAGCATTTTCAATCACTTTATGTGATGAGTTTGTTTGGTTCTTTTGGACATAGTGTCCTCTGTCTGACAGAGGATCACATTAGCAAGCTGCATAGTGACTCACAGTGGTCATTTTGAGGAAAGGGCACTCCACTTGCCTGGGACAAGTTCATACTGGAGGAGGTGGATGAGGTCTTGAGGTCAAATTATAACTGAAGCACACATACCGTGAACCAACTGCCTGCTCATTTCTTGGTGAGATGCTTTGGTTCCATTGGCCTGGTGTCATCAGGATTGTCTGGTGTTCATTGCAGAAGGGTCTTTCTGGAAGCCTTGAAAGAGGTTCTGGTAAGACCCTTCTGAAGAAGCCATCTCTTGACTCTGACACCCTGGTGTATCACTGTCCTATCCCCAGCCTCTCCTGTTCGGGAAAGGTTGTTGAGAAAATCATGGCACAGCAGCTTGAGGGAGCACCTCGTGTCCCTTGACATCTATCTACACTGCTGTAATCAGGGTTCAGAGCCAGGCACAGCAGCATGAGGAGCACCTCGTATCCTTTGACATCTATCTATACACTGCTGTAATCAGGGTTCAGAGCCAGGCACAGCAGCTTGAGGAGCACCTCGTATCCTTTGGCATCTATACACTGCTGTAATCAGGGTTCAGAGCCAGGCACTGCAGCCTGAGGAGCACCGCGTGTCCTTTGACATCTATCTATACACTGCTGTAATCAGGGTTCAGAGCCAGGCACAGCAGCTTGAGGAGCACCTCGTATCCTTTGGCATCTATACACTGCTGTAATCAGGGTTCAGAGCCAGGCACAGCAGGTTGAGGAGCACTCGTGTCCTTTGACATCTATCTATACACTGCTATAATCAGGGTTCAGAGCTAGCACAGCAACTGAGGAGCACCTTGTCTCCTTTGACATCTATCTATACACTGCTCTAATCAGGGTTCAGAGCCTGGCACAGCAGCTTGAGGAGCACCTTGTGTCCTTTGACATCTATCTATACACTGCTGTAATCAGGGTTCAGAGCTAGGCACAGCAGCTTGAGGAGCACCTCGATCCTTGACATCTACACTGCTCTAATCAGGGTTCAGAGCCAGGCACAGCAGCTTGAGGAGCACCTCATGTCCTTTGACATCTATCTATACACTTCTGTAATCAGAGTTCAGAGCCAGGCACAGCAGCTTGAGGTGCACCACGTGTCCTTGACATCTATCGATACGCTGCTCTAATTAGGGTTCAGAGCCAGGCACAGCAGCTTGAGGAGCACCTCGTGTCCTTTGATCTCTTTCTATACACTGCTCTAATCAGGGTTCAGAGCCAGGCACAGCAGCTTGAGAGCACCTTGTCTCCTTTGACATCTATCTATACACTGCTCTAATCAGGGTTCAGAGCCAGGCACAGCAGCTTGAGGAGCACCTCATGTCCTTTGACATCTATCCATACACTGCTCTAATCAGGGTTCAGAGCTAGCACAGCATCTTGAGGAGCACCTTGTGTCCTTTGACATCTATCTATCTATACACTGCTGTAATCAGGGTTCAGAGCTAGACACAGCAGCTTGAGAAGCAACCGTGTCCTTTGACATCTATTCGCTGCTCTAATCAGGTTTCAGTGCAAGCCACAGCACCAAAATGATATTAGTGTGCATAAAGACTGCCTCAGGTTAGAGAAAGAGGAGACAAGTCTATTCTTGTGCTCCTCAATCTCTCCTCAGCCTCTGACACTGTAGATCACATTGTAATGTGGCCTCAAAAGCACTGTCATCAGCTGGTTTGAATTATTTCTCCCGACAGAAAGGAACAGGTGGTGATGAGAAATTTCTCCTCCCAAAGCTCCTGCCATGTGGAGTACCTCAGGTGTCAGTTTTGTTGCCACTGTTATTTGCAGTGTATATGCTCCCCCATTTGAGCTCATTAGTGTGGGATGTTACTGTTATGCAGATTATAGCCAACTGTACCTGCCCTTTGCACCAGGATCAATGGACTCGTGGAAGTGCTTAATATCTGATTAGCTGAGGCCAATAATTGAATGTTCTCTAAGGGCTGCGACTAACCAGACAAGATGGAGGTACTAGTGATTGGACCAGTATAAGAGCTTGATGAGAGTACATCCAATGAGGTTACTGGGTTATCCTAGGACCCACACTGTTTGTGGCTTTCCTAGGGTGAAAGATTTTGTGTGATCCTTGATGACAGAATGACACCTGAAACTGAGATATTAATAAGGCAATTTTGTGGGGGAAGGAAGATATAGCTGTTGTTAACTAGGATCTGCGCTCATCCTGTAGGTAGGAAATGGGCAGACTAGATGGGCCTAGTGGTCCTTATCTGCCATCAAAGTCTATGTTTCTATGATATTGGCTGTCCTCAGGTTTTTACCATTTAAGGAACATTGCCAGGATCAAACCCCTAGTTCTGCTCAAGGACAAGCCTTGCTGGTGCGTGCCTTTGTGACATCCAGATGCTACTAATTTAATGCTCTCTACTTTGGGAGCAGGGTTTCTGCAGATCCCCTCTAGCTACAACTGCTGAAACTGTAGCTGCCAGACTGCTGACTGGCCTTCCTAGGTTCTAGCCACTGCAACCTCAGTGCTGCAATCTCTGACTGACTGCCGGTCAGGTAGATAGTTATCTTCAAGGTGAGTTTACTTACCTATAAGGCCCGAAACAGGCTCAGCCCTATCTACCTGGATGATCTTTTGACACCTTTCACCTCAGTCCACTCCTTCAATTCCTCAACCAGGGCCCCTTGAAGATCCCAGGACTAGGTTAAGAGCTTGGTGACCAGGCTTTCAGTATTGCCACACCGGTCTTACAGAATGAGTTGCCTGCTGATATCAGGGATGCCCCATCGATAGAAGGGTTCAAGAGGGCCTAAAACTCATCTTTTGCCCCTCTAGCCTTCCCAGGGTCAAGAGTTGATCTACCAAAAATGCTGAAGAAAATCTGCAGTTTATGATACTACTGTTTTAATATTGTGATACTGCTGCTGTTTTATTGTTTATTTGATATATGACATTCTCTCTGATACTCTGCTTATTGTTTGTTTTATGTACCACACCCAGAATCTCCAGGATTGGGCACCTTAGAAATAAACTTTGCCTTGTCTCAGTGAATACCATAGGGTGATTGCTAGGGCTGAGTGGAGACCAATGAAAAAATATTGAAGAGGGACTAGCTAAGGCAACAGCATGATGTTTGAAGGAAGTAAGCAAGGGAAGGAGGAGGAGAGGCTGCTTTGGTTCTCAGAGAAGGTGGTGAAGGAGGGAAAACAACTGCGTTTAGGAAGTACAAGGATATCCAGATGGATGTGGACAGGGAGATATATCTGGAAAAACAAAGAGTGGCAGGAGGGAGGTGAGGGCAGCTAAGGCACAAACATAGGAGAGGATTTCAAGGAGGTCACAAAAGGGGTAAAACTTTCCTCAGATATATGCATGAAAAGAGGAATGAAAGGGGTGGGATAGTGAGAATCAGGAGGTGGGGTGCTCTTCATAGTAGGGGAGATGGACTCACATGTATCAGCAGGCACTGGAAGGAGGGAAACAAGTCAATTTTTGGACGAAAAGAGTTCAGAATAGACTGGAAGCCCTAATAGAGAACAAGAAGACAGGGCTGGATGGGATTCACAAAGGATACTAAAAGAACTGAACATGGTGTTAGCCACCCTTTGGCAACACTGTTCAGCACCCACATTGAAGATGGAGGTAGTTCTGGAGGGCTGAAGGAGGGTTGATGAGGTCCCTCTGCACAAGAGTGGTAGGAGGAGGAGGCTAGTAACTAGGGCAGTCAGTCTTGCACAGTGATGGGAAATTAATTCAAACCCTGCTGAAGGAGAAACTGATGGAGTACATGGGGCACACAGGCTGCAGAACCACCACCAGCCTGGTTCCACAGGGAGGTCATGCCAAACAAATATCAGAGATTTTTGACTAGGTGACTAAGGAGGTGGATCAGTGGAGGGCAATGGATGTGGCCAGAACTTCAGTAAGGCTCTTGACACAGTGCTGCACAGGAGGCTAGTAAACACACTAAGCAGCCTGGGGATTGGGAGAAAAGTGGTCATGAGTATTAAATTGATTAAAGGGTAGAAGGGCAGAGGATGGCAGTAAATGGCAGACACTCAAGAGATGAGAGACCAACTAGCGAGATGCTACAGGGATCGGTGCTGGGACAGATCCTCTTCAGTGTCTTCATAAGTGACATTGCTGAGGAACTGGGGGAGGTGCATAGAAACATAGACCTTGACTGGCAGATAAGGACTGCTTGGCCCATCCAGTCTGCCCATTTCCTCACTCTACAGGATAGGCCTTCAGATCCTAGTTAACCAACAGCCTATTTCTTCCTACCGCCCACAAGAATTGCCTTATGTCTGTCACATGTATTCTTGAATTCTCCCACAGTTTTAGACCCCAGAACCTCCTCAAGAAGGCTGTTCCTCAGCCCACTACCCTCTCTATGAAATAATACTTCCTCACATTGCCTCTGAACCACCCTCCTTCTATCTTTAATGTGTCCCCTTGTTCTTGCAAGTCTCTTTTTCCGAAAGATGCTACCTCTTGGACTTTGTTGATTCCACTGAGGTACTTAAAAGTTTCTATCATGTCCCCCCTCCCTTCTTTCCTCAAGGGTATATATATTAAGCTCCTTTAGTCTCTCCTCATATGGCTTCTCTTGCAGACCCTGCACCATTTTAGTTGCCTCCTCTGGACTACCTCTATCCTGTCTATGTATTTGCAGAGATCGGGTCTCCAGAACTGGACACAGTACTCCAGATGGGGTCTCACCAACTGTCTGTACAGAGGATAACAACTTCCTGTTTTCTGCTGCTGATGCCTCCCTATACATCCCAGTATCCCCAGCCCTCCCTACTGCCTTCTCACATTGCCTGCTAACCTTAAGGTCATCTGATATGATTACCCCAGGTCCCTTCCTTTTTGTTGTTGTTACTACCTCTCCATCCATTGTGTATTCTTCCCTGGGTTCTTGTTTCCAGGTGCATTATTTGCACTTCTTTGCATTGAATCCTAGCTGCCATACTTCTGACCATTCCTCCAACCTTGCCAAGTCCCTTTTCGTCCTTTCCATGCCTCCTTGTGCATCAACCCTGTTGCAGATGTTCGTGTCATCTGCAAAAGGCATGCTTTCCTTCCAGTCCCTCTGCAATGTCACTGATGAAGACATTAAAAGATTGGACCCAATACTGAACCCCGCGGTACCCCACTAGTAGTCCCTCTTTCTTCAGAGTGGACTCCATGTACAATTACCTTCTGTGTCCTGTTGTGCAGCCAATGTTTTACCCCAGCTACTACCCTGGGACCCACTCCCAGGCTGGTTAATTGACTATTAATCTTTTGTGTGGGACTGTGTCAAATACCTTGCTAAAGTCAAGGTAGGTCATGTCCACAGCCCCTCCCTGGTCTACTACTTTGGTCACCCAGTCAAAGAAATCTATTAGATTCATCTGACATGACCTTCTTGCTGTGAACCCATGCTGCCTTGGCCATGCATCTCTTTGTGATGGCACAAGAATCTGCAACAGGCTGGACACTCAGGAAGGGATGGAGAGAATACAGAGGGATCTGAGTAACCTAGAGAATGATCGATGGAATGACAACTAGGTTTCAATGCCAGAACATGCAAAGTCAGGCACTGGGGCATGGAAACCCAGGAGCTGTGTATAAGATGGGGAGATACTGACAGTCATCACACAATAAAGAAACCTCATGGTACTCATATCTGATGATCCAAAGGTGGCAGGGTGGGGTGACAAGGGAGTAGGCAAGGCTAGCGGATGCTAGGGTGCACAGGAAGGGATTTCCAACAGGAGAAGGGAGGTGGTGTTGCCACTGTATCACTCACTGCAGAGACCCAACCTAGAGTACTTTACTGTATCCAGGTTTGGAGACTGCATCTCTGAAAGGACACGGACAGGGAGGAAGCAGTCTAGAGAAAGGCTACCAGAACTGAAGAGGGATCGCACAAAAAGCCGCATCAGGAGAGGTTGCAGGGTCTCAACATATACTCCTGACAAAGGGAGAGTGCAAGGGACATGACTGAGATACATACTTCACAGGGTGAAGAATGTGCAGATGGGGTGTCTCTTTCAGGGAGAAAAGTACCAGAATGGGAGGGGCATGCAATGAAGCTAGGGGTGGGAAGAGATTAAGAAGGATGAGGAAACATTTCTTCACAGAAGGGCAGTGGACACCTGGAACAGCCTGCAAGCAGATGTGGTGGGTAAAAGCAATCTGTAGGTGCTAACAAACCTACCCTGGTAAGAGATAAATCTGTCACATTGATTCATTTGTAGTTTTCAGTCTGACATGTTCCTATAATTAATTTTCTGCACACATTTATAAATATTACCTGACCCCTTTGTCTTTTTAATAGTTTTCCTTTGGTTGGTTTACACAGCAGCTCAGTGTTCCTTCATTATCCTCTGTTTCAGTCTCCAACACCACAGACTGCACTGTTCAGAAACACAAGCAGCTGCTGCTCTTCAGAGTTTGGGACTAGAAGAACAAAGGATATCTATCCACAGAAAACCAGTTCCCTCTGCAGCTCCCTGTGTGTTCAGCATTCCTTACCTCCAGCTTCATGATCCTCTGTTTCAGTCTCCAACCCCACAGACTGCACGGTTCAGAAACACAAGCAGCTGTTGCTCTTCAGAGTTTGGGACTAGAAGAACAAAGGATGTCGATCCACACAAAAAATAGTTACTCATCCTCTGTGCTCCTTTCTTGTGCAGTTTTCCTAGCCTAATGTTTACTTCCTGTCTCCCTGTTATATATCCCCACCACACCATTCGAAACGACTCAATATTCATAGCATGCAGCAGCAAGGAGAGCGAGAGGAAAGGGTTGCAAAGATTCACAGTTACATGCTAGCAGATCCTGTTTTGACTTGTCACTGTTAGGAGAAAGTACTTTATTTTTATTTAGAATTCGGTGACTGCAAAGTACATTGAGCCAAACAAAGCTTATTTCCAGGGTGTCCTGGAGCTTTAAACTAGAGATGCAAGTCAGCAGTGTCAGTCCTCTTAAAACAGCTGATGACTTTAAAAATCTTAGAAGATGCAATCTTTACATTCAATTCAGATTGTATCACATTTTCTTGTAGTTTACTGTTTATAGTGTCAGATCAACTCTCGGACTATCTCACTATAAACTAGGAGATGTAAGTCAGCAGTGACAGTCCATTTATAGCCAGCTGATGCCTCAAAAATCTTAGCAGATACAATCTTTGCACTCAATTATATCACATGTTCTTATAGTTTAGTGTTTCTCAGTATTTACCAGCCCATTAATGACTGGAGTTGTGTGGCGTAGGACACATTTCAGAGTCGGACAGGAAATGACATCAGACTGACAGCAGCTATAGATAGGAGCACACAGGGAACTGCAGCCAGAACTGTGGATGTTGCTTGTTCTCCTAGTCCAAAGGCTTCCAAGTGCTGCAGAGCTGAAGCTACTCACGCTTCTGTGTGGTTTTGAAACATTATCAGGAACTGGTGTGTTGGAGACTGAAACACGGGATCCTGAAGTTGGAGGTAATTACTGATTGCGAAGATTACTGTGTTAGAGTCTGTTTAAAAGGCAAAGCAGAAACTGGGCAACATGGGATCAGTTTGCAATGCTTTTCAAATCTTAATAATTAAATTTGTACAGAAACAGAAAGTGTTATTGCAAGGCTTGCTGACAAACTGCTTTATTTTGTTTTACCTTCTCTGCTCTGTGTATTCTGGCTGCATTTGTTATTACCCTCACTTACTCTACCTGCAGTGGTAACCTATAGACAGCAAACAGGGAGCTGCAGAGGACCTTGTTTTCTGAGGACACGGTACCCTTGACATACTGACATACAGACAGCAAACAGGGAGCTGCAGAGGGACCTTGTTTTCTGAGCACAGGGTACCCATTAACATACTAACATACAGACAGTAAACAGGGAGATGCAGAGGGATCTTGTTTCCATGGACATGGTACCCATTGTTTTGTGAATCCAAAGGATCTCTAATGATTGTGAACATTACAGTTTTAATTTTCAGGAGGTGGTATTAGAGACCGAGGATCACGAGTTAGTGATGAGAGTAATATGTTTACCTGTGCTGAAAACAAAGGAAAAGCAGAAATTGTGCAGAGTAGGTTATTTTGTACATGCAAGCAGGCAGTGTTATTAAAGGCTTTTGTTCTTTGCCAAACTGTTTTGTTTATTCATTAGACTTCCTTTGGGCTCAAGAGTCTGGCTGCATTTGCCAGCACCCTCACTGACCTCCACCTACAGAAAGGTAACCTTTACTTTCATGTGGGGTGGGCCGTCAAACCCCTCCAGCATGTCTAGGGGTATCACTGGGGTTATAGCCACCTGGGAGGGTTCTACATAAAGAAACAAAGTCCATTTACTTGGCACTGGGTGAAATCATTCTCCTGGCACACTGGTGACCTGGGTTCGCTCCCAACCGGGACGTCAGGAGACAGAGGCTGGCAGGGAGGGATCCAGAGCATCCTGGTTGGAGCACATCACTATTTGGCAGCTCCTTGTGACTGAATTCAGCCAAGACATGCTTTGTGGCGTGGTTACTATGCACCACGTGCATGCCTCGTAAAAGATGTCACAGCGCGCCGAGGAGGTAGCAGAACAGGGTAAAGGCTGCACAGCCACCTAAATGATGTACCCGCCTGCAAAGATGGAATCTGGTGTCATGGCACCGAGTGAATCTCCTGCTTGGGTTAGTGTAGCAACACATGGCTTCTGGAGGGATCCAGCGATCCCGTTGGAGCGCATTACTATCTGGTGGCTCTTGTGGCAGAGTTCAGCCAAGCGTGCTTTGTGGCGTCGGTGACCATGTACCACATGCATGCCTAGTGGGACGGCACAGCATGCGCTGGAGGTGGGGCAACAGCACAAGGAAAAGGCCACCCAGCCACCTAGATGATGTACCTTCCTGTAAAGATGGAATCCAGTGTCGTTGGGCACTGAGAGAGCCTCCTGCCTGGCCCCTGCAGGCACATGGGGAGCCCATCAGTGAAGGGGTACACTGGACAACTGGGGTTAGCGGAGCAGCACATGGCTTCTCGGAGGTCGGAGCAGTGGAAAAAGGGCTTAGCTGCACAAAGGAGTGTGTGGCTGGGCTGCACATCAGCATCATAAATAGATAAGAAAAAAACAAAACATCAGTTTATTTGATCTCCCAAGCACTGTGGTTTGACCTCGGGCATCCATAGACACATGGCAGGGCTGACTAGGCTGCAGATTTAAGGGGTTAGCATAAGTTGGAAACAAACAGATGGATTGTCCAAACAGGAATTATTTGTAAAACACACGGATCCTTTCTTTTCTTTCATTTCTTTTCTTCAGCTCCAATGATGTTCTCCTTGTTAAAGCTGGCACAGTTCATTTGTCAGTTACTGTAAGGTGGTTTTACTGACACTTCTGGTTGGAAACAACCCTGGTGGGGTACTTTATTCACATCTTTCTGGCCTTGAGAAAGCACATTTACTCCTGTGGTTCGCCACTCCTGAGCCTGAGTGACAACCTAAGCAGGCTTTTGGTAGCCTGTTTTCTTGACACTAGCAGCTGGGCTAATTCAGTCTCTCAGCTGGCAACATTTGGTGCTAATTGATCCAGTGAGGGTTTCTCTGGGATCCACTCTGCCCTTCACAGATCACATCGCTTCCTGATCCTGTTTTACATGTTTCTGTGTTACTCACAATCACAGACTCCAAGTCCATCTGGGCATCGCTGAGGTGCCTACAGGGCACAGCACATCTTCACTGTGGGCAGAATGGCCTGCACCGCACATTTACTGAGGTACCACTCCACTGCTGACTGGAACTGGCATCCTGTCAGCGACGGTCCCTCTTTCTGAGGAGGGTGGGCAGTGCTGAGTGCCACCCAAACCTGTACATCAAGTAAAGATTAAATATCACCTCAGATATTTGGCCTGCAGTACTCTCTGGTACACTTTAACTCACAGACAGACCTCTGAAACTATTTTTCAAAATGGATTTTTCTCCTTCTGAGAGAGAGCCCCCCAGGTCCTTGTTTGATGGTAGCTGCTACAAATGAACACTTTTTCATGATGCCAGCCTCTGCTGAGAAACTTACAGACAATGGGAGCTAGCACTTTGTGTCGGCACTAGCCTCCCACACTCTTGCTCAGCAGAATCTCTGCCCTCCAGCAGACAGCACTGACTCCTCCCTTTGGAAAGCCAGGGCAGATTAGATGACCCTGTCCTTCAAGAGGATAGGAACTGGCATTGCACTAGCGGCTGACAGACACTCTAAAGGGATATTCACATAACTCCTAAGGGAGGTACTTTACTACGGACATACCTCCTCCCCCATACACTTAGCCTCCTCCTGAGGACACTGCATTTCTTGGCCTGGATACAGACCTCCTTCCATCACTAAGTGCCATACTTACCTTTGTTTTCCTGCACTCTACCTTTTTGAACTGAGTTAATCTTGTCCTGACTTTGTAATTTCTCTCCCAAACTGTTTCATACTTGTTGTCATCTGCATTTCCATATCCTTCCATCCCGGTAGTAGTCAGCTTGGAGGAAACGGCCCCTCCAGTGGGTAACAGAGGCACACCCTATCTAGCTGAGCAGGTAAGAGGGTCTCTCCTATGACATGAAAGCCTGCTGCCCACCAAAATACCAGTTGTTACTATCTCTGTGGGAACAGCAAGGCACATCAGGTGAGATCTTTGCCAGTTCATCTTGGGTGATTATCCCTTGAGGCATGCGAGGCCCATTTCTGTTGCGCCAGTAGTTAGCAACATGTTTTTCTATTGGTTGTAAACTTTCTTCAGATTGCTAGCAGAGGCTGTCACTCTGCTCATGGGGAACATTGCCAGGCACTCTCTGCACCTTCAGGCAGAGACATTGTTTTCCTGTAGGGCTGAGTATGTGTTATCTCTGTTTGATTGGTAGCAGTGGCTGTCACTCAGCTCATGGGGAACCTTGCCAGGCACTCTCTGCACCTACAAGCAGAGACATCATGTTTTCCTATAGGGCTGAGTTATGTGTTATCTGTGTTTTTTTTTTTTTTTCATTTTGGCCTGATACAGGGCAAAGGATTTGGCCATGTATAGCCTGCCACAGGGAGCGGTCTGGCCATGCATGGCCTTGTTGGAAAGTAGCTTCTCCGTGGCAGTTTTTTAGTCCCACTCTAATGATAGCAGTCAGTGTTGTAGCAGGAGGCACCAAACCTCATGGTCACAAAGGCCTTGGTTGTGGAAACTGAGCATGTGGCTGGTGTGATGACGTCATGTGGCTGGTGTGATGACGTCATGTGGCTGGTGTGATGACATCATGTAGCTGGCTTGTTTGTCACTAATAGTAAGAGGCATTTAGACAGTAGTAAAACGAGCCAGACAAGTTACCGAGGGGAGAAGTGTTTTCCTACCACTGAGTCATCAATCAGGCTTTCTTGTTGTTCATGCAAGAGAAGCCACATGATGGCACTTATGACACTTATGGGACGAAGGAGGGGCAGACATGATGGGAAGAGGGCAAGCTCTCCACTGTATAAAGTACTGTCCAAGAGACAGATGACCACAGAAAGGCATCAGGTTTCATAGCTAGCTGTACAACTTTATGAAGGGGACACTACAGACACCAAACATCACCTTTTGTCATTGACTACTCCCAGGAGGCATATCCAAACTCTAGCAATATCTAATTAACTGGGACTGGTCCCTATTTCCCAAGCCCAGCATATAGATGATGCATTGCACTACTTCACCACCACCTTTAATACTGTCTGTGATGCTTTTCCACCAACCATCAACGTGACCTCTGAGAAACGTGGTGCCCCCTGGATCACTCCAGAACTCCTACAATGGTTCAAAATGTGTGACAACCTCAGGCATTGTGCCACTGCCACCGGTTTGCTAAGCGATAGGTAGAGTGTAATGTTGCCCACAATAAGTGTACTGGGCAATCTTGTGCTAGACTTGGTTATTTCCCCACTCAAGGATCTTCTAAATTTGACCCTGCACCTGGGCCAATTCCCAACCTCGTGGAAAACTGCAGTGATAACACCAGTATTAAAATATGGTGACAGCTCCCTCCCAAGCAACTACTGGCCCATCTCAATTCTTCCCCTACTCTCTAAAGCCCTTGAAAAGATCATGGTCAATCAGCTCACTGACTACCTGCTCTCACACAACCTCTTATGTGGGGAACAGCATGGTTTCAGAGCTGGTCATAGCACTATGACTGCCCTCACAGAATTCGTTAACTCCTGCACTCCATGCTTGACAAGGGTCATCTTGCAGAGGTTGTGTTTATAGACCTCTGAAGGTCTTGCATGGTTTCTCCCCTCCTTCTTAACACATTACAACAAATTGGGGTCTCTCACTGTCCACTCTCATGGTTTTCCAGCTATCTTTCATCTAGAAACCAATGTGTTAATGTTAATAATACCATAGCTACTGTGCTGCCTGTGCACTCAGAAGTTCCCAGGGATCTATCCTGGGTCCCCTGCTATTCACATCTACCTCAGTGCCCTGCCTAAATCTTGCCTGTCAAACTTCTACTCTGTGGAGCGATGCTGTTCTTTACGCTGCACATCCTGACCCTCTTTCTCTCTCTCTCTCTCTCTCTCGCTGTCTCTCTCCAGTGTACCTTACAAAACTCCTCTCAGATTGAACACAGGTTTGCTGAACACAGATCTTTGGGTAACGTTAAAAAACAAAAGATGATGCTCTATGCCCGCTGCACAAACAGATCAAAGGATTTCCCCTGGAAATGCTCTCCACCTCTCTCATCCTGTTGGAACAGGTACAAAAGTATAAGTATCTAGATATTACATTTGACTTCTTAGCTCTCGCTCCACGAACATATAAAAATCCTCAACTCCATCATCAACGCCGCATTGGTCTCCTTTACAGACATAAAGACTGCCTGCCACCTGAAGCACTTCACCTAGCAATTACCTCCTCAGTCTTATTGCTGGTGGACTATGATCTCACAATCTATGCTGCTGCTGACCCTAGGCGCTTCATCAAATACAAGTAGTCATCAATAAGGCCTGCTGGCTCCTCTAGTGCTGACAGAAATACACATACCTGCACCCTATATGCACTAACTAATATCCTCGCCTTGAGGAAAGACTAGTATACCAGACCTGTCTCTTCACCAAAAAATCTACCTGGGTTTAACCCCAATAGGTGTCATGGCTTCTCTTCAAGCAGCCACCATCTCAGCATCCATGTGGGCCACCCCAAAACTATCTGGAAGGTGCCTAGGGTCAGGACCACCTTGGCCCAGTGATCCTTCCCTTAGAGCTCCATCCCGGTACAATGCCTTCCCACCGCCATCACATCAGTCTCCAGTCTAGGTCCTTTAAAGCTGTCTTAAGGGCCCATATCCTGTCCTCACATCAGAGCCAGTGTGTTGGCAACCAGTGGATCCTGCACCATGCCGCTGGGCCATGTACCTGCCCTTGGCCTGTCAGTGGCGAGCCTCACTATTTCTAGCCTGCAGGTTACCACATAGTTGCACTGGACTATGAATGCATTGTATTCTGTATAAGACAAAGCTCTCTGAGGTGGCTTACTACCAAGTAATATCATGCATTGCTTTAGCTACCAATTCTATGGGTCTTAACCACTCATTAGGTAAATATGTCGATAGCTCTTCCTATTTTAGCTACCAAATGTAGAGGCATTAACCCTCTCATTGTAGTTATACTCTGTATGACTGCTCACCCACATTTATTCTACGTATGTACTGTATGGATGTCTATGTTTATTCTGACATGAAGCCTTTGGAAACAAGTCCATGACTCACAGGATTGTAATTTGATTTCCTAAATAAATCAATAAAATAAACTGCACTGAGAGTGAGCTGTGATTCCTTGCTGGAAGGTCCTCTGTGCTTCTGAAGAAGCTGAGTGAGAATCAGTATGTTTCCCAGTCTTTCTCAAGGTTACTGGCCTCGTTTCCAGGGCGGGGGTTGCTGAAATATCTCTCCTCCTCACCTGTTTATATATGTGTTTCAAACATTTCACCAGGAAAGACATACTGAGCCAATAGACACTCATTTCTAGATGGGTCTTTTGGGGTTAAAGAGGACATATGGCAAGTTTTAGACAAAAATATGTACACGTGAAGCAGCATTAATACAAGATATAACTGGCAGTTTATATAACTATTATATACAGCTGGAATGGGATAGTGCAGAGAAAACATCCAGGAGTGTAGCAGGAGGGTTCAGTTAAGGTGCAGTGTGCATTAAATGTTTGCAGTGAAAGGTAAGGGGGCAGGGAAGGGATGAGGTACAGGAAGGAAGTGTAAGAGTGGAACAGAGGTGGGATAAGATGCAACTGCAGGAGTGGGGCAAGAAATTTAGGAGGAGCAAGGAAAGAAGCAAAGCGGCAGAGCAGATAGGAAGTGGAAGAGAATATTAAAGTTTGGAAATGATAGGAGAAGGCAGCCTGTCCAGCAGAGCATGACATAGACAGAGTGCAAGAGAATGGAAGCCAGAGTTGTGAAGGGGTAATGAGAAGGAAGGGGAAGGAAAGAAGTGGATGTGAAGGCAGAGAGCATAGCCAATATTTGGCTACAAAGGAGGAACAGTGAGCAAGCGAGGCACCTAATCTTGAGGGGGTAGAGGAGAGTGTGAGATGGAAAGGAGCAATGGTGGCTGCTAGGCGGGTAGTCCAGAGCAAAATGACAGAAGGGTGCAAATTGTCGAGCAGTCAAACACAAATATAGACTTCGATGGCAGATAAGGACCACTTGTCCCACCTAGTCTGCCCATTTTCCTACCTGCAGGATAAGCTGCAGATCCTAATTAAACAGCCTATTTCTTCCTACCCCCACAAGAATTACATTGTGTCTGTCCAATGGATTCCTGAATTCTCCACAGTTTTAGACCCCACAACCTCTTCATGAAGGCTGTTCCATGCATCCACCACCTCTCTATGAAAAAATACTCTCACATTGCCCCTGAGCCGCCCCTTCTATCTTCAAATTGTGTCCCCTTGTTCCTGCACATCTTTTTCTGAAAGGTGCTACCCTCTTGGACTTTGTTGATTCCACTGAGGTACTTAAAAGTTTCAACCATGTCCCCCCTTTCCTCAAGGGTATTCATAGTAAACTCCTTTAGTCTCTCCTCATATGGCTTCTCTTGTAGACACTGCACCATTTTAGTTGCCTTCCTCTGGACTGCCTCCATCCTGTCTAGGTCCTTGGGAGATGGGGTCTCCAGAACTGGATGCAGTACTCCAGATGGGGTCTCACTGACTGTCTGTACAGAGGAATAACAACTTACTGTTTTCTGCTGGTGATGCCTCTCCTATACATCCCAGTATTCCCCAGCCCTCCCTACTGACTTCTCACATTGCTATGATCACATGATAAATATGATAAATATCTAAGGATGGAACCTACAAGTGTGGTAATTGTTCTTTCTGTGTGTATCTTGTACAAGGTCCTAATTTCATGGATCCTTATTCAAAACAAGTGTATCGAACTAAAGGTTTTATCACATGTTCAACACTGAACATTATTTACTTGGCCACTTGTAGAATTTGCTCTGTGATATATGTAGGTAAAACACAACAGAAGTTCAGAGAAAGGATTGGACAACATATATGAAGTATGCAAAATGGATGGAGTGAGTGCTTTGTTGGTACACTATCAACAAAAAAGAGAAAGATCATACGCTTGATTTTCAAGGATGGAACTGTGTATCGGACAATCAGAGGTGCAAACTTGGATATTGTGATTTTAAAGAGAGAAACTTTTGCAATATAAATTAAATAGTATTGAATATCTAGGACTGAACGAATATTTCCAATTAACACCTTGGCTATTGGATGATTAAAATTAATAATAACTATAGCTTTTGAAAAGAATACGTGTATGTGTGTATGTGTGTGTGTGTGTATGTATGTATGTGTGTATATAGAGAGAGATATACATACAGATAGAGATATAGATATAGATATGCATACACATACAAAATGGCCCAGATATTCAGACTGCACCAGGCTGTACTGGGTGCAGCGCAACTTGGCTGTGCAGGGTCGCTAACAGGGTGATATTCAACGGAGCTGGCGTCATGGCACAGCATTGTTGAATATTGCACCCTGGTACCGCAGTCGCATGGTACACAGTGGCACTGCACCAGCGCAAGTGGCCAGAGTGGAGTAGGGGATGCGTGAGTACAAGTTCCGTTGCGCTAGGCACAACAACCGCCAATATTCAAAAGTGCACATGCAGATGGGGCCATGTGCATTCAAGGCACAAATGGGGCCATTTGCATGTCATTATGGCCTATTTGCATGCAGGTGCGCCGATCCCCAGTGACTTGCGCTGGCACCCTGCCAGGCTGCAGCCATTGGGGACTGACACCCCTGCACAGCACGGAAAAGTGCCCCACTGCCCGATTGCTGGCAAATATAGAATATAAATACATCCAATATCCCTGGTGGTCCAGTGGATCACCGTATCCCGATCGCGGGCATCTCTTAAAATAAAACTGTTCTATATCCTCAGGCGTGGACCGCCCCAGCTCGACATCGCTGGCATCTGCTAAAATAAAGTTGTCCTATATCCCTGGTGGTTCAGGACCGCCACAGCTCGATTATGGGTGACATGTGATAAATGAGAGGTCCACGTCTCTGGTGGTCTAGCCGGCCCCTCCCACCTGCCCTCTGAGCCCCACCTCCCACCCCCGGCCAGTGGCAGGTTGTTGCACCCCACCCCCTGCTTCCCTGCCACCATATGGTTAGCTACAGTTCACCCATTGTCCACAGCGGAGCAGCGGTATGTTCACAACAGATATATGTCCAGATATGTGAATGGATCCATTCACATATCTGACCGGTAGTACGTGTGGGCAGCATGCCCTTTGGCTCATGCTGTGGACCAGTGGGCATGCCAGCCCTACCGCTCAGTGTCAGGCTGTGGGGCGGCAGGTGGGTGCTGCCACCCGCTGCTGACCGGGAGGGGGAGGGGCTTTGGGGCTCAGTGGTGGGTGGAAAGGGAGTACCACTGGACCACCAGGGATATTGGACCTCCATTTTACTACATATGCTAGCATTAGAGCTGCAAGCGTCCACTTGACCACCAGAGATATTAGACGTGTTTATTTTCTACATATGCCTGCAATTGACTGCAAGCGGTCCACTGGACCTCCAGGATATTGGACGTTTATTTACTTCTACATATGCCTGTGATCAGGCATGGGGGGCCACCACCGAAGGTGCAGTCGGAGCTTGGGTGGCCACCCACAGGTGGCAGCTGCCATGCTAGCCTTGCAATGTGACAGCTCACCTGTGGGTGGCCAGCTGTTGTTCCTTTTTTTTTTTTGGCTCACCTGTGTGCAGCTCAGGTAGAGGTTGCGCCGCATGGCTCAGCACATCCCGGCTGAATATCAGGATGTGCGGAGTATGCATGGGCACACCCCTACCTGTTGCCACATTATTGATGCACTCCTGCACATCGGTATTTGTGCCAGGTTCAATCCCTATGTGAATATCACGCTGGGGCAAACCTTCTGAATATCTGGGCCAATTAATTTAGTACCATGTATAATCATATGTTTGTGCAGAATGAAATAGTGCTTTTCTGAACTTATAGATCCATTGCCTTATTTTTCTATAATGTAACTAATGTATATATTTCTAGATTTGCTTACCTATATATGATACCTATACAAAAGTGAGTTTTTTTTTTCTGCCTTAGTCTAAACATTTTTGCTTAGCCTTATAATGCTAGGGAGATAAACATTTCATGTTTTTAATATCATTCTAGATATCACAGCTCCTGATTATGTACAAAACATAGAGTTTGAGTATTTTGATTATTGTGTCCTAAGTTAATTTAGTGTTTTAGTACTGATAAAAGATTTAGTAATTGTATCAGATTTCTGTGGAAATTCAGTAATTTGTACTGTTTTCTGATTGGAATAACCATTTTATTAGGGGACTCTGGCACTCCAATTTTTCACTATGTTATGTATACTTTTTATTAGTATCTGTCACTTTAAATTGTATCCTTTATAAGAAATGTAATTCAAGTCTCACCAGTCTTGAGAAAGTGTGTGTTTGGTGAGAAAATGTTTGGCTTTGTGAAATTCGTCTGTGTTGGGGGTGAACATCTTCATGGATTTTTGCCTTTGCTGCATGCTGTTGGTAGATTTTATGCTGCTTTTTCCACGTTTATTTCATCAGCGTCTGAAACATTCATTTGGCTGTAAGTACAGTTTGCTGACTGTGGTCACGTGAGTCTTTCTAATAATTTTGTTGGCATCTATTATTTGGCGTTGAGCCGTCTTGTCTGTTTCATTCTCACATTGCTTGCCAACCTTAAGGTCATCTTATATGATTACCCCCAGGTCCTTTTCCATTTTGTTATTGTTACTACCTCCCCCATTGTGTAATCCTCCTCTGGGCTTTTGTTTTCCAGGTGTGTTATATTGCACTTCATTGCATTGAATCCAAGCTGCCATACTTCTGGCCATTCCTCCAACCTTGTCAAGTCCCTTTCATCCTTTCCACGTCTCCTTGTAGATCAACCCTGTTGCAGTTGCAGATCTTTGTGTCATCTGCAAGAGGCACATTTTCCTTCCAGTCCCTCTGCAATGTCACTTATAAAGACATTAAAAGGACTGGACCCAGTACTGAACCCTGCAGTACCCCACTAGTAAACCCTCTTTCTTCAGAATGGACTCTGTTTATAATTACCTTCTATGTCCTGTTGTCCAGCCAGTGTTTTACCCAGATACCACCCTGGGACCCAGTCCCAAGCTGGCTAATTTGTTTATTAATCTTTGTGTGGGACTGTGTCAAATACCTTACAAAGTCTAGATAGGCCATGTCCACAGCCCTCCCTAGTCTACTGCTTTGGTCACCCAGTCAAAGAAATCAATTAGATTAATCTGACATGACCTTCTCACTGTGAACCCATGCTGCCTTGGGTCCTGTTCCCCACTAGCCTCTAGGTACTCAACAGTTCTTTTCCTTCAGAAGTGATTCCATCACTTTCCTACCACAGAGGTCAAACTGAGAGGTCACTAGTTTCCTGCCTCTGTCTTGCTTCCACTTTGTGAAGAGGAATCGTATCCACCTTCCTCCAGTCCTCGGGTACCACACCAAACTCCCATGATTTGTTAAAAGGGTAGTCAAGGGTGTCACTAGTTCTCCTGTAATTCTTTAGGAATTCTGGGGTGAATCTGTATCAAGGGTTTGGAAGGAAGGCAGCAAACTGGAAGAGCTTTTCAAGCCAAAGGTCACAGAGACTGTTTATTTTGTTGGTGTTGAGGAGAGATGATTTGAATGGAACCAGTGTTGATGTTACCATAGTCTGTCTGGAACTTGGCCAAGAGATCAGAGGAGGTGGGACCAGAGGTAAAAACAACTGTATAATCCCGGCCAAGGAGGGAGCTGTGGACACCATTACTGATGAGTAGAGAAGGATATTGAATCACCAGTCCTACCTCAAGGCAGCAGAGGAACTGGTTGGAAGTGGAGATGAAAAGCCCTCTGCTTTTAAGTTTGTCAAATAGTAGAGGGTGGGCAACCATGTTGAAGGCTTGGCAAGTCGACAAAGATGGCAGAGGTGATAAGGCCCTGACCCATTCTTGAGAGAATGGAGTCAGTAAGCCTGAGGTGGCAGGGAATGATAAAGTAGGATTTAGGAACCCAGACTGGAAACAGATGAAAAGGAGGTTGAGTCAAGGAAGGGGAGCTGAGACAGTACAATATGCTCCTCCAGTTTAGCAAGGGTGGGAGGTAGGGAGAGGGCGGGAATTGCAGGTGCAGGAGGGGTCACCACCTTTGGGAGAGGAACAACAATAGCATGTTTTCAAGACTCTGGGACAGAGGTCTGGGAGAAGGAAAGGTTGAGGAGAGTGGTGATTAGTAGAGCTGTGGCTGGGGAATAGTTTTAGTTCCCAGCACTGGCCTTGGCCCTAGTGTTGGCTGGGAGAGAGGCAGGCTGAGACTGCATTCATTGGGGAAGAGAGGGTTTCAGTTCCTGGCACTCACCCAGTGCCTGGCATTAGCAGAGGGTGGAGCAGGCTGTGACTGCATGCATTGGGAGGGAAGATTTCAGTTCCTGACACTCACCTGGCACCTAGCATTGGATAGGGGTGAGATGGGCTGAGACTGTGCATTTGGGAGGGAGGATTTCAGTTCCCAGCACTTACCTGGCCCCTAGCATTGGCTGGGGATGAAGCAGGCTGAGACTGCATACATTAGGGAGGGAGGCTTTCAGTTCCCAGCACTCGCCTGGCAGATAGTGTTGTCTGAGGGTGAGGCAGGCTGAGACTGCATAAACTGTTGGAGAGATGGTTTCATTTCCGGCATTTGTGAAACCCCTAGCATTGGCTGGGGGTGAGGCAGGCTGGGACTGTATTCATTGGTGGAGAGAGGGAGGTGAGTTACAGTTCCCAGCACTCACCTGGCCCTAGCACTGGCTGGGGTGAGGCAGGCTGAGGCTGCATGCATTGGGGAAGGAGGGAGGGAGGGCTTTGGTCTCAGTACTTGCCTGGTCACTAGCGTTAGCTGGGGGTGAGGCAGGCTGGGACTGCATGCATTGGGGAGGGAGGGAGGGTTTTGGTTCCCAGTACTTGCCTGGCCCCTACCATTTGCTGGAGGTTAGGCAGGTTGGGACTGCATGCTTTGGTGGAGGGAGGAGTTCAATTTCGGCACTCACCTGCCTCCTAGCATAGACTGAAGATGAGGCAGACTGTGACTGTATCAGGGAGGAGGGGTTCAGTTCTCAGCACTCGCCTGCTCCCTGTGTTGGCTGGGGTGAGGCAGGCTGAGACTGAATGCATTGGGGAGGGAGGGTTTCAGTTATTGGCACTAACCTGGCCCTTCGCTTGACTTGGGAGAGGCAGGCTGCGACTGCATGAATTGGGAGAGGAGGGTTTCTGTTTTGGGCACCACCTGGCCCATAGCATTGATTGGGGAGAGGCAGTCTGGGATTGCATGCATTGGGGAGGAAGGTTCCAGTTCTCTGCACTCATCTGGCTTCTGACACTGGCTGAGGGTGAAGCATGCTGAGACTGTATGCATTGGGAGGGAGTGGTGGCTGCTGACATGCCACACACAGAAGCATGCATTGAGCTTCCAGGTGGCATTGCACTCTGCTCCTCAAGGAGAACACAAGAAAAATCCATAGCTTACTGAGTTGCTGCTGACCCTGACTACCCTCTGCACCTATCGAGCACCCAGGTCACATTATCTCAAGTGTGAACCGAGTCCTGGTGAAAGTGGAGCTGGGGCAGTCGGTATCTGCAGGGTGGCTTGGAAACTGTGAGAAAACTTGACCAACTGAAAAAAAGTGCCGGATGTGGGTAAATTCAGGGAGATATGAGGAAGTACTTCTTCACGGTAAGGGTAGTAGATGCCTTGAATAGTCTTCAAGCATAAATGGTGGATGCGAAATAGTGGGCTTCTCGAGGAAAATGTTGTGGGGAGCAGAGATCAAGTAGGGTCTGTAATGACACTATAGGCAGGAGGAAAATGTGCACATTGTGTGGGCCAAGTGGTCCTTATCTGCCATTAAATTCCATATTTCTGTATTTACTAAGGAGATGCTGGAAGGTTTAATACCTTTTATTAGATCAACAAGTGTCTTGCACAAAGATGGAATTGTGCACAGGCTATCAGGGCTTCACAGGTCCTTTCTTCAGGTGCATAACACAACTGAGCAGCATAAGCAGTATTTATATATGCTGTGAAGCAAAGTATAAAAATAATTGAAGGGAATTACAGGAGGGTGGAATTTATTTATTATTTATTTGCTTTTTGTTTACCGGTAAGTCACACTAGATGTCCAAGTGCCTATTTTCAGGTGCCACCCGGGAGAGTAACAGACTTGAGTTTTACATGAACAGTGATTAATACAACTTTACATACAGTGAGTGACTAATACACTATTGAATACAGTGAAATGACAGAATACGTAGAGTGGTGACATTCAGTAAAAACACATACACCCGGGGTGGTTACAGATGACCCGGGAGAGATAAGAGCTAGGGCCTACAGAGGCAGTGGAGGGTCAAGTTCACCTGCTAAGGGAGAGCAGACGATGCTAGTAAGAGAAATCAGTTTGTCAAGGCTTGCCCAGGCTACCAGGAAGGTAGCGGTGGGCCCAGGGATGTAGAGCCCCAAATGCCAGCATAGAGTGGGCAAGCCTACGAGGTGCAGGAGCAAGTGGAGGGGCCTTCAGGAAGTTCCAAAGGGAAGTTTTAAATCCAGTATGGGAGGGGAAGACCGTGCTAGGGATGGCAATGAGTTCCACAGTTTCTGGGCATAGTGGGTGAAGGCCTGATTTTCCCCACCCCCGAGGGTGCATGTCCTAGGGACTGGCTGGTTTAGTGCAGCCCTAGATCTGGGATAGTAGGTAGAGGGGTCGGGGTTGAGCGGAACAGCAAGGGCAGCAGGGGTGGCTGATCTGAAGATGTCGATGAAATTACCTACTACAAAGATGCAGTGCTTTCAGGAGGGAGCCACTAAAATGAGTGTAGCGGTCACAGCGCTGTGTAAGGGAGGGGCATATATCACAATGGTAGGTAGTGTGAAGCTCAGAAGTCAAAAAGAAAGACAGCACAATAAAAACCTTAGATACGAGTCTGTATAAGTTACAAAGTAACAAAAATAGATCTGTGAGAAGAACTAAGGGGGGTAATTAATAGGAATAGGTCATGTGAAAATAAAGGATGCTAGGAAGAGGTAATAAGAATGTGACCAGACAGGAACACAAATAAGAAAGACTTGAGGGTGTTTACGGTAGGCAGGAAGGGTAGATAGCTAGGAGGTGATAAGACATTAATGGAAGCAGGGAAGAAATGGAGGAACAGAAAACAAGGCCTAGGGGCCCTATATTCAGAGCTAGCCAGATGCACACGCAAAACCATGAACCACTCAAATAAATTGGGCCGGCTGGCTGTGATGCTGCATATTCAGACAGATTGTGCAATCTGAACAGATCGGCTATTTGTTTTGAATATTGGACCGTGGATGCGCGGAATGTAGCAGGAGGTGCCAAGTCCCACACAGTCTATCCAAGGTGCAGGGCTGAGAAATGCCCATAGCGGAAATTTGTGTGGTGCTTTCCTGTATGTGCTGCAGCCCCCATGGGCTATATTCAGCCCAAACTTGCAATAAGCCCGCTTACGTGCATGATGCAAGCTGGCCATTTGCATGCCCATTATGGGCTATTTGCATGCTTGTGCCTGGCAGAATGCACCGAGCCAGCCCACTCTCCACCCCTGATCACTGTACAAAAGTAGAACTTGTAGCCCCATTTCCATAGTGTAGGGACCCCTCTCTGGCCTTGATCAAGCGAATATAAAATCCCTCCTGATCACTCTGTTAGTCTAGTGTGACCTCTCAACTCATAAACATCTGCCCCAATTGCTTGGTGGTGAAGTGACATCCTTTCTTAGCCCCAATCATCATGAAATAAAATATTTGCCTGATCTCTAGGTGGAGAAGTGTCCCCTGCCCCAATTGTACATGTAAAAAAATAAATAAATAAAAAAAAAACCTGCTCCCTGCTCCTAGTAGTCAAGTGGCCCCCACCCCTCCACCTTGTTAGCCAGTGACCCACCCCTATCCCCTCTCAACCGACCACAGCTGGTGACTGTCACACCCACCAGCCATCTGCTGACTGAACTGTGCGGCAGTGCTGTACAGTATATAATATACACCTAGTGCTTGACCTGTCACCCAGTGAATGTATTCTATATACAGCTCAGCACTCCTGTATGGTTCAGTCAGTGACTGGCACTGCCCACTCACATCGGCACCAGCCAGCTGCTGACTGAACTGTGCGGCAGTGCTGTACAGTATATGATACATGCCTAGTGCTTGACCCATCACTCTATTGGTGCATATTATATACAGCACAGCACTCCTATATGGTTGTCTGTGGCTGGCACTGCCCACCTCACACTGCACCAGCCAGCTGCTAGCTGAACTGTGTGGCAGTGCTGTACAGTATATGATACACACCTAGTGCTTGACCCATCACTCGGTGAATGTATACTATATACAGCACAGCACGCTCTGGTTCAGGCCAGTGACCGTCACAGCCCACCACACTACACCAGCCAGCTGCAGACTGAACTGTGTGGCAGTACTGTACAGTATATAATACACGCCTAGTGCTTGACCCATCACTCAACACATTATACTATATACAGCACAGCAGTCCTGTATGGTTCAATCTGTGACTGGCACAGCCCACCTCACACTGCACCAGCCAGCTGCTGACTGAACTGTATGGCAGTGCTGTACAGTATATGATACATGCCTAGTGCTTGGCCCATCACCCAATGAATGTATGCTATATACAGCACAGCACCTGTATGGTTCAATCTCTGACTGGCACAGCCCACTCACACTGCAACATTGTCCAGCTGCTGACTGAACTGTATGGCAGTGCTGTACAGTATATGATACATGCCTAGTGCTTGACCCATCACCCAATGAATGTGTACTATATACAGCACAGCACTCCTATGCAGTTCAGTCAGTGACTAGCACAGCCCACCTCACACTGCACCTGCCAGCTGCTGACTGAACTGTATGGCAGTGCTGTACAGTATATGATACATGCCTAGTGCTTGACCCATCACCCAATTAATGTATACTATATACAGCACAGCAGTCCTGTATGGATTGGTGGCTGGCAGGTGCATTGTGAGGTTTTATTTGTTTGTTTGTTTGTTTGTTTGTTTGTTTATTTAGATGTCTCACCATGAAGGCACACTAAACAACAAGTTGCTTGTCACCTGGTGCAACTGGGGGCAGAGGATGGTACAATTGGATGAAGAATTAGACATACAGTTTAACCTTTAACATATCTGAGAAATTAAACATTCAGTTACATTTGTTACAAGATATACAGTAGAGAAATATAAATAATCATACAATCCCATTTGTGACATAAGTTATAGTTAAATATATCAAGTGGTATGTCTGAAGAACATAGTACAGACATTTAATGTAGCCTTGGAAACAACTCCTTGCAGGAATGGATCACAGTTAAGAGGCAGATTATTTAGCAGTTATTGAATGAGTGAGGTTCAGTGCAGGGACAACTAAGGAGGGTTTTTTTTTTTTTTTTTTTTTTTTTTAGTTATTTAACCAGGTATAGCACACTAAGCTGAAAGCTTTTAACAGGAGCGACCTGGGAGCACAAGGAGGTTAAGTGACTTGCCCAGGGTCACACAGTATGCAAGTGGAAGCTGTGGGATTCAACCAGGTCTGGTCTGGTTGGATGTCACCATATTTGCAGCTCAGAGCCTTAGACCACTGCGCTATACTGCCTCCGGGTAGACAGGGAAACCAGCTGGGAAGGAGAGGATAAAGATGGGGGAACATTACTGAGCAAAGTGAGCAAAAATCAGTTGTAAGGGCAAGTTAACACAGGGCTAGTGCAATCTGGGAGTACCTCAGACAGAACAAAAGTATTAGTTATGGGTCTCAACACAGTTTCTCGAATGAACCATGGCATGGACACTGTCCTCATGAACCTAACAACAGATGTACTCAGAGCCATGGACAAAGGGACCACTGGCGAGGTATTCATTGACCTGTCTAAGGCCTTTGGCCTTGTCAACCACAACCTCCTGCTAGTAAAACTTAAGAGCTAGGGGTCTAGGCCTATCTTTTAAGTGGTTCAAGAGCTATTTGTCTGACCGCACCCAAAGAGTTAGCGACACTTCCAACTATCGATCTGTTACCCTCTAAGGAGGGTGTACCACAGGGCTCATCCTTGGTCCCCTATTTTTCTCACTGTTTTCCAATCATCTAAACCTACACTGCGGAGGAAGCACAGTTGTACAGTACGTGGATGACACCGTTATATTCTGCTCCTCGGATAACCTGGGGTTCTCAGCCCTTACTCCAATCTGACCTTAAGTCACTGGAGATCTGGCTAAAATAAGCAGAATGGTCTTGACGCAGGCAAACAAAAACCATGCTGTTCGGGGCCAGATCCTTAGGGCAAGACAGGACCAGCTCCCTACAGCTTAAGTCACTGGCTGGGACCAGCATTGAAGTTGTGCTCTCCTTAAAATACCTAGGGCTTATGCTTGACTAAGGCCTCACCTTCAAGAATCATGTGGAACAAGTGACCAAGTCTATCCACGGAAACTTGGCATTTTATATCGGATTAAGTACCAGCTTATTCCAGAAGCCAGGCTCTCCATTGCTTCATGCATCCTGCTCCACACTGACCTACGTAGCCCCTGTAACACAGGGCATGGCCAAGCTGGAGGTCCACTGATGCAGATTCTATATAACAAGGTAGCGAGGTTTGCAACCCAGGATCATTCCAGAAGCCACCATCATGCTAACACATTTGCCAAACTACAGTGGCCTTCTTTCAGTATGTCTCCAATACCCTCTTCTCTGCCTAGCATTTAAACTGCTCAACCTTACTGCTCCACCCAGCCTCTCATCAACCTTAGCCTCCAAATATAACCTCGATCCCTGAGGTCCACAGGAGGACTCTACTAGAAACCCTAGGGTCAGAACCAGTGTAGGCCAGATATCATTCTCTTCCACAGCCCCCCATCTGTGGAACAAACTTCCACCAGAGATGCAGGAAGTCCCCTCACTCATGAACTTCTGTACCAGGCTCAAGGCACATCTACTTGAGGCAAGCACTTGCCTGTGTCATGTCACCTGACAGCCCCCAGCAGTCTTATGCCTATCACCTTACCTATAAGAGTTGTGCCAACCCTCTTGGATAGTTTGCTTCGCTGTTATGAATCACTGTTAAAACTATAATTATTGAACCTGTATATCAGTTAATACCTGTATACTGTCTATTTCACCTTGTATACCATGTAACTAAATGTAATGCCACTGAATGTCTCTCCGGTCACCCCTGAAAATGGGACCTTCTGGGCCCATGGGCCTACCGGTCATCAAAATCAATAAATAAATATTAGCTCAAGTGAACTGGTTCTACAGGAGGAGAGAGGTGGGGGTAAGAGATAGGTTAGTGAAGGATGAGTCATACCTGAACTGGCCCCTTCAAAGTGCAGGGATCACTGCCATTGGTGGAATGAGGTGAGGACTTAGAATGAGGGCAGGAGTAGGCAAGGACAAGTTGGGTGGGCTGTGCCAGTCTGATTGCTCTGTCAGGTTGGGAGGAATGAGGTGATGGGTCACTGGCTAACAGGTGGGGAGCATATGACTACCAAGAATAGGAAGTGTGTTTTTGTTTGACATCTACGATTGGGACTGGGGGGCACTTCAGTACCAGGCAATGAGGGCGGATGTTTCATTTCATGATGTCTGGGGGGTCATTAGACTACCAGGGTGATCACAGAAGGGATTTTTATATTATAGCAATCAGGGCTGGGAAGGGGGTCCCTACACTATGGAAACGGGGCTACAGGGTTCTACTTTTTGTACAGCAGTCAGGGCTGGGAGGGGAAAAGGTGCATCTGGCTAGATGGTGCACAGGGCACCAACCTGCTCCATGCTTAATTAAAGTAGGGTTTCAAAAGTATAACAATGCACTTGTACAACTGGCAGCCAAGAACCATGCACAAGGTAAATGTGGTGCTTTCAGCAAATACAGGACAATTACCAAAAAGCTGAAGTACACACGATTCCCTAATAATGGAATGGACCCAGAGCTAAAGAAAATTATTTATTACACCAAAAGGAACAGCCACTTGACGATTTCGATAGCAGGTCCTTTATCAAAAGTTAAAAGGCTGACCACAAACACCAGCTTATATAGTACTATCAATTAATTACATCACAATAATAACTAACAATTCATTGGTTGTTTAATGAACACCATCACCACTAAAATCACAGAAGCATACATTTAAAGAAATAGAGGCGTGGCAAAAAACATTAACTCTACATTAGATAAATACTTAAATAAAATAAAAATATTATCTACACTCCAGATAGGGTCTCAGTTCTAAATGTGTATTAATTCCAGGAGCTTTATAGGCATTAAGTCACAAATCCATTCATTTTCCTTCCTCAAAATTTTGTTGCGATAATTACCCCTTGAATCATGTAAGACTTTTCGATACCCAAATACTTAAATGCATGCAAAGTAGGTGCTGCCTTATTTTTAAAAATATGCATAGCAGTGGCATAACTCAAACCATTTTTCTCAATTGCATGGACATGCTCCATAATTCTGATCTTAAAACATCGTTCTGTCTTGCCAACATAATATGCACCACAGTTACAAAGCGCTAAATAAATGACCCCTGTATTACAAGAAATTAGCTGCCTAATGTCATTCTTTTCAGGTTTACTTTCCTATCAAAATTTTTCAAGTTTAATACATACATGCAGGCACAACAATTTTACATGAATAACATCCAGTGTAATTACCCAGCCAACTGCTGGTGTGAACCACTGTATTCATAAAATGACTCTTAACTAAAGAGTCCTTTAAAGTTGGAGTCGCCGATAAGTTATTATAGGTGGTTCTTACGCACTCTCAGAAACCCACTTCAGTCCTGAGCACATGCCAATGTTGTTTAATAATATTCACTATTATGCAAAAATTGACCTTTTGGGATGTTATCTATGACATGTTTCAGATGACAACTAGTTGTAAAAGTAAAGTGTTACAACTAATCTCTTTAGAAAACCTACTGATGGTAACACATCCTTGAGAATTTCAACTATCTGTAGATCTAAATAATTAACAGATACCTCACCACAGAGTATGAAAATTTCAAGTGTTGAGTAGTACTATGAAGGAACGCCACAAATTTCTGCTAGCATCCCTCTGTCCCTAACCAAATTAATAAAATGTCATCAATAAAGCGTTTCCATAACCTGATATTATAAAAAAGATTAACATCCTTAGTCAAAACAATATTATGTTACCACTTATAATAATCAGAGCCATGCAATAGTCATTTATTTAGCTTTTGTAACTGTGGTGCATATTATGTTGGCAAGACAGAACGATGTTTTAAGATCAGAAATTATGGAGCATGTCCATGCAATTGAGAAAATGATTTGAGTTATGCCACTGCTATGCACATTTTAAAAATAAGGCAGCACTTACTTTGCATGCATTTAAGTATTTGGGTATCGAAAAGTCTTACATCATTCAAGGGAGGTAATTATCGCAACAAAATTTTGAGGAAGGAAAATTAATGGATTTTGCAACTTAATGCCTATTAAAGCTCCTGGAATTAATACACATTTAGAACTGAGACCCTATCTGGAGTGTAAATATTATTTTTATTTTAATTTAAGTATTTATCTAATGTAGAGTTAATGTTTTTGCCACACGCCTATTTCTTTAAATGTATGCTTCTGTGATTTTAGTGGTGATGCCAGTGTTCATAAACCAATGAATTGTTAGTTATTATTGTGATGTAATTAATTTATAGTACTATATTAGCTTGTGTTTCTGGTCAGCCTTTTAACTTTGATAAAGGACCTGCTGTCCAAACACGCCAAGTGGCTGTTCCTTTTGGTGTAATAAATAATTTCTTTTAGCTTCTGGGTCCATTCCATTATTGGGAATCGTGTGCTTCAGCTTTTTGGTAATTGTACTTGTACAGCTGGCCATAGCGTACTTTGGGGGTCTGCATTGTGATGCACGCTTCTGCATGGGGGCCCTCATTTGCTTAGGTGCATCACAGTATTGTGCACAGTGGCAGCTGGGGGTGCATTGGGTTCTTTGAATATGGTCATGCCCCGACGCCCATGCAAGACCAGAGATGTGTGGGACATCCAGGAATTCACCGCGGCATCTCATCTGAACACGAGGGTCTTGATAAACAGAGTGTAATATTTGTATACACAGTGATGTAGAGAGAGCAAAAAAATACACAGTATTTACACAGTGATGTGGAGAAGAACTAACAGCGGTGGGTAGGGGGTGGGCAGCACTGAAGCTGAAAAGGTATTTATAGGAGAGACAGAAAGGATGCTAGAAACAGGTAATTAAAACAGTACTGGGAGGAACTCAGAAAAAAGTTGGTAAACTAGTAACAAAAGAGTGCATCATAAATCCAACGTCCCTATTCAGTCCACAAATATTAGATTTTAATTGCTTGATTTCTTTTAGTTCCATGTCCTTCTGTCCTGTGTGTTTTGAAGTGGTCACTAGTATCAGGACAGAAACATCAGAGAGGAATGACTTGTTTGTGAAAATGGTGTCCTACTGATGTGCTGTTAACCTGGTTTACTACTGTGTGTTGATGGTTGCCTAGTTTTCCCAATATAGCATTAATTTGTGAACTTCATGCACTGAATTATGTAAACTACATTGCTGGATTGATACACAGAAACATGGTACATAGAGAACCATGACTGGGATGTTAACATACCAGGGTACATCACCTACAGGAGAGACAGGCAGGGAGAAGAGGGGAGGAGTAGCTCTCTATGTAAAGGAAGGATAACAGCAACTGAACAAAAGAGTAAACAGGAGGAGAGGAGGCACTGTGGGTCACCTTGAGACTGGAAAGGGCACCACAATCTGCACAGGGGTTGTGTACAGACCCCCATGTCAGGGAAGGAATGGACAAGGATATGATAGAAGGCATTCTTAGAATGGCAGATGAAGGGAGATACTGTTGATGGGAGACCTGAATATGCCAGATGTTAACTGACATTTGCTGCAGCCACATCCAAGAGCAGGGTCATTCTTGATGCCCTACAGGTGGCAGGCATTAGACAGCTAGTTTCGAACCCACTGGTGAGGGAGCAATCTTAGACGCCATATGCTCAAACGGGGCAGTGGAGGATGGATCTCAGATCTAGAAGTGGGTTGCCATCTGGGGACAAGTGACCATCAAACAGTGTGGTTCACATTAAACTCAGCTACAGAGTCAAGCCATAAAAGTGAAGGTACTGGACTTTAGGAGGGCTGACTTTGGCAAGATGGGAGAGTGCCTCAGAAAAGCACTAGCAAACAGGCAAGAAGGAGGTGTGGAGCAACAATGGGGAATTATCAAACTGCCATCAGAGGCAACAAGCCTTTGTGTGAAGCAATAAACAAATCAAACAAAAGAAAAAGCCCTATGGTTCTCAAAAGAGGTGACTGTGAAAGTCAGGAAGAAAAAGACAGCATTCCAGAAGTATAAGGAAACACAGAAGGAGCAGGACAGAGAGCTGTACCAGTTAAGGCACAAGGAAGCAGGGAGGGAAGTCAGAATAGCAAAGGCCCAAACTGAGGAAAAGGTAGCCAACTCAGTTAAGAAGGAGATAAAACCTTTATAGATACATCAGCGAGCGAGAAAGACAAAGGGAGGGTTAGTGAGGCTAAATAGAATGAACGGTGGGTGGGCAGAGGGGGCAGGAAAAGCAGGAATACTGAATGAATATTTCTGCTCAGTATTCACAAAGAGGAGGGGAAGTGCCTAATCCAATTAACAGAAGCACTCTTGATAGGGGGTTGATCCCAGTCCTTTCACAGAAGAAAGGGTTCTGCAAGAACCCTAAAACTGAAGGTGAACAAAGCAATGGGTCCTGATGGAATTCACCCAGAATTCTAAAAGAATTAAGGGAGGAACTAGTGAAACCACTGGCTACTCTTTTAATAAATCATGGGAGGATGGTGTGGTTCCGAGGACTGGAGGAAGGCGGATGTGAGTCCCTTCACAAAAGTGGGTCCAAGACAGAGGCAGGAAACTACAGACCTGTCAGTCTGACCTCTGTGGTAGGGAAAGTGATGGAGTCACTTCTGAAGGAAAGAATAGTCGAGTACCTAGAGGCCAGTGGAGCACAGGACCCAAGGCAGCATGGGTTCACAGGGAAGGTCATGTCAGACAAATCTAATAGATTTCTTTAACTGAGTGACCAAAGTAGTAGACCAGGGAGGGGCTGTGGACATGGCCTACCTAGACTTTAGCAAGGCATTTGACACAGTCCCACACAAAAGATTAATAGTCAAATTAACCAGCCTGGGAGTGGGACCCAGGGTGGTAGCCTGGTAAAACATTGGCTGGACAACAGGACACAGAAGGTAATTGTAAATGGAGTCCACTCAGAAGAAAGAGGGGTTACTAGTGGGTACCACAGGGTCTAGTACTGGGTCCAGTCCTTTTAATGTCTTTATAAGTGACATTGCAGAGGGACTGGAAGGAATGTATGCCTCTTTGCAGATGGCACAAAGATCTGCAACAGGGTTGATACACAAGGAGGCATGGAAAGGATGAAAAGGGACTTGACAAGGTTGGAGAAATGGTCAGAAGTATGGCAGCTAGGATTCAAAGCAAAGAAGTGCAAAATAATGCACCTGGGAAACAAGAACCCAGGGAAGAATATACAATGGGTGGGGAGGTAGTAACAACAACAAAAAGGAAAGGGACCTGGGGTAATCATATCAGATGACCTTATAGGTTAGCAAGCAATGTGGAGAAGGCAGTAGGGAGGGCTGGGGTATACTGGGATGTATAGGAGAGGCATCATTAGCAGAAAGCAGGAAGTTATCCTCTGAACAGACAGTTGGTGAGACCCCATCTGAGTACTGTGTCCAGTTCTGGAGACCCCATCTCTGCAAGGACATAGACAGGATAGAGGCAGTCCAGAGGAGGGCAACTAAATGGTGCAGGGTCTGCAAGAGAAGCTGTATGAGGAGAGACTAAAGGAGCTTAATATGTATACCCTGAGGAAGGAAGGGAGAGGGGACATGAAAGAAACTTTAAGTACCTCAGTGGAATCAACAAAGTCCAAGAGGGTAGCATCTTTTATAAAAAGAGACTTGCAAGAACAAGGGGACACAATTTAAAGATAGAGGGCGTTCAGGGGCAATGTGAGGAAGTATTATTTCACAGAGAGGGTAGTGGATACATGGAACAGCCTTCCTGAGGAGCGTTGTGAATCTAAACTGGGAGAATTCAACAATGCATGGACAGAGATAAGGCAATCCTTGTGGGGGTAGGAAGAAATAGGCTGTTGGTTAACTAGGATCTGTGGCCTATCCTGTAGGTAGGAAATGGGCAGACTAGATGGGCCTAGCGGTCCTTATCTGCCATCAAAGTCTCATGTTTCTATGGATTGACATGTGTAGGATCCATTGATGTTTATTGTGCTGTTCTGGCTTGTCTTGATGATGGTCTTTGTGCATATGTGGTGCAGGTCTTGCATCTTGCTATCCTGTATCGTGTTGTTTGTCTTGTTTCCCAGTTATTTTGATCTGCTGGGAGTTATGGATTATTATTTTGGAGAGGTCAGGGGCTGTTTATATGCAATTACAGGTGGTTCAGAGAAGATGTCCCTAAAGAGCAGCTGACACCATCTGGCCAAAAGAGCTACACTGCAGAATTAGAATAAGCATACCCAAGTAAATCTCATACCAAGAACTAGATTTCTCAGTTACTTTATTTTAAAGTTATGGGCTATTTTGTAACCCTGAGTTCACTACCTGTTCAAAACAGCCAGTTTCAGTGAAGTGCTGCTGGTGAAGTCATCTAGGGGCCTCACAGTCTAGTACTCCCTGTCAGCAAGCTTATAGGACCTGTTTCTCCAAAGCTGTGAAGTTCCACACAGAAGGACAGAGAGGTAAAAAGAGGAGGAGTAGCTTACATAAGGGAAGGAATCAAAGCAACAGAACAAAAGGGAAAACAGGGAGGAGAAGAAGCACTGTGGGTAAATTTGGAGACCGCAATGGCACCACAATCCGCATAGGGTTGTATACATCTTTCTCAGGGGAGGAAATGGACAAGGAAATGATAGAAAGTATACTTAGAATGGCAGAAAAAGGGAGATATTGCTGATGGGTGATCTGAATATGCCTGATGTTAACTGGAGTGCAGTTGCAGCAGCCACTTCAAGAGTGGGGTTATTCTAGATGCCCTACAGGGGCATGCCTTAAACAACTGAGTATTGGAACCCACTCAAGAGGGCAATCTTAGACCTGGTTCTCTCAAATGGAGATGAAGAGAGGATCACAGATGTAGAAGTGGGTAGCCATCTGGGAACTAGCGACCATCGAACAGTATGGTTCACAATAAACACAGCAATAGAATAAAGCCATACAAAGGCAAACGTACTGGACTTTAGGAGGGCTAACTTTGCTAAAATGGGTGAGTGCCTAAGGAATGCACTAGCAAATGGGCAGGAAGGAGGGGTGGAATAACAATGGGAATAATAAAACTGCCATCACAGAGGTAACAAGCTTCTGTGTGAAGCAAATAAACAAAACTAAATGATGTAAGAAACCACTATGGTTTTCAAAGAAAGTGGCAGTGAAGGTTCAAGAGAAAAGAGAGCTTTCAGGAAGTACAAGGAATCACAGAAGGAGCAGGGCAGAGAACTGTATCAGTTAAAGCAAAAGGAAGCTGGGAAGGCAGTCCGAACAGCAAAGTCCCAAAACAAGGAAAAGATAGTAACTCAGTTAAGAAGGGATAAAACCTTTTATAGGTACATTAGGGAGGCGAAGGAAGACCAAGGAGGGATGGATAATGAGGCTTAATGGGGAGGGTGGGCAAGTGTGACTGTGAAAGGCAGAGATACTAAACAAATAGTTTTGTTCAGTATTTACAAAGGAAGAGATGGAGGTACCTAAAACTAATAGAGAAACACTCTGGATACAGAAGTTGATACCAGCCCATTTACAGAAGAAAGGGTTCTGAAAGAACTCTTAAAACTGAAGGTGGACAAAGCAATGGGGCCTGATGGATTCATCCCAGAATTTAAAAGAACTAAGGGTAGAACTAGTGACACCACTGACTACCCTGTTTAACAAATCATGGGAGGACGGGTGGTACAAGAGGACTGCAGGAGGGCAGATGTGATTCCCTTCACAAAAGTGGAAGGCAGAAGCAGGAAACTACAGACCTGTTAGTTTAACCTCAGTGGATGGAAAATAATGGAATCACTTCTGAAGGAAAGAATTATCGAGTATCTAGAGGTCAGAGGGCACAGGACCCAAGGCAGCATGGATTCACAGCAGGAAGGTCATGTCAGACAAATCTGATAGATTTCTTTGACTGGTGACCAAAGTAGTAGATCAGGGAGGGGCTGTGGACATGGCCTACCTAGACTTTAGCAAGGCATTTGACACAGTCCCACACAAAAGATTAATATACAAGTTAGCCAGCCTGGGAGTGGGTCCCAAGATGACAGCCTGGGTAAAGAATTGGCTGGAGAATAGGACACAGAGAGTAATAGTAAATGGAGTCCACTCTGAAGAAAGGGGGTTACTAGTGGGTACTGCAGGGCTCAGTATTAGGACGGTTCTCTTCAGTGTCTTTATAAGTGACATTGCAAAGGGACTGGAAGGAAAAGTATGTCTCTTTGCAGATGACACAAAGATCTGCAACAGAGTTGATGCACAAGGTGGGGTGGAAAGGATGAAAAGGGACTTGGCAAGGTTAGAGGAATAGTCAAATGTATGGCAGCTTAGATTCAATGCTAAGAAGTGCAAGGTAATGCACCTGGGGAAAAAACCAGGGAAGAGTACACAATAGGTGGTGAGATACTAACAGCAACAAAAATAGAAAGGACCTGGGGTAGTCGATATCAGATGACCTAAAGGTGGTCAGGCAATGTGAGAGGGCAGCAAGGAGGGTTGGGGGATACTGGGATGCATAGGAGAGGCATCACCAGTAGAAAACAGGAAGTTATTATCCCTCTGTACAGACAGCTGGTCAGACCTCATCTGAGTACTGCATGTAGTTCTGGAGACCCAGTCTTCAGAAAGACATAGACAGGATGGAAGCTGTCCAGAGGAGGGCAACTAAAATGGTGCAGGGTCTGCACCAGAAGACCTATGAAGAGAGATGTAAGGAGCTTAATCTGTATAGCCTCGAGGAAAGAAGGGAGAGGGGGACATGATAGAAACTTTCAAGTACCTCAAGGGAATCAACAAGTACAAGAGGGTAGCATCTTTCAAAAAAGAGGTGTGCAAGAACAAGGGGCACAATTTGAAGATAGAAGGGGCGGCTCAGAGTTAATTTAAGGAAGTCTTTTTCACAGAGAGGGTTGTGGATGCATCGAACGGCCTTCCGGAGGCGGTTTTGGAGTCAAAAATAGTGGTGGAATTCAAGCATGCATGGGACAGTCATAAGGCAATTCTAGGGGTGGGGATAGGAAGAAGTAGGCTGCTGGTTAACTAGGATCTGCAGCTTATCCAGTAGGCAGGAAATGGGCAGACTGGATGGGCCAAGCGGTCCTTATCTTCCATCAAATTCTATGTTTCAAGTTTTGTAACAAAGCTAACAATACTTTGTGTGGGTGCCTTTTGTTGTTGTCCTTTTTCCAGGGTTGTTGGATGCTAGGTCATAACACACTGTTGTGAGGTTTGCAGGCTAAATATATATGTCTAGTGTGGTGAAAGGCTGAGATCATTCACATCTGTTGTTCCATTGAGGTGATTTATAAGAATGGCACTTTAAAACAATTATTCCAGCTCCTTGTAAATGGGAGTGGGAGAGGTACTGCTGTTTTGTAGTAGTTTCTAATTTTAGCCAGCACATTTCTTTCTCCCTATTGGGCCATTTTGACCTACATTCATGCTCATCTATGTTCTACTCTTAATTAAATTGATAATTTTACCAGTGTTAACACTTCCACCCCAGTAGGAATTAACACATATAAGGCCTCTATTACAACATTGTCAGGCAGACACCAACAAAGAGCAGTGAAGTTACCAATTACAATACTAACAACAACACAGTTTCTTAATGGGCACAGTGGAGTAGCACTCCAAATGGCTTCAATAGCCCAGAGGCATACTGACTCAGCATCCAGCAACCCTGGAGAAATAGACCACATGAAAAAGGCATTAAACAACACATTTTTGTCAACTTTGCTTCATAACCTGAAACACATATAGGTTTTATATGAACATATGAAGAAGCGGAGAAGAAGGCCATTTGGTTTATCAAGTCTGCTGGTATTGTGGGGTCCACAGCTTGAGCTAATGTCCCTGCCCTCCTCCCTCCCTCCCACTTCTCCCATCCACCTTACCCATGATCCTTACCTTCCCTAAGCCTATCCCAGCCTCTAAAGCTGCCCACTGTCTTCAATGAGATGACCTCTTCTGGCAGTGCACTCCTAGTGTCCACCACTTCCCTGTGAAGAAGTGCTTCCTGACCTCCTCCTAAACCTCCCACCCTCCAGCTTAAGACTGTTCCCCTTCGTGTTATGGTTTATAGCAAGGTTTTGTGCATGGTGCTGCTGCTTTTACTTTTGATGACTATTTCACGTGATCTTTTCTTTACAGCTTCAGAGGAACAGGCCCTATAAGCTTACTAACAGGGAATACTAGGCTACGAGTCCCCTAGATAACATTAGCAGCGGCTCTTCACTGAAACAGGCTGTTTTGAGCAGGTGGCAAACTCAGGGTTATAAATGGCTAATAAGTTTAAAATGATGTAATGCAAAAATCTAGTTTTTGGTATGAGATGTACTGGGGTATGCTTGTTCAGATTCTGCTTCATCAGCACTTTTCACATCATTGGCTCTTTAAGTATTCATCTTCACTCAGCCTCTTTAATAATGTGTTGAAGGGTTTTAGCATAGGGCTGTGAGTGACAGCTAGGGTGTGTGTGATCAGTTTGATGTTTTTGTCTGTATTCCAGCAGATTTTCTCATGGTATTTGTATGGTCCATAACATTTCTCTGTCAGTTTGTCATGGGGTGTGACCCTGCCGGATTAGGGAATTCTGAAGTGAGGAGAGCTGTCTGTCTCTTGTTCTTTCATCAGATCAGATTTGATGTTATAGAATTGCCTGACTGAAGATTAAAGGTTTTGTATGCCTAGGATGGAAGCTGGAATTATGCAGGTAGCAGTGTCTGTCAGTGGGTTTTCTGTGTTTTATGTTTGCTAAGCAGTCTACCAGTGAATGAAGTCTTGCTCGAATGATGTGATTTGAGAGGCATACTGGTAAGATGCAGGCGTGGTTTCACCTGTGTCTTGTTTGCAGTTTTCCCAATATCTCACCAATATGATATTAATAAGTTTAACTGTCTAACTACAGGGGTTACAAAAGTGAAGTAGTTCACCTACATGATATGCACACTGGTCTCCTTCATGAATGGATTTAGCTAGCTAACTACAAGGGTTACGGAAGTGAAGTAATGCACCTACATGATATGCATGCCAGTCTCCCTCTCATGAATGGGTTTAGCTGTCTAACTACAGAAGTTACAGAAGTGAAGTAATGCACCTGCACGATGTGCACTCTGGTCTCTTTATGAATAAGTTCAGCTGCCTAATTCAGGGGATTACAGTAGTGAAGTAATGCACATACATGATAAGCACGCGGTCTCCCTTCATGAATGGGTTTAGCTGTCTAAGTACAGGGGTTACAGCAGTGAAGTAATGCACCTACATGATATGCACACCAGTCTTCCTTCATGAATGGGCTTAACTGTCTAACTGCAGGGATTACGGAAGTGAAGTAATGTACCTACATGATATGCACACTGGTCTCCTTCATGAATGGGTTTAGCTGTCTAACTACAAGGGGTTTCAGAAGTGAAGTAATGCACCTACATGATATGCATGCCAGTCTCCCTTCATGAATGGCAGGAAAGTTTATTCTCTTGTAGACAGCAACAGAACATAAAAGACACTCTTACAGTTTTACATGCTTATCTTTTCAATAAATATTATACACACATAGTAATTATTTATAACATCTGAATGTGGGAACTTTGATATCAGTATTTGTGAAACGATATTGCAGGAAAAAACTCTGAACCATGGGAATGTAGATTTTGGAACTACTAGCCATTACTAAAGGAACTAAATTTGTGGTGTTGTGGAGATCCAAATACCCAGTGAGCCTGTGACTGTTTTCAGATTTCTGTAATAGGAGATGTTTGACATAAGGGATACCTCTATAAAAGCATGCAAATCGCCCACCAGCGTGAAAGCAATAAAACATCATAATAAGGTTCAGTAGTAGTGCAGGTGTTTTCAACTGTGCATGATGTGGCAGTACTAAAAGCAATAATAAACACCATAATAAGGTTCAGTAGTAGTGCTGGTGTGTTTAACTGTACATGATGTGGTTAGTACTGAAAGCAATAATAAAACACCACAATAAAGTTCAGTAGCAGTGCAAGTGTTTTTAACTGAGCATGACATGATTAGTACTGAAAGAGAAACAAACCTTTTCTACATTTATATGTTTCTGTGTTCCAGGAAACAGAAGGAAGTAGACCTCTTTAACAGACAGCAGTGAACATGGCAATAAAAGAGCTGGAACTACTGAAAATGAAGTGATGTGTCCCATCTGTGTGGATTATTTTAATGATCCTGTCATTATAGATTGTGGTCACAACTTTTGCAGAGCCTGTATCACAAAGTATTGGGAGTATGTAGAAGGAAATGTCTGCTGCGTGAATGTGTTGATGTGTTAGAGCAGAAGGTACTACGAGCAAACAGGAAACTTGCAGTGATAGTGGAGATTGTAAAACGTCTTACTGGAAATAGAGAGCCAGAAAAGAGCAACACCTGTGACCAGCAGCACCAGCCACTGAGTCTGATTTGTGAGGAATCAGATGAACAGAAACCAGTTCATGCAGCTTGTGAAAAGTCTCCTGTGCCTGAGTGCCACAGTGCTGTTGCCAAGGTGGAGACCCTAAAGGTAGGTCAAGGAAGAAAATGAGTAACTTTTGAATCAAGTGCTTTCTGTCTAGTTTATGAAATATATTAATCTTAACTTTAGTAGCACATATTTAAGTAATAATGCTCAGTTTGCTGTGGTATACAGAAATACCCAGGTGGTGAAAGGGGTCTTGAGACTGAAAGGCTAAGGCATGCAACTCCACTTGTAAAACAAGTAGGGAAAGTGCTGCAAGCTGATTGGCCCACAGTCATGCATGGTATGACCACTACCAACAGTAAAAACACTGCTGCTGCTCATAATAGTACTACAAGAGCTGGTTTATCAGTAGCAGGTGACATCTAATTGTACTGATAAAAGGCTTGCTGTTACTTTAAATTATCTGAGTACTTAAATGTTGCAGTGAAAGCAGAGATCCAGTGCCCTCTAGAAGTGCGTTGTGGTGTGAAATGTTAGGCTGGTGATCTCCTCCTGGTGCTGTACAGTTGTTGTTTTTAATCCCGTTCACACGGGTGTTTGCTATAATGCAGCCCAACAAGTCATTCCATCAGCTGGTTCAGAAATACTGAATGACCACTGTTCAGATGGCACCATTGTGCACATTGTACACCAATGTTGAAGGTCCACATTCAAGTTCCAGCATGGTCACTGTTGTTCAGAAATGCTGAATGTTCACTGTTCAGATGGCACCATTGTGCACATTGTACACTGATGTTGAAGGTCCACATTCGTTCCAGCGTGGTCACTGTTGTTCAGAAATGCTGAATGACCACTGTTCAGATGGCACCATTGTGCACATTGTACACCAATGTTGAAGGTCCACATTTTAACTCTGGCATGGTCACTGTTGTTCTGGTTACAAACTGGAGTGGTGATGGAGGAAGTCTGCGTATGTTGCATCCTGTCAAGGTGTAAACAAGTGGGTGATTTGAACTTTATTCACTGTTGTTTCACAGTGCTTGCCACACGCTTGTTCGGCATCTGTTAGGCCTGAAATAGTAACCCCAACCTTCTGGTACTGCCCCGCAGTGTTTGTTCAGTGGTGTGTCATTCATCTTTTCAGATTGTTTACTACCAAAATCACAGACTAAGAAGAATTAATTTTGTGACCACCTGATTTCCTTCTGCAAGAAACAAACCATCTGCCACAGCCTCCAGCCATCACAGCAACTAAGGACTTACATTTCAATCAGTCGATCCTTGCTGAATCATCGCTAAGAGCCAATTTAGATATACATCAGTTTCAGTGTTAGTACTGTCCAGGGATGTGCAGTTCTGCCAACAGCATGCATCTGGTGTGCCTCATACTGTATGCACAGTATCGATGGGCACTTCTACTAACAGCATGTATCTGGGTGCATCTCATATGCACAGTATCAGGCCAGAGTAAGGAAGAAGTGCTGCATTGGTGTACCATTAAATCTGGATGTACGGCATGTGTTTTGATGTGAGCTGCAGCATCTCTGCACCATTATTTAATGGACATCTCCCATTTCACTTTAGCAGTGATCAGCTGAAATATATGCTTTTCCTCAAGATCTCTAGCTACTCTGTCATATACCAAATACATACTCAGGATGCCTTTCGGTTGTTTGGTGTTCTTAAGGTTGTAATATATATGCAAGTGCCATTGTGCAGTCCTGGACCACAGCCATTTTATTCTCCCATGTGACTGGCCTGTATCACAGCACAATTGTGGGCATTCTAACATGGTCGCCAACCCCTCCCTTTACACACAGAAGTGGAATACTGTGGTACTGCAAGTATAGGCATTCCATATTCACACTTTCCTGCTGGTACTACACTCCTGAAAAACACAGTATGGACTAAACAATGCACAGTTTGTATGCCCATGGATGCTCATGGTGACTTGCCCATATAATGCCACTTTTGTTAGTCGACTGCTTTGGCAACATACAAGGTCACTATTCCATGTCTTGTTAAGATAAGGCACATGAGCAATGCTAGGTAGGCACCTAGTGGCTCTCCTGGTGGACTGATTACAGTCAACTCCAGGCCTTTTGTTTTAGACACCAGTGCAGATTGTGCTGTCTTGGCTGGCCTTGCTGGTATGTTTGTATAGAAGAGGATGTGTAAAGGGAGCAGAGTGGTGAAGAAGCAGGACTTGACTTTGGTTACCAAACAGGTTGGAAACTCAGAATTTAATGTTGGGTGATGGTGGTCTGACACTTAGCTAGCCTTTGTCTGAATTTTCTAGCCAGTGTTTCTTAATGTTTTGATCAAGTCACAGTGGTGGAGGCATTGTCAGTACAGTAACTCTCTGGCAAAGGACTCGACTCCATGCCCATTGCATATGTTACTCACCAAAGCAGATGTTAAACAACTGTACAGTGCCATTTCTGGGTTTTATCCTGTAAGGAAAGCACCCAAGAATAAACATCCAGAGACTGCAGTGTGTCATCTCAGGGTGGGAAGTGCCAAATTCAATACCAAACATATAGCATACAAAATGTGCCAGCAGATACTGTGCATATGGTCTGTTAAGTCTTCTTGAGTGTGCAACTATCAGACAGTACTCTGTGGGTGCCCTCTTTCCCCTGTATCATAGTGCCCTCCCGACCCTGTGCCATCGGTGCCACTCTTGGAACCCCTCTGCTACTACACGAACAATGGTGATGAATACTTCCTGTGACCTCAGTCAGGCGTGAAGATGATTACGGTGATGACAAATTGAGGGTCAATCAGACACTGAAGAAAACCATAATCCAGCAAGTCCTGATCCAGACAAAGGTCATTCCACAACATTTAATAATTTAAATTTATTATTGGTGAATGCCAGAAGTCTGAACAATAAATTAGATGAACTAAAATGTGTTCTACATAGGATACTATTGACATATGTGGCATAGCTGAAACCTGGTTTAATGACTCTACCAGGGGTATAAATATCCCAGGTTACACTATATATAATAAAAAATAGACAACATTCTAAAGGAGGTGGAGTAGCATTATTTTTTTTATAAAAGACTGGATGAATAGTAAGCAAATTTCAATAAATAATAATGACCTTGAAATTATCCTAGTGCAGATAAATAGTTATAGCACTAACAACTGGATTATGCTATAGATCGTCAAATTTGGAAAATTACATTAATGATGCATTCTTACAAACTATAGAACATCTGGAAGGATACCAAAATCTTATTTTAGTGGGAGACTTCAATTTTCCAAATATTTGATGGCCATCACTTACTGGAAAAACAAAATCAGATAATACATTTATTGACCTAACCCCTCCTACATAACTTAGACCAACTAGTCATTAAACCAATAAGAAAAGAAAATATTTTTGATTTAATTCTTACAAACATTACTAACATAGGGGAATTACAAAAGCAATTGCACCATTGGAAGATGGTGATCATAACATGGTTCTCTGGAGTATCAAAATTTCTCTTACACAAATTGTGGTATTACCAAGATCAAAAATTTTACAAAGCAAATTATGTAGCAATTAAACAATACCTAACAAATTGGAATTGGAAATCGGAGTTATTAAATAAAAATAGCAAACCGATATGAACAGTTATCAAAAACACATTTGAATACTGTACTGAGATCTGGGAATGAAACTATAAAATATACAAATAATAAAAATAGAGTTCCTCCATGGTTAAATGGAAATATAAAACGATTAGTGAAAAAGAAGGCGATATAAGATATAAGAAAAACCAACAAACGAGAAAAAAAAAATTTACAAAATTTCAAACCATTGTAAAAAATGATTAGAAGTGCTAAGAAAATGTCAAACTGAAATTGGCAACTGATACCACGGATAATAAAAGAAATGTTATAATTATGATGGATCACTGAAAGGTAATCAACCAACAATTGGCCCCTTAACTAAAGAAAATTAAATGATTGTTAAAGAATCTGAAATGGCTCAAGAATTTAATAGTATTTTCTAAGTATTTTTAAGAGTAAAGATATTATACATTTAGATATTCATAGTGAGAAAGATAATGTCTTGGTTATTAGTACCGAAAGGTTAAAAGACAATAGATTCCATCAAGGCTAATTATAAAAGGCTCTCAGAAATGCTGCAATCTGATTGGCTGCTTTCGCCTTTGCCACATTACACCCTAGGGAGTGATTAACGGACTGTTAATATAACCCCTGGCCATACGTTATTGCTTAATCTTCAGCAGGCCCAGACAGAATTCCAACTAAATGTATTAAGGAATTAACTTTTGAACTGGTAGACTTATTTACCCTCTTGTTTAATATATCTGTTAATGAAGGCTATGCCTTAAGAAATTGGACTTCAGCTAATGTGGTTCCTATACACAAAAGGAAATGGATGTTAGCAAGTAATTATAGACCCATTAGCCTAGCGTCGTGTGTAGGAAAACTAATGGAGAGAATACTAGAAGAGAGAATGTTTGGCCACCTGAAAAAGATACATTTACTGATATATGTCTCAGCATGGCTTTGTCCAAGGTAGATCTGCCAACTTAACCTGGTTAACTTCTCTGAACCAGTCAGTGTAGCCCTTGATCAGGGACTCCAGTGGACATTATTTTGTGTTTTAGATTTTGAAAAGGCCTTTGATTCTGTGCCTCATGGAATATTGATTAAAGAACTGGGTAAATGTGGCTTTCATATTAATATTGTCAATTGGATACATTCTTGGCTCAATAATAGAAAACAACGTGTTTGTATCAAAGGTCATTTTCTGTTTGGGGAGAGATAAGCAGTGGAGTTCCACAAGGCTCAATGCTTGTCCCTTGTTATTTAATTTTCTGATTGCAAATATGCAGACATCAAAAGATGTTTGGTTACATAAACACGCAGATGACAGTAAACATGGTAGTATTGTCAATAACTCAGTATCAGTTAGTATATTACAGGAAAATCTTGATAATTTAGTTAAATGGTCAATTGAGAATAAAATAACTTCACCCAAAAAGTGTAAAGTAATGCATTTAGGAGAAAATATATGTGCATCATACAAGATAAATAGTCATAATTTAGAATCATTTAGTTCAGAAAAGATCTAGGAATTATAATAACACAGGATTTAAAATGTACTACTCATAATAATAATAATATAAAATGTCATGGTACTATTCTTGCATACTTAAAATATTAGGAGTAGAGGAGCATAAGTAATAATCCCTTTATATTCCAGCTTTGTAAGATCACAAATTGATTACTGTGCCCCTTCTGCACACCAACATCTATGGAGGAATTAGCACTGTAGAAAAATTCAAAGGAGAATTACAAAAAATTAAAGGATTATCAGGATATGATTATTGTACAAGGCTAAAATCTTTGGGTCTCTTCTCACTCGAATATCGTGCATTTCAAAATGATATGTGTCTTGCATATAGATCTATTGAGACCAGGCCTTATGTGAGTCACTTTGCCTTCAGAGAGTGGAAATAGGGTATGAAACAAGATCACATAACTTGAAGTTTAGATCAGAAAATAAATAATACATCTACAAAAATACATTTTTACTCCGAATGCCACCTTATGGAATTCCTTGCCTACAGAAGTGGTCAACAGTAAAGATTTAGAACAATTTAAATTTGAATTGGATAAATATATGGGTAAAAGAAATTACATTTTGCCAATAGGCGATGAGTTCATAATGGGAACCCACCCTGAACTCGTAGTACACCTAAGAACCTATGAACCTATTTTTGGCCATTGATGTTGAGTAAATGTACGGCACCTCAGAGTCAGGCTACTCAACCCACACTTGGCATGCACCGTGATTGCAAATATTGTGCTGATTCTATTGTTTCAGCAATGTCGGAACACTTTAAGGACAGTATATGGCCCAGTCCAATGCAAAATATTTTGACCTGAAGAGGCAGTGCGTGCAGTTTATCATGGAAATGGAGCAGTGACGTATCAAGCACAGTGAGTGCATGGAACATTTTGCATTGATCATGAGTACACAGTGATGTAGCTCCTGACTGAATGGGATTGGCAGACATTACTACAGGCACCAATGATGTACCCCAATGTATCAACTTCCCACATTCATGTATTTCAACTATCCCAACCATGGAATCCTGACATTAACCACACGGGACCCAGCAACAACAATTCTGGCTTTCCCCAGCAGACATTCTTCTCTCTCTCTCTCTCTCTCTCTCTCTCTCTCAGCAATTGCCTAAGCGTATGGTAATTGCAAAGGATGCACACAGCGCTGGTGTGCTTATGTGCCAACTTCCACAATTCCTGTCTGTTTAGCAGCATGTTTGCTTAGTGTATCAGAGTAGTGCGGACATATAAAGAAATAATGACTGAAGTGACAGTTTTGATTTTGGTGGTGAGACACACCAGAACAGGGATTGTATTACCACTGAATGACTGACTGGGATCACCACTGTTCAGGGTACTGCAATACTGTGGAATTGTATGCACTATATTTTTCTAAGTGTGCAGTGTATTTTTTTCTTGCTCTGTGTTTGTTACTATGTTTCAATGTTAAATACATTGCTGTGTTCAATCTCTGCCATGCAGTCTGTTATTAGTTAATTGCAGTGTGACAGAAATGGGAAGGAAGGAGTTAATGGTTTGGATTATGTGCTTGTTACGATTCTCTAGCTGGTGTGTTTTTTAGCAGTTTGAAAAAAAAAAAACACACACAAGCTAGAATCCACTGTCCAGCAGCATCTGGCTAAATAAAATCTGGGTCATAAATCTGAGTGGACATGTCTACACACGCAGGCTAGTTTGAAGGGATTGGTTCACTCAAATATAAATGCAAGGGTAAAGGTAATATAATTGGTCACTGATAGGTGTTTAGTCTGATTGGGACAATTAAATACATACATGGTAGATGGTTGGTGCATTCAAAGGGAGAATAGGAATGACCCATTCTCAAGAGAGTATATAATATGCTGAAATGCAATGAAGGTGGTTCCTCTTGCTTTGGAAGCCAGAGGGGTAACTAAGATTAAAGCCTACCCTTCTAGCTATGTCTGTGGGAGCTGGCAGTTAGCATAGGGTCCAGTAGTTTCTGTAAGGACAGGAAAGAGTAAGTTTAGTACTAGCATATTGCAGTAATAGCTTTTTCTTTTGACATCTGTTCTTTAAAAACATTTGTTCACTTTTCCTGTATTAGTATTATTCTCTTGTGTTGTAAATATATATCCTGTAAATGCTCTGTGCATTTTCTGTTAAGTAAAAGCTATTTATTTGCGCAACAGTTGTGACTGTGATATCATTTTTCTAAGGTAATATTTGGTTTCCACTGGCTGAGGTAAACGCTGTAGCATCCACCACCCAAGAGAGACACACTACCAGACTTTAACTTGTGCAATTGCATGTTTATTTATTCAAGTTTGTAAACTTGAAGGGGTACTGGAAGACAGTCCAGCTGGTGGCAGTGAATACCTGAGGACAGACACCTCTCTGAAAGCTGTTCCAGCCCAGAGGGAGAGGTGGGTTGTCACAATTGGTTGACAGCAGTAGAGTGATGATAGTGGATCTGTAGCACACTGAGATACAGAGTTTGCCACTGGAACATTTACCTTAACAGTTGCAAAACCAGATATAGAAGAGAATGCACTTGTACAATAGTTGTATTTGTTTCTAGTTGGCACAGTGTAGAGTAAGTTAAGAGAATGAGCTCCATGGAGTGTGACTCACTTACTGTGCCACAGCTTTGTGAAAGGTGCCAGGAAAGAGGATTCGGTCTGAAGGTCTAAAACATAAGAAAAGGCAGACCTCATAACTGCCCTCGTGGCACATGACCAGAAGCAGACAGTCTCTGGGGTGAGTCAGGAACTGAGGCAGCAGACCCCCCATACCAGCTTGATACTCTGTGACTGAAGCTGTTACTGCAAGACAAGGTGCTGGAAGTGAAAAGACTGGATGCTGAAGCAGAAGCAAGAAGGTTGGATGCAGAAACAAAAGATGGAAGCGGAGACAAAAGACTGGAAGCAGAGAAGAACTGGAAGAAAAGAGACTGGCAGACAGAGAAAGAATGTGAAGAAATAGAAAGAGAACAGCATGAGAAGGAGCGCAGCCAGCAAACCATGAGTAAAGTGGGAGGAGTTTACCTCATGAAGCAAAAGTTAATTCTAAGTTGTTCCCTCAGTTTAAAGGGCAGATGACTTTGATCTATTTTAAGGTCATTTAAGAGAGTCTGTGATCAATTCCAATTGACTAAGGCTTCCTGGTTAACTTATCTTACACCCTTACTTACAGGAGAGCTTTGCATGCATTTTCTAAAATCAGTAATGAAGACTATGTTAATTATGAAAGTTAAAACAGTGTTGTTGAAACATTTTGAATTAACTCCTGAGGCTTATAGAAGGAAATTTGGGGGTTAAAGCAAAGCCCAGAAGACCGCTATGTGGAACTGCAGGTTCAACTGTGTACTTACCTTGATAGGTGGGTGGATGGGGCTAAAGACACTGTAGAACTAATCAAAGATGTGTTGGTGAGAGAACAATTTCTTAAAATTGTACCTGAGGATATCGTGTATGGCTGTTAGACAGGGCATGCACTTCTGAAAAGAGGTGGCAGCAAGCGCTGACAAGTATCTGTCTAGCCAGCCATACACACAGGTGAAGTCTCTTTGTGGGGGCCAGCACATGGTTATAAGGGATCCCATGGGGCAGCTCAAGGAAACCAGTCTGCACCTGAGCCCAAAGCAGAACCCTCTGTTTCTAAAGGGACTCAAGAGACAGGACCCAAGAAATGTCATATTTGTAGTCAAGTGGAACATTTGAGACATAACTGTCCTCAGAAAATGGTTAAGTGGCAGAGGTATGGGGAGGGGTGATCAAAATAGGACTGGTGTGTTTGTGGGTGTGTCCAGCATGAAGAACCACTCTCCTCTGAAGAGAATCTGCATCCCATTTCAGTTAATGGAACAGTAACACAGGAACTGAGGACATAGCAGCAATATCTCCTGGTGAGGCAGGATCTCATCTGGGCAGAGCAGATGGTGCCTGGGAAATACTCCAGGGTTTGGGCATTCACAGGGCCAGCAGTCCAAATACCAATGGCTAGAGTCTTCCTGAGCTGGGAAGGGGCCATGGAGAAAGAGGTGGGAGTCGGAAGGACCTCCCTGTAAATGTGATTGTGGGGAATGATTTTAACCACAGAAAAAACTGGTGTGTGTGTAATGCGTAGTCAGGCACAAGGGCAAGCTTCTGAGGGTGAAGAGGGGTGACTCCTGGTGGTCCAGCCACACCCCAGCAGCTGAGAAGGTGTCTAGCCAGGAGCGGCTGGCTAGAAGCAGCAGTCCTGAATAGGGTTGTCAGAACTAGTTCAGTAAAGATTGAACCCTCCTGAACCCTGGTGTTCGAGTTCTAACTAGAACTCGAACACTGAGCGGTTCTCAAAGGAGTTCGAATCACCGCAGACATCGAGACGACGTAATGAGTAAGCAATGCAGCCGGATCTGTGGGGTATTAAAGAGATGCGCCACGAGGAGGAGCGCCATTTGACTGAGGATCATCGCAGAGAGGCAGGCAGCAGCAGCAGCACCAGCAGCCCACTAAAACTGTAGCAAAAGCAGTTAAGCGTCCGCTACTTTTGTCCAGCAGTCGTAGCCACTTTCTCCTCGAGAACAAGAAAAAAGCTAAAATCGGGGAACTGGGAGACGGAGTGGGAGTACTAGGGGCCGGTTCAGGACAGAAGGAGGAATCGGGACTGGGAGGGATTAATCAAGATTGGGGAGTGGGGGAATAGGGAGGGACTGATGAGAGACCAATATCAGGAGGAGGACTGGAGGAGGACTGGAGAGAAAAGAACCTTTGTGAAGTGTGATTATTTGAAACTGCAGCACACTGCACTCAGCAGCTGCCAGCAACAAGCATACAGGGGGGCAAAAAGGCAAATAAATCTGATAAATCTAAATAAGTCTGAACCCTAGTGTGTGTGTTAGAGAGAAGCCCAGTGTGTGTACTGTACCCTACCCAGTGTGTGTGTTACAGAGAGAAGCCCAGTGGCCAGTTGTGTGGTGGCATTAACCTTACGTGACAGAAACGAGGGGGCAAAAAGGCAAATAAATCTTTCTGAACCCTAGTGTGTGTGTGTGTGTGTGTGTGTGTGTCACAGAGAGAAGCCCAGTGTGTGTGTACTGTACCCTACCCAGTGTGTGTTACAGAGAGAAGTCCAGTGGCCAGTTGTGTGGTGGCATTAACCTTACATGACAGAAGCGTGGGGGGCAAAAAGGCAAATAAATCTTTCTGAACCCTAGTGTGTGTGTGTGGCATTAACCTTACATGACAGAAACATAGAAATATAATTCTCATTCCCTGGTTTGCGTATGTGACTCCGTCTCCTGTGGTCGGTCCAGCCCATCACCCTGCTGCTGTGTGCCCTTGACTGCACTGTACCCTACCCAGTGTGTGTGTTACGAGAAGCCCAGTGGCCAGTTGTGTGGTGGCATTAACCTTACATGACAGAAACGTAGGGGGCAAAAAAGGCAAATAAATCTTTCTGAACCCTAGTGTGTGTGTGTCACAGAGAGAAGCCCAGTGTGTGCGTACTGTACCCTACCCAGTGTGTGTGTTACGAGAGAAGCCCAGTGGCCAGTTGTGTGGTGGCATTAACCTTACATGACAGAAACGTAGAAATATAATTCTCATTCCTGGTTTAGTGATGTGACTCTGTCTCCTGTGGTCAGTCAGCCCATCACCCTGCTGCTGTGTGCCCTTTGACTGCACTGTACCCTACCCAGTGTGTGTTAGAGAGAAGCCCAGTGGCCAGTTGTGTGGTGGCATTAACCTTACATGACAGAAGCGTGGGGGCAAAAAAGGCAAATAAATCTTTCTGAACCCTAGTGTGTGTGTGTGTCACGAGAGAAGCCCAGTGTGTGCGTATTGTACCCTACCCAGTGTGTGTGTTACAGAGAGAAGCCCAGTGGCCAGTTGTGTGGTGGCATTAACCTTACATGACAGAAACATAGAAATATAATTCTCATTCCCTGGTTTGCGTATGTGACTCTGTCTCCTGTGGTCAGTCAGCCCATCACCCTGCTGCTGTGTGCCTTTGACTGCACTGTACCCTACCCAGTGTGTGTGTTACGAGAGAAGCCCAGTGGCCAGTTGTGTGGTGGCATTAACCTTACATGACAGAAACGTAGGGGCAAAAAAGGCAAATAAATCTTTCTGAACCCTAGTGTGTGTGTGTGCACAGAGAGAAGCCCAGTGTAAGCATTGTACCCTACCCAGTGTGTGTGTTACAGAGAGAAGCCCAGTGGCCAGTTGTGTGGTGGCATTAACCTTACATGACAGAAACATAGAAATATAATTCTCATTCCCTGGTTTGGCGTATGTGACTCTGTCTCCTGTGGTCGGTCAGCCCATCACCCTGCTGCTGTGTGCCCTTTGACTGCACTGTACCCTACCCAGTGTGTGTGTTACCGAGAGAAGCCCAGTGGCCAGTTGTGTGGTGGCATTAACCTTACATGACAGAAATGTAGGGGGCAAAAAGGCAAATAAATCTTTCTGAACCCTAGTGTGTGTGTGTGTGTGTGTGTGTGTGGCATTAACCTTACATGACAAGCGTAGAAATATAATTCTCATTCCCTGGTTTGCGTATGTGACTCCGTCTCCTGTGGTCAGTCAGCCCATCACCCTGCTGCTGTGTGCCCTTTGACTGCACTGTACCCTACCCAGTGTGTGTGTTACCGAGAGAAGCCCAGTGGCCAGTTGTGTGGTGGCATTAACCTTACATGACAGAAACGTAGAAATATAATTCTCATTCCCTGGTTTATGATGTGACTCTGTCTCCTGTGGTCGGTCAGCCCATCACCCTGCTGCTGTGTGCCCTTTGATTGCTGTGTGTATGCCTATGCCCAGCAGCCCAATCATTCTGTAAGCCTTGAACCTGGGATCCTTTGAGTTGCAAACTGTAATATTCTTCAATTATTTTCAGTCCACGTATCACAGTGTCACACAACCAAAATAACATTTTGAGTTGTAGCCAGTGATTACAGATCACATTGCTTTGTTACACAGGAATTGTTTGGGTGTTGGTGTGTTCACTGCAGTATACTGGACTGGTAGTACTGGTACTTACTGTCTGTTATGGCTGACACCAACATAGATGAAGCATATAGTGCTGGTGTTGGAGCAGGTGTTGGTGGTAGTGGTAATCCTGGTGCTAACAGAAATAACCAAAATGTTTCACGTGATAAAATTTCAACAAACAGCAAAAGAGCAACAGTGAAGTGTGGTAAGGGGACCTTTTAAGAAAACCTGTACAGCTGCTGGGGTCACATGGAGAGGCACCATAAGGTATGCCATTCATGCCGTTAAGATCCCTGTGACTAGCAGCACTAATGCAAGTGGCAGTGAGTCCCTCTCTGACTCAGACAGTAGCTCTTGTCTCAGTCCCACACTGTTGTGTCTCGTGACAAATCATTACTTCCTCAACAAAGTGAAATGAGCAAGTCTGCTGACAATGAATCAGGTAGTGCACTTGCAAATACATCCAGCACTGTTGGCAATGAAAAGGACATATCCATTGAATCCACCACTTCTGTGTTGGCCAGGAATGAAAATCCAGCAGAGTCTTCTGTCCACTCTTCTAGCACCAAGGAGCATGTCCCAGGTTCTGTTAGGACAGGTGAAAAGACACAAACAGTCTTTAGCTATCTTCCTAGCACTCGAACAAAATCTGTCACATCTGAGGTGTGGAATTATTTCTCAGTCAGTAAAACTGATCCATGCAGAGCAATTTGTTCCCTGTGTAAACAGAGTGTAAGCCATGGTAAAGTTGTGTCATGCCTTGGCACTACAGCTCTAAGCGCCATCTGAAAAAGCATTCGGTTTTGCTTGATCATCCAAAACCAAAACCCATGTCCTCCATCTTCCAGACCGTGACGTGAGAAGGGTCAGGAATCTGAAATGGATACTGAATTGTCTGAACTTGATGCGGCAGAACCACTGCCAGCCCTAGGATCACTGTTACCACCAATGCCAGCACCATTAGTACTCAGTTGCACATCCAGTGATGGCACTGAATGTATAAGTCCTAGTCCACCATCTCACGGCCCATCTGCCCATCGAAGCACGGTGTATAATAAACCAGCAGGACATGTTGCAAACAGCTAACACTGTCTCAGGCATTTGAAAGGAAGAATACCTTTACTAGAAATCATCCAAAGACCCTTCATCTTAATCACCGAATTGGTGAACTGTTAGCCGGAGCCCTTCTCCCATACTCTTTGGTAGATCATGAGGATTTTAGGGAGCTCATGACATTAGCAGAGCCTCGTTACAATGTTCCTCATCGAAGGTACTTTTCCTATGTTGAAATACCAAACATTTATCAGGCTTTAAAGCGACAGTGATGCTTGCACTTAAAACTGCAGAGGGTGGGGTTATTCATGTCACAACAGATATGTGGACCAGCACTCAAAACATAGATTACATGTCCTTACCGCTCATTGGGTCACGTTTTCTTGTGCTTCTTCAAAACAAAGACACCCCAAAAGATGCGCTGCTGCATATAAAGAAGTTTGGGCAAAGTCTTACTGCTGCAAACATCTTGCAGGAACTAAATGACCTCCTTGAAGAATGGGTTTATTATCACGGTCTAAAATGTGGCTTCATAGTAAGTGACAATGGAGCCAACATCTTAAAAAGCAATACAGGATGGAGGATTTCTGCATGCTTCTTGCTTTGCACATTGCTTACACTTAATTGTCACGGATTTCTCAGCAATGAAACACAAGTGGATGGTATGATTGCTGTTTGCAAAAAATTGTGACTCACTTTTCACATTCAACCAAGGCAATACGGACATTGACCGAACTGCAAAAAAAAAACACAAGCTGCCCCAGCAAAAGCTGATTCAAAATGTTTCCTGCGTTGGAACTCAATGCTTTATATGCTGCAAGCGCCTCTTGGAGCAAAAGCAAGCTGTACATGAGTACTGCTCAGTTACATAGTGGAGATGGCATTATGCTGTCTGTGCTGCAGTGGAAATTAATGGAGACAGTGTGCTGTATCCTAGCTCCTTTTGAGACAGCTACAAGGGACATGTCTTCTGAAGGTGCATCTGTGAGTCAGGGTTATCCCACTCATAATGCTCATTTCACATCATCTTAGTGTTCTAAATCTACAAATAGAAAAGACAGATCTGAAGTGCAGACAACATGTCGCCTATATCATGGGAATCTCATAAAGAGAATGAGCGAGCTTCAAAACCAATGACAAATTAGTTGCAATGCGAAATCAAGACACTACATCCTTGCAACTCTTAGATCCCAGGTTCAAGGCTATACATCTTCCAAAAACAGATGATATAGAGCAGTACAAATGTATGTTGCTAGATGAGCTGCAGCACTCAAAGGAGTCAAACACAGACAGGCACAGTACCATCAGGTTGTCATCACCACAACATGCAGGTTCATCTTCACAAAGGGATACAGAACTGGAAAAGTCACCAAACATTAACAGTAGTTGTTCCACAACTGCCACTTCTTCAGCCCTTAGTAGCAAGCTAAATCTGTGGCAAAACCTTTCTCAAATTGCTGCCATACCAGCTGCTTCTGCTGATTCCTCTTCTGAGCGGTCTCTGTCCAACATGGTAGACAGTTACCTGCAAGAACTGCCTATTCCTATTGATGCATGCCCTTTTGAATACTGGAGATCAAAAGTCAATTTGGACAGAGTTGTATGATGAAGCCTGTAAATATCTTGGTTGTCCTGCAACAAGTGTCTCTTCAGAGCATGTTTAGTACAGCTGGCAATATTGTGACAGACACCAGAAATAGGTTGCTGCCAGAAAATGTACACACGTTAACTTTTATTAAAGTTAATAAGTCAAGATTTTATATCCCTACAACAGTATACAAACTGATCCTGAAGTGATTGATGTTGTGGATGTTGATGGTGATGATGACAACTCAGATGGTGGTGGCTGGTAAAATACTGTGTGGGACGGAGTCTCTCTGCACCAAAAGGAAACTTTTACAGACTGTGATGACTTTGGTTGTCGCTCTCTCCTTTCTCGATCTACTACCTTGACTATATACCCAAAACTTTCACCATTTCATGGCAAACTGCTTTGTAGCTAGGGTCTAAACTAAAGTCAACAAGTTTTATATAGCGGGCAATTTTAACATCAGTGGAACAGGCCCAAATTTGGCATAAAAGGACACTGTCACGTCAATCCTTTCTGTATCATATTATTTATAGTTAAAGTGCAAACATATATTTTTGGATTTACCTTCTGTGACTTTGTGGTGCATCAGCATGGGCTGGGACAGGAGACTGTCTATTTTCAATTTTAAAGAGGACAAAACAATGAGTTCTAATTGGTAGCTGTTTATTATTTTTTCAATTACAGAAATGTTAGCCATAAACGAAAAATGGATGCTAGTACATGGGTGAGGGTTGTGGGTTGGTTTTAACATAGGGTGTAGTGGGTGGCATGGGTGCTACTGCACAGATGAGGGTGGTGGAAGAAAAGTGGAATGGGTGATGGGGTGAAAGGTGGGTGTTGTTTTAGTTCTTTCATTTACAGATTCGTGATCAGCTGGGGATGGTGAGGAAAAATGATGACAGACCGAACCTACTGTACACATAATATATATTCTTATTAAATACATTGCAAACTGCTGCCACCTAGCACAACTGTTCTGTCCCTTTAAAAAGAATAAAGGAATCAGAAATAAAAGAAAATCTGCATCAGCAGTTTTCACAGAATGTGACGATCATAGTGTTTTTGCTTTATAAGTAGTGATAATTTGATACATAATGGGGTTGACAGACGCTGTCCCTTAAACATCACATGCCAACTGCTGCAGCTACATAAATGTTCCTTAGTATGTGGTGAGAAACCACTGTTTTTATTTATGTGACTGAAATACAAATTTTATTGAAGTATCAGCTGCAAAAATGCATCATCTTAGAATTTTTGTATGTATTACTTCAATTTGCCAACAAAAATGTTGGTATATGTATGCATTACCTTAGAAAATTGCATGCATTTGCCAGCAACAATGACTGGCATATTTTTATTAAGAACAAAAGACACAGCACCAACACTTCAAAAATATACTGTATTATGCGTTTTAACTGATAACATCACAGTACAGACGCATACGAGGACAAAACAGTTTAAACAGACAAAAGGACCTTTTGTCTGTTTAAACTTGTTTTGTCCTACATGGGCATTCTTGTGCTGTGATGCTATCAGTTAAAACGCTATACAGTATATTTTTGGAAGTGTTATGTAGTCTTTTGTTCTTGAAGCCAGCTTTCACACAGGCACAACTTAGGATTGGAGCAGCCTTCTTGTGGTTTCTGCAATATTTTTTATTCCAATCTCTTGACTGAATATGTTATGACATAATATGTTTTGTAACAGTTCCACATGTTGCTGCTGTAGTACTTGGCTTGACTTTGTTATAAAAGCTTTTTTTAAACATAGTAACTTTTGATTCACTCATTTAAACAGAAAGCAGCAAATAGCTGAAATTAGGTAATATCAGTTATTTTTTCTCCTAATTCATGACAATGAGTATATATAGCTGAGTACATAAATGGCTAATGTGCCTCTTTCTTTCACTAAGGAACTATGATGCAGCTGCAGCAGGAAACTTTAACATATGGGTGGTGGGTGGGCCTGTTGTATTAAGTTGCTGACTTTAGCAAACAGAAGAAACTATAGATAAACCTGTTGTATTCCTATCAATGTCACAAGATAATTTCTCCCCTTATTTTGAACAGTTTTTCCTTTACATGTATTTTATTACTATCTTACGTTGACTAGCACAATAAAAAAATAGGGTTCGAGGTTCTAAAAAGTTCTAAAAGATTAGAACACTAGAACTTTTCAAAAGTTCTAGACTAGAACTAGAACCCAGAACTTCAGAGGGTTCTGACAACCCTAGTCCTGAATCCCAGTAACAAATAGGGACGCCCAGTACTTTCTTCTGAAGGGGTGCTGGAAGGGTCAGACAAGGGCAGCTTAGGTGCTGCACAGCGAACTGACCCTACCTTGCAAATACTGAGGAAATAGCTAATAGGGCTGAGGGTCCTCGGGGGTAAAGACTCCATTTACTGGGACAATGGGCTGCTGTACAGATAATGTACAACAGAGGAAGGGCTAAATAGTGAGGTGCTCCAGCAGCTGGTAGTCCTAAGGTTCACAATGAGCAGCTTTTGGCCCTTGCCCATGATATCCCATTTTTAGCCTTGGGAGTGAGGTGCACAAAAAGCGTCTAACCAACAATTTTCTGGCTTGATATTGGCAAGGATGTGGGCAAGTTATTGCAGGACTTGTCCACAGTGCCAGGCTGGAAAATGGGGGAAAAGGCCAAAGGCGGCTTGGTGCCCCTGCCCATTATTAATGAACCCTTCAAGAGGGTAGCTGTGGATGTAGTGGGGCTGCTGAGCACCCAAAGTCACACTGACTAGTTGTATATCCTGGTAGTTGTTGACTATGCCACAAGATACCCAGAGGCAGTGGCTCTATCATCCTCTCAGGCAGAACTAGTGGCAGTTGCACTGTTAGGAATATTTAGCTAGTGGGCTTTCCCAGGAGATACTGTCAGATCAGGGTGCCAATTTCATGTTAGGGTTAATGAGTAGTTTGTGGAAGATGTGTGGGGTAAAGCAGCTCAAAACCTCCCCATACCATCCCAAGCTAATGGTCTGGTGGGCGGTTTAATTCAACCCTTAAGACCATGCTAAGGACTTTGCTGACCAGCATAAGTGGGACTTGGACAAATATTTGCCTCATCTCCTATTTGCATACAGGGAAGTCCCACAGGAGTCCACAGGGTTCTCGCCTTTCAAGCTCCTGTTTGGTCATAGGGTCGGGGCCTCTAGGTTTGATTCGGGATGAGTGGGAAGGTGACCGTGCCTCCCAAGGGAGTCTGTTGTGGAGTATGTCCTGAACTTCAGGACTCACCTTAAGGAGCTCATGGGGTTTGCTCGGAGCACCTGGCCACTGCATAACAGTGGCAGAAAGTCTGGTATGACAGTGGGGCCTGGCCAGAGAATATGAGGTGGGACAGTCGGTGATAGCACTCATCCCTGTCCGACAGAATAAATTATAGGCAACATGGGAGGGCCCATTCTCCCTTGTCCAAAAGGTTAGTGATGTTAATTACATGATAGAACTACTGGACAGGAGATGCAGGCGAAAGGTGTATCATTTTAACATACTGAAGCCCTACCATGACAGGGAGGAATTGTTCCGCTGTATGCAGTGCCCAGAGGATGAAACAGAGATTTATTCACTGGTGGACTTGCTTGGGAGGCCGGGTTGCATCCTCTGTGGACAACCTTACCCTTTCTGAAAAGCTGACACCTGCCCAGGTGCAAGTAATTAGAGGTGTGCTGAGAGAATTTGAGAACATGTTCAAAGGGAAACTTGGGTACACCATGATGGCAGAGCAATATGTGGATACAGGGACCCAGGTTCCCCTGAAACAGTACCCTACAAGGTCACTGAGCACATTAAGCAGACTGTGAAAGAGGAGCTCAAGGAGATGCTGGAACTTGGAGTAATCTAGGAATCTAGTAGCCCCTGGGCATCACCCATGGTATTGATCCCGAAATGGATGGCACCACATGATTTTGCATTGACTACTGGAAGCTTAATAGCTGCACAGAGTTTGACACCTGTCCCATGACCAGAACAGATGAGACCCTGGAGCCACTGGGGGAGCCATATTTGACCACAATAGACCTAACAAGGGGCTATTGGCAGGTACCTCTGACCCCTGCAGCCAGGGAGATTAGCTTTGTCACTCCATTTGGTTTATATGAATTCAAGGTAATGCCATTTGGAATGAAGAATGCACCTGCAACCTTTCAACAGCATGTGCATCCCATTCCGTCTGGGGTAGATGAGTTTGCATTGGCGTATGGATGATATAGACACATACAGCCAGACCTGGGATGAGCACATCAAGAATGTATGGGATGTGTTCCACAGACTGAAGAATGCAGGTCTGACAGTCAAGGCAGAAAACTGTCAGATAGGTATGGCAAAAGTATCCTACCTTGGGCACTAGGTGGGTAGTGGACACATATGCCCGGAGCCTGCCAAGGTTGCTGCCATCCTGGCCTGGCCTACTCCTACTGCCAAGAAACAGGTCAGGGCATTTCTGGGGACAGCAAGGTACTACAAAGGTTTGTTCCTCGCTATAGCGATCTGGCCAAAGCCTGACACACCTAACCATGAAGGAAAGCCAGATACAGTGAAGTGGTCAGAAGGCTGTGAGGTCGCTACCAGGAGCTAAAGAAGCCTTAAGTGGCCTAGCTGTATTGCCAGCCCAATTATTGTTTAAAGTTTATGGTCCATGTGGTTGCCTCAAATCATGGGCTGAGGGCGAGCTTGAGCAAGTTACCCAGCAGGGAGAGGAGCACCCAGTTGTGTACCTCAGCTGGATACTTTTGCCCAGAGGAGGCATACGCCACAATTGAGAAATAACTGCTTAGGAATAGTGTGGGCCCTTTAGAGCTGCAGCCTTACCTATATGGGAGAGAATTTACTGTGGTCACAGATCATAACCCCTGATATGGCTTCATAGGTCAAGTGGGCAAAATGAAAAACTACTGCATTGGAGTTTGATACTGCAGGTGTAACATGACCATCCAGCATTGCAGTGGCAAACAAAATGCAAATGCAGATGGGCTAGCTACACAGGGTTAATGGCATGGCTGGATACCTTGGGCACTTCCCAGTAGTTGCATGACGACTGTGTCACTTGAGTTGGCCCAAGGACACGCCTTGTTATCTGGGGGTGGGGATGTGACAGGAATTGGAAGGAAGGAGTTAATGTTTTGGATTATGTGTTGGTGTTTGGATTCTCTAGCTGATGTTTTTTTAGCAGTTTGAAAAAACCCCACAGGCTAGAATCCATTGTCCAGCAGCATCCACAGCATCTGGCTAGATAAGCCCTGGGTCATAAACCTGAAGTGGACATGTCACACACACACACAGGCCAGTTTGACGGTATTGGTTCACTCAAATATAAACTTACGGGTAAAAGGGAATGTAATTGGTCACTGATAGGTGTTCAGTCTGATTGGGACAATTAAATACATACATGGTATATGGTTGGTGCATTCAAAGGAGACAAGGAATGACCTATTCTCAAGAGAGTATATAATATGCTGAAAGACAATGAAGGGGTTCCTCTTACTTTGGAAGCTGGAGGAGTAACTAAGATTAGAGCCTACCCTTTTAGCTATGTCTGTGGAGCTGGCAGTTAGCATAGGGTCCACTGGTCTCTAGAAAGGACAGGGAAGGGTAAGTTTAGTACTAGCATATTGCAGTAATAGCTTTTTCTTTTGCCATCTGTTATTTAAAAACATTTGTTTACTTTTCCTGTATGTGTGTTATTCTCTTGTGTTGTAAATATATATCCTGTAAATGCTCAGTGCACTTTCTGTTAAGTAAAAGCTATTTATTTGCTCAACAGTTGTGACTGTGATGTCATTTTCTAAGGTAATATTTGGTTTCCACTGGCTAGAGGTAAACTCTGTGTAGCATCCGCCACCCGAGAGAGACACACTACCAGACCTTAACTTGTGCAATTGCATGTTTAATTATTCAAGTTTGTAAACTTGAAGGGGTTGTTGTAAGACAGTCCAGCTGGTGGCAGCAAATACCTGTGGACAGACACCTCTGAAAGCTGTTCCAGCCCAGAGGGAGAGGTGGGTTGTCACATGCAGTTCCTGATTTCAGACTCATTTCTTGGCTGAAAAGGTTTCTGTCCAGTACTGGGACTTATTCATGTACTGTGCTTTTTTGATGTTCATATTTATTTATTTATTTATTTGGTAATTGGAAAACAACTGTTTGAGTAAGGACTTATTTACAAAGGTTCCACATCCATATAATGGAAAGGAATACAGACAAACTAATACAGGCAGTTTCAAGAAGTGTAACAACAGAAAACAGAGTAATGCTTTAGGTTAAATTTAAAAGAATATTGTGTGTGGGAGGGCCTTGTCATTATTGCAGCCCAAATGGAACCTTGTCTAGATTTCTGTGGTTGGTGTGCAATAAGTGATGGCAGGAGGGTAGTTTGAGAGCAATTAGCAGGTAGAGGTGGGGAGCAGAAATGGGCAAGGGAGACTACTGACAGTGGACAGCTCAAGGCACGAGGGGTGGGGAGTTGGGAGAGAGGCAGCAGAGAAGAGTGAGTAGTGGCACCCTGCCACCATCTTTATTCACTGCTTAGTGCCCATTGTGGAGCCGTGATTGACTGAGTGGCACCCCTGGCTCCCCAATTCTCCCAAACCTGGCTCCAGCACTGGAAGGTGAGTGAGAGAAACGAGGGAGACAGAGCGAGACAAGAGTGAGTGGGAAGCAAAAGCAATGATTGATATTGCTATGTAAGGGAGTCTTTCACAGTGGTGGGAGGATTGACAACGTGAGAATAGCAGAGGAATCAGGATGCTAGATGAGTGATTCCTCACACCACATTGTGCATATGTTCAAATTGTGTCACCTTCCCATACAGTACAGCTTGCTATGCCTCAGTGTACCAGTGTTTTGATGAGATCCATACTCTCCTCAAGAATGGCAAATCCAAGCATGTGCAGTGTCAAGGGTCCAGTAATGACTTGTTCCATGAACCAAAACCATTAATGATCAGGATTCATGTCAACACATGCCCTGCGGTGGCACACTGAAAGGTGGTCACACACATGAACATACAAATGTGCCAGCAGAAACAGACCACCGGTCTGTCATTGTCTTCTCAAGTGTGTAGCTAGTACTCCTGCTGCTGCTGCCCCACCCTCCTTTGTCATCCCACTCCGCCCCCACCTTCACTCTCCCCTGCTTCCTGTCCCATGCCCTTTTAAAGCTGCTTACAGATTTACATGATGCCACCATTCTGTTAGTGCTTCCCATTTTCCTACCACCCAGTGAAACAGTGTCTCCTCGCTTTTCTCCTAAATCTTCCCCTTTATTCTTAGCTTAGGACCCCTGGTGTCCTGCCACCTCCTCCTCCTTAGCTTAGAGACCCCTGTCTGCTCCATCCTTATTAATTCCCTCAGATACTTGAGTGTCTCTATCATGTCCCTTCTATCCTCCAGTGTGTACATATTCAGGTCTTCCAACCTGGTCTCATAGTATCTTTCCTCCATTTCACATATCATCTTCGATGCCCTCCTCTGCACCCTTCCAGTAGTCTGACTCAGTAGTCCCTCGTTATAATGAATCCGTTATAAGGAACAAGGTAGTTGGACTCAATATCACCTCCTTATTTTTCAAATGCGGACACAATTGTTTCCCCCCTTCAGTTCTGGTCACAGTAGTTACAGGTCCTGTTTCTAGTTCCTAAGTACTTGACACTTGAAGTGCTTGACACCTAAAATTACTTGTACTCACTAAGATTGAAACAAGAATGAAAACTTTGAGTGCTTAATTGATTACAAATCAAGCCCCATTAATTAATAAACATTCTCCATATTCTGCAGTGTTTGCCTTCGCAGTTCACGGATTGCAGATGTTCCAAATGAATAAAATGCTGCTTACTTTGGTTGTGTCATGGTCTGATCTGTCTGTATCTATCATGGCTGAGAAACGAAAAAGAAAGGCATTGGATCTGGAAGAAAAATAGAGATTCTAAACCGCATGAACGGATGGAGCAAACAAGGGGTGTGAAAATCCAGAAAACTTTGGATGCTTATTTCAATAAATAATAAATAAAGCAACAAATATTTAACTTTAAAAGTAAATACCTTTTCAACTTTCTGTACATAAAATAAATATTTTCTGCTACTACAGTTATACACAGTTTAGTGTGCATTTCATTCAGTCTCTAGTTAAGTGCTGTATTTTTTCAGTGGTTTTCAAGTATTTCATCTATAGCATACCATCGCTTATAACAAACAAAACATGGACCCAAGCCAGTTCGTTATAATGAGGGACTATTGTTTCATGCTTTAGATAGGCCTCCAAAACTGCACACTCTACCCAAGTTCAGCCTTACCAGTGACCTGTAGAGGTCAAGATCACCTCTGTTTGTTTGCCTGGACGAAACCCCTTGCTATGTACCCAGCATTTTGTTCACTTTGCAGCTGCTCTCCTGCACTGGACAGTATTATTCATGGTACCTGTTACCATTACTCCTAGGTCCTTCTCCTCCTCAGAGATCCCCAGCTTACCCCCACAGCCAGTATTCTCTCCTTGGGTTCTTTGCCCTGAAGTATATAGCCTTACATTTCTTTGCATTGAACCCCAGCTGCCACCTCTGACACTCCTGTAGCTTGCTTAGGTCCTGCTGCAGCTGCTTCCATCCCTCCTCTCCATCCACCACTGCCCCCATTCTCGTGTCATCTGAGAACAGATTTACCTTTCAAACAACATGAAGTCTTGCTATATTATCACATATGCAGTGAATCCAACCTTCGAACTGCTCCGGGGTGAAAGAGTTAACTTTCCATGCCAGGCATGGAACTTTGAGCTGAAGTTCGTTGAAAACTCTATCTGTTGTTCTTCAAACTCAAACTCTCAGGTTCTTTATCTGCCTCACTGAACAGTCGCCCGGAGATTTCTCCTCTGCTCTGTTCATTTTGTTGGTTAAAGTATTAAGTTTTCATTTTTTAACCGAATTTAAACCACTACCACTCTGTTCACGCTTTATCTGTGGTATTTGTAAGTACTAGATAGGTTTTACATTTACTTTCTGTGTGGAACTTGTAAATGGTTTTATCGGTCCGGTTTGAACCGATCAGGTTGTTTCTAATACATTATCTGTCTTTAGAAGTGCGTTCCGGTTCTTATCAGTTCTAAAAGCAGGTTTCATTCGTTTTTCCACGACCTGTGACACGGTTGGGAACCGATAAGGGAGTCTTGCTTGGCGGATTGCCATAAATGGGCAAGCTTTTGGTTAGGCTGGCACTATGTCTGAGAAACCCAAAAAAAAACTGGGCCCACTGGTTTCAACGCTGTAGTGTCTGTGGGGAAGCCTTTGCTAAGGCTGACCCCACACCACCTGTGTTTATTGTCTGGGGTTTGACCACCTCAATGCAGACTGCCAGATATGTAAAAGTTTTCCTGCAGCTACCCTGGATAAAAGAGTTGGTAGGCTCAGGAAAGGGAGGTCAAAAGTCAGCTGAACCGATGGCCAGCCCGTTTGGTTTCAACCGAACCAAGTGAGTGCCTTCACCAGGGCTTATACTTCCTCTGGCAAAAGGAGAGCCGATTTGAGGAGTCGGTTCCAGTAAAGAGAACTAGAAAATCAGCTGGTGTGCAGCCAAAACTTCCCTCCAACTGCTGAAGAAATAACTAAAGCAATTAAAATTGTTCAGTCACTCTCCTAGGTTCCGGACCGAACCGCACTATCAGGTAAGCGACGTTCGGTTGGTTCCACTGCTTCAAGAGTATGATTTAGAGGAATTTTCTGAACCAGAGAAGGGAAGAGGAGAGGAGAGGAATGGGATTTGAAAGTCTGGATGTGCCCATTGAACCGGACATCTCTCCAGACAGACCTTCAGGAGTGTGTCCCCTAGGCTTTCTGAGTCCCTTCTCATTTTATGTTTTATAAAAAGTGGCTTGAAACCTCCAGCTCCCTATGGAGGAAGCTGTGGATGATCAAGAAGAGCCTGATTATGTAGAAATGATGGATATCCCAGAGTCTAGAGACTGTCTTTTCCTCTGCATAAATCTTTTGGAAACTGACAGTAAAAATTCTAAAAGCTCTTCACACTATACCTCCTGTTGATAAAAGAATGGACAAAAGATATACATTATTCAGCTCTGATATGGAGTTCCTTGCACAACAATGCAGACATGTGGGGACTGTGCAGGCTGCAGCCTGTGACAAGGCAAATTTTCCTTGGCCTCACACCCCCTGACAAGGACTCCAGAAAGGTTGATGCCATGGCAAATAAACAATACATGGCAGCATCCTTGGGACTCAGACAGGCAAATTATGGCTTATGTTGCTAGATACCAGAAATCCAGATGGGATACTATTTTGGCTCTAGCAAAGGCGGTCCCTGGCCAGCTTGCCAAGGAGATGGAGCAGGTGGCCGCTGATGGTATTGAGGCATCTAAAGTGTAGTTCCATGCTGCAGTGGACTCTAATGATGTATCATCTAGAGTCATTGATACATCTGTGGCCCTTCATAAAATGGCTTGGCTCAGATGTACTAGCCTGTCACAGGATACCCAGACTAAGGCCATGGATTTTCCTGTTGTGGGCAACTCTCTGGGGAGCAAACAGAGAATTACATGAAGAAAGTGGATGAATATAGGACCACCTTAGGAGTTCACAGGCCAAGGAAAGGCAGGCCACTCCATGCAAAGCAGCCTCCCAGGGCAGGCCTTTTCATAGGCCTTTTACCAAGCCCAGGCCTCCTCTTCAGCTTATGCACAGAGGGGTTCTTTAGAGGAGATGCAGGCGGGTGCAAGCAGACCTGCCTCCACCCCTCAGCCTAAAGCCCTCAAGCAGGCACCCTGATGGGGTGCCTAGGGCTGATTCTCCACTACCCGTAGGCTGGCTTACTTTGTCCAGGACTGGGAGTCTCTATATCAGACAAGTGGGTCCTGGAAGTAGTAAGCCAGGGACTGGTTCTCAGCTTCAAAAAATTTCCAAAGATGAGAACCAGATCCTTTCCACCTGCAAATCCTTCAGAGGCTCTTGCCTTAGAAGCAGAAGTCTCTACCCTCCTGGCTCCCAGAGCTGTGGAAAGGGTTCCACCCTACACCAGGGCAAAGGATTGTACTCCAGGTAGTTCCTTACCCCAAGAAAAGACAGGAGAATGGCGGCCCATCCTGGATCTCGGGTACCTAAACAAGCACTTTTAAAACCAAAATTCAAAATGGTGACTCTGGGAATTATTTTACCCTCTTAGGCCAGGGGACTGGCTAGTGTCCCTGGACCTCAAGATTCCTATTCTCATGTTCTCATCAGAAGCTCCCATCGAAAGTACCTCGGATTCGAACTGCCCTCAGGTCATTACCAGTTCAGAGCAGTGCCCTTTGGCCTCACATCTGCCCAAGGGTGTTCACAAAATGCCTGGCAGTAGGAGTTGCACACATAGAAGGCAAAAAAATTGCCATCTTTCCTTACCTGGACGACTGGCTCATAGTAGGCCAGTCTCCAGACCAAGTCAGGTTACATCTTTAGGTAACTCAGCAACTGCTAACTTCTCTAGGTTTCCTTCTCAGTCTTCCAAAGTCAGTCCTAGAACCTGTCCAGCTTCTCACCTTCATAGGTGCAGAACTGAACACAAAAGAAGCCAGAGCCTTCCTTCCTCTGGAAAGAGCAAGGACCCTGATTTCTCTGGCTTCCTCCTTCCCCTGCAGGTCTTTTGACCAGTAGGGCATTTTCTCCAACTCCTGGGACACATGGCTGCTTGACAGCAGTAGTGCAGGGTGCCAGATTTCTGATGGGACATCCAGTTCTCTATTTGAGAGCCTTTTGGTTCAAAGGAGGGACCCAGTAACCAAATTAATCCAGTGACTCAAACCCTGATCCAAGCCCTTCAGTGGTGGCAGGATCAGGGCAATTTGAGACAGGGGGTCCCCTTCACCCCTCAGTCTTGCTCCTTAATCCTTACTACAGATGCATCCCTCTTGGGGTGGGGAGCTCACATGGGCGACTTCACTACCCAGGGATTGTGGTCCCCTCAGGAATCTCTGCTCCACATCAATCTGTTGGAACTCAGAGCAGTTTTCTAGCACTTCAAGTTTTTTCCAAATCTGTTCAGAACAAAGCTATTCAGGTCAGAACAGACAATACCTACAATGCGGTACATCAACAAGCAAGGGGCACTCTGTCTATGGCCTTATGCACCAAGCAATGAAGTTGTGGTCTCTAGCTTACTCTCTGAACACCTGCCTTGTAGCAGTTCACCTTCCAGGCAAGGACAATGTCCTGGCAGATGCTCTCAGCAGGATTTCCCAGGGTCATCACGAATGGGCTCTGGATCCCCTAGTACTGGAGGTGGTATTCGCCAGATGAAGCACACTCTATCAGGGGTTCTCAAATGGGTGAGGCCAGCCTCTGGGAGGCCCCTAACCTGTTCCAGGGAGGCTCAGGCAAGTCTGAAAAGTACAGTATTTAAATTTTGAGTTTTATGTATTTTGTGTGAAGAGATTAAGCAAACTGAAAGGGATAACAGTAGGTGAATTTTATGTATTTATTTACTAATAGGTGACAAGGAAAGGTGAATGAGCCAAAGCTCATTTCAGGTGTACCCGGGAAGGGAAGGTAGGAATACATTTCAAAAAGTAACTGCAAAACAATCAAGAAATACACAATGAACTATAGTGCAAACAAATATGAACAATAAACTGATAATGAGTGGTGGTAATTGATCAATTTGTAGACTGATGGCAGAACAGTCCAAATACAAGGGTTGAGCATAGAAGTGCTAAGAGCAATAGCAGGAAGGAGCAAAAGTAATCCCAGAGAAGTTGCTTAGGAGCAGAGAAAGAGGGGAGAGGCAAAGTATGCAGGAAGGTTATTTCATGTAGAGAGGAAACAAAGAAAGTAGTCTGACCCATGAAGGTACTGCAACAAGGGTAAATAATGGTTCAAGAATGAAAATAGCAGAGCAAGTAGGCTGACTGGTGTGTGATACAATAAACTGAATAATAACATTTGTTTATTGTATTTATTTGTTATTCAGATAACACCTTTGAGCACAAGAGCTCTTTTTCAAAGGTTCCACATCAGTATAAGACAAAGAACTGAATGTGAGCCAAGTACTCAAAGGGTTTCAATTTATTCATGGTGTACTGTGCAAAGTACAGCTTATTATTTTCCTTGGGAGGCCCAAGATTATTTCAGTTTTGGGGAGGCTCCAAATCTTTTCCATGGATTTGGGGAGGCTCACTGTGATGAAGATCTAAGAACCATTGCTCTAGATGGATCTTTTTGCAGCCCCAGACAATCACCAACTTCCCTTTTTTTGTTGCAGGCCCTCAGTGTTGGGTTCAGTCCACCTGGATGCCTTCCTTCTCAGTTGGGAAGGAAGTTTCTATGCCTTCCCCCCTTCCCTCTGCTGTTCAAAGTGCTAGTCAAAATCAGATCTCAGCCCTGCAAGATGATCCTGATTGCTCTAGACTGGGCCAGACAGCCCTGGTACCCACTGCTTATGTCCTTAGCAGTCCATCTTCCCCTGTGTCTTCCCAGGAATCACAATCTGTTAACCTGTGCTCAGGGAGGTTTGGTACCGAACCTCAAATCTCTCAATCTCAGGCCTGGCTCTTGAAGAGTTAGAGTTTGCTGAACCACTCTCCCAAGGTGTATAGATATCCTGAAGGCTTCTAGGAAGCCTTCCACCAGGCTTCTCATATAATTCCAAATGGAAGAGATTTTCTATATGGTGCTCTGCAAAGCATATTCCCCAGAATCTGCTGGTTTACCCACGGTCCTGGACTACAGTATATGGTCCATCTAAATGCTTTGGGGCTGAGACCAGCTACCCTAAAAGTGCACCTGGCAGCCGTGTCTGCTTTCTTATCAGCAGGTAAACCTCTTCTCTTCAGCCCATCCTATTTTCTCCAAGTTTTTGAAAGGGTTGCTTCACACCAACCCCCATTCAGGATCCTGCCCCTGCCTGGGATCTTAACATTTGCATTGCCCAGCTTATGCAACCCCTTTGAGCCCTTGTCTTCAGCAGAGCATAAGTACTTGACTTGGAAAACTGTGTTTTGGTAGCTATCACTTCTGCCAGACGATAAGTGAGTTACAAGCTTTGTCAGTGGAGCCTGATTTTATCTCCTTTCACAGAGATAAGGTAGTCCTCAGGACTAACAGAAAATTCTTGCCTAAGATGGTTTCAGATTTCCACCTTAATCAATCTATGTCTCTCCTGTGTACTTCACTGACCATTCTTCCTCTGGTGAGAGGAGGTTGCACAGTTTAGATGTCAAAAGATCCCTTAGCTACTACATAGATCGTACCAAGGGTCACAGGTTTGACTCAGCCAACTATTCCTCACTTATGGTGAGGTTGGCAGAGGAAACCTGCCACCAAAGATCCATTGCCAGGTGGATTGTCTCTTGTATCCAATTCTGCTATGAAAACTGGGTAAGGTTCCTTCCTCAGGCCTGAGGCTCACTCTACCAGAGGTACAGCTGTGTCTCTGGCTGCTGCCAGGGACATCCTATCCTGGAGATATGTTAAGCAGCTACCTATAAAACAGTTCACACTTTTACCAAGCATTACTCTCTGGACATCCAGGCTAGGAGTGATGCTCGGTTTAACACAGCATGCTTCAGAGCCTATTTCCTAAGTAGGTTCTGTCCTCCTCCATGGAGGTACTGCTGTGTAGTCTGATGTGTCATAATATAGCAAGACTTCATGTTGTTTGAAGAAAAATTACTCACCTTAGTAATGTTATTTCTTCTAATGGAGTCTTGCTATATTAAACCTCCATGCCCCTCTCAGAACCTTTACTTTTGGGATGTGGGTGAGCAGGGCAGTGTTGGCACTAGTAGATGCCCACCTTGTTTTCACCCTCCTTTTTGGGGTGACCTGTGTTGTGTTTGTCTTTTTGGGTCTCCTGACTTGAGTCTTTGTTTTGTCACCAAAAAATGTGTGTTTATAATTAGTTGCCAATTGGCTAGTGTAGGTTTACAGCTTCCACACAGAGTCTTAGTGAGTTTGCTCGTGAAGATCTGACAGCTTGAGTTTGAAGAACAACAGATAGTTTTCAGCCAGCTCGACTCAAAGTTCCATGCCTGGCATGGAAAGTTAACTCTTTCACCTCCGGAGCAGTTCAAGGTTGGGACTCACTGCATATGTCATAATATAGCAAGACTCCATTAGAAGAAACAACATTACTAAGGTGAGTAATTTTTTCTTCTCACCCTCTATGCACAATGTCTGATATGAAGAGCCCAAATAATACTGGTCCCAGCACAGAGCCTCTGTGGCACCCGCGTCAATCAATGACTTACGAGAGTTGAGAGCTAGCCTCCCATTCTGCCAGCTTGTAATCCAGTTCATCATTTTTACTCTTACCATTACACCAGTTAGCTTCTGCCCAAGTCGCCCATGAGGCACGGATCAAAGGCCTTGCTGAAGTCCAAGTAATGACCCTTATCCAGCTCACCTGTCGCCTAGTCATAATATTCTATCAGGTTGGTTTGACAGGACTTCCCAAATGTACCCATGCTGCCTCATCCTGGAGGCCGTTGTCCTCTAGGTACGACAAGAAGTCTTTCCTTTAGTATTGTTTCCATGAGTTTGTACACTATGGAGGTGAGACTTAACAGACGATAATTACCTGGTTCATCCCTTGGTCTGCTGTTGTGTAATGACACTCATTGTCAGTGGCTCAGCAGATAACACACTTGCCACTGAGGCTGGGAGCTCAGAAGGCTATGTGTTCTATCCCATACCAGGCTCTGGGTTAATATCCCAATACTGACACTGTAGAGCAACTTGAGGTGGCTGCTGCACTCTGAGTGACATCTTTCAAATAAGATGTTAAACTGAGGTTCCAGCTGCCTGTTCTGGTGGTTGATGAGGTGGATGTTAAATATCCCATGACAATTCTCGATAGAGTTGTGAAATTTCCTTGATGTCCTACCAGATTTCCTCCATTCACTAGAAATACCACCAACAGCTTAATCTGGTTCAGTTTCAGTTGGTTGCCATCTGTATCCAGTCACCCCTGAAAGAGACTTCCAGTCTCAGTGGGCCTACTGGGTCAACAAAATTCAGTAAATAAATGAATGTGCCATCCTCCAGTCCAGTGACACACATCCGTCTCCAGTGGGGTGTTGTACAGATCTACCAGCAGCTCTGCCAACACCTCTGCCATCTCCCTCAGCACCCTGGATGGATACTATCAGGCCCTGGTGCCTTGTCTACCCTCAGTGCCCTCAGTTCCTTTAGGACTTTACCTCCCTCAATCCTTCCATCTGCCACCTCCTCTCCCCCCATCCTCCTAGGCCGTGGTGGTGGTGGCCCCCTTTACTCCATGAATACTGAGCAGAAGTATTCTTGGTGCTTCTGCCTGCTCCTCCCTTTTTCCATCCACTCTCCACCCTTTTTTAAACATAGAAACATAGAATTTGATGGCAGATAAGGACCGCTGGCCCACCTAGTCTGCCCATTTTCCTACCTAACAGATAAGCTGCAGATCCTAGTTAACCAACAGCTTACTTCCTCTTACCGCCCCTAAGACTGCCTTATGCCTGTCATGCATTCTTGAAGTCCACCACTGTTCTTGACTCCATGACCTCCTCAGGGAGGCTGTTCCATGCATCCACAACCCTCTCAGTGAAAAAATACTTCCTCACATTACCCTGAGCTGCCCCCTCTATCTTCAAATTGCCCCTTGTTCTTGCATCTCTTTTTTCTGGAAGATGCTACCCTCTTGGACTTTGTTAATTCCTTGAGGTACTTGAAAGTTTCTATCATGTCCCCTCTCTCCTTCTTTCCTCAAGATATACATATTAAGCTCCTTTAGTCTTTCTTACATATGTCTTTGGTGCAGACCCTGCACCATTTTGTTAGCCTCCTCTGGACAGCCTCTACTCTGTCTATGTCTTTATGGAGATGGGGTCTCAGAACTGTACACAGTACTCAGATGGGGTCTCACCAACTGTCTGTACAGAGGGATAACAACTTCCTGTTTTCTACTATTGATGCCTCTTCCTATGCATCCCAGTATCCTCCAGCCTTTCTTACTGCCTTCTCACATTGCTTGCCCACCTTTAGGTCATCTGATATAATTATCCCCAGGTCCCTTTCCATTTTACTGTTGTCAGTATCTCACCCCCCATTGTGTGCCTTCCCCTGGGTTTTGTTTCCCAGGTGCATTATCTTGCACTTCTTTGCATTGAATCTGGCTGCCATACATTTGACCATTCCTCCAACCTTGCCAAGTCCCTTTTCATCCTTTCCACTCCATCCTGTGTATCAACCCTGTTGCAGATCTTTGTGTCATCTGCAAAGAGACATACTTTTCCTTCCAGTTCCTCTGCAATGTCACTTATAAAGACATTAAAAGGACCCGGTCCCAGTACTGAACCCTGTGGTACCCACTAGTAACCCTCCTTTCTTCACTGTGTACTCCATTTAATACTACCCTTTGCGTCCTGTTGTGTGGCCAATTTTTTTATCCAGGCTACCACCTTGGGACCATTCAAAGGCTGGCTATCTTGTGTATTAATCTTTGTGGGGACTGTATCAAATGCCTTGCTAAAATCTAGGTAGGCCATGTCCACAGCCCCTCCCTGATCTACTACTTTGGTCACCCAGTCAAAGAAATCTATTAGATCTGGCCTGACACGACCTTCCCATCGTGAATCCATGCTGCCTCACTATTGTCTCTTTGCACTTCCTTTTCTCCTGATGTAAAATGATGTATCTGAAAAGTCTTTCTCCCTCCCCTCAATTTCTTGTAGCAATCTCAGCCGCCTCTGGGCCTTGGCTTCTCACTTTTCTGGTCACCTCCTCGACCATTTGCATACTGCTTCCTGTCTCCTTCCTTCTCCGCCCCTTATACTTCTGGTACACCTCTTGTTTTGACCTCTACCACCACCACCACTACCTCTCTGTTCAACCAGCCTGGTTTCCTTGCCAAATTTACTTTAATATAGTTCATAGTATTTATCTTACACCTACTAGATTCGTAAGATAGAAAACACTATTTCACTGCTCTGCCAAAGATGTCAGAATGAAAGGGCTCGTCATCCCATATGTTTAAGTGTGTGAAACTTATACCACTTTGAAAATATAAATGGTCTTTTATTGGGAGACCATTGGGTGGTCTGTTCCCTTGATCCTGAATTGCAATATTTGGCTATAAAATTGATTTGAGCCAAGTTAGGGACCCACTGGGAACACAAAGGACTCTCTGGAATAGTGGTATACTAATTGCTGGCAAGGTAATACTCTAGCATTGAAACAAGTAGAAGATCCTTTTAAGGAAGAATGGAGGGAATGGTGTTTGCTAGGCTAGACAGAGTTGTTGTACATCTGAAAATGTGATAGAGACATACAATCTAATATGATCTCCTTTTAAACAAAATTTGTTTAATTTGGTATAAAATTAAATTGGCTTGAAAGCGATATGTTCGTGATGTTGCATAAGTCTTCAAGAAATTTCAAAGATTGAAGCACCCACACTCTGAGTCATATCATTTAAAAACAAAATGAAAAACAAAAAGGCTGGTTTCTTTACTCTGCTCCTCTTCCTCTTCCTCTGTGTCTCGGTGCAGGCTTCCTTCATCTCTGTTGTAATCCCTGTTTAATAATATCCCATGTTTGCTCTGTGTCCAGCTCCTGTCTTATGCCTTCCAGTTTCCTTTCAGGACTTCCTGCATCCTCCCAAAATCCACCCCCTGAAGTTTACCATCCAGGTTACTGGGTTGTCTGACTCCCAGTACATCATGATATTAAACCACACCATTTGGTGATTGCTGTCATTTAGCGGGTCCTGCACCGTTATTTCCCTTACTACCTCCCCATTCAACAATACTAGATCTAACGTGTTCTTTAGCCTAGTAGGTCCACTAACCAATTGCATCAGGAGACCCTCCTTGATTGCATCCTGGAGCACTTGCTCGATAGCACTGGTGGTGACTGGAATGCTCCAGTCAGCCCCGGCAAGTTGAAATCCCCATGATGACCACCTTCCTTTTCTGCATACCTTTCTAATTTGTCCCGCAAATTCCTGTCAGTCTTCTCAGACTGGGATGGTAGCCTTTATACCACCGAAAACCTCAGTTTCCTACCTCTTAAGTATATGAGCTGCAGTCAGATTGCCTCTGTTCTCCTTTCCTCCCTCATTCCTTGTGCATTTGATCCCATCCCTCACATAGACTGCCACCCCACCTCACCCCGTGGTCCTTCCTGTATGATTTGTACCCTGGGATTGCCAGATCCCAGTCCTGGTGCTCAGTTGCCCACATTTCTATGACAGCACGCAATATCTACCCTCCACACTGCCAAGAGTGCCAGTAGCTGAGTGGATTTGTTGCATAAGCTTCTTCAATTTAGTGAGACCACCCTCCATCTCCTCCCTTTGGCTACCCTGAGTCTTTCTTTGCTAGCCTAGGGGGGTAGGCTGTGACTCCACCCTATCAGATCCCTGCCTACCTGCTCTCCACTTGCCACCTCTAACTTTTTAAACCCTGCTTTATTGCAGTATACCTCCCCAGTCCTTGCTTCAGAACCTCCTCCTCCCCACTCAGGTACAGCCTATTCCTTGCAAACAGATAGTTATTATCCCAGGTACTGTCAGCCACCCACAACCCTATACCCCTTCATTTGACACCATTCTACCAACCATCGTTCAACTCTCCAATCCTCCCTTTCTCACTGTGCTTGCGCAGGGTACTGGGATCATCTCCAAGAAGGCCACAGACTCCCCATTCTCCTTGCACAACCTTCCCACTTCCTGTAACCTCTCTTTCTTCCTCTACCATTTCCCTCCTTGGTCGTTTGTCCCCATTGTACCACAATGTGAAAATTCCTTCTACCCCGGCTTGTGCACCTTAGAATTGCCTGTCTTGCTTTGTCTGCCTTTAATCCCAGTATGGACTCCACCCATATCTAACTCTGCCTGTCCCCCTTGTGGCTCCATCTTATCCCTTGAGTATGGAGTCCCCAACACCAGTACCCCCCTCCTCTTTCCTTGTGTCCGTCGCCACCCCCATCCAGGTTCTTATTCCCAGGTCCACTCAAAATGGTGCCTTTACCATTTGCCCCACTGCTTGCTGCCCTCCCTCTCAATTGAGACCCCTCTCCCTCCTCCTGTTTGACTGCCAACCTCCCTCATCACCTCTCCCAGTATTATCCCTCTCCCTGCCACAGCGTACTCAGTCTCTCCACTAGTAGTGCCCTCACTCCCTCCCTCCCTCTTCATGAGTACTATCCCTACACTAAGCGTGTTGGTGTCGATGTGAAGGACAGGACTTTGGCTTGCCCCACCATAAACTATACTAAGAAATAAGTGACTTCCCTTGGAACACAACTGAATTGAATGGCAGGAGAATGTCAACACTGGGTGCATTCTGTGAGACAATAATGGCATGCATGGCACGCATAGCAATGAACATTGCACGTCCATCTGCCAACACCAGGATGACAACTTTCATACTAATATGTGTTAAGTGTAGCCAGCTCTGTGAGACTTGCAGATATGCAAGAACACATCATGCACTGGATGGCTGCATGCAGCCAGCTTGTCTAATGACTCCATACTTGCTTGTCAGGCCACACATGTGATCTTTTTAGACACATAGCAAGAACAGTGCAGTAATGAAATAATGAAACATGGAAAACAACCAGTGTGATGTGCCTTCACAGTTCTCTTTATTGCCCAATGTATGTACATGACACAAATTACCTTAGTCATTGTACTTTCTGCTGAGATGTTGAGCAATAGCATTTCTGATTTGTCTTGCCTGATGCCCCGCTCCTTTGCATGTCTTGCATTTCAGTGCCTGACGGCTTTTGCAAGTCCCCACCATCTGCCTTCCTGATCCAGTCCAAATTAAAACAGCCCTTGTCACTCACAAGTGTTGTGTAGAATGCAGCACACAAGCACCACAGATGGAACAAAGGAAATGTGTGCATCAAGCCTTTTCAACACACACGCCATCTTCCCTTTAGCCAACCAAAGTCATTCTCCACTGCCATACTGCCACTTGACAGACAGTGGTTAAAGTGTTTCTGCTCAACTGTGAGGTTTCCAGTGTCAGGGAATTATTTAATCAGCCGTGACATCAATGGGTAGGCTGGGTCACCAAGTAAATGAATGGACACCTGTATCCCACATATTTCACGTGTCACATTGAGGAAAAAGCCCATCCATAGACTTTGCATACAGTCCACTGCTTGCAAGAATACGGGCATTGTGAACTTTACGGGCCATTCAATGTAAGCATCCTGAAAGCAGTACTGGTGCTCCAGCACTGCCTACACCGCTATAGAGTGCTAACCTTTATAGTTGAAGAAGTCTGTTGCATCTTTTGCTGGTGCTTGAACTGGTATGTGTATACCGTCTGTTGCACTGCCTTTCTGTGATAAACCAAATCTTTACTCATAGTAATACACAATTTCTTGTAGTCATGTGCCCTTAGGGTTGTTATGTGTGGTGCCTGAAATGTTATGTGTGTGCCATCTATTGCACTGGCTGTCTGTGATAAACTAAATCTTTCTTCAAAGCCATCCAAGATGTCTTGTAGCTGTGTGCCTGTAGGGGTTGTTATCTTGTGCATGCAGGTGTCCATGATAGCATTGCAAACCTCACACACAACCAGACCACAACCCTAGACATGCCAAACAAGTGTTTAGGATGGCAGAGAAAGGAGATATTGCTGATAAGGGACCTGAATATACCAGGTATTAACTGGAGCACCTTTGCTGCAACCATTCAAAACAAGGACATTCTCAGTGCCCTGCAGAGGCATGTCTCGGACAGCTAGTTTTGGAGCCCACTCAGGAGGAACAATCTTAGATCTGGTACTTTCAAATGGGCACAGAGAGATCTCCGATCTAGAAGTGGGTAGCCATCTGGGAACAAGCAACCACCAAACAGTATGGTTCATGATAAACTTAGCTGTAGAGTCAAGCCATACAAAAGTGAAGGTACTGGACTTCAGGAGGGTTGCTTTTGTCAAATGGAGAGTGCCTCAGAAGGCAGTAGCAAACAGGCAAGAAGGTGTGGTGGAGCAACAGTGGGAAACATCAAACTGCCATCACAGAGGCAACAAGCCTTTGTGTGAAGCAAATAAATAAATCAAAATGAAAAAAAAAAACACTATGGTTCTCAAAAGAAGTGGCAGGGAAGGTTAGGGAGAAAAGATAGCATTCAGGTAGTATAGGAAACACAGAAGGAGCAGGACAGATAACTGTACCAGTTAAAGCAGAAGGAAGTGGGAAAAGCAGTCAGAATAGCAAAGGCCCAAACTAAGGAAAAGATAGCAACTTCGGTTAAGAAGGGGATAAAACCTTTATAGGTACATTAGGAGCAAAAGAAAGACTGAGGCTGAATAAAGATGAATGTGCTTAGGCAGAAAGCGACAGTGAAAAAGCAGGATACTGAATGAATACTTCTGCTCAGTATTCACAATGGAAAAGCGAGGAGATACCTATTCCAGTCAGTAGAAGCACTCTGGATAGTGGGGTTGATATTATTCCTTTCACAGAAGAAAGGGTTATGAAAACTCCTAAAACCTGAAGGTGGATAAAGCAATGAGGCCTAATGGATTCACCCAGAATTCTAAAATAACTAAGGAAAAACTAGTAACACCACTGACTATCATTTTAATAAATCATGAGAGGATGGTGTAGTTCCTGAGGACTGGAGGAGGTGAATATGATTCTCCTTCACAAAAGTGGGAGCAAGACTGAGGCAGGAAACTACAGACCTGTCAGTTTGACCTGAGTGGTAGGAAGATAATGGAATCACTTTTTTTGTTAATTTCTTTTTATTAGTCGGATGGGACAGACAGCAAGTGGTACAGTCATCATTGCATATTATTATTACAGTGTTCATTTTCAGTAAAACCTTGTATAGTTAGCATATACAGAGCAGTTTCCTTTTTTGTTTAAAGGCATTACCTTCACAAAATCACTGGATTTCTAGCATTGCAGAATCATAACCCCATAAGCTCATTGCAAATTTAATTCTTCTATGGGCTAGTAAGTTATTATAACTGATGTAAAGGCTGTATTTGGAGGCCGTCCCAAGACCTTGTCCCCCTCGCTGCCTTCAGGGTTTTTTATATAGAAAGGGTCAAGGGACAAAATCTGGATCATGCCTAGATAGGTGCATCACTGATGGCCTCAAAGCACCTCACACGTTGAGTTTAGCCATAAGGGATTCCATATGGTAGATTTCAAATGCCACCTTCCCTCCAGTCTCTGACAGTGGGAAAGATAGGAGACCTCCATCGTCTTGTTATTGCCTTTTTGGCTGCTAAATATAGATAGGTAATAGGGTTCAATACCAAGAGGGTCTATGAGGAGTAAATAGAGACAACAGAACCATCTCAGCAGTGAGTTTGGTCACCTTTCCTAAGCAGTCCGAAATTTCCTGTTGTAATGTGCACAGAATGGTGCTAACTGTGGTATATCTAAAAAACAAGGCCAAGGTGGCCAATGAGCATAAACATCTCCACTAGCACCTGCCATATGAGATGGGGAGGTATTTAATTAGAATTGCCAGTGAGCAAAAAAAATGACTGCGACATTTCCAAGCTAATTCACGCTATTTAATAGAATGGGTTACTATGCATGTCAGTTGGGATGCTCGTAACCACTCTTGTTCTGAGAAGTCTAATTCTAGATCCCTGCACCAACTATTCAACATTGAGACTGATGAGCCACCCATCACGAAGAATTTTGTATAGGTGCCCCCACATATGACCATTTGTATTATTCTCAAGATATTTCCAAGACATTGGAATGGGGTCTGTAGCTTAGAGGTATCCACTCTTTGTCGCATTAAATAGTTTTGACCTGGTATGTCTGAAAAGGTCATTGTCAGATAAGCCATAACTTATTTTAAGGGTTTCAAATGGAATAATGCCTACTGGAGAAGGAATTGCTTAAAAATTGAAGCCCCACCCTTCTCCATTTTAAAAAGGTGTGGTCCAGGGCTGCGGAAGGAATTGCCCATCTTCTAAGATATGTGTGAAGAATTCCCTGAAACCCTTATGTAATTTAACTTGTAACATAATTTAGAAAAGTGGGCTGCAAAGGTGCAAAATCCCACATGGGTGGTGTCTTGTTTACCAAGGTCAAGGTTATCTTAGTGATTTGATATATAGGCCATTTATTGCAAATTCCAAGTCTTTCCAGGGTACCTCATATGTAGGAGACAACCACAAGGTCAGCAGTTTAAAAAAAAAAAAAAGCTGCCAGTGCATGGAATTTCAAGTTTGGTAGGTTACCTCCACCTAGGGAAAGCAGAAGTTGCAATAGAGACATCCTGATCCTCAGCCTCTGACCGTCCCAAATAAAGTTCGATATAATTTTGTCCCACCACTTAAAATAAAAGTTAGATGGGAAGTTAGGGATATTTAAGTGATGGCGCCATCTTGTAGGAGTATCTGAAGCAATAACTGGCTTCTGTGTATGATTAAGCAGAGGCTGTGCTGAAGCCGGTTATGCGAGTATACTCCTATAAGATGGATGTTATTACTATTATACCACTAGGAGCTACACAGAATTTTTATGTAACTCCTACTGAAAATCATCGCTGTTCAATGTGAAAATTAAGGTTTGAAAAGTAAAGCCATGAGTGTGGGCATCCGCATTGCTGCTGGTAGTAGTATGCTTGCCCAGAGTCGCTTCACTTTTGAAATTCCATTTTGCCCGTAACTCTGATTGTCTGAAATGAAGTAGTCATGGAAGAAAAGAACTCGCATTTGATTTATTGTTTCTGACTTGCTCAGTTGTGATGCTAAAAGTTGTTTTTCTGTCTCTCCATTCTCTGTTGGTTGTCACGCTCCCCCAGCCCTTGTGCCTGGCTCACCACAACAAGAAGTTTGTCTCTCGGTGCTCATTCGAGTTCGAGTTCAGTCTCAGGTCAGTCTCTTTTGATGAGTGTTGCATAAATACAGTGGGAGACAGAAATAGCATACTTAGTTACAGTGTACAAGAGCTAATGTAACAATCTCATGAGTGTGCAAGTGCAAGCAGAAAGATACTGTGGATAAGAGGGAATATGGATAACCTACTGTAGGCGTGGTTTTAGGCAAATAACCTACAGTAGGTGTGGTTAACAAGTGAATAACCTACTGTCGGTGAAGACTGAATGTGGATAAACTACTGTGGGCATGTAGGCGGTAGTTTGTGGGATAATAACTCCTAATTTTCCTGTCTTCTGATTGGCTAAAACCAGATACCTGTGGTATAATTTGAAATAAGTATAATAATTTTGGCAAGATTATCAAGCAAATGGTCTTGATTCTTTGGAAAAATGTGAAGGTAACTTGGACCAACAGGAAAAATCGGATTGGATCTGAATTGATAAGGTTCATAATTTACCAGCTCCAGTTTATCCAAGTTGCTTGGAATATGGATTCCAAATATATAATTTTGTTTCATACCACTTTATGGGATGTTTGTTTTTAAGAGATGGGATGGGGTAAAGAATAATGGAGAAGATCCGTTTTAACTACATTTAATCTGAACCCCAAACAGCTTTAAAGTGTCTCAGAGTTTCCCACAGCACAGGAAGAGAAGTCTCCGGATAGAGGGCCGTCACCAGAATGTCATTGGATTCTAGAACTCTGAGCTGAGTGGCTGTGTTTGAGAAGAGCTTCTAAAGCTAAGTGCTTTTTGCTATAATTTTCAGTTTAAAATTGTTTTGTTTTATGTAAATTTAGGTGATTGTGAAAGACAACCCTGTAGGCTCCAGGAAGATATAACATTTGTTTGGTAGATATTCGTTGGAGTCAGAAGGATCAACACATTTATTTAGCATGATCTTTCTACTCAGATGTGGTTAATTTTAACACTATAGTTTAAACCCTCTCTTGTGTGTGCCTTTGGTGGTGTCTGATATTGAGAACCTAAGTGTCATTCATAGGTATTCTGTCTGTTTTGGTTGGTACTTTGTTTTCTCTGTTGGACAACTGAGTATACTATTGCCTAATACTTTATAGTACATTGTATCTTTTGTGCAGTCTCTGATTTTTTCTTCTTTCTCCAATGTTTTAGAACTGTTTGGTTATTGTGGCAAAGGTGTGGTACTGTGTTCTTTATTGTGGTTCAAGGTGCTTTTGGGACTGCTGATTTCTATTGGTTTAAAGATTACTTTTTTTCTATTTTAAAAAGCTACATCAACTTGGTATGTTCTCACCTATTTGTTGTTGCTAAGCAGCAGATGTTTTGCATTGTGCTCTGGTTCTGTGATAGAATCTGTATTAGTAGAAGGTAGAATATTGTGATTTGTAGTTACCTTTTGTGGTAATGATAAAGAGTTGAGATAGAAATGTATGTATTTTGAATGTTCTAGAAGCCAGAAGGGAAGGAAGCATGTTCAATTCAATGCTTTACAGTAACTGGTAATTGCTGTTTTCTTTTTAGACTTGGATTGTGGGCTTTGCTGACACTGTACTTTCTTTGTTATCTTTACTTAGAATTGTTTTTGGGCTACTGAGGATTTAAAGCGTAGTGGTGGTGTATTCTTTGCTGTCTTTGGTTGCTGCAAATTTTGCCCTCCTTCCCCAACACTTACATAGAAACATAGAAGTTGGCGGCAGATAAGGACTGCAAGGCCCATCCAGTCTGCCCATTTCTTTTCTACCTTATAAATGTGCCATCGGCCTTTGTTATGTCAATGACCTATCTATTCATAGTCATTTGTATTGCTCCCTTATGCCTAACCCATGCCTGTTTGAAGCCCTGCACTGTATTCATAGCCACCACTTTGTGGTAAGCCATTCCATGCATCCACCACCTTTTCGTGAAAAGAATTTCCTCATTCCCCTTAATCGGCCTCCCCTAATCTCATGCTGTGTCCTCTTGTACTGCTATTTTTCTTATATTTAAACATGTTAGACTCTTTCACCTTGTTTATGCCCTTAAGGTATTTGAATGCCTCGATCATATCACCTCTCCCTCCTTTGCTCAAGGGTATACATATTGAGCTCCGTTAATCTGTCCTCATATGTCTTCTGATGCAGTCCCTGCACCATTTTGGCTGCCCTTCTCTGGACTGCCTCAATTTGGTTAATGTCCTTGTGAAGGTGTGGCCTCAATACCTGCCAGTACTCCAGATGGGCCTAACCAGTGTCTTGTACAGAGGGATTATTACCTCCCTCTTACGACTTGTGATACCCTACTAATTCACCCCCTAGCCTTACCTACTGCTTTAGAGGTCTGTTGGATGATTTTAGGTCATCAGTGATGATGATGCCCAAGTCTCTTTCTTCCTCTGTGACTGCTAGCAACTCCTCCCAGCTTATAGGTAGCTTCAGGGTTTCTCTTCCCTATGTACATGATTTTGCACTTCTTTGCATTAAATCCCAGTTGCCACTCTTCTGACCATTCTCTAGTTTATCCAGATCTCTTCTCATTCTGCCCACCCCATCTGGATCATCTACTCTGTTGCAGATCTTGGTGTCATCTGCAAACAGACAAGCCTTAACCTCTAGTCCATCTGCAAGGTCACTAATGAAGATGTTGAAGAGGACTGGCCCCAGGACTGATCCCTGAGGTACCCACTTGTGACTTGCATCTCTTCTGACTGTATACCATTTACCACCACTCTCTATTTTCTGCCCGTCAACCAGTTTGCCACCCAGTTGACCAACTTCTGACCCACCCTGAGCCTACCCAGCTTATTTATCAATCTTCTATGTGGAACAGTGTCAAAGCTTTGCTAAGTCAAGGTAGGCGACATCAACTGCTCCCCTTGGTCCACCACTCTGGTTACCCAGTCAAAGAAATCTATGAGATTAGTTTGACAGGACATTCCTTTGTAAACCCATGCTGTCTTGGATCCTGTGCCCCTATGGATTCCAGGTGTTGCACTATCCTTTCCTTAAGGAGTGCCTCCATAATCTTGCCCACTACTGAGGTAAGACTGACGGTCTGTAGTTCCCCGCCTCCTCCCTGCTACCTCTTGTGGGCGGGATCACATAAGCCCTTCTCCAGTCTTCTGGGACCTCTCCTGTGCTAGAGACTCACTAAACAATTCTGCTAATGGCTCTGCTAGTTCCTCCTTTAGCTCCTTAATACCCTGGGATGTATGCCATCAGGTCCCATTGCCTTATCCACCCTGAGCTTAGCAAGCTCTTGTAGGAGCCCTTTCTTTTGTGAAGGAGTAGTGCTCACCTCTCTCCCCTGTGACTTGATTATAAGCCCTGTTAAATATGATTGGCAGGAGCTAAACACTTAGTATAGCAGGGGTGTGGAGTAGGAGGGCATACCAGGAAGGGAACAGCAGCAAGCGAAGAGGTGACTGCTCTCTCAGTGGAAGGAAGTAAATGCAAATCTAGGAGCTTCATTATTACTTCTTTGCATTGTTATTGCATCGGGAAAGGAGGAGTAGGAGTTTGAAGAAGGTTGTGTAATGGCTACTTAAAGTCTGTTTGAGTGTGGATAGGAAGGATAGGAATATAAAAGCAGTTGCTCAATATATCTAAATGTGTGTAACAAAGGAGGTACAGGAAATAAAGAAAAGTTTTGCACTGATAGAGGAAGGAGAGGGAGACTTGGGGATGTTTTGGTATCCTGCATCTGAAAGGTGGGGGGTCGCTGGTGGCAACAACAGCAATGAGTAGGGTGGTAGGCTGCAACAACTGCGTGTGCACCAGTCTTTTAAAATTGCCTGGAGTGTGGGAGGATGTTTAGTGTGCAACCACATAAAAACTTAGAAGGAGATTGAGGGTCTGCAGGAGGAACTAAGACAGGCAAGGCAGATTGGGGATGGGTTTAGCCCAATACTGGAGGGAGGAAGAAGAGGAGATGAGGAGGTGAGTTAAGCCAACAGTGGTGAGGAGAGGGTCAGAAGAAGGAAAGCAGAGACAAGGGACCCAGGCCAGGAAGAGCAATTGCCGGGAAACCAGGTCAGGAGACAAAAGACAAATGGAAGGAGGAGATAGGGACTTGTGAGGAGGCGAAGAAGTGGCAAAAGTCATGGAGTGGAAAGGAGAGAAACAGGTTACTATGAAGAGAGAGGGAGGGCATTTGTGAAGGGCCTTCAGAAAATAGTTGTGCTCTGCTAGAGAGGAAGAAGGTGGAGGAGGAATTGAAATTAGAGGAGTAATTGATAAATGCCTGGACCAAACTGGAGCAGGGGAAGTTCTACTGGGAGAATTGCAATAGGGGTGAAAGGAGGAAATAATGTGCAGGAGGAAGAAGAGGAGCTGGAAATGAGAGAGAGAGAGATGAATAGGAAGCAAGCAAGGAGTAAGAGGTGGAATCTTAATGTTGGCACTCAATACTAAGAGGAGTTAGATGGGTAGCAAGGGGAGAGGCATAGTCGCATTTGGGTGGAGGCCATGCCAGGAATGACAGCGGAAAGGGTGGGATAGTCTGTTCTGAAATACGCTAGAAGGAGTAGGGACAAGCCTCATTTAATATACATCTTGGGACAAATGACCTGGCTGACAAGACTGTAGATACAGTCCAGAGGAGGTTTGAAGAACTAGCACAATTATGTGAGGGCGGGGAGATCAGTAACTTTTCAGAGATACTTCCGGTGCCAAAGGCAAGCACCAAGAAAGCTGAGAATAGAGGAATTTAATGGATGGCTAAGAACCTGGTGTTGTGCTAAAGGATATGGGCTGTTTGGGGGAGGGACCTGGCAGGACATTAGTCTCAATACCAAGGACAGACTACACTTGAGTGAAGAAGGAAAGAAGTGTTGAAACAGAGGATGGAGCAGTATAGAGGAAGTTGGGAATTTAAACTAGGAGTGGGGGTGGCAGTTGGGGAAGAGATATGCAGAGACCACAGGTTGGGAAACCATATGAGCTACCCCATAACAGTGACAAAGGACAAATGGTAAGTACTGTTGGTGATGCCAGGAAAGGAGGACAGGATGGGAGGGGAGAAAAGGGTGGAAGGTGGTTATCCTTAATGCTAGGAGCCTTGGGAGGAAAACTGCAGAGTTACAGGTTCTCATGGCAGAGGGAGAGTCGGACATTGCAGCCATCATGGAAACATGGGCCACCAATACAATGACTGGGACCTGTCTGTACCTGGGTACAGGTTATTTTGTAGGGACGGGGTGATTGGGAAAGGAGGGAGGTGGCACTATATGTGAAGGAAGGACTGAAGTGTGTAAGGAGAAAGGGAGGAGGGTAGTATGGAGTCACTTTGGATGCAAATCCAGGATTCCAAGAATAGGATTCTTAGAATGGGAGTGGTGACAGGCCACCATCTCAGATGGAGGAGTTAGACAGGAACTAGCGGGACAGATCCGAGGACCTGTGAGAAGGGTAGTGTGGTGATTGTGGGGGACTTCAACATGCCAGGAGTGGACTGGAGCACTCCAACAACCAGGAACAAAAGGGAGCAGGTACTGCTGGATGCCTTCCAGGACAGCTTTCTGCTGCAAATTGTCAGTGAACCAACCAGATTAGGAATACCCTTGACCTTGTGCTGGCAAATGGGGACTTTGTAAGAGAACTTACAGTGGATGAACACGCTGTCAGGGTGACCACCACTCAGTATGGCTCACATTGGATATGGGCAAGGAAGGAGTGGAATCTGGCACAGTGGTGCTGGACTTCAGGAGGGCCAACTTTGGGAGGATGGGGAAGTGGTAAAGGGTACCTTGCCAGAATTCAACCCAGTATGGACACTAACCAGAGGCGGGAGCTCATAAAGCTGGGGATAGTGGAGGCAACCAAAACCTGCTGCAAAGCCCAGAGCAAGAAGGCTAGGGCTAAGAAACCGATCTGGTTGAGCAAGGAGGTCATGGAAAGGTAAGGAGGATAAGAGCTGCCTTTGGAGGTTCAAGAAAACAGGGAGGGGAGGACAGGGGTAGTACTTGACAGAGTCGAAGGAGGTGACAAGGGCAGTAAGGGAGCCAAAGCATCTATGGAACTCAGGCGGCACAAGGCATTAAGAGCAGGGAGAAGGACTTCTTTAAGTACAACAGGGAAAAGGAGCTGTAAGGACCACATAGTAAGACTTAGGAAGGAGGAGAGTTGGGTGAAGCAGGGTGCGATAGGGGAAGCACTAAATGAGTACTTCTGCTCAGTATTTACTAAAGAGAATAGGGGTGACACCCAAGGTGGGAGAAATGGCAGAAGCAGGTGGGGAAGACGTGACAGATGGGAAAATCGTGGAAGCAGAGTTCAAGAGGGTTTGAAGGCACTGAGGGTGGACAAGACGCCAGCCCAGATGGCATCCACCCCAGGGTACTGAAAGAGCTGGCAGAGGTCCTTGCAGGACCTTTGGCAGACCTATTTAATGTCTCACTGCATTCGGGTGTGTACCTCAGGACTGGAGGATGGCTCATGGTGCCCTCCACAAGAGTGGCCCCAAGGATGAACCGGGAAACTACAGACCAGTGAGCCTCACATCCATCGTGGGTAAGCTAATGGAGACTATTCTGAAGGAGGCTAGTGGCCCTCCTAGAGGCCAAAGGACTACAGGACAGCAGACAGCATGGCTTCATATGTGGCAGATCCTGCCAAACAAACCTGGTCGAGTTCTTTGACTGGGTAACTAGGCAACTGGACAGTGGCCATACAGTGGATGTCCTGTATCTGGATTTCAGTAAGACATTCGACTCAGTGCCACATGGAAGGCTGGAAGGAAGTTAGTAGGCACAGGGGTGGGTGCAAAGCTGGTGAGATGGGTAGGAAACTGGCTGCAGGGAAGGCAACAGAGGTGGTGGTGGGTGGAGAGCTCTCACACCCAAAGGCAGTGACGAGCAGTGTTCCACAGGGCTCGGTGTTGGGACTGGTGTCGTTTGGGATATTCATTGCAGACATATCATGGGACATCAAGAGCAAGATCAGTCTATTTGCTGATGATACCAAGGTAGGCGCGGTGGTGGATGACCTAGGGGATGGCAGGGGTTGCAGGATGATCTGGCAAAGCTTGAAACCTGGTCAGACACCTGGCAACTTGGCTTTAATGCCAAAAGTGCAAGGTGCTGCATTTTGGGATGAAGAACCCAAGGAGGAGTTGCCAGCTAGGGGAGTGAGTACTGTGTGCAGTTTGGAGACCTCATCTATGCAAGGACATAGACAGGATGGAAGCAGTCCAGAGGAGGGCAACTAAAATGGTGCAAGGTTGCATCAGAAACCATATGAGGAGAGACTGAGAGAGCTTAATGTGTATACCCTTGATGAAAGGAGGGACATGGGGACATGATTGAAACGTTCAAGTACCTCAAGGGAATCAACAAAGTCCAGGAGGGTAGCATCCTTCAGAAAAGAGATGTGTAAGTACAAGGGGCACAGTTTAAAGATAGAGGGGACAGCTCAGGGGTAATGTGAGGAAATTCTTTTCACAGAGAGAGTGGTGGATACATGGAACAGCCTTCCTGAGGAGGTTGTTGGGTCTAAAACAGTGGGGAATTCAAACTTGCAAGGGACAGGCACAAAGCAATTATAGTGGGGGTTGCAGGAAACAGGCTGTTGGTTAACTAGAATCTGCAGCTTATCCAGTAGGTAGGAAATGGGCAGACTGGGTGGGCCAAGTGGTCCTTATCTGCCGTCAAAGTCTATGTTTCTGTGAGTGCAGCTAGCCCAGACAGAGGAGGAGAAGGATCTGGGTGTGCTCATTACAGGGTCAATGAACAACTCTGCACAATGTAGGAAGGCAGCTGCAAGGCCAACAAAATACTGGGTTGTATTGCAAGGGTATATCCTCGAGGAGGGGAGGTGATTCTGCCACTGTATGGGTCATTAGTTAGACCACACCTGGAGTACTGCGTGCAGTACTGGCGTCCATATCTGAAGAGACATTAAGTTACTGGAGGGTGCAGCACAGGTGACACAAAGATGATCAAGGGGCTGGGGGACTTATCATACAAGAGGAGGTTGAAGGAGTTGAACATGTACTCACTGGAGGAGAGACAGGGTGACATGATTGAAACCTCTAAATACATGAAAGGAATAAACAAGACTGGTACAGAGGGGCTGTTCAAAGTAAGGGAGGGAGGGACATCAGGGCCATGGATGAGACTGGAGCGAGGAAGGTTCAGGAGGAAGATGAGGAGACACTTTTTACAGAAGGTGGTAGCTGGGTGGAGTGCATTACCTGCTGAAGTGGTATGTAGTAGAAAGCGGACTGCTTCAAATGAGGATGGGATGGGACAGGACAGGGAGAGGGTTAATGTAGGGAAGGGTGGAAGGGAGGCAGCTGCAGGATAAGGGTGCTAGCTGAACATTGAGCAGACTTGATAGACCTCTAGGCCTTTATCTGCTGGAAATTTCATATGTTCGTAACAATGCCGCCTTATGTTCTCTCTGACCCACAGGGACCCCTCAATCTGAACATTCTCCAAGTAGTCTTGGCTAGGGCTTAATGTAAAGAGCAAAAGTAGTGGGATAAAGGGCACACTGTCTCGTGCCCCTTTGTATTTGTATTGGTTGGGATAAAGAAACATTAACTCGAATGTAGGCCTTAGGATGGATATAAATATATTTCAGACATGCAAGAAACAAATCTGGGAAAGAACACTTTGAAAGGGTAACCCACAGGAATCCCACCCCACCCTACTGAGCACTTGATCTGCATCTAAACTTATTGTAGTAGAGGGATTTTTCTGGCATGTATATACTCCAGCAGTAATAGGACTTAGCGTAAATTATCAGATGTGCTTCTCTGTTTTATAAAACCTGATTGGTACTGTTGTATTAACTGAAGAAGTATAGGTTCCAGCCGTTTGGCCTAAATGGCCATAAATATTTTGTAGTCCACATTCAAAATTGAAATAGGGTTCGGGGACGATGGAAGAGTAGTGTCCTTCTCGGTTTAAGTAGGGCAGAAAGAACAGCTTAACTCCAGGAGGGTGGGGGACTCTCCTCTGCCACTGCTCGACAAGCCAATAGAAAACTGGGAAGTAGCTGAGGATAAGGTTTTATACCATTCGGACCAAAACATCCAGGTTGGGACGTTTCAAGGTTTTTTGTTTTTTATCACTACTTTATTTTTCCTCCTGTGCAGCCAGCACTCTGCCTTACATCCAACCACACACGCCTCCTCGACGACTCGGGCACCCCACACACACACCGGCTGGCATATGCTGCTGTACCCATGAGAGGGACCCCCTTTAGTCCCACACCAGGCCAGGATCCAGTACCGGCATGTGAGGTCACTCCTGGGCCACTGCAGGGCTCAGGAAGCTGCAGCCATCAAGCTGCTGCAAGTGATGCTGCTAGTTTTTCCTCCTTTGTTCCCTAGGAGTGCAGGCGTGCAGTGGCGTCTAGCACTGACCACTGCACTCCTCCCTTCATTGCACTGACTCTAGCAGTATCTTTGGACATCCCTAGGGCCCACTACAGCGGTGGAAGCCTACATCCCTCCCCAGGATAGGAGAGCAGCGCCTCAACCCTTAGCACCACCAGGCCACACATTTCAAGTGTTTTAAATCTTTTACCTGTTGGAGTATCTCTTCAGGTCTAATGGGTCACTCCAACAGTTGTTTATGGAACTCGATAACTTAGGCAAGTGAAGCTTATCCAAGAATGAAGGTATTACTTTATCTTGTATCGGGTGGCTGAGGGCTGCATATAAAGACTCAGAAAATGGTGTGAAAACCTGCCTGATTTGTTCTTCCTTATAGGTAGTTGTGGCCGATATAGTAGATTTTATTTTAAACTAGTAGAGGCCCATTTATTGGTTCTTAATTTCCAAGCCAAACCCAAGCTCCTCTTTCCCCATAGTTATACTGTCTTAAATAATTCAGGCTCTGGAGAGTTCCAAAATCTAGTATGTTTTGTATTTCTTCTTTTAAACTTCTAATCCGTCGTTGAAGAGCTGTATCGCCTGTCTATATAAGAGTTAGTATGAAGCTAGGTGGTCTGTTAAATAATTAAGCCTAGCATTCATCTCCTTTTGTTTTAGGAAGCATATTCCAGTATCTCACCTTGTAAAACTGCTTTTAAAGCATCCCACTGAATCAGATGGGAGACTTCAGGAGTAGAATTGTTCTGAATTACTTATGAATGCGCTCCCAAAGGTAGTCCTGGAACTCATGATACCTAGAAGGAAGCATGAACCTCCAAAACCTGAATTTCTTTTGTTTGACCAGATTCATTTTAAAATTAATGGATTGTGGTCCGATAATACACTTAGCTCAATTAAAATGTCCTGTACTGGACTAACATGTTCCCCTGTAATGAAAAAATAATCTAGTCTTGAGTATGTGATGTCTCCCAGAAAAAAGGTGTACCCTGGGACAGACAAAATATTCTTCTCCAGGTATCCTCATAGAAACATAGACTTTGATGGCAAATAAGGACCGCTTGGCCCAGCTAGTCTGCCCATTTCCCTACCTAGAGGACAAGCTGCAGATTCTATTTAACCAACAGCCTATTTCTTCCTGCCTCCCCACAAAATTGCCTTATGTCTGTCCCATGCATTCTTGAATTCTCCCACAGTTTTAGACCCCACAACCTCCTCAGAAAGGCTGTTCCATACATCCACCACCCTTTCTGTGAAAAAATACTTCCTCACATTGCCCCTGAGCCATCCCCCTCTATCTTCAAATTGTGTCCCTTGTTCTTGCACATCTTTTCTGAAAGATGCTACCCTCTTGGACTTTAATTCCATTGAGGTACCTAAACATTTCTGTCATGTTCCCCTCTCCTCCTTTCTTCAAGGGTATACATATTAAGCTCCTTTAGTCTCTCCTCTTATAGCTTCTCTTGCAGACCCTGCACCATTTTAGTTGCCCTCCGCTGAACTGCCTCCATCCTGTCTATGTCTTTGTGAAGATGGGGTCTCCAGAACTGGACACAGTACTCAGATGGGGTCTCACCAACTGTCTGTACAGAGGATAACTTCCTGTTTTCTGCTGCTGATACCTCTCCTATACATCCTAGTATCCCCCAGGCCTCCCTACCACCTTCTCACATTGCTTGCCAACCTTAAGGTCATCTGATACGATTATCCCCAGGTCCCTTTCCATTTTGTTGTTGTTACTACTCCGCCCCCATTGTGTAATCTTCCCTGGGTTTTTGTTTCCCAGGTACATTATTTGCACTTCTTTGCATTGAATCCAAGCTGCCATACTTCTGACCATTTCTCCGACCTTGCCAAGTCCCTTCTTATCCTTTCCACCTCCTTGTGTATCAACCCTGTTGCAGATCTTTGTGCCATCTGCAAAGAGGCATACGTTCCTTCCAGTCCTCTGCAATGTCACTTATAAAGACATTAAAAGGCTGGACCCAGTACTGAAACCTGTGATACCCACTAATAACCCTTCTTTCTTCAGAGTGGACTCCATTTACAATTACTTTCTGTGACGTGTTGTCCAGCCAATGTTTTACCAGGCTACCACCCTTGGACCCACTCCAGGCTGGTTAATTTAACTATTAATCTTTTGTGTGGGACTGTGTCAAATGCCTTGCTAAAGTCTAGGTAGGCCATGTCCACAGCCCTCCCTGGTATACTACTTTGGTAATCCAGTCAAAGAAATCAATTAGATTCATCTGACATGACCTTCCCACTGTGAGCCCCAGCATGATTAATAGTCAAATTAACCAGCCTGGGTGGGTCCAAGGGTGGTAGCCTGGGTAAAACATTGGCTGGACAACACGTCTCAGAAAGTAATTGTAAATGGAGTCCACTCTGAAGAAAGAAGGGTTATTAGTGGGTATCACAGGTTTTAGTACTGGGTCCAGTCCTTTTAATGTCTTATGCCTTGGGTTCTGTGCCCCACTGGCCTCTAGGTACTCAACAATTCTTTTCCTTCAGAAGTGATTCCATCACTTTCCTATCACAGAGGTCAAAGTGACAGACCTGTAGTTTCCTGCCTCTGTCTTGGTCTCACTTTTGTGAAGGATCACATCTGCCTTCCTCCAGTCCTCAGGTACTACACCATCCTCCCATGATTTGTTAAAAGGGTAGTCAGTAGTGTCACTAGTTCTCTGCTTAATTCTTTTAGAATTCTGGGGTGAATTCCATCTGCCCCATTGCTTTGTCCACCTTCAGTTTTAGGAGTTCTTTCAGAACCCTTTCTTCTGTGAAAGGACTAGGATTAACCCCTCATCCAGAGTGTTTCTGTTAATTGGATTAGGCATGTCCCCCACCTCCTCTTTTGTGAATACTACATCCCCCACCTCCTCTTTTTTGTCCTCTATGCCCAAAAGGTAAATTCCCTTTCAAGTATTTAGCTGCCTTAGATGGCCTCTAAACACATAGAAACATAGAATTTGACGGCAGATAAGGACCGCTTGGCCCACCTAGTCTACCCATTTTCCTACCTAACAGATAAATTACAGATCCTAGTTAATCAACAGCTTACTTCCTCTCACCCCCACTAGGACTGCCTTATGCGGTCCCATGCATTCTTGAAGTCCCCACTGTTCTTAAGTCCATAACCTCCTCAGGGAGGCTGTTCCATGCATCCACAACCCTCTCAGTGAAAAAATACTTACATTACCCCTGAGCTGTCCCCCTCTATCTTCAAATTGTGCCCCTTGTTCTTGCATATCTCTTTTTCTGGAAGATGCTACGCTCTTGGACTTTGTTAATTTCATTGAGGTACTTGAAAGTTTCTATCATGTCCCTCTCTCCCTTCTTTCCTCAAGAGTATACATATTAAGCTCCTTTAGTCTTTCTTCGTGATGTCTTCTGGTGCAGACCCTGCACCATTTTGGTTGCCCTCCTCTGGACAGCCTCCACTCTATGTCTTTTGGAGATGGGGTCTCCAGAACTGCACACAGTACTCCAGATGGTTTCTCACTAACTGTCTCTACAGAGGGATAACAACTTCCTGTTTTCTATAATTGATGCCTCTTCCCATGCATCCCAGTATCCCACCAGCCTTCCTTACTGCCTTCTCACATTGCTTGCCCACCTTTAGGTCATCTGATATAATTACCCCAGGTCCCTTTCTATTTTACTGTTCTCAGTAACTCACCATCCATTGTGTACACTTCCCTGGGTTTTGTTTTCCATGTGCATTTCCTTGCACTTCTTTGCATTGAATCTGAGCTGCCATACATTTGACCATTCCTCTAACCTTGCCAAGTCCCTGCTCATCCTTTCCTCTCCATCTTGTGCATCAACCCTGTTGCAGATCTTTGTCATCTGCAAAGAGACATACTTTTCCTTCCAGTTCCTCTGCAATGTGACTTATAAAGACATTAAAAGGACGGTCCCAGTACTAACACTCACGGTACCCGCTAGTAACCCTCCTTTCTTCACTGTGTACTCCATTTACTACTACCCTTTGCATCCTGTTGTCTAGCCAATTTTTATCCAGGCTACCACCTTGGGACCCACTCCAAGGCTGGCTATCTTCTGTATTAATCTTTTGTGGGACAATATCAAATGCCTTGCTAAAATCTAGGTATGCCATGTCCACAGCCCCTCCCTGGTCTACTACTTTGGTCACCCAGTCAAAGAAATCTATTAGATTCATCTGACATGACCTTCCCATTGTGAATCCATGCTGCCTTGGGTCCTGTGCCCCACTGGCCTCTGGGTACTCAACAATTCTTTTCTTCAGAAGTGATTCCATCATTTTCCCTACCACTGAGGTCAAACTAACTGGTCTGTAGTTCTTTTAGAATTCTTGGGTGAATCCCATCAGGCCCCATTGCTTTGTTCACCTTCAATTTTATTAGTTCTTTCAGAACCCTTTCTTCTGTAAATGGACTGGTATCGACCCCTGTCTTCAGAGTGTTTCTCTTGTTTGGTTTAGGTTGTGACAACCCACCTCCCCTCTGGGCTGAAACAGCTTTTAGAGAGGTGTGTGTCTCGTAGTATTCGCCACCAGCCGGACTTTCCTTCAGCACCTCTTTCAAGTGAACAGACTTGAATAATCACACGTACAATTGCACAAGTTAAAGTCTGGTAGTGTGTCTCTTTCAGGTGGCGGATGCTACACAGAGTTTACCTTAGCCAGTGGAAAACCAAATCTTACCTTAGAAAAATGACATCAGAGTCACAACTGTTGAGCAAATAAATAGCTTTTACTTAACAGAAAGTGCAATGAGCATTTACAGGAATTGTATTTACAACACAAGAGGATAACACTGATACAGGAAAAGTAAACAAATGTTTTAAATAACAGATGGCAAAAGAAGAAGGCTATTACTAAAATATGCTATCATTAAACTTACCTTCCCTGTCCTTACAAGAGACACTGGACCCTGTTCTAACTGCCAGATCCACAGACACAGCTACAAGGGTAGGCTCAAGCTTATGTTTCCTCCCAGCTTTCTAGAGGCAGCAAAGAAGGTTCTCTGTCTTACAGAACCTTATATACTCTATGGAGACTAGGTCATTCCTATTCTCCCTTAAATGCACCAACCAACTAACATGTATGTATTTAATTGTCCCAATCAGAGTGAACACCTGTTGGTGACCAGTTATATTCCCTTTTCACCTTAAGTTTATATTTGAATGATTTAATCCATTCAAACTGACCTGTGTCTGTGTCTGCAAGGTCTGTGTGTGTCTGGAGATGTCCACTGAGATTTATGACCCAGCTCTTATGTAGCAGCTAGGAATTCCACAAGCTGGTTGCTGCTGGAGGATTTCAGCCTCAGTGTATTTTTTCCAAATTGCTAAAAAATAAGGCACCTACAGAATCCAAACCATTAACTCTTTCCTTCCCATTTCTGTCACATCTCCCCCAGATAATGAAGGCATGTCCTTGGGCTGCAGTGACACAGCCGTTCATGCAATTACTAGGAACTGCCCAAAGTATCCAGCCAGGACATTAGCCCTGCCTAGATAGCCCATCTGCATTTGCATTTTGTTTGCCACTATGATGCTGTATGGGACGGTCATGTTGTATGCCTACAGTACCAAACTCCAACGTAGTAGTTTACCATTTTGTCCACTGGACCTATAGAAGCCAAATCAGGGATTATGATCTGTGACCACAGTAAATTCTCTCCCATATAGGTAAGGCTGCAGCTTCTAAAGGGCCCACACTATTCCCAAGCATTCCTTCTCGATTGTGGCTGATGCCTCCTCTCTGGGCAAAAGCCTTGGCTGAGATACACAACCGAGGTTCCTCCCCTGCTGGGTAACTTGGCTCAGCACAGCCCCCAGCCCATGATCTGATGCATCCACAGGGACCATAAACCCTAAACTATAATTGGGGCTAGCCAATACAGCTGGGCTGCTTTAAGGCATTTTTGCTCCTGAAAAGTGGCCTCACAGCCTTCTGACCACTTCACTGTATCTGGCTTTCCTTCTTTGTTAAGTCTGTCAGGGCTTAGCCAGATCACTGTAGAGGAACAAGCCTTGGTAGTATCCTGCTGTCCCTAGAAATGCCCTGACCTGTTTCTTTGTGGTAGGAGTAGGCCAGGCCAGGATGGCATCAACCTTGGCAGGCTCCGGACGGATGTGTCCACTACCCACCCGGTGCCCAAGATAGGATACTTCTGCCATACCTGTCTGGCACTTCTCTGCCTTGACTGTCAGACGTGGCTTCTTTTACCTGTGTAACACATCCGCACATTCTTGATGTGCACATCCCATTTCTGGCTGTATATAGCTATATCATCCATATAAGCCAATGCAAACCCACCTACCCCAGACAGAATGTGATCCACAAGATATTGAAAGGTTGCAGGTGCATTCTTCATTCCAAATGGCATTACCTTAAATTCATTTAAAGCAAATGGAGTAACAAATGCTGATCTTTCCCTAGCCGCAGGGGTCAGAGGTTCCTGCCAATAGCCCTTTGTTAGGTCTATTGTGGTCAAATACTTGGCTCCCCCAGTCGCTCCAGGGTTCTGGGCATGGGATAAGCATCAGACTCATGCAGCTGTTAAGCTTCCGGTAGTCCATACAGAATCGTGTGGTGCCATCCCTTTGGGGATCAGTACCATGGGTGATGCCCAAGGGCTACTAGATTCCTGGATTACCCCAGTTCCAGCATCTCTTTGAGCTCCCTCTTTCACAGTCTGCTTAACATGCTCAGGTACCCTGCAGGGGGACTGTTTCACAGGATCCTGGGTCCCTGTATCCACATGGTGCTCTGCCATTGTGGTGTACCCTGGTTTCCTGTGAACATGTCTTCAAATTTCGCAGCACACCCTAATTTCTTGCACCTGGACTGGTGTCAGCTGTTCCGAGACAGTAAGGCTGTCCACAGAGGATGAACCCATGCCTCCCAAGTAGATCCACTAGTGGATCTACCTCGAGTTCCTCCTCTGGAGCATTGCATACAGTGAGGACTATTTCCTCCCTGTCATGGTAGGGCTTCAGCATGTTAACATGATACACCTTTTGTTTGCATCTCCTGTCTGGTAGCTATATCATGTAATTGACGTCACTAACCTTTTGGACAATGGAGAATGGCCCCTCCCATGCTGCCTGTTATTTATTCTGTTGGACAGGATGAGTGCCATCACCGCTGTCCCACCTCATACTCTCTGGCTCGGGCCCCACAGTCATACCAGACTTTCTGCCGCTGTTGTGCAGTGGCCAGGTGCTCCTGAGCAAACCCCATGAGCTCCCTAAGGTGGGTCCTGAAGTTCAGGACATATTCCACAACAGACTCACCCTTGGTAGGCACGGTCACCCTCCCATTCATCCTGAATCAAATCTAGTGTCCCCTGACCCTATGACCAAACAGGAGCTCGAAAGGTGAGAACCCTGTGGACTCCTATGGGACTTCCCTGTATGCAAATAGGAGGTGAGGCAAATATTTGTCCCAGTCCCACTTATGCTGGTCAGCAAAAGTCCTTAGCATGGTCCTAAGGGTTGAATTAAACCGCTCCACCTGACCATTAGCTTGGGATGGTATGGGAGGTTTTGAGCTGCTTTACCCCACACTTCTCCACAAGTTACCCATTAATCCTGACATAAAATTGGCACCAGTCTGACAGTATCTCCTGGGAAAGCCCACCCAGCTAAATATTCCCAACAGTGCATCTGCCACTGGTTCTGCCTCAGAGGATGTTAGGGCCATTGCCTCTGGGTATCTAGTGGCATAGTCTACAACTACCAGGATATACTGCTTGCCAGTGCGACTTGGGGTGCTCAATGGCGCTCTATGTCCACTGCTACCCTCTTGAAGGGTTCATCAATAATGGGCAGGGCACCAAAGCTGCCTTGGTCTTGTCCCCCATTTTCCCTACCCACTGGCACTGGGGACAAGTCCGGCAATAATTTGCCACATCCTTGCCAATACCAGGCCAGAAGAAATTGTTGGTGAGGCACTTTTCATGCACCTCACCCCCAAGTGCTCTGAAAAGGGATATCTGTGCAAGGGCCAAAAGCTGCTGATGGTGAACCTTAGGGACTACCAGCTGCTGGAGTACCTCACCATCTATCCTTCCTCTGTTGTACATTCTCTGTACAACAGCCCATTGTCCCAGTAATGGACTCTCTACCCCCCTGAGAATGCTCAGCCCTATGAGCTATTTCCCTCAGTTTTTTCAGGGTAGGGTCAGTTCGCCAGCAGTACTCAGCTGCCCTCGCCTGACCCTTCCCAGTGCCCCTTCTGAAGGAAGTCCTGTGAGGCTCCTCTAGTTGTGACTGGGGTTCTGGACTGCAGCTTCTAGCCAGCCCCTCCCTTGTGCTGGACACTTCCTTAGCTGCTGAGGGTGTGGTTGGACCACCCAGAGTCAACCCCAATTCCCCTCAGAAGCTTGCCCTTGTGCCTGACTACAAGTTACAACACACACCAGTTTTTACTGGGGTCCAAATCCTTCCCCACAATCATACTTACAGGTAGGTCCTCTACAACTCCCACCTCCTTTTCTACATGGCCCCTTCCCAGCTCAGGAAGACTCTAGCCATTGGTAATGGGACTGGTAGCCCTGTGAATGCCCTGACCTTGGAGTATTTCCCAGGCAGGATCTGCTCTGCTCCTAAATGAGATCTTGCCTTACCAGGGAGATGTTCGTGACCTGTGTCCCACAGTCCCTGTGTTACTATTCCATTAGCTGTAATGGGATGCAGATTCCCATCAGAGGAGAGTTGTTCTTCAGACTGGACACACCCTACAAACACACCAGTGCCCTTTTGATCACCCCACCCCCATATCTCTACCCTTAACCAGTTTCTGAGGGCAGTTGTATCTCAAGTGTCCCACTTGATTGCAACTATGACATTTCTTGGGACCTATTTCTTGAGTCCCTTAGAACCAGAGGGGCTCTACTTTGGGCTCAGGTGCAGGCTGGTTTCCTTTGGGCTGCCCCCATGGGATCCCTTATACCCATGTGTTGCCCCCACACCATAAGACTTCGATGCTTGTGTGTGGTCGGCTAGACAGATACTCGCTAGCTTCCTGCCACCTCTGTGGAAGAGGCGCATGCCCTGTCTATGAGCCATACACGATGTCCTCCGGTACAATTTTAAGGAATTGTTCTCTCATCGATACATCTTTAATCAGTTCCACAGTAGTTGCTTTAGCCCTCCATCCACCTATCAAGGTAAGTATACAGTTTAACCTGCAGTTCTGCATAACTGTCTTCTGGGCTTTTCTTAACTCCCTACATTTTCTTCTATAAGCCTCAGGAGTTAATTCAAAACATTTCAACAACACTGTTTTCACTTTATTATAATCAGCATAGTCTTCATTACTCATTTTAGCAAATGCATTCAATGCTGTCCCGTCACCAAGGGTGTGAGATAAGTTGACCAGGAAGCCTTAATCAATTCTAATTGATTGCATACTCTCTCAAATGATCTTAAAATAAATCAAGGTCATCTCCTCTTTAAACTGAGGGAACAATTTAGAAATCATTTTGGCTTCATGGGTAAACTCACTCCACCATTACTCACGGTTTGCTGACTGCAGAGGGTCATCATCTCCTTCTCATGCTGTTGTCTCTGGAGTTCATTCTGTCATTCTTTCTCTCTGTCTTCACATTCTTTCTCTCTCTGCCAATCTCTTTTCTTCAAGTTCTTTCTCTGCTTCCAACCTTCTTGCTTTTGCTTCTTCATCCAGTCTTTCACCTCCAGTGCCTTGTCTTGCAGCAATAGCTGCAGTGCAGTGCCTCAAGCTGGTTTGGGGATCTGCTGCCTCAGTTTCTGACTCACCCCAGCGACTGTCTGCTTCAGATCATGTGCCAAGAGAGTAGCTATGAGATCTGCCTTTTCTTCTGCTTTAGACTTTCAGGCTGAACCCCTTTCCTGGCACCTTTCAACAAGCTGTGGCACAGTAAGTGAGTCATACTCCGTGGAGCTCATTCTGTACTGCTACACTGTACTGTGCTATCTAGAAACTAATAAAACTGTTGTACAAATGTATCCTCTTGTATATCCTGTTTTGCAATGCTAAGATAACTGTTCCACTGGCAAACTCTGTATCAGTGTGCTACACAGTCCGCTATCATCACCCCACTGCCAACCAATATGTGACAACCCACCTCTCCCTCTGGACTGAAACAGCTTTTAGATAGGTGTGTGTCCTCGGTATTCGCTGCCACCAGCTGGACTTTCCTTCCGGCACCTCTTTCAAGTGTACAGACTTGAATAATCACACATGCAATTGCACAAGTTAAAGTCTGGTAGTGTGTCTCTTCAGGTGGCGGATGCTGCACAGAGTTTACCTTAGCCAGTGGAAAGCCAAATCTTATCTTAGAAAAATGACATCAGAGTCACAACTGTTGAGCAAATAAATAGCTTTTACTTAACAGAAAGTGCAATGAGCATTTACAGGAATTGTATTTACAACACAAGAGAATAACACTGATACAGGAAAAGTAAACAAATGTTTTTAAATAACAGATGGCAAAAGAAGGCTATTACTGAAATATGCTATCACTAAACTTACCCTTTCCTGTCCTTACAAGAGACACTGGACCCTGTTCTAACTGCAGCTCCCACGGACATAGCTACAAGGTAGGCTCAAGCTTATGTTTCCTCCCAGCTTTCCAAAGGCAACAGAGAAGAGTTCTCTGTCTTACAGAACCTTATATACCCTATGGAGACTAGGTCATTCCTATTCTCCCTTAAATGCACCAACCAACTAACATGTATGTATTTAATTGTCCCAATCAGAGTGAACACCTATTGGTGACCAATTATATTCCTTTTCACCTTAAGTTTATATTTGAATGATCCAATCCATTCAAACTGCCCTGTGTCCATGTCTGCAAGGTATGTGTGTGTCTGGAGATGTCCACTCGAGATTTATGACCCAGCTCTTATCTAGCAGCTAGGAATTCCACAAGCTGGTTGCTGCTGGAGGATTTCAGCCTCAGTGTATTTTTTCCACACTGCTAAAAATAAGGCACCTACAGAATCCAAACCATTAACTCTTTCCTTCCCATTTCTGTCACATCTCCCCAGATAATGAAGGCATGTCCCTTGGGCTACCCAAGTGACACAGCCGCTCATACAATTACTGGGAACTGCCCAAAGTATCCAGCCAGGACATTAGCCCTGCCTAGATAGCCCATCAACATTTGCATTTTGTTTGCCACTAGATGCTGTATGGACGGTCATGTCGTTGTATGCCTACAGTACCAAACTCCAGCGTAGATGATTTACCATTTTGTCCACTGGACCTGTGAAGCCAAATCAGGGATTATGATCTGTGACCACAGTAAATTCTCTCCCATATAGGTAAGGCTGCAGCTTCTAAAGGGCCCACACTATTCCCAAGCATTCCTTCTCATGATTGTGTGTATGCCTCCTCTCTGGGCAAAGCCTTTGGCTGAGATACACAACCGAGTTCCTCCCCTGCTGGGTAACTTGGCTCAGCACAGCCCCCAGCCCATGATCTGACGGCATCCACAGGGACCATAAACCCTAAACTATAATTGGGGCTAGCCAATACAGCTGGGCTGCTTAAAGGCATTTTTGCTCCTGAGTGGCCTCACAGCCTTCTGACCACTTCACTGTATCTGGCTTTCCTTCTTTGTTAAAATCTGTCTCGAGGGCTTAGCCAGATCACTAGTAGCAGGGAACAAGCCTTTGGTAGTATCCTGCTGTCCTAAATGCCTGACCTGTTTCTTTGTGGTAGGAGTAGGCCAGGCCAGGATGGCATCAACCTTGGCAGCTCGAGACGGATCGTCCACTACCCACCCGGTGCCCAAGATGAGATACTTCTGCCAACCTGTCTGGCACTTCTCTGCCTGACTGTCAGGCGTGCCTTCTTTTACCTGTGTAACACATCCGCACATTCTTGATGTGCACATCCCATTCTGGCTGTATATAGCTATATCTCCATATAAGCCAATGCAAACCCACCTACCCCAGACAGAATGTGATCCACAAGATATTGAAAGGTTGCAGGTGGAATTCTTCATTCAAATGGCATTACCTTAAATTCATTTAAAGCAAATGGAGTAACAAATGCTGATCTTTCCCTAGCCATGAGGGGTCAGAGGTTCCTGCAATAGCCCTTTATTGAGTCGGTCTATTGTGGTCAAATACTTAGCTCCCCCAGTCGCTCCAGGGTTCTGGGCATGGGATAAGCATCCAGACTCCATGCAGCTGTTAAACTTCATGTAGTCCATACAGAATGGTGTGGTGCCATCCTTTTGGGGATCAGTACCATGGGTGATGCCCAAGGGCTACTAGATTCCTGGATTACCCCAGTTCCAGCATCTCTTTGAGCTCCTCTTTCACAGTCTGCTTAACATGCTCAGGTACCTGTCAGAGGACTGTTTCACAGGATCCTGGGTCCCTGTATCCACATGGTGCTCTGCCATTGTGGTGTGCCCTGGTTTCCCTGAGAACATGTCTTCAAATTCCGCTAGCACACCCCTAATTTCTTGCACCTGGACTGGTGTCCAGCTGTTCCGAGACAATGAGCATGTCCACAGAGGATGAACCCATGCCTCCCCAAGTAGATCCACTAGTGGATCTACCTCAGGTTCCTCCTCTGGAGCATTGCATACAGTGAGGACTATTTCCTCCCTGTCATGGTAGGGCTTCAGCATGTTAACATGATACACCTTTGTTTGCATCTCCTGTCTGGTAGCTATATCATGTAATTGCGTCCACTAACCTTTTGGACAATGGAGAATGGCCCTCCCATGCTGCCTGTTATTTATTCTGTTAGACAGGGATGAGTGCCATCACCTTCATGTCCCACCTCATACTCTCTGGCTCGGCCCCACAGTCATACCAGACTTTCTGCCGCTGTTGTGCAGTGGCCAGGTGCTCCTGAGCAAACCCGCAGGAGCTCCCTAAGGTGGGTCCTGAAGTTCAGGACATATTCACTAACAGACTCACCCTTGGTGACACGCGATCACCCTCCATTCATCCTGAATCAAATCTAGTGTCCCCGTGCCCTATGACCAAACAGGAGCTCGAAGGTGAGAACCCTGTGACTCCTATGGGACTTCCCTGTATGCAAATAGGAGGTGAGGCAAATATTTGTCCCAGTCCCACTTATGCTGGTCAGCAAAAGTCCTTAGCATGGTCCTAAGGGTTGAATTAAACCGCTCCACCTGACCATTAGCTTGGGATGGTATGGGGAGGTTTTGAGCTGCTTTACCCCACACTTCTCCACAAGTTACTCATTAATCCTGACATAAAATTGGCACCCGGTCTGACAGTATCTCCTGGGAAAGCCCACCCAGCTAAATATTCCCAACAGTGCATCTGCCACTGGTTCTGCCTCCAGAGGATGTTAGGGGCCATTGCCTCTGGGTATCTAGTGGCATAGTCTACAACCACAGGATATACTGCTTGCCAGTGCGACTTAGGGGTGCTCAATGGCCGCACTATGTCCACTGCTACCCTCTTGAAGGGTTCATCAATAATGGGCAGGGGCACCAAAGCTGCCTTGGTCTTGTCCCCATTTTCCTACCCACTGGCACTGGGGACAAGTCCGGCAATAATTTGCCACATCCTTGCCAATACCAGGCCAGAAGAAATTGTTGGTGAGGCACTTTTCATGCACCTCACCCCCAAGTGCTCTGAAAAGGGATATCTGTGCAAGGGCCAAAAGCTGCTGATGGTGAACCTTAGGGACTACCAGCTGCTGGAGTACCTCACCAATCTATCCTTCCTCTCTGTTGTACATTTTCTATACAACAGCCCATTGTCCCAGTAAATGGACTCTTCTACCCCCCTGAGAATGCTCGAGCCCTATGAGCTATTTCCCTCAGTTTTTTTCAGGGTAGGGTCAGTTCGCTGTGCAGTACTCAGCTGCCTCGTCTGACCCTTCCCAGTGCCCTTCTGAAGGAAGTCCTGGGCTCACTCTAGTTGTGACTGGGGTTCTGGACTGCAGCTTCTAGCCAGCCCCTCCCTTGTGCTGGACACTTCCTTAGCTGCTGAGGGTGTGGTTGGACCACCCAGAGTCAACCCAATTCCCCTCAGAAGCTTGCCCTTGTGCCTGACTACAAGTTACAACACACACCAGTTTTTACTGGGGTCCAAATCCTTCCCACAATCATACTTACAGGTAGGTCCTCTAACTCCCACCTCCTTTCTACATGGCCCCTTCCCAGCTCAGGAAGACTCTAGCCATTGGTAATGGGACTGGTAGCCCGTGGAATGCCCTGACCTTGAGTATTTCCCAGGCATGATCTGCTCCTGCTCGAATGAGATCTTGCCTTACCAGGGAGATGTTACGCACCTGTGTCCCACAGTTCCTGTGTTACTATTCCATTAGCTGTAATGGGATGCAGATTCCCATCAGAGGAGAGTTGTTCTTCAGACTGGACACACCCTACGAACACACCAGTGCCCTTTGATCACCCCCACCCCCATATCTCTACCCTTAACCAGTTTCTGAGGGCAGTTGTATCTCAAGTGTCCCACTTGATTGCAACTATGACATTTCTTGGGACCTATTTCTTGAGTCCCTTAGAACCAGAGGGCTCTACTTTGGGCTCAGGTGCAGGCTGGTTTCCTTGGGCTGCCCCCATGGGATCCCTTATACCCATGTGCTGCCCCACACACCATAAGACTTGCGTTGTGTGTGTGGCCGGCTAGACAGATACTAGTCAGCGCTTCCTGCCACCTCTGTGGAAGAGGCGCATGCCCTGTCTATGAGCCATACACGCATGTCCTCGCGTACAATTTTAAGGAATTGTTCTCTCACCGATACATCTTTAATCAGTTCCACAGTAGTTGCTTTAGCCCTCCATCCACCTATCAAGGTAAGTATACAGTTTAACCTGCAGTTCTGCATAACTGTCTTCTGGGCTTTTCTTAACTCCCAAATTTTCTTCTATAAGCCTCAGGAGTTAATTCAAAACATTTCAACAACACTGTTTTCACTTTATTATAATCAGCATAGTCTTCATTACTCATTTTAAAATGCATTCAATGCTGTCCCGTCACCAAGGGTGTGAGATAAGTTGACCAGGAAGCCTTAATCAATTCTAATTGATTGCATACTCTCTCAAATGATCTTAAAAATAAATCAAGGTCATCTCCTCTTTAAACTGAGGGAACAATTTAGAAATCATTTTGGCTTCATGGGGTAAACTCACTCCACCATTACTCACGGTTTGCTGACTGCAGAGGGTCATCATCTCCTTCTCATGCTGTTGTCTCTGGAGTTCATTCTGTCATTCTTTCTCTCTGTCTTCACATTCTTTCTCTCTCTGCCAATCTCTTTTCTTCAAGTTCTTTCTCTGCTTCCAACCTTCTTGCTTTTGCTTCTTCATCCAGTCTTTTTCGCCTCCAGTGCCTTGTCTTGCAGCAATAGCTGCAGTCGCAGTGCCTCAAGCTGGTTTGGGGATCTGCTGCCTCAGTTTCTGACTCACCCCAGCGACTGTCTGCTTCAGATCATGTGCCAAGAGAGTAGCTATGAGATCTGCCTTTTCTTCTGCTTTAGACTTTCAGGCTGAACCCCTTTTCCTGGCACCTTTCAACAAGCTGTGGCACAGTAAGTGAGTCATACTCCGTGGAGCTCATTCTGTACTGCTACACTGTACTGTGCTATCTAGAAACTAATAAAACTGTTGTACAAATGTATCCTCTTGTATATCCTGTTTTGCAATGCTAAGATAACTGTTCCACTGGCAAACTCTGTATCAGTGTGCTACACAGTCCGCTATCATCACCCACCACTGCCAACCAATATGTGACAACCCACCTCCCTCTGGACTGAAACAGCTTTTGAGAGGGTGTGTGTCCTCGGGTATTCGCTGCCACCAGCGGACTTTCCTTCCGGCACCTCTTTCAAGTGTACAAACTTGAATAATCCACGATGCAATTGCACAAGTTAAAGAATCTGGTAGTGTGTCTCTTTCAGGTGGCGGATGCTGCACAGAGTTTACCTTAGCCAGTGGAAAGCCAAATCTTACCTTGAAAAATGACATCAGAGTCACAACTGTTGAGCAAATAAATAGCTTTTACTTAACAGAAAGTGCAATGAGCATTTACAGGAATTGTATTTACAACACAAGAGAATAACACTGATACAGGAAAAGTAAACAAATGTTTTTAAATAACAGATGGCAAAGAAGGCGGCTATTACTGAAATATGCTATCACTAAACTTACCCTTTCCTGTCCTTACAAGAGACACTGGACCCTGTTCTAACTGTCAGCTCCCACGGACATAGCTACAAGGGTAGGCTCCAAGCTTATGTTTCCTCCCAGCTTTCCAAAGGCAACAGAGAAGAGTTCTCTGTCTTACAGAACCTTATATACCCTATGGAGACTAGGTCATTCCTATTCTCCCTTAAATGCACCAACCAACTAACATGTATGTATTTAATTGTCCCAATCAGAGTGAACACCTATTGGTGACCAATTATATTCCCTTTTCACCTTAAGTTTATATTTGAATGATCCAATCCATTCAAACTGCCCTGTGTCCATGTCTGCGGTAGTGTGTGTGTCTGGAGATGTTCACTCGAGATTTATGACCCAGCTCTTATCTAGCAGCTAGGAATTCCCAAGCTGGTTGCTGCTGGAGGATTTCAGCCTCAGTGTAATTTTTTCCACACTGCTAAAAATAAGGCACCTACAGAATCCAAACCATTAACTCTTTCCTTCCCATTTCTGTCATATAGGTAACTCCCTCCTCCTTCCTTTGTGAATACTGAGCAGAAATATTAGTTCGGTAAGCCTCGGTTTTCAATGTCACCTTCTACCCACATTCCCTCCCTTTATTAAGCTTCAGTATCCCTCCTTTCATCTTTCTTCACTCTCTAATGTGCCTATAAAGGTCTTATCCCCTTCTTAATTGAATTGGCTATCCTTTCCTCGGTTTGGGTCTTTGCTAATCTGACTGCCTTCCCATCCTCTTTCTGCTTTAACTGATAAATTTCTCTGTCCTGCTCCTTCTATGTTTCCTTATTTACTGAATGCTGTCCTTTTCTCCTTAACCTTTCCTGCCACCTCTTTTGTGAACCATTGCATTTTTTCCTTTGTTGTGTTTTATTGATTTTGCTTTACACAAAGGTTTGTTACCTCTGTGATGGCTGTTAGATCACTCCCCATTGTTCCTCCACCCTCCTTCTTGCCTGTTTGCTAGTGCTTTTCTGAGGCACTCTCTCATTTTCCCAATGTCAGCCCTTCTAAAGTCTAGTACTTTTGCTTTTGTATAGGCTTGATTGTATGGTTGTGTTTATCGTGAACACACTGTTTGGTGGTCGCTTGTTCCCAGATGGCTACCCACTTCTAAATCTGAGATTCTTTCTCCATCCCCATTTGAAAGTACCAGGTCTAAGATTGCTCCTCCCGAGTGAGTTCCCATACTAGCTATCGGAGGCATACCCCTGTAGGGCATCAAGAATGACCCTGCTCTTGGATGTGCCTGCAGCAAAGGTGCTCCAGTTAACATCTGGCATATTCAGGTCCCCATCAACAGTATCTCCACTTTTTCTGCCATTCTAAGAAAGTCTTCTATCATTTCCTTGTCGATTCCTTCCCCTGAGATGGGATCTGTATATAACCGCATGCGGATTGTGGTGCCATTTCCTATCTCCAGGGTGACCCAAAGTGCCTCATCTGCTCCCTGTTTACTCTTTAGTTCTGTTGCTTTGATCCCTTCCTTTACATAGAGAGCTACTCCTCCTCCTCTTTACCCTCCCTATCCCTCCTGTAGATTGCGTATCCTGGTATGTTGACATCCCAGTTATGGTTCTCTGTGTACCATGTTTCTACGACTGCCACAATGACCAGGCAACCCTCTTCCTCAAGGCCACTAGTTCAGGAGACACAGACTATGGGCTTTGGTACTCATCACCCTCCACTTTTGATAGCCTTACCCTTTAGCCCCATTTCTGTCCTTACTGCCTTTGCCTTTTTACATTTAAATCTGTTCTACTCCTAATAACTTCTGTACCTTGGTGTTTACCTCACTAATCACCATGTTTTGTGGGGAGGCTCGGATTTCCTGCTCCTTTTCAGTGCCTCCCCTTGGCTAGTTTAAATGCTTGCCAATGAAGCATTTAAACCTCTCACCTAGGATCCTGGTCCCCCGGACAGATGCAGACCATCGCACCAGTATAGGTCTGCATCCCTCCAAGTGGCTCCCCAGTCCCCAATGAAGCCAAAACCCTGAGTTCCACACCAGTTTTTCAATCACTCATTGAATTCCCTGGTGAAAAGGTAAAATTCAGTTTTAAGTATTTAGCTGCCTTAGATAGCCTACTGGCTAAGGGTTAGAGAAATCAAAATGTGGGTGGAAGGAGATATTAAAATCTCCACCTATAATTAAGACCCCCTTGAGCCTCTCCATAACTCTCTGTAGAAAGGTCCATATTACAGGGAGAGACGTTTGTGGGGAAGATGAGTATTAACTAAGGTTACGGTCTGGGAGTAAAGAGACCCCGTAAGAATCACATATCTACTCTGGGATCCAGATAAGTGTCCTGAATTTCTAGTGGGTCAATGTAGGAATTCAAATAGCCATTCCTCTCTTGTGTCCTCCTGGATGAGAGGATGCCAGTACCCAATATCGGCCTCCCAGTGTAGTTTTAAATGTTCAGCTGATGAGAGGTGGGATTCCTGTAAATAAATATAGATCTGTTTTCCTAAGTGCTGCATAATCCTAGACTGTTTAACAGGGAATGCAAGCCATTCACATTCTGAGAAAATATTTACAGTGCGTTAACCATAATCCATAGTGGAAATATTGTAATTGTTTGCCTAGAATATCGTTGTATCCCTAGAGGGCAAAAGTAAATAGTAAAATTATACTCCCAGGTTTCCCTCCCAAATCCAGGTCCTTTAAGAAAACCTGGATCGAGTGATATCCCAATACATAGTTGTCTTCAGTGTTTCTGGCCTAGGAGGGTTATTATTCAAAGAAGCAGCAAATTCGGAATTAGCTCAAATGGTAGAGCTCGCAGCATGTGAGAGGTAGCGGATCGATGCCGCATTCTCCAGAGTTTTCGCCACCCATTTCTATTTTAAGGAGGTCATAATTCTGCTATACAAGACACTAGTGAGGCCCCACCTGGAGTACAGTGTACAGTTCTGGAGACCATACCTACGTAAGGACATAGGGTAGAGAAGGTTCAGAGGAGGGCAACAAAGATGGTGCATGGATTGCATCACAAGTCCTATGAAGACAGGTTGAAGGAACTGAACATGTACTCCCTGGAGGAGAGGAGGAGAGAGGGGATATGATAGACATACAAGTATCTTACAGGGAGGAACAGGGTGCAGGAAAACACTATTTTTAAGTGAAAAGATGTTCCAGGACTAGAGGGCATGGGATGAAGTTGGAGGAGGACAATTCAGAGGAAACATGAGAAGAATTTCTTCACAGAGCGGTGGTGGACAAGTGGAACACCCTACCAGAGGAAGTGGTGGGGGCTGAAACAATCACGGGTTTTAAGAATGCATGGGATAGACATAAAGGAATTCTAGAGGTCAGGTGGAAGGGGAAATAGACTTCTAGGAAAACAAACTGAACTTACAAGCTCAAATGGGCAGACTGGGTGGGCCATAGGCCCTTATCTGCTGACACTGTCTATGTATCTATGTATTATGACTTGAATAAGAGTTGTCACCATCCATTTTTGAATTAACGCATAAACAAAACGTAATCATTCTTATTAACAGCCAAGAACCTTGTCTATTAACCTGTCTCCGTTTGGAGAAAACTATGTACATTCGTTCTTCCACTGTTGGGGAGATATGACCATCTCCAGCCCTGGTCCCAGGATAAGGAAGCCCTTCTTCCTAGGAAAGTGGGACATGACCCACTGAAGATGGATACAGACCCACTTGAGAGGGAACATCCTCTAGGAACAGTTCCACATTAGTAACTGTCCTCGTGGTGATGACATGGATGTTATATATTATTCATAAGGTGTTAAATAACCCAAAATGCTGGGGAAGAGCCATCCCTCCACCTTTAAAAAATAAAAATTAATTCCTTGAGGGTCTAATTAGAAAGTTAACTCAAACATGCAATAAGAGAATGAAGATCCCCCGCTAACTTATTACCAAGGGACCTATTGTATTTGGGAGACACATGAAGCGCCCCATTCTAGATAACGCCTCTCTTTATCCATAGAGCCAGCTTTAACTCCTGGATCATATGGAGAAACCCCAGAACACCTCAGCATTGTTGTATGGGGGAAGGTTATTATGACTTAACAAAATCCTTATATTGGTAATTTATAGTCCCATCTAGACTGTCAGACTGAGATCACATTCAAAAACTGGAAATCCAGGAGCTCAGTCTGTTATTGTCCTAGGAGGCAGGGTTGGAAACCCGCCCAGATATTAACCCTTCAGAACAGAGAGGGCCCTCAGGACCAAGGAGGGTCAGGTCCCCCATGACCAGATCTAATATGTCAAGGTTATTGTTACAGGATTAGTTCAAGTTCAGGTTTATTGCAGGAAAACTCCATTGAGCAAGCTCATTCACAAGGAGGTCCTGTGACATAAACACTTAAAGTACAAACATAGGTAATAACAGTATATACATGAAATGCACGTTACATGATACAGGCTGGATATACATACAAGGGTACCACATAGGGTGACCGCAGGTGGTAAACATTAAATATGACACAGGAAGCGACTTACAGGTTGCATACTGATAAATGAAACCACGATGACTGGTGTGTGCAATACATATATTTTGGCAGTTTGAACAAACAGACTAAAACTGATATGGAAGGGGAAGGGTGATTTGATAGAGTAGCAGTGAAGCGTAAGCAAAATAAAACCAGGAGTAGAAGGGAAGGAAAACCATTAATATGACAAAGCAAGTATACCTTATCAGTGGATAAATATGGCACACATGGGGAAGGAAGAGACTTAATGACAGTTACAGGTGTCTTTTATTTTGGCTGAACTTAGCGATTTGTAGAAGTTTATTAAAACTGTGCTAGTTAGTTTCAGTACGGTTTGTAATTGGTTCCAAATGGAGGAAGGGCATGTGCAGTAGCACGTTTACAAAGGAAGTCTGCGTCCTTGGTATGTCAAGCATAATAAAGTCAGATTTTCTTAACGAGTATGCACTATGTGAGATACTAATAAGGGAAGAGAGATAGCTTGGCAATTTCTGCAGGAGCAGTTTGAGTCCATAGCCCAGCATGGAGCAAGCGTCTAGTAGTAAGGGATGTCCAACCAACAGCTGCATATAAGTCACAGTGGTGCGAACGGTAAGGGAGTTGGTAATGAACCGTAACTACGGTGATAAAGGATGTCCAGTTTACTTAGATTTGCAAGAGTGGTGGAGGAATAGAGTACATCGCCATAGTGGAGTAGGGAAGAAAAGTGGCCTGTACAAGCTTGTTTTGAATTTCAAGGGGAAAAGAGGCCTATTTCTGTAGAAGAAACCTAACCTTGCTTTTAACCTTCTAGAGACATCATCGACGTGGTCACTGAAAGATAATTTAGAATGCTTGCTTATGGTAATCTGAAGTCAGGAAGGGGTGGCAGACTATTTATAACCCCACCCCAGTCCCGGCATCCCCGTTGAGAGCATGAGGTATTCCCATTGGTGTCCATCTCATCAAAGCATCAAATTCCTGATCTCACAATCTTAGCACATACTCCCCTGATTCCACCTGAACTGCTTGCTACATAAATGAAACATTACATTTAGTTTTATTAGTCCAGTTCCAGTTCCTTTCTGTGTAAAGGGTGGGTCGAAAGTGCTCACCAAGTAAAATTCAGCAATTCACGAGGGAGGGAGAGAAATTCACCTTCACAATCGGGAAAAGGGGGAGTATCACCGAGTTGAGCCACACAGAGGAAGGGAAGAGCAAGACGCTCCACTGGCCTCACCTGTTAGCCAGATAGATGATGAGGCTGTTAATATTATGTTAGTAGCAGTGAGGCCTAAACGGAGCAATAGCCCATCCTCAACCCCAATCTGGCAGACGTAGCTAACCCCTAAACTCGTCCGTTACCTTCATGGAAGATGTTGGCTCCTAATTATCCTGTAATGTCAGATTCCTTAGTAGATGCGCTCTGTCCAGTAATTCTGCAACTGGTGATCCCCAGTCTCCACTCTGTGCTTTTCTTAGTACAAGGCCTTGGAAGCTCATCTAGGTCCCTCTCTCCTTATTTGGGGTCATTTTAGATAGGATCCCTGCTGAAGAAGACGATTTTGGCCTCTGAGGCTGTGTTGTAGGTAACTGAACCATTGGGGAACTGAACAGTTAATTTTGCTGGCTACAGGTGTTGAACTTTTGGGTCTTAAGAGAGGGAACAGGGGGAATACTCTTCTCAAACGTTGAGTGGCAGGTGCATAGTCACTGTCGAAAATGATATGGTGGTCTGCTAACATCACTTTCTGTTTGTGCCATGCTTTTGAGGAACTGATCCTTCTGGTAAAGCTCGAGAATCTCATTACAAAAGATTTGGTTCTGGCCTCGGGTTTCAAGGGCCAGGGACCCAGCACCCTGTCTGCCCTCTCGATGTCAATCTGATAATCGGGCCCAAGTCCAGGACCAAGTGCAGTAGATAGTCCACAAACGCCACCAGGTCATTCCCTCCTCTCTCTCTCTCTCTCTCTGTCTCTGGAATCCCATACACCTTAATATTTTTCTGTCATCCTCGATTTTCCATATCTTTTTATCTCCTGGAGGTATGGAGTTGTTCCTCTGCCAGAACTTGAACAGCTCATTCCAAAATAGCAATTTTATTTGTATTCTCGGAGATCTGAACATTTGCCTCCGTTATCCATGTTTGTAGATCTATCAGGTCCGTGCAAATATCCTTCAACACGTCCTCATTTGGTTGAAACTCTGATATGGCTAAGAGAATCGCACCCATTGCAAGTTTTCAGGCATTTGTTTTTCCACTTTTGCCCTGTTTACTCTCTGATTGAGGAGTGGTGCGAGAGGCAGCATCAGAGTCCAGCAGGCCACGGTCCTCCTCCAGTATGTCTTGCAGGGCTGGTAGTGGTTTCTCTCTAGTGCTACCATGCCCGAAGGGATGTATTATATATAGTTGTCCTTCCTGAGGTTAGAATTTGTAAATCTGTAAGTTTTTGTGTAAAGATAGTCATTCTATCAGGAAGGAAGTGCCTGTATTAGCAGTGAAGGGATAGAGATTGAGCCCCACATGCTTACACTGCTGTGTTTCCACCGAATCCGATGGAATTACTTTTGAAGGAAAGAATTGTTGAGTACCTAGAGGCCAGTGGGGCACAGAACCAAAGACCGCATGGAGCTGCAGCAGGAATGTCATGTCAGACCAATCTAATTGACTTCTTAGACTGGGTGACCAAAGTAGTAGACCTGGGAGGGGTTGCTGACATGGCCTACCTGGGCTTTAGCAAAGCATTTGATACAGTCCCGCACAAAAGATTAATAAACAATTAGCCAGCCTGGGAATGGATCCCAGGGTGGTAGCCTAAAGTAAAACACTGGCTAGACAACAGGACACAGAGGTAATAGTAAATGGGTCACAGTGAAGAAGGGGTTACTACTGGGGTACTGCAGGGTTCAGTGCTGGGGCTGGTCCTTTTCAATATCTTTACAAGTGACATTGTAGAGGAACTGGAAGGAAAAGTATGTCTCTCTGCAGATGACACAAAGATCTGCATAAGGGTTGATATACAAGGTGGTGTGGAAAGGGTGAAAAGGGACTTGCAGAGTTGGAGGAATGGTCACATGTATGGCAACTTAGATTCAACCAAAGAAATGCAAAGTAATGCACCTGGGAAACAAAACCTAGGGAAGAGTACACAGTGGAAGGAGAGTGAGATACTGACAGCAACAAAAATGGAACTGGACCTGGGGGTAGTCATATCAGATGACCTAAAGGTGGGACAGCAGTGTGAGAAGGCAATAAGGAGGGCTGGGGATACTGGGGTGCATAAGGAGAGGCATCACCAGTAGAAAACAGGAAGTTATCCCTCTGTAAAGACAGTTGGTAAGACCACATCTGAGTACTGTGTACAGTTCTGGAGACCCCATCTCCTCAAAGACACAGACAGGATGGAGGTTGTCCAGAGGAGGACAACCAAAATGTTGCAGGGTCTGCACCAGAAGACATATGAAGAAAGACTAAATGAGCTTAAGTTGCATAGCCTTGAGTGAAGGAGGAGAGGGGTGACCTGATACAAGTTTTCAAATACCTCAAGGGAATCAACAATGTCCAAGAAGGTAACATCTTTCAGAAAAGGAATGTGCAAGAACAAGAGGCACAATTTGAAGATGGGGGACAGTTCAGAGGTAATATGAGGAAGTATGTTTTCACAGAGAGGGCTGTGGGTGCATGGAACCTCCTTCCTGAGGAGATTGTACAGTCAAAACAGTGAGGGAATTCAAGAATGCATGGGATAGACATAAACATAGAAACATAGAATTTGACGCAGATAAGGATCGCTTGGCCCACCCAGTCTGCCCATTTCCCTACCTGATGGATAGCTGCAGTTCCTAGTTAATCAGCAGCCTACTTCTTCCTACCCCCACCCCTAGAATTGCCTTATGACTGTCCCATGCATGCTTGAATTTCACCACTGTTTGTGACTACACAACCTCCTCTGGAAGGCAGTTCCATACATCCACCACCCTCTCTGTGAAAAATACTTCCTTAAATTACCTCTGAGCCACCCCTTCTATCTTCAAATTGTGCCCTTGTTCTTGCACACCTCTTTTTTTGAAAGATGCTACCCTCTTGGACTTTGTTGATTCCCTTGAGGTACTTGAAAGTTTCTATCATGTCCCCTCTCCCTCCTTTCCTCGAGGTTATACATATTAAGCTCCTTAAGTCTCTCTTCATATGTCTTCGGTGCAGACCCTGCACCATTTTGATTGCCCTCCTCTGGACAGCTTCCATCCTGTCTATGTCTTTGCGAGATTGGGTTTCCAGAACTGCATGCAGTACTCAGATGGGGTCTCCCAGCTTGTCTGTACAGAGATAATAACTTCCTGTTTTCTACTGGTGATACCTCTCCTATGCACCCCAGTATCCTTCCAGCCCTCCTTGCTGCCCTCTCACATTGCTTGCCCACCTTTAGGTCATCTGATATAACTACCCCCAGGTCCCTTTCCATTTCTGTTGTTGTTAGTATCTCACCCCACTGTGTACTCTTCCCTGGGTTTTGTTTCCCAGGTGCATTACCTTGCACTTCTTAGCATTGAATCTAAGCTGCCATACATTTGACCATTCCTCTAACCTTGCTAAGTCCCTTCTCATTCTTTCCACTCCACCTTGTGCATCAACTCTGTTGCAGATCTTTCATCTGCAAAGAGACATACTTTCCTTCCAGTCCTCTGCAATGTCACTTATAAAGACATTGAAGAGGACTAGTCTAATCTGAACCCTGCGGTACCCACTACTAACTCTCTTTTTTTCAAGTGGACTCCATTTACTATTACTCTCTGTGTAATGGGAATCCAGCCAATTCTTTACCCAGGCTGCCATCTTGGGACCCATCTTGGGAAAGCAATTCAAGTGGGCGTAGGAGGAAGTAGGCTGGTTAACTAGGATCTTCAGCTTATCCGTTAGGTAGGAAATAGGCAGACCAAATAGACCAAGTGGTCCTTCTCTGCCATCAGATTCTATGTTTCTGTGTTTCAATGGACCGATACTTGCTTGTGTCCCATCTCAAAATCACAATAGCCAGTTGTACTTCAGATGTAATAGCTTGATGCATATTGGCGTTCTGTCTTCCTATTATATGTTGTATTTTGCTCCGTTTAAAGTAAAAATTTCATGACTCATGCAGAAGTTTTCATTCCATTCATATTGATTAAACGTTGTCACTAAATTCCAAAACACTGAGGAATATTCCCATGTCCACAGTATTCCCTTGCCGGTTGCTGAGTGCCACAGTCATTAGCAGCATAGAATACTTCTCATCAATGTTTCAAATGTCTTTGCAGATGGTAGCAGAAGGCCTTGTCTAAATTAAATTATTGGTCTCCTTTAGCTTTCCTAGGTATACCTCCCAGTTGCCCTCTGACATCCTCCTTGTACATTTTTCATGCCACTCTTTTCGCTCTTACTGCTTCTCTAACCTCTCTTGTATACCAAATTGGATTTATTCATTTGGTGTTTTTCCTTCCTGCTTCAGACAAGCTTTGGTGACCTCAGTCAGACTCACTTTGATGTTCCCTCTCTCTGTCCTGCCGCTCCCTCAGTTTGTCATGGAGGATCTTCCCTTTGTCTTCAGTAACCACTGCCCAGATATCCAACGCCATTGTCCTTGACTTGAGGTGCTGGCTTCCTAGGGCTAATACTGTGCCACACTGAGTAATTATCACATCCCCAGGGTCTCTTTACTCTGGCCATCCTACTATTTGACAGTACCAAGTCAAGGATGGCTCCATCTCTGGTTAGCTCCATCACCCATTGTACAAGAAGCCATCCTGCATTGAATCTACAACAGCTTGGTTCCTGGCACTCTAACTCAACATTTCCCAATCTGGTAGGGATTCTCCATCAAGATTGTGTTTCCATAGTGGTTGCCCTTCTGATGTGGTCTTGCTAATGCTCTACAGCCCTCCCTGAACTGATTGGGTGATCTTTATACCGCCATCACCAACACTCTGAGGTTCTTACATACTTTAACTGTCAGCTGAACCCATATTCATTCTATCCCCAAAACATTCTTCCCTCTATTGCTTTTTCAGTCTCAATATATAGCGTAACCCTTCTCCTGCCCTTTTTCATATCCTTCAAAATAGGACACACATTGGGATAGCCAGATCCCAGATGGGATTTTATGTCACCTACATTTCCATGACAACTATGTCCAGCTGGGCTTCCATCACCATTGTCTGTAGGTCCCCATTTTAGTCCCAAGATGCCTGATGTTCAGACAGGCTGCCTTCTTCTACTAGCTAGTATCCTCCTCACTTGACTGACTCCACCTACCACCTTCCTAATATCCTTATTCCATCTGTGCTCCCTCCTTGTCTGCCCCTACATTACAATCTCTGTCTGTCTTCACTTGTTGTGGAAGTGCCAGCAAAGCCTCTTAGTCTTTTAGACTGTGGATCTTAACCTTTCCTATCCCCATCCTGTTTAAAAGCTGCATTTTTCAATGGGTCAAGTACACATAATATGTGTAATGTGAAACCTAAAGCAATTAAACATATCTTATGTTCTTTCAGGTACCAGAAACCTTTGAAGATGTTGCTGTTGATTTTCTGAAAAGAATGGAAGATGTTAAGCAAACAGGAGAAAGAGCTTCACATGGAAGTGATGGTGCAGAACTATGGAACCATGGGTTCAGTAGGTAAGGATCAACCAAGGCTCAGAGGAGGAATCTTTATTCTGAGGGGATGGGCTTACTTTTAGCAACTTCAAGTCTGATAATGTGTTGGGAGAAAGGATGAAAAGAGTGGTTTGGGGGCTTGGTTATAACACTCCTGTACATTTGTTTGTTTGAAAAGCACGGTATGTAAAGTACATTGATACTTGGAAACATAACATTTTCAACAGTTAAGGACCAGTTGGCCTACCCAGTCCACCCAAATTTCCCTACCTATAGTATCACTGCATATCCTGCTTGATCTTTAGCCCACTCACCCCTTTCCTTATCATAAGATTCCCTTATGCCTGTCCTATGCATTCTTGAACCCACCACTGTGAGCTTAACATTCACTTTCATTTTGGGATACTTTGTGTTATCAGAGGAAGGACTTTGCAGGAGATGACAATATAGGACTTGACAGCAGAGGATGGCCATTTTATCTATCTGTTCTGCCCTTATTGCATAACTGATGAGAGAGTCCCTAGTGGTAGTTGTCTTCTCCCTCCACTTTTATCCTCATTGCCTTCCCCCATACCCATGTGTCTGTCCTGATTATTCTTGCACCCCAACACTGATTTTGAACAGACAACAATTAACATGTAAACATAAACTGTAGATCCTAGTTAACCAACAGCCTACTTCCTCCTACCCCTGCCCCTAGAATTGCCTTATGTCTGTCCCATGCATTCTTTAATTCCCCACTATTTTGACTCACAACCTCCTCAAGAAGGCTGTTCCATGTATCCACACCCTCTCTGTGAAAAGATACTTCCTTACATTACCTCTGAGCTTCAAATTGTGCCCCTTGTTCTTGCACTCCTCTTTTTCTGAAAGATCCTACCCTTTTGGACTTTGTTCATTCCATTGAGGTACTTGAAAGTTTCTATCATGTCCCCTTCTCCCTTCTTTTCTCGGGGTATACATATTAAGCTCCTTAAGTCTCTCTTAATATGCCTTCAGCTGCAGACTCTGAACCATTTAGTTGCCGTTCTCTAGATTGCCTCCATCCTGTCTATGTCCTTGTGAAGATTGGGCCTCCAGAACTGCACGTAGTACTCAGATGGGGTCTCACCAGGTGTCTGTACAGAAAGATAACAGCTTCCTGTTTTCTACTGGTAATGCCTCTCCTATGCCTATACATCCTAATATCCCCAGCCCTCCTTACTGCCCTCTCACATTACTTACCCACCTTTAGGTCATCTGATATGACTACCCCAGGTCTCCTTTCATTTTGTTGTTGTCAGTATCTCTCCTCCTATTGTGTACTCTTTCCCTGGGTTTTGTTTCCCAGGTGCATTACTTGCACTTTAGCATTGAATCTAAGCTGCCATACATTGGACTATTCTTCCAACTTTCCAAGTCCGTTCTCTTTCTTTCCACCCCACCTTGTGTATCAGCCCTGTTGCAGATCTTTGTATCATCTGCAAAGATACATACTTTTCTTCTATTCCTCTGTAATGTCACTTATAAAGACATTGAAGAGGACCGGTCCTAGTACTGAACCCTGCGGTACCCCACTAGTAACCCCCTTTCTTCAGAGTGGACTCCATTTACTGTTACCCTCTGTGTCCTGTCCTCCAGTCACTTTTTTACCCAGGCTACCATCTTAGGACCCACTCCCAGGCTGGATAACTTATATATTACTTTTTGTGTTGGACTGTATCAAATGCCTTGCTAAAGTCTAGGTAGGTCATGTCCATAGCCCCTCCCTGATCTACTACTTTGGTCATCTAGTCAAAGAAATCTATTAGATTCATCTGACATGACCTTCATGCTGTGAATCCATGCTGCCTTGGGTAATGTGCCCCTGGCTTCTAGGTACTCAACAGTTCTTTCCTTCAGAAGTGATTCCATATTTTACCTATCACTGAGGTCAAACTAACAGGTCTGTAGTTTCCTGCTTCTGCCCTGCTACCACTTTGTGAAGTAGAATAACATCTGCCCTCCTCCAGTCATCTGGTACCACCCCATCCTCCCATGATTTGTTAAAGAGGGTTGTCAGTGGTTTCACTAGATCTACCCTTACTTCTTTTAGAATTCTGGGATGAATCCAATCAGGCCCCATTACTCTGTCCACCTTCAGTTTTAAGAGTTCTTTCAGAGCTCTTTCTTCTGTGAATGGGCTGATATCAACCTCCATATCCAGAATGTTTCTATTGTTTTGTTTAGGTACCTCCCTCTTCATTTGTGAATAGTGAGCAAAAATATTTGTTTAGTACCTCTGCCTTTTCGCAGTAACATTTCTCCACCCCTTTTATTAAGCCTCACTATCCCTCCCTTGGTCTTCCTTCACTCCCTGATGTACCTATAAAAGTTTTATCCCTCTTCTTAACTGAGTTGGCTATCTTTTCTCAGTTTGGGCCTTTGCTGTTCTGACTGCCTTCCTGCTTCCTTCTCTTTTAGCTGATACAGTTCTCATTAGTCAGTCTGTTCCAGCTGTCCACCACCCTCAGCATAAAAAGTACTTCCTGGCATTCTTATTTAACCTGCCTTGTACCAGCTTCTTCATGTTACTGCAAGTAATTCAGTTTACACTGAAGATGCACCATTTCCTGCTGTCACCTTGTTATCCCTTTTAGAAATGTGAATGTTTCTAGCATGTCCTCTCACTCTGTCTTTTGCATCTGGTTTGCAGCAGTACATCTTAAGGTCCATCAGCCTTTCTTTGTAAGGTATATCTTGATGTCCCTAAATCATCTTGGTAGCCTTCCTGTAGACTGACTCCACTCTGTCCCCACCTGTCCTCATGTAGTGATAGCAGAACAGCATGCAGTGCTCTAGGTGGGTGTCAAGAGACTGGTTCTTCCCAGAGTTCAACCTGCACTGTTACCAGATTTCACAACAGCTCAGACACCTGAATTGGTGTTCTGATGCCACCCAGATGCAGTATCACTTGGGATATCTCTATTCCAAATCCACTGTACTACAGTTCAGTGCTGTTTCCATTTCAGTTCATCTTCAGTGGTATCCCAACATGGATAAAGCCTTGCTACCCTTGATATATTGGCTATCTCCAAGTCATGGCTTAAACCCTCAACCTAGGACACTGAAATAAATGTGCCTTCTTATAAAGTCTATAGAACGGACAGACGGATCAGAGGGGTGGAGTTGCTATATATGTACAGGATGAGTACTGTGCTTCTATCATCAGCTCTGTCTCCAAGCCTAAAGAATATGATAGTCTATCAATTAAATTACAACTGTCCTCCTCCCAGTCCATTCAAATCATTGCATGTTATACACCCCATCAGCTGGCCTGAAGGTCATTCAGCACCTGAGCTCCCTACTCAACTCTGCATCTCCAGAGGTCATTCTTGTAGGTGATCTAAATCTTGATTGGTGTGCCACCTGTTCTAAGCCTCTCAAGGATCTAAGTAATGCCTTTGGTCTCCATCAACTCATTATGGAACCCCCGACCAAACGCCAAAATCCAGCCAACAGTTCGCTACTTGATATGATACTGGTTAACAAACCTCATTTGTTCTCTCATGTGGAGTGCTTTCTAGCAATCTCAGTGACCACAGCATCATTGCATGTGTAAGGCAAGGCAAATTTATTTAAGACACCCAATCCCAGCGCTCTGGGTGCTGTACAAAATTTCAAATAGCATTTTACACAAAATATCACACATTTATACAAAAGTAAAATATAATAAATCACAGCTATAAAATAAATCCTACTCTAAACATCAAATGCTTGTGAACATAGGAGTTTCTTCAGGCGGGCCTTAAAATATCAGCAGTGGGGGCCTCTGACCAAAGCTGGTAAAAATTCCATAGAACCATAAGGTCCCTGCCAAGAATGTTCTCCTCCTCCTCAGATGCATCCAAAAAGGTGCGGACAGAATTTTGACATTTCTACCTTCCTTACTGACCTACAGCATTCTAATTGGGAGAGTTCTAGCTTGCCTCTTCCTTTATTGAAGTGTATAATATTTTCCATACTATCCTCATGGACGCAATTAACAGGTATGCTCCACTGGTAAAACCTGAACAAAGAAAAGCTATTGCCCTGATTTTCTACCAACGTCAAGTCTGCTGTTTTGCACAGGGATGCCTTATGGAAAAAGACATGAAAAACTAAGCTCCATGTTGACTGGGTTTCCTTCAGAGTTGCCAGAAATCAATGCACTAAGCCTGTAAGGGCTGCCAAGTCCAGTTACTATAACACCAAATTGAATGCATCTACCCTCAGCACATCCACCTTTTGGAAGATCATTTAGAAGTTAGGGGTCAAAGGACATCCAACACCTGTCCATCCAAGATCTCAGTCAACAGTGTAATGCTCACAGATAAACATGGTATATTGAATGGGCTAAACAACTACTTTGCCAGAGCTGGATTGGCCTTTGATTCCTCCCTGCTAATGCCCTAAGAAACTTTCTCATAGGCAGGACAAGACACCCTTCCCTACCAAAGGCTGTGCCATGCTTCTTCTTCAGCCAGGTATCTCTGAAACAAGTTAAAGACATGTTAATTAACCTGGACATTAGAAAAGTGCTGGTGCTGACTTCATTGACCCTTACTTTCTGAAAGCAGCTACCATATACTAGCCGTCCCCATAACACACATCTTCAATCTGTCCCTTATGCAGAGTTCCCTTCTGGATAGCAAGAAACTGACCATGTTGTCCCATTATTCATATCGGGGACCCTAAGGACCTTAATAACTATTGGTTGATCTCTCTGCTTCCTACCTTATTCAAAATGTTGGAAAAGATTCACAGCCTGCAGATTAGAGACCATCTTGAACTACATTGCCTACTCACCCCTATACAATCTGGCTTCAGACCTCAACATAGCATTATCTGTGCACTTGCAAAAGTTACCAATGACTGGCTGAATGCATTGAAACATAGAAACATAGAAGTTGACGGCAGATAAGGACCGCTAGGCCCATCCAGTCTGCCCATTTCTTTTTCTACCTTATAAATGTGCCATTGGCCTTTGCTCTGTCAGTGACCCATCTATTCATAGTCATTTGTATTGCTCCCTATGCCTATCCCATGCCTGTTTGAAGCCCTGCACTGTATTCATAGTCACCACTTCTTGTGGTAAGCCATTCCATGCATCTACCAACTTTCTGTGAAAAATAATTTCCTCACATTCCCCTTAATCGGCCTTCCTCTAATCTCATGCTGTGTCCTCTTGTCCTGCTATTTTTCTTATATTTAAACATGTTAGACTCTTTCACCTTGTTTATGCCCTTAAGGTGTTTGAATGCCTCGATGATATCACCTCTCTCCCTCCTTTGCTCAAGGGTATACATATTGAGCTCCGTTAATCTGTCCTCATAAGTCTTCTGATGCAGTCCCTGCACCATTTTGGTTGCCCTTCTCTGGACTGCCTCAATTTGAGTTAATACCCTTGTGAAGGTGTGGCCTCTCAATACTGCATGAAATTTTCCAGATGGAGACTTTAACCAATGTCTTCAGCCTGGGATTATTACCTCCCTCTTACGACTTGTGATACCCCTACTAATACACCCTAACACCCCCTAGCCTTACCTACTGCTTTAGAGGTCTGCTTGGATGATTTTAGGTCATCAGTGATGATGATGCCCAAGTCTCTTTCTTCCTTTGTGACTGCTAGCAACTCCCTCCCAGCCTATAAGTGGCTTCAGGGTTTCTCTTCCCTATGTGCATGATTTTGCACTTCTTGCATTAAATCCCAGTTGCCACTCTTCTGACCATTCTGCTAGTTTATCCAGATCTCTTCTCATTCTGCCCACCCCATCTGGATCATCTACTCTGTTGCAGATCTTGGTGTCATCTGCAAACAGACAAGCCTTACCCTCTAGTCCATCTGCAGGGTCACTAATGAAGATGTTGAATAGGACTGGCCTCAGGACTGATCCCTGAGGTACCCCACTTGTGACTTGCATCTCTTCTGACTGTATACCATTTACCACCACTTCGTTTTCTTGCCAGTCAACCAGTTTGCCACCCAGTTGACCAACTTCTGACCCACCCCGAGCCTACCTAGCTTATTTATCAATCTTCTATGTGGAACAGTGTCAGATGCTTTGCTGAAGTCAAGGTAGGTGACATCAACTGCTCCCCTTGGTCCACCACTCTGGTTACCCAGTCAAAGAAATCTATGAGATTAGTTTGACAGGACCTTCCTTTGTAAACCCATGCTGTCTTGGATCCTGTGCCCCTATTGATTCCAGGTGTTGCACTATCCTTTCCTTAAGGAGTGCCTCCATAATCTTGCCCACTACTGAGGTAAGACTGACCGGTCTGTAGTTCCCGCCTCCTCTCTGCTACCACTCTTGTGGAGCGGGATCACATGAGCCCTTCTCCAGTCTTCTGGGACCTCTCCTGTGCTCAGAGACTCACTAAACAATTCTGCTAATGGCTCTGCTAGTTCCTCCTTTAGCCTCTTAAGTACCCTGGGATGTATGCCATCAGGTCCCATTGCCTTATCCACCCTGAGCTTAGCAAGCTCTTGTAGAACCCTTTATTTTGTGAAGGGAGTAGTGCTCACCTCCTCCCCTGTGTCCATGATGCTGAGCTGTGGGCCCTGCCCTACCTTTCTTCAGTAAATACTGAGCAAAAGTATCTATTTAGGATAGATGCCTTTACAGGGTCCTCCTCCTCACATGCTCCTTTTCTCCATTACGCTTAGCAATACCCCTCTGACTTTCTCCTTTCACTAATGTATCTATAGAAAGTCTTGTCACCTTCTTTTACTGTTCGTGCTAGTGTTTCCTCAGTTTGGGACTTTGCCTGCCTTACTGCCTTACCTGCTTCCCTTAGGCAGTTTGGTATGCCTCCCTATCTTCATCCCGCTGTGTTCCTTTATATTTCCTGAAGGCCAGCCTTTTGGCTCTGACCTTTTCTGCTACTGTATTTGAGAACCAAAGTGGTTTCCTTCTTCTTTTGCACTTCCTTCTCTGTCTAACACAATGGGATGTTGCTTCAAGTATTGCATCCTTAATGCTTGCCCACTTTGCCTGTACCTCCTCACCTGTGTTTCTTTTTGCCAGGGCTAGCTTAACTCTGTTGGCCATCTTATCAAAGTCAGCTCCTCTGAAGTCCCATATTTTTGCCTTGGAATTGATGATTTAGATGTAGTAGCCAAATTGAACCATACCATGTGATCGCCACTGGCCCCAGGTGACCTTCTACCTGGAGATCTGTGATCCCTTCTTTGTTAGTCAGTACTAGATCTAGGATAGGTCTGTCTCTTGTGGGTTGTTGTACCAGTTGTTTGAGGCCCTCCCCTGCAGGGAATCCACTGTGAGTCTAGTTCTGGCAGATGTTCCTGCTGGTATTGACCAATCTGTATCTGGCATGTTGAAGTCTCCCATTATCAGAACCTCCCTTTAGCTGTCATTTTTTGTATATCTTCTAACAGTAATGTGTCTATGTCCTCCCTCTGGTCTGGGGGCCTGTAGACAACTCCAGTTCTTATGGCTGTCCCACTTCCTGTTTCCAGGGTGACCCACAGTTCTTCTGGCTCCTTATGTGTATTCTGAATTTCTGCGGCTTTGATATTTTCATTAACATACAGGGCCACTCCTCTCCCCCTTTTGCACCATTGGACAATAAAGCTCTATGTCTGTGCCTATTCTTGGATCTAAACAAGACATTTGACACCGTGGACCATGCACTCCTGCTGGATATTCTCCGTAACTTTGGTCTGGACTGTACCTCTTCAAATGGTTTGAATGCTACCTTGTGGGATTATTGCAGCAGGTTAAAGTAGAAGGAAACTTTCCCATGAAAACCCTCCATAGAGATGTACCGCAAGGCTCAAGTACTGGGCCCCCTCCTTGCCATCTATGTAAATAACAGCCACGTTGGCATCCATCATGCTGACATCCACTTATACGCAGATGACACTGTATTATGCATTTCTGGACCTACCCCTGACAAAACATGGTCAGACCTCCAACTTGAATTTAACCATCTACAGAACAGCCTATTGCATCTTAAACTACTGCTTAATGCAAAAAGAAAAGTTATGTTCCTCTCTCTTTTTCAGAGGTCTACCCCTACTAATGTGGTGGGCGGGCAGACCTCAATTACTACTCTCCTTAATGAACCTCTGGAACTGATACATTTAGATAACTTTGGATGTGGATTGACCATAAATTGTCCTTTCTTGACCATATTGAAGAATTTTCCAAAAACTTAAACAGAGGCTCTGCATATTCTTCCAGATATAAGCACTTGCTAATGTTGGAGCGAGAACCAGAATCGCATAATCCACCTTCCTCCCATTACTCCACTATGGGGATATTCTGTATGGACAAAGGAACGCCACAGCTCTAAAAAGCTTGACATCTTGTATCACCAGGCTTTAGATTCATATTGGGAGCCCCCACTGTTCCTTATATGCCCTGGTTGGTTGGACCTCCTTGGCATAAAGCGATACAAAACGCTGCAATCTGGGCCTACCATGCTATCATCATGAAACTGCCCTCATATTTATTTATTAGCTTTTGGTAACCGGTAGGCGCTAGGCAACAGACCTGCCTATTTTCAGGCACGCACCCAGGAGAGCACAGGACATTGGTTACAATATGCAGAAATGCACAGACATAATATAGGTGTACAGAAGCAAAACAAGACGTACATTGGGTAGTACAGTAACAGTTACATAAGGGTACATTTTAGGCATAGATCATAATAAGGATGTAAAATAAAGCAATTAGGGCAACCATAAGATAGCTGAGGACAGTAAAGACATCAAGGTTCATAGCCACCTAGACAAGCGTATTGCATGGGAGAACATTAGTGTAGTACTCAGGGTCAGACCCAACAGCCTGCAGTGGATAAAGAAAATTAAGAGCATTTGCATTGGCCAGAGGCTAGGAGGTGGGTGAACAGCTAGTTTTTGAATTCTTGATGGGAGGATGACGTTTTCACCATAAGGAGGAGTGAGTTCCAGAATTTGGGAGCAAAATGGTCAAATGCCTGTTCACCCATTTTGTCATGCAAGGTCTAGTGGAGAGCATGGGGACAGAGGAAGACCTAAGGGCACGGGTGTGTGAGGCAGGAGTCAGGAGGTTGGCAAGATAGACAGGGCAGGGAGGTCTAGACAGGAGTCGATAAAGCAGCCCAGGGAGTAGGCTCGAATATCCTTAGGTGACAGCCAATTTAAGCCAGCGAAGGGGACCATGATGAGTAAGACATGGGGCAGTTAAGGCGAATCTACAGATGTTGTTGTAGACAGTGTCCCATTTGTGGAGTGTATCAGAGTTTGCAGCAAAGAGGAGGGGCAGAGCATATTGGAGCTGGGGTAAGAGAATACCTCTCGCAACAGAAAGTCTAGCTGAAGGAGTGAGGGAGTGCGTGACGTGATAAGCTCCGCAATTTTAGCATTGACGGCACGCACACCATATTGACATGTTGAGACAGGTCAAGTGTGGGATCCAAAGTGACCCAAGGTACTTGAAGGACTCAGTGTTTGAGATGATGGAGCCATCAAGGCATTGAACCCGAGCCTGTTCGCAGGGCAGGCAGTTCTTAGATGATCCGAATAGCATAGCACAGGTTTTCTAGGTTCAGGACTTGATGGTTGCTAGAGAGCCAGGTCTGCAGAAATTGGAAGTCATTAGTGAGAGTGAAGTTGATGGCAGCAACCGATTTTGACCCAGAGTAGAGAACAAGGTCATCTGCATATAAGAGTGCAGCTGTGCCAGGACATGGTGGGAATATCATTTAGGAAGAGGGAAAAGAGTAGAGGTCCAAGAGTGGATCCCTGGGGAACTCCACGGAGATGTTTAGTGGGGAGGAAAGGGCCTTGTGAAATGCTACCGCCTGAGTCCGATTGTCAAGATAGCTATGGAACCAGGAGAGGCTTGGTCAGATGCTCCAATGGATTGGAGCTTCTTTAGCATGAGAGATCGTGCACCATGTCGAAGGCTTTAGACAGGTCGATAAAGATGGCCCCCAGTGAGTAGGCCACGGTCCATATTATTTCTGATGTCATTTATAAGTTGTGTAAGTGCAGAGGTGGTACTGTGACCGCCAGAAACCATGTTGGCATGGGGTTTGAAGATTAAACATGTCAAGGTGAGCAGCAAGCTGGTGGTGGACTATTTTTCAAGCAGCTTACTGAGCGTGGCAGAAGAGATATAGGGCGGTAGTTGGACATGAGTTTGACATCACCCTTTTGTGTATAGGGATGGTTCTGGTAGTTTTCCAGGTGGATGGGACAGTAGACATATGAATCAAGAGGTTAAAAGCCAGGTGATAGGTCTAGTCAGCCAAGTGCATACTGCTTAAGTATGCAAGGATGGATGCCTCAGGCCCTTGACCCCGGTGATGCCGGAAGGGTGTTAAGTCGCTATGAATCTCAAGGTATGTGGTTGGAGCCAGAACGAAGGGAGGGGTGGAGGGGCGAGGAGGAGAAGAGGGACAGTCAGATTGAAGGCTAGTTAGAGTAGCAACTGGTGGAGAAGAAAAAAGGGCATTGAAGGCATTGGCAATGGTGATCGTGGTTGTGCAGTGAACACCTTGAATGTTCATGTCAGCTGGATTCTGTGGCTTGTCGCTGCTAGAATGTCCTTAATTTTGGACCAGTACCGCACGGATTTGTAGAGGATGTTATTAGTAGGTTCCTATAGTAGGTGCTTTTGGCAATACGAATTTGTCTTTTGCAGTTGTTACGTGAATGCACTATAGTCTTCAAAGTCTGCACGGAGGTGGAGATCTTCCACCTGGACCAAAGTTTGTCCCTAGATTTGAGAAGTTGAAGCAGGGGCGGTTAGCCACTTGGTTACTTTCCCTACCATCCTATGTGTGTGTGACTGGGATGTGAAGGTTTTGAAGAGAGAGGAGGATGGAGTTGAAATATTCTGCGGCTATGTTAATGTCCTCTGTTTGGTAGAGAGGGACCAGTCAACCTGGTTAAGGTCAGTTAAGAAGTCCTCATGACTTAGGCAGGAGAGATTAGGAAAGGTTACAGTTTTAGCAGGAGGGAGGAATGACAGTGTTCCAGACACAGTAGATAGGATAGTGGTCGCTAATTGTGTCAGGTAGCACACTGGCTGAGGCAACATATTCCGTCCTGTTAGTAAGTATCCAGTCAAGGAGGGTGGCACAGTTGCCTCAACGTGAGACCCTTGTGGGTTCATGTATGAGCTGGGATAGATTTGCCTTGCTAGCTAAGGAGGATAGGTTAGCTGAGTTTTTCTGGACCAGTCAAGATTAAAATCACCAAGGCAGATAATGTCATTCTTGCCTGTAACTGAAGGCAGAAACCCTAGGACTTCAGTGATGCCTTGTGTAGCATTTTTGAGGGATATAGGTACAAAAATATGGAGTTTCTTTACACCCCAAGAAGCAGTAGGGAGTGTAGGATTTCACAGTTTGGTAGGAGGAGGTCCTGCAGAAGGGTAATGTTTGGGTGAGTTTTGAAGTAGAGGCAGGCCACCTACCCTTTTAGTGCCAGGACGGTCGATACAAAGCATGTTGTATCCAGGAAACTGGCACTGAGAGTCGAGCACTGTGGGTTTAAGCCAGGTTTCTGTGATGGCGAGGATGTCCGGGACGTTAGTATAGATCCAAGCCTGGAGGTCAGGGAGGTTGGCCATAAGGCTCCTAGCATTCAGGTGGGCTTAAAGTTAGTCCATCGGTTTTAGGGAGAATGGTGGCTGGGGGGCAAGGTTATGACAGGATGCAGAGATGGACCAGGGTTGATCTCAATGTCACTGGATAGTATAAGAGATGGGGTTAGTAACCATAGCGGGTGATGAGGTATGCCCTGATAGAGATGCAGGGTGGTGGCTTCAGATGAAGGTAAAGGTATCTGACTATTGGGCAAATACGCTTGCTGATGAGAGCAGAGGGGGTTGAGGTAGTGGAGTGGCAGTAGCAAGCATGTTGAGTAGTAGAAGTCAAATTGAGTATAAGTATTGGCAGAAGCTGTTGATGTGTTCAAGCAGTAAAGCTCAAAGAGGATAGGAAGGCAAAGTATTCCCATGAGGAGCACTAGGAGGGAGGGAGGAGGGACATTTTTGACTAGAGAAAGGAGGAGGTAGAGAGGAAAGAGACAGCAGAGGGCTCCTTTAATATAAATCACCAAGTGAAAACAGCTACTAGAGAGCAGTAAAATGTGACAAGTGAGGTATTGGGAGCAAATTGCTCAAATTTAATCATTCTCCTCTAGTGGCAAAACAATATAAGGCGCTAAAAAAAATGATCAAGGTAGAAATTACCTGGTGTGTCTCATGTGCAGTGACTCTAAGCTTTTAAATACAGTTACAGGCAAATGCAAATAGTTTTAGGTGGTTCGTTTTAAAGTTTCAAAATCAGGCACAAAAGTAACAGTTCTGCTCGTTTGAGCCTGGGCAGCAACTCAAGGTGCTACTCTGGCCGGGATTCATGCCAGAGCAGGGGAGCTTGTGGTCGTTTCAGAAAAAGGCGCCAGATGGCCAACGATGGTGGCTGCAGCCTGGATCAAGGTAGAAATCACCTGGTGTGTCTCGGTTCGGGGCTTCTGCGGGCAGGGAGGGCTTCAGAGCAGGCCCTCTTGACCTCCAGTCTCCTCAGGGAGGGGCGGTCTCTGGTGTGTCTTGGGTTCGGGGCTTCTGTGAGCAGGAGGGCTTCAGAGCAGGCCCTTGCGACCTCCAGTCTCCTCAGGGAGAGGGTGGTCTCTGGTGTGTCTCGGGTTCTGGGCTTCTGCGGGCAGGGAGGGCTTCAGAGCAGGCCCTCATGACCTCCGTCTCCTCAGGGAGGGGGTGGTCTCAGACAGTCTCCCTATTTATATTCCTGGATCGTATGCACTAAGACAATCCAACTATATCACTTTTGTTTTTCGCAAAGTCAAAACTCATTTTGGCACATTTTCCATTGACTACTTTCTTCATACCCTTTGGAACAAGCTCCAGAAGTACTACAAATTGCCTCTTCACATCCCCTGGCTACTTTCAACACCCTACTGACCAGGACAGCCACAGAAAATTGTAAATGTGCTTCATAAAACCCTATGCTAACTCCTTTACTTCCTTCCCCTACCATACATCTACTAGTCAGGACTGTTACAGAAAATTATAAGTGTGCTTCATATAACCCCTATGCAATCACTCTTCATTTATTCCTACCACAGGTCCACACCACTGTAATTTCTCACTGCGTTTTACTTCCCTTATAAGTGATCCAGCATACCTACTTTTTCTGGCCCACAGATTTACAGTGCTTCAGATCGCTATTGCCCCAGGCTCTTACTCTTGATCTATATCTGTTTTTCAACCTTCAGAGATGACCTTTCCTCCTGCAGACCTTTGACCTCCTGGCTTTGGCTTGACATCCTGTCACAGTTTAAACACTATCACTATAGACTAGTACAGCTAGCTATTAGAACTGGCAAGTATTTTGTGAATTGTATTTTCTTTAAACCAGTCTGTGTTTATCTTAACCAATCTAGCCAACAGAATGTCTATCATATTCTGTTTTTGTACTTTGCTTCAACAAATCTGTATATATCCTAACCATTCTGTATAAACAGCCAATTGTATGTTGTAATTGTTTGGAATATCTACTCTACAAGGATGTGTTGTTGTATACTCAAAGGTTATTCTGTTTCATATACAATTATCACCGGTCCATCTTGTAAATGAGTTCTTCTCAATGATACTAACATACTATTTGCCAGCAGATTAGGCCTTATGGTCTATCAAGTCTGCTCGAACCTAGATCCTTAGTTGGGTGCCGAGACCCTCCCATCCCTTGTGCTCCAGAAACCCCTATCATCCATCCCCACCCCCGGACAGGCCATCATCTGATACATCCACTTTCTGTGTCTGTCCCACCCTCTCTTAAAGCTCTCCACTGTGGATCTCTGAACCAGCTCACCAGGCAGAGCATTCCAAGGGTCCACCACCCTCTCAGTGAAAACCTCCTCCTCTTTTCCCCCTCACCCTTCCACCTTCCAACTTCAAACCATGCCCTCTGGTGATGCCTCCTGCTTGATGTTTTGCCTGGCTAAATAAAATGATGTTTCACTGGCTAAATAAAATTGATTGGTTGATTGTTTCCAAAAGGCAAGTGATCAACCTCTTTCATCACAGCTGAGAAAACTTTGAATTACATGTGGTAACTGTAGCCTGCAGGTCTCTTTGGAAATGGATCACAGACTTGCCAGTTTACCCCCGATTATCTATCATTGCAAGTACTCAGTCGCAGAAAGCATGAAGTATAGAAATACTCCACAGTATTAACATTTGTTACTGGATAATACACACTTGTCATAGACTTCTCTCTCCCAGAACTCATTCGGCACTGCTACCACTTTTCACTACTCTTCAGATGCCTGAAAGGGTTACTTTGGACTACTGCCACCACTCAGCATGACTCTCCTCTGGGTATCTGGAGGTTTGAACCACTAGAGCCTCTGATTACACAGCACAATGCTCTTTCTCAAAAGTCAAACAACGCACCCTTTTGTCACAGCTGAGAACACTTTGCATTAGATATGATAACTGTAGCCCGGCTCTTTGTAAACAGATCGCACCCTGGATAGCTGTAACTGAAATAACTCTGTCATAGAAAGCATGAAGTATATAAAAATAATATTTAGTACTCAATATATTTACATATCTTACAGGACAATACACAGTAAAGACTATAGGGAGTTGAGTATTCCTACACAGATAAAAATAAATGCATTTGAAAAGATAGAACTTACACAGGAAAATATGGATAGAATAGGGTGTTGGGTAATACAAGTCTGAAGAGAATAGCAGTGCAAGAATATTTAAGTATGGAGAAAAGAGGGGTGCAGGAATCTGTAATTATAGGAAGAACAGGAGTGCAGGAATATGTAAGTTTGGATAGAACTGTATGTAGGAATATGTAAATATGCAGAGAACAGCAACTCAGGAATATGTAATTGTAGAGAAAAGGAGTGCATTAACATGTAAGGATGGAGATAACTGGGTGTAGGAATACATACATGTGTTGAGAACAGGTGTTCAAGAATATGTTATGAAGAGAACAGGGTGCAGTAATATATAAGTATGGAGAGAACAGAGGGTGCAGGAATATGTAAGTATGCACAGTATCTCATTGCTATATTCCTGGCTTTTAACCTTTGGCCATCCAGCAACTCTCACAGGCTCTAAAATCTGGAGTTTGTTAATGCCAACTATTTCTTTCAGTCGGTCACAAATATGGAAATATCTCTACCATTCTATTATCCAGAATAAGCTTAGATTTACCCAGTACCACATTTAAATTAGTTGTATTTTGTGACTGTTAAGTTGGCTATGATAGGCTGTGTTCCAGACTCCACCAGCTCCAGATATATCAAAGCAGATCATTGTACTCCATCTTTGAATTACAGAGTGGTTGCTGCATGTTCCAATCCTGCAGTCCTACAGAAATGTCAATACTGTACATTCACTGTGTGACCATTTATCTGATTAAATTGCATGTTTTATTTTTATGTAATGTATGTATGTTGCCCCCGAGTACATAAAAAAAAAAACAAAAAAAAACATAAATATAGATGACCATAGCACGCATAATGGCTACAACAATTGTGGTAGATCAGTACTGGATTGATGTAATTTGAAGAATAGTCATTACAAAATTAATTGATGAAGCATCCCATGCATGCTATGAGTTGGTGCAGAGTCTGAATAAGACATTCAGAAGACCTTGTTAAAATAAATAAAGGAAATGAGAAAATATGCAAGACAAAAAATAAAAAAGGACAGACAGTGATAATGGGAATAACAGAGAGCTTTTATCATTATGAGTAGAATTGGGTGTAATTTATGCATAAACAGACACTTGCAATGTGATTTTTCACAGTCTCATTCAACAGCTGTGGCTCAGCACGACAGTCTGCAAATGCATTTACAACTAGCTGCTGGAGTCATACTCTCCATCCATACTTTTTGTCTTGCATTTTTTCTTTACCCATTATTTGTTTTTAACACAATCTCTGTATGTCTTATTCACATTAGTTGATTTATTGCCAGACAATGTCATGCTGCTTATTGACTTTCACAGAAGCTGGACACAGTTTGAAGGAAAACAGGCCAGTACCCATCAGGAAAAATCACAAATGAACCACAGTCTTATACAGTAGATTACAAATAAAAACAAAACATAAGGACAGTCAACAGTACACCCAGCATGGGTGCTAATCACAAAACTGATCAAAACATGCAGCCTCTCACAATAAAATGTTCAATGTTTTTAATGGGACACTGTCTAACAAAAATCAGCATTTCTTTTATTTTAACTGTAATAAAGTGAAAATGTATTGAAACAATGTATATCTTCTTGCAATTCTGATGTACAGGTACCTACTGTAACTCACAGAATGAAATGTTTTTGTTCTTTAGTTACTGCAACTGTATATAGTATTAGTCCAGTGGTTTAGATATGGGAAAGATGAGAGTTTTTCTTGTAGTGTTAGCATTTTATTTTTCATGTAGACCTGTCCCTTATCTTGTTTTCTTGCTGGCTTATATTTCTCAAGCCGAGGTCCCATTTTGCCAAAAGTTTAACCCTCCATCACACAAAAAGATACAGTCTCACACACTATCAGTTTTATTGAGTCTTGCAAGGTACAGTAGCTAGCTGCAGGAGAAAACAGAATGTATCTCTTCTCTAGTTGCTCTCATCTCCTTGTAGTGTTAAATTTAACCTTTTTGATGCTATTTTAGAGATCTGTTTCAGGAGTTCTGAAAATGTTGGGCTACTGTGCCACCACCAACCATGCTGTTCGCCCATTGTTTCTTCCTCCAGGTGTTTGAAATTGCAACAAAGAACAACAGGTTCATAGTTCAACTTCAAAATCTGCATGTACTGTAAATTAAATTGTTACAGCTGATTTTGAGTAGGCAAGTTATATAATGATTTTAATAAATAAGTTGTGTCAATCATGCAAGTTTTGCTCTGTATAAATGTTGTGCAAGTAAGGGGCGGTGTGAGGAGGGTGCTGAGGTTAATGTGCTGAAAAATCCCAGCCTCCCTACAAAACAGGGTACTAAATGAGAAAAAGACCAAGGTAGAACGGTCAGTGGGGATGCTGCAACAGAAGGTAGGCCATCAAAAATGGAGAGCAATGAGTACCAATGCCCATAGTCTAGGTAACAAGCTTCCTGAATTAGTGGCCTTGATGGAGGAGGAACATCTGGATATCGTGGCAGTCACAGAAACATGGTACACACAAAACCATGACTGGGACGTAAACATACCAGGATACACACTATCTACAGGAGGGACAGGGAGGGTAAAAGAGGGGAGGAGTAGTTCTTTACATAAGGGAAGGAATAAAAGCAACAGAACAAAAGGGTAAGCAGGGAGGAGAAGAAGCACTGTGGGTAAATTTGGAGACAGGCAATGGCACCACAATCCGCACAGGGTTAGATACAGACCTCTTCTCAGGGGGGAGGAAGTGGACAAGGAAATGATAGAAAGTATACTTAGAATGGCAGAAAAGGGGAGATATTGCTGATGGGTGATCTGAATATGCCAGATGTTAACTGGAGCGCAGTTGCAGCTGCCACTCAAGAGTGCAGTTATTCTAGATGCCCACAGGGGCATGCCTTAGACAACTAGTACTGGAGCCCACTCGAGGGAGCAATATTAGACTTGATACTCTCAAATGGAGATGAGAGAGGATCGCAGATGTAGAAGTGGGTAGCCATCTGGGAACTAGCGACCATCGAACAGTATGGTTCACAATAAACACAGCAATAGAGTCAAGCCATACAAAGACAAAAGTACTGGACTTTAGGAGGCTGACTTTACAAATGGGTGAGTGCCTAAGGAATGCACTAGCACATGGGCGAGAAGGAGGGGTGGAAGAACAATGGGGAATAATAAAACTGCCATCACAGAGGTAACGAGCCTTGTGTGAAGCAAATAAACAAAACAAGACGATGTAAGAAACCACTATGGTTCTCAAAGGAAGTGGCAGTGAAGGTTCAAGAGAAAAGAAAGCATTCAGGAAGTACAAGGAATCGCAGCAGGAGCAGGACAGAGAACTGTATCAGTTAAAGCAAAAGGAGGCTGGGAAGGCAGTCAGAACAGCAAAGGCCCAAACTGAGGAAAAGATAGCCAACTCAGTTAAGAAGGGAATAAAACCTTTATAGGTACATCAGGAGCAAAGGAAGACCAAGGGAGGGATAGTGAGGCTTAATAAAGGGGAGGGAGGGTGGGCAGAGGGAGAATGTGAAAGGCAGAGATACTAAACAAATATTTTGCTCAGTATTTACAAAGGAAGAGGGGAGGTACATAAAACAAACAGTAGTAACACTCTGGATACAGAAGTTGATACCAGCCATTCACAGAAGAAAGGGTTCTGAAAGAACTCTTAAAACTGAAGGTGGACAAAGCAATGGGGCCTGATGGGATTCATCCCAGAATTCTAAAAGAACTAAGGGTAGAAACTAGTGACACCACTGACTACCCTCTTTAACAAATCATGGGAGGATGGGGTGGTACCCGAGGACTGGAGGAGGGCAGATGTGATTCCCTTCACAAAAGTGGGAGCAAGGCAGAAGCAGGAAACTATAGACCTGTTAGTTTAACCTCAGTGATAGGGAAATGATGGAATCACTTCTAAAGGAAAGAATTGTCATGTATCTGGAGGCCAGAAGGGCACAGGACCCTTGGCAGCATGGATTCACAGCGGAAGGTCATGCCAGACGATCTGATAGATTTCTTTGACTGGGTGACCAAAGTAGTAGATCAGGAGGGGCTGTGGACATGGCCTACCTAGACTTTTAGCAAGGCATTTGACACAGTCCCACGCAAAAGATTAATATATAAGTTAGCCAGCCTGGGAGTGGGTCCCAAGATGACAGCCTGGGTAAAGAATTGGCTGGAGAATAGGACACAGAGGTAATAGTAAATGGAGTCCACTCAGAAGAAAGGAGGTTACTAGCGGGGGCACCGCAGGGTTCAGTATTAGGACCAGTCCTCTTCAATGTCTTTATAAGCGACATTGCAGAAGGACTGGAAGGAAAAGTATGTCTCTTTGCAGATGACACTAAGATCTGCAACAGAGTTGATGCACAGGGTGGGGTGGAAAGGATGAGAAGGGACTTGGCAAGGTTAGAGGAATGGTCAAATGTATGGCAGCTTAGATTCAATGCTAAGAAGTGCAGGTAATGCACCTGGGAAACAAAACCCAGGGAAGAGTCACAGTGGGGGTGAGATACTAACAACAACAAAATGGAAAGGGACCTGGGGTAGTCATATCAGATGACCTAAAGGTGGGCAAGCAATGTGAGAAGGCAGCAAGGAGGGTTGGGGGATACTGGGATGCATAGGGAGAGGCATCACCAGTAGAAAACAGGAAGTTATTATCCTCTGTACAGACAGCTGGTGAGACCCCATCTGAGTACTGTGTGCAGTTCTGGAGACCCAGTCTCCCAAAGACATAGACAGGATGGAAGCTGTCCAGAGGAGGGCAACTAAAATGGTGCAGGGTCTGCACGGAGGACATATGAAGAGAGACTTAAGGAGCTTAATATGTATAGCCTCGAGAAAGGAGGGAGAGGGGGACATGATAGAAACTTTCAAGTACCTCAAGGGAATCAACAAAGTCCAAGAGGGTAGCATCTTTCAAAAAAGAGGTGTTCAAGAACAAGAGGGCACAATTTGAAGATAGAGGGGTGGTCACAGGTAATTTAAGAGTATTTTTCACAGAGAGGGTTGTGGATGCATGGAATGGCCTTCCGGAGGAGGTTGTGGAGTCAAAATCAGTGGTGGAATTCAAGCATGCATGGGATAGTCATAAGGCAGTTCTGGGGGTGGGGTAGGAAGAAGTAGGCTGCTGGTTAACTAGGATCTGCAGCTTATCCAGTAGGTAGGGAAATGGGCAGACTGGGTGGGCCAAGCGGTCCTTATCTGCCATCAAATTCTATGTTTCTATGTTTCACCCTTTGTATGCCAGTTGTGCCAGCCTTTATTGTTTTCTGTTCTTTCCATAGTCTGACATCACAATGTTGGATGAAGTGAGATGGTTTGGGACATACGTGTGTTGTCTGCTTCATTCTGGAAGTGTGTTCTGACTGCAGACCATCAGCACTTTAGCAGTGAGAATGCACTTCAAGTTGGTATGACTTGTGGTATTACTGGTGGCCCACCGATAAAGAAAGAAATCAATTAAAACCACATTTCTTGCTCAGTTTAGTGTAAATCTGAGTATAGCACATAAAATAACACACCACAGGCACATTTGAATCAGTTAAATTTATTATAATAAAAACAAAAATGTAAACAGTCACAATCTACAGTAGTTGACAGTGTTTAACTAAAAAAAGTGACAACATTCCATAAAAACAGTGACACGTCACTTTCACAAATTATTATTTATTCAAATTAGTGCAATGTAGAAGACAGAGAGGCCAATACCAACATCAATACTAAAATGGGAACTGAGCAAGGAACATACTGTGAATTTGCAAAACACCTGACACCATCTGCTGGTTAATTAGGAAGACAGAATATGTTACAATGAAATCAAGGCAGGTCTGCCTTGATAGATCTTGGTAGCCACCAGTGGTTGATTAGGGAAGATCATCTTAATGCATTTAAAAACCCTTGAACATACCACAAAAAGCTATCTCTACCACACCACTACTGATCAGCAGGGGTTCTCTAATGAATGGCAGGAGGAGGTACCGACTTGTATATGGAGGTACCATTCAACTTATCTGTAACAGGCACCGTGACAGGATGGTGCAAACATGTGGCACCTGGAGGAATATGCAAGTATTGAAAGAGCATGGGGTGCAGGAATATGTATGTATACAGGAGAGAACAGAGGGTACATGAACATGTAAGTGTGGAGAGAATGAGTTCAGGAAAATGTAAGTGTGGAGAGAAAAGGCAATGTAGGAATATGTAAGTATGAAAAGAACAGGGGTTGCTGGAATATGTAATGTGAGAGAACAGGGGTGCAGGAATATGTATGTATGTATCTATGTATGGAGAGAACAGAGGGTACATGAAAATGTAAGTGTGGAGAGAATTAGTTCAGGAAAATGTAATTGTGGAGAAGAACAGGCAATGTAGGAATATGTAAGTATGAAGAGACAGGGGTGCAGGAATATGTAAGTGTGGAGATAAAAGGGCTGGAGAAATATGTAAGCTATGGCAAGAACAGAGGTGTACAATATGTGAGAATTAAGAGGATGGGATGCAGGAACACGTAAGTATGAAGAAAACCAGGATGACAAAATATGTAAGTGTAGAGAGAATAGAAGTATAGAAATATGTAAGTATGCAAAGAGCATGTGTGCAGGAACATGGACTGTAAGTATGGTGAGAATGTGGGTGTAGGGAAATGGACTGGAAGTACAGTGAGAACATGGGGTGCAGGAATATGTGAGTATGGAGAGAGAACAGGCATGCAGGAATATGTGTGTGTGGAGCGAACAGGTGGTGCAGGAATATGTGCTGTAAGTGTGATGAAACCATGGGGTGCTTGAAGGACTGTGCAAGTATGGAGGCAACCTGGGGTGCAGAATATGTATGTATGTATGTATGGAGAGAGCGGAGGGTACATGAAAATGTAAGTGTGGAGAGAATGAGTTCAGGAAAATGTAATTGTGGAGAGAACAGGCAATGTAGGAATATGTAAGTATGAAGAGAACAGGGTTGCTAGAATATGTAATTGTGGGAGAGAACAGGGGGGTGCAGGGAATATGTAAGTGTGGAGATAAAAAGGCTGGAGAAATATGTAAGTATGGTGAGAACAGAGGTGTAAGAACATGTGAGAATTAAGAAGATCGGTGCAGGAACATGTAAGTATGAAGAAAACCAGGATGACAAAATATGTAAGTATAGAAAGAACAGGGTGCAGAAATGTGTAAATATGGGGAGAACAGAGGAACAGGAAGTGTAAGTATGGAGAAAATGAGTTCAGGAATATGTACATGTGGAGAGAACAGGAGGTGCTAGAAAATGTAAGTATGGAGAGAAGAGTGGTAGAAGGATATTAAGTATGGAGGGAACAAGAGTGCAGTAATATATTATGGAGAGAACGGATGCTTGAATATGTAAGTATAGAGAGAACATGGCATGCAGGAATATATAAGTATGAAGAGAATAGGGTGCTGGAATATGCAAATATGGAGAGAACAGGGTGTGGAATATACAAGTATGGCGGGAATGAGGGATGCAGGAATATGCAGGTATGGAGAGAACATGGGTGTAGGCACATGTAAGTATGGAGAGAACAAAGCTAGAAGAATATGTAAGTATATGGCGAGAACAGAGGTAAGAAAAATGCTAGAAAATTAAGAGAACAGGGGTACAGGAATATGTAAGTATGAAAAGAACAAGGGTGACAGAATATTCGCATGTGGAGAGAACAGGAATGTAGAAATATGTAGGCATGCAGAGAACATGGGTGCAGGAATATGTAAGGTATGAGATTTTCACAGAGAGGGTTGTGGATGCATGGAACAGCCTTCCAGAGGAGGTTGTGGAGTCAAAAACAGTGGTTGAATTCAGCATGCATGAGACAGTCATAAGGCTATTCTAGGGGTGGGGTAGAAAGATGTAGGCTGCTGGTTAACTAGGATATGCAGCTTATCCACTAGGTAGGGAAATGGACAGACTGGATGGGCCAGCGGTCCTTAACTGCCTTCAAATTGTATGTTTCTAATATGAACTGCTAAGTATGGTGAGAACATGGAGGCAGGTATATGCAACTGTATGATGAGTACATGGCAGGCAGGAATATGTAAGTATAAAGAGAACAGTGGTGCTAGAATATCTAAGTATGGAAAGAACAGTCTATGAGAATATGTAAGTATGAGAGAACAGGGGTGCAAGAATATGTACGATAACATAAACATAGAAACATAGAATTTGATGGTAGATGAGGACTGCTTGGCCCACTTATTCTGCCCATTCCTACCTAATGGATAGACTGCAGATCCTAGTCACCCAACAGCCTACTTTCTCCTACACCCCTAGAATTGCCTTATGTCTGTCCCATGCATTCTTGAATTCCACCACTGTTTTCATCTCCACTGCCTCCTCAGGGAAGGCTGTTCCATGTCTCCCCAACCCTCTCCATGAAAAATACTTCCTCACATTACCTCTGAACTGTCTCCCTCTATCTTCAAATTGTGTCTCCTTGTTCTTGCACATATCTCTTTCTATAAGATGCTACCCTCTCAGACTGTGTTGATTCCCTTGATGTACTTGAAAGTTTCTATCATGTCCCCTTCTTCCTCCTCTCCTTGAGTGTATAGAGAGAACTGGGGTGCAGAAATGTGTTAAGTATGAAGAGAACAGGGATGCAGGAATATGTAAGTATGAAGAGATCGGTGTGTACGGAATATGTAGGTATCGTAGAGTAAAGGGGTACAGGAATATGTAAGTATGGAGAGAAATGAAGTGCATGGATATGTAAATGTGCAGGAAACAATGTGTACAGGAATATGTAAATATGGAGAGAACAGGAGATACAAAATATTTAAGAATGAATTGAAAGGGTTTAGGCATATATTAGTATTGAGAGAGAAAGGGGTTCAGGAATATATTGGTATATAGAGAACAGGAGTGCATGGATATGTAAGCGTGAGAGGAGAGGATGTTCAGGAATATATAAGTATATAAATTAATAATCTGGTTTTAGAGGTGGTTGTTGCCATAAAGTGTTGTGGTTATGAACCATCACCAATCAGTTTCAACCATAAACATCAGTTGGTACAATACATATATTGTTGGAAGTCTTCTTTTACATTTATGTAGCTCTGCTTATAAATAACATTTGTATTGTATTATGATTTTTTTTCTTATGTACAGGCTCCAGCATCCCCAGTGAGCAATTGTTTTTGCTGTCTGAGAGGGACGAAGAACTCCCATGTATTGATGTGAAAGAGGAAGAGAGGAATGACAAACTCCCTTTGTTGATGTGAATATGGAAGAGTGGGATGGGAGCTCAGTTTTGTTGTTGTGAAGGAGGAAGAAAGGAACGATGAACTCCCTTTGTTAATTTGGAGAAAGAAGATGGGAATGACAAACTGCCTTTTGTTGCTGTGAAGGAGGAAGAAAGAGCGATGAACTCCCTTTTGTTAATTTGGAGAAGAAGATGGGAATGACAAACTGCCTTTTGTTGCTGTGAAGGAGGAAGAAAGGAACGATGAACTCCCTTTGTTAATTTGGAGAAAGAAGATGGGAATGACAAACTGCCTTTTGTTGCTGTGAAGGAGGAAGAAAGGAACGATGAACTCCCTTTTGTTAATTTGGAGAAAGAAGATGGGAATGACAAACTGCCTTTTGTTGCTGTGAAGGAGGAAAAAGGAACAATGAACTCCCTTTGTTGATGTGGAGGAGGAAGAGAGGAATGACAAACTGCTTTTGTTGTTGTGAAGGAGGAAGAAAGGAACGATGAACTCCCTTTGTTAATTTGGAGGAAGAAGATGGGAATGACAAACTGCCTTTTGTTGATGTAAAGATGGAAGAAGGGATGGGAGCTCCCTTTATTGTTGTGAAGGAGGAAGAATGGAATGACAAACTTCCTTTTGTTAGTTTTGAGGAAGAATACAGGAATGATGAACTACCTTTTGTTGATGTGAAGGTGGAAAAGACTGCAGAGCAGGAGGATCATCTTGAAGTAATTCCACTGGTAAGTATCATAGATGGCTTGATGATGTGTTTGTATGGGATTTCATTCAGATATGGTTGCGAGGATGTTGGGAATAAAAACAAAAACAGTTGGAACGAGAGGGAGTATGGAATTACAAGTAGGCTATAATTTTAGAAAGCTTGACAGGAGTAAAGCCAGTAATGTTTTAGAAAGAAACATATTACTGTTACAATTGATATGAGATTATACTGAGATTGGGTCACATGGGGCTCGATATTCAAAGCCCGAGAATGTTGTAAGCCCCTGGTGTGCCGAGCATGTGGCATGTGCAGCTTGTGGATTCTACCAGCCAGCAATCTGGATTTTCAATCCTGAGCACCAATACGACAAGTTAGACCAGCTTTTCCCTGGTCTAACTTGCACCATTTGGGGATTCTTTTATAGGGCTTGAGACAAATCTTTGGTGTAAGCTGCTGCAAATGAGGAAACTGTCACAACTGCGCCTGTTGTATTAAAATCGGGTTCAGTTGAGCTAAAGGAGCTTCAATCAGTCAATCTTCATTTACAAGGTGAAGTACAATTGAGTGAGCTCATTTGCAAGGTAGACCTGGACAAATGCAAATAAAAGTAAACAATATGCAAAGGAAAAAGATGGGTGTACAATCAAGAAATACAATGTGATAAAGACATATAACATACTATAGTACTAGGCAAGGCCTACACAGGCAAATATGCAAGAGGCTAAGAAAGAATATAGTAAACATACATTATTATACAGTATGTACATGAACAGTTCAGGAAAAGGGATTGGAGGGGCTGATAGGAAGAAGAAGGAGAAGGAGTGATAAACAGGGAATCACAAGGCCTGGGGATGGATGTCCCACGCTTATTTCACTGGCTCCGGGGGCAGTTACAGGATACTATAAAGGAATGAAAGAAAAGCTTTTTGAAGGAGGAGAAGGTTGTCGGGCAGCCAGCTTTAGAGTTTTTGTAATTTGTTCCATAGGTGAGGGAATACATAGCTTATAGACACTATACCAAAATGTGACTTAACCTTAGGAATGTATAAGGAGATAAATGAGATGCTGCATAAGGAGTAATTGTCTACAGTGCATAGGAGCAAACAATCAGAGGTATACTTGGAAGCTTATGTGTGATAGCTTTAAAAGTCCATAAGGTGGCATTTCTTTGTCTTCTGAACTTGAGGGATGTCCAGCCTATTGCGGTATATAGAGAGCAGTGGTGGGTGAGGTATGGTAAAGCAGAGATAAATCTCAAAGCTCAGTGATAAAGTGAGACAAGTTTAGAGTGTGTGGAGGCAGAGCTTTGGCCATAGAAACATAGAAACATAGAATTTGACGGCAGATAAGGACGGCTTGGCCCACCCAGTCTGCCCATTTCCTACCTACTGGATAAGCTGCAGATCCTAGATAACCAGCAGCCTACTTCTTCCTACCCCCACCCCAGAATTGCCTTTATGACTATCCCATGCATGCTTGAATTCCACCACTGATTTTGACTCCACAACTTCCTCCGGAAGGTCATTCCATGCATCCACAACCCTCTCTGTGAAAAAATACTTCCTTAAATTACCTCTGAGCCACCCCCTCTATCTTCAAATTGTGCCCTCTTGTTCTTGCACACCTCTTTTTTTTTTGAAAGATCCTACCCTTGGACTTTGTTGATTCCCTTGAGGTACTTGAAAGTTTCTATCATGTCCCCTATCTCCTCCTTTCCTCGAGGCTATACATATTAAGCTCCTTAAGTCTCTCTTCATATAGAGGAAGTCTGTGTAGTCCAATAAGGATAAAATGGTGGTTTGGACCAGTGTTTTTGATGTCATGGAATAGAAGATGCTTGATCCGGGAGAACAGGCATAGGCGTAGCCAGAGGGGTTTCCTCGTGCCCAGAAACTCCCTCCAGTCTTGCTTTGATTGTGTTTGTGCACAGGGACTAAATAGTGGTATTTTATGGTGGAAACCCCTATTCTGAAATCCTGGCTATGCCCCTGACAGGCCCAGTCTCTGCTTTTAGCTTCTTTGAAAATTCCTCAGTACGGTCAGAGAATGTAAGCTTATGGTCTATCCAGAGCCCAAGAAATTTACATTTTGTCACACATTCAGTTGGTTCTCCCGAAAGTGATAGAATCTGCTAAGCTATGTAGGGAATGTTTTGACCTATGGCAGAAAGTGAGAAAAGTATGGCCTTTGTTTTCTGCATTTAAACCCATGCAACTGTACCAAGCAACAGGTGTGACACAGGACATAATGCAAGCCCTGCATCACCCTTTGAAACTTGAGCCTTTGCTCTCGATTCCAGGTGGGTGAGCAGACAAGTATCGGCATTATAAACATTTGATAATTCAGAGAGGCAGGACAAGAGAAGTGCATGGAGGAGGGAATGGACTGATTCCAGACATGGGTGAGAAGGAAAGTATCTACATTATAGTTCTAAGTTCTAGTTCTAAGGGTAGAACTAGTGACACCACTGACTACTCTCTTTAACAAATCATGGGAGAATGGGGTGGTACCTGAGGACTGGAGGAGGGCAGATGTGATTCTCCTTCACAAAAGTGGGAGCAAGGCAGAAGCGGAAACTACAGACCCGTAGTTTAACTCAGTGGTAGGGAAAATGATGGAATCACTTCTGAAGGAAATAATTGTTGCGTATCTAGAGGCCAGAGGGCACAGGACCAAAGACAGCATGGATTCACAGCGGAAGGTCATGCCAGACAAATCTGATAGATTTCTTTGACTGGGTGACCAAAGTAGTTGATCAGGCAGGGGCTGTGGACATGGCCTACCTAGACTTTAGCAAGGCATTTGACACAGTCCCACACAAAAGATTATTATACACGTTAGCCAGCCTGGGAGTGGGTCCCAAGATGACAGCCTGGGTAAAGAATTGGTTGGAGAATAGGACACAGAGGTAATAGTAAATGGAGTCCACTCTGAAAAAAGGGGGTAGTAGTGGGGTACCACAGGGTTCAGTATTAGGACGGTCCTCTTCAATGTCTTTATAAGCGACATTGCAGAGGGACTGGAAGGAAAAGTATGTCTCTTTGCAGATGACACAAAGATCTGCAACAGAGTTGATGCACAAGGTGGGTGGAAAGGATGAGAAGGACTTGGCAAGGTTAGAGGAATGGTCAAATGTATGGCAGCTTAGATTCAATGCTAAGAAGTGCAGGTAATGCACCTGGGAAACAAAACCCAGGGAAGAGTACACAATCAGGAGTGAGATACTAACAACAACAAAATGGAAAGGGACCTGGGGGTAGTCATATCAGATGACCTAAAGGTGGGCAAGCAACGTGAGAGGGCAGCAAGGAGGGCTGGGGAATACTGGGATGCATAGGAAGAGGCATCACCAGTAGAAAACAAGAAGTTATTATCCTCTGTACAGACAGCTGGTGAGACCACATCTGGAGTACATGGGCAGTTCTGGAGACCCATCTCCCGAAAGACATAGACAGGATGGAAGCTGTCCAGAGGAGGGCAACTAAAATGGTGCAGGGTCTGCACTGGAAGACATATGAAGAGAGACTTAAGGAGCTTAATATGTATAGCCTCGAGGAAAGGAGGGAGAGGGGGGCGTGAGAAACTTTCAAGTACCTCAAGGAAATCAACAAAGTCCAAGAGGGTAGCATCTTTCAAAAAAAGAGGTGCAAGAACAAGGGGGCACAATTTGAAGATAGAAGGGGCAGCTCAGAGGTAATTTAAGGAAGCATTTTTTCAAAAGAGAGGGTTGTGGATGTATGGAATGGCCTTCCAGAGGAGGTTGTGGAGTCAAAAACAGTGGTGGAATTCAAGCATGCATGGGACAGTCATAAGGCAATTCTAGGGGTGGGGTTAGGAAGAAGTAGGCTGCTGGTTAACTAGGATCTGCAACTTATCCATCAGGTAGAAAATGGGCAGACTGGGTGGGCCAAGCGGTCCTTATTCTCCGTCAAATTCTATGTTTCTATAAACATTTGGTAATTCAGAGAGGACTGACATGAAAAGTGCACAGAAAAGGGAATTCACCGATTCCAGGCATGGGTGAGAAGGCAGGTGTCTCCATTATAAACATTTGGTCATTCAGAAAGGAGGGACATGGGAAACAGAGGGATAATGGACTGATTCCAGGAATGGGTGAACAGAGGTATCACATTATAGTAGTGAAACCCTTACAACAAAAGACCATTACAGAGACAATTTCGAGCAGATTCAAGATTGTTGCTGTAAATGTTCTACTGTTCACCAGCTGCAGTTTCGTTGTTGTTTTGCTGGTTTCAATTCAACTCTGACTCAGAGTTGATTATCTAAAGATTGGGGGTGGGGCATAGCACCCAGATGACCACAGTCCCCCTCAAAAAAAAAACGTTATCCTGACAGGCGAATACCAACTGTCGCAATTCAACCGTTAATACAGAGGATGTCCACAACAAAGTTGTTGAAGCAGGTTGGTGAAAGCATCTGCAGGCCATTTTATGCATTCTAAACATTTGACCATGGTCAGCCAAGTGGTGCTGAGGGCTGAGGCACTGGACACTCTTACCTCATGCTGCGCCAGTGACCCAGGTTTGGAAATAACCTCAGGCCTCCTTGGTGCTGATGGGGAAGGTGAGAGCAGGAGTGGCTCTCCTCTCCCAGGAAGGGGGCACCTGCACATAGTCACACCATCACCAGATGGTGGGTGCGTAACAGGCGTGGCAGTATCAGCGAGACAGGTAAGGTGGTAGGCATCCCGTGAAGACGTGGAGACACATGCCTCCACACGCGCATCACATTGGGGACGTGGGAGTGGGATCTAAACAACGGGAAAAAACAAAACATTTGGCCATTCAGACAGGAGGGACATGAGAAGTGCACAGAGGAGAGAATGGATTGATTCCAGCGTGGGTGAGCAGGCACGTGCCTGTATTATAAATATTTGGTCATGGAGAGAGGAGGGGAGTGACATGAGAAGTGCACAAAGAAGAGAGTGGACTGATTTAGGGCATGGGTGAGCTGGCAAGTGTCTGCATTATGAACATTTGGTCATTGAGAGAGCAGGGCATGAGAAGTGCACCAAGGAGGGAATAAACTGATTCCAGGTGTGAGCGAGCAGACAAGCATCTCCATTATATAGATTTGGTCAGTAGAGAGGAGGGATGTGTGGCACATTACAGACATTGATGAAACACGTTGTTTTTCAGTGTTGACCAGTTAGATCCTTCCCACTCTTCCCAGTCCACCATACACGGTCGTGCCCTTTAGGTAGGGTAAGCACTTCAATGTTAAACTCAAGAATTTGCACTTTAATAACTTTGCAACTGTTAAACGAATTTTCACGAAATTTGGTATGCAACTTCCTGTGGGATAGATCTCTTAATGTTGCTAGTTTTATTATGGTCAGATGTGCAGTCTCCAAGTTTATGGAGAGGTGAAAAAATATGTTTTACCCAATGACTTTGCTGGGATTTTGTTTGAACTTGCCTACAGCCCAGAGGATTTGATTGTTTTGCAAGACAATTTCAGAACAGAAAGGGACTACCCCATAGATGTGCTTTTTGCTAGTCTGGTGAAAAAGCAACATGCCATTTTGAAGTTATTGCAATTTAAAATTAGAAAATAATATTCTGAGCATGCTCATTAGGCACTTCAATATAGTTACATGATACAAGAGGAATCCTGCATTGTATGAAAAGATTCCTCATTCATATGGCCACCATCTTGTTTTTAGTTTTGCCTGAAAAGTCAGAATTGGAAACCTGCCAAAATGATATTCTGAAAAAGAACCGGAAAAAAGCAACACCTGTCTTGGAAAACTGTATCTTCAGTTCCACTTTTTGTTCAAAATGCAGACTGAAACACAAGAGCATCTAGTGGTAAAAAGGAAGCTGAACTCACATCACCTCCACCACCAGGCACAGTGATCCAACCTCCTCAGGGATCTAGAAGTGATGCAATTAGTGCTTTTAAATAGTAATCAATTTAAAGTGATATACCACCTAAAACACCTATAGCACTAACATAGTTGCTATGGTATATGTATTTTACATCATTTCAAACTAAAAGAACTAACCACAGTCAGGTGTATTGTATCAAATGCAAAGAGGATAGGGCCCAGGATACAGCCTTGTGGGGCTCCTTGTAACAAGGATTTTGTGAGGACAGATTTCCTATGGCTTTGACTTGTTGTAACCTATTGCTTAGGTAGCTGGTGAACCATTTAATGGCAGAACTATCAAGTCCAGTGTTATTCAGTGAAGTAAGTATGATGGTATGATCCTCAGTATCAAGGCCTTACTTGGATCAAGGAAGAGGGCAAATGCATGCTTCTTAGAGTCCAAGGCCATTTGTCAGTCTGTAGTTACTTTGGCAGGAGCTGATACTGTACTGTGTTTGGCTCTGAAGCCAGACTGAGCCGGATTTAGCAACTTTGTGAATCCAAATGTTCTCTAAGTTGGATGTTGATAATTTTTTCAAGTAATTTAGAGAGGACGGATAGTATAGAAATAGGCGGTAATTGTTCAGAACACTCTGATCCCCAGTCTTGAATAATGGTAGGATGTGAGCAATTTTCCACGAGGACGGGTAGCTCACCTTGAATCAGAGAGGTGTTGAATAACTGTGTAATAGGGGCGGTCAGAAAGGTATTGCCAAGTTTTAGGAAGTAAGGTTCAATATTATCTGCACCCGCACTCTTTTTTTGTATCCAGAGAAAGGAGGCGGTCCTCCACTTGCTTGAACTTAATTGTGAGGAAGCTGATGGGGTTGGGATGCGTTGGTTATGGTTGTGGTTATCAGTGAAGCCAACAGTGTAGTCTCTTGCTGGGCTAAGTTTGCTGATATGTGAGGTGTCAAAGACAAGCCCTGCAGTGGCAAAGTGATCATTAAACTTCTCTAATAAAAGCAAAAAAAAAAAGCTAAAAGACAAAGAACCTCAGTATGCAAGCTCTAATGCAAAGGTAATCAAGGGCATTGGCCAGGAAGCCAAGTTTCAAAGAAATACGAAATGCATACTGTGTGAGAGACCTTTCAGCACCATGCAGTTCTGTTTAAAGTTGAACCAGTATCATATTTTGTGGGGATTTGCATATGCATCCCATGATCCTTTGCATTATGGGGATATGTTTGATTTTGTATTTCTTTGAAACCTGGCTTCCTGGCCAATGCCCTTTGGGTAACCCTTGTCTTAATGCTTGCGTATTGAGGTTCTTTTGTTTTACTGATATATAGATACAGCACTTTTTTTTAAATGTAATATACTTTATTACATTTTGTAAGCAACATACAGAAGTATAAGTAACAGTGTATATGTCAGGAAGCTGCAATTATACAAAAATCAAACCCATCAAAACACTACACTACAAACATAAGCATCCCACTGCCTCCCTCCCCACCATTCCAAGCAGTCTGTGCAACTTTTAAAAAGAGACTCAGTCACTGTCAGTAAGGGACTGTCAGTAAAGGGTAAGAGAAAAAAAAGGAAGAAAAGGGGCATGTGAATAGTTTAAGGTTTCCATAGGGAGAGTAAGGCCAAACCAAAAGAGGCTCCCAAATATGTTGAACGTTATATGCCTGTGTGAGGGAAGAGTATCCTCCTTCCAGAGTCTTAACACGACCAGTTTTGCCATGGAGGCAAATAGGACAAGATGTGCTTTATTTGTTCTTGGTGTTCCAGGGGTTATATAGCGAGTAAGCAACATTCTAGAGTGAACAGAGATTCCAAACTCAAAAATGGGTCTAAAGCTTGTTTTATAGATCCCAAGTGGCCTGAATATGGAAACAGTCCCAGAGGAGGTGGTACAATGACCCTGGGACCAGTTTACAGCAAGAGGAGATGGAGTTGACCTATTCTGTGTAGCTTTATCGGGTATAATACAAATTGTGCATAATGTTGAACTGGGTCAAGAGAAGCTGGTTTTGTTTAATGTAGTTATAAACAGAGACCCACATGTTTTCCAGAACTCTTTCTCTGATGGAGAGACTGTTCTTGAGTCCAGTAGTAACACATTCCAGAGGGAGACAAAGGTCAAGTGCCTGCAGTTGTTTATACACCCTGGAGACTGCATGGGGTTGGTCTGCTACTTGAAAACCAAAGAGAGGACTTCCAGGGGCTGCATAGCCCAGGCTTTGGGTCCCACAAAGGTGAGAATTGTGTTATTTTTTTTTTTTAACCTGCAGGAATTTAAAGGTGTCTGCTTGCTGAAGCTTGCATTTATTTTGGAGAAAAGGAAGGAGAGCTAATCTATCTCCTTGGAGAAAGTCTGCTAAGGTACTAGTATTTAAGCTGGGCCAGAAAGGGGTGATGACCAATTTCAGTGCAATGTTATTCTGTATGGGCTGGGCAGGAGACCAATGCCAGTTCTTTCAGAAATGGTTTTGCATTTGGTGTAAGGGCCTAAGAGATCAGCCAATCGGGAAGGCTTTGAGGAATGGGGAAACTGAGAGGGGATGTATATGCAAGCACAGGCAATGAGGTAAAGAATTTATATGCCAGATGTCTCAGATATAATCAGATGGGACAATACGACATCTGCTATTGTGGGGTGTCCTTTTGCACCAGAGGGAAATTCTGCTTATGTGCTGAGTCCCATAGTAACTTAAAAGGGAAGGAGGGCAAGCCCACCTTAGAAACATAGAAACATAGACTTTGACGGCAGATAAGGACCACTAGGCCCATCTAGTCTGCCCATTTCCTACCTACAGGATAGGCCGAGATCCTAGTTAACCAACAGCCTTTATCTTCCTGCCCCCACAAGAATTGCTTTATGTCTGTCCCATGCATTCTTGAATTCTTCCACAGTTTTAGACCCCACAACTTCCTCAGGAAGGCTGTTCCATGCATCCACTACCCTCTCTGTGAAATAATACTTCCTCACATTGCCCCTGAACTGCCCTCCTTCTATCTTTAAATTGTGTCCCTTGTTCTTGCAAGTCTCTCTTTCTGAGAGATGCTACCCTCTTGGACTTTGTTGATTCCCTTGAGGTACTTGAAAGTTTCTATCATGTCCCCCTCTCCCGTCTTTCCTCAAGGGTATACATATTAAGCTCCTTTAGTCTCTCCTCATACGGCTCCTCTTGCAGACCCTGCACCATTTTAGTTGCCCTCCTCTGACTGCCTCTATCCTGTCTATGTCCTTGCGGAGATGGGGTCTCCAGAACTGGACACAGTATTCCAGATGGGGTCTCACCAACTGTCTGTACAGAGGGATAACAACTTCCTGTTTTCTGCTGCTGATGCCTCTCCCTATACATCTCACTATACCCCGGCCCTCCCTATTGCCTTCTCACATTTGCTTGCTAACCTTAAGGTCATCTGATATGATTACCCCAGGTCGCTTTCCTGTTTTGTTGTTGTTACTACCTCCCCACCCATTGTGTATTCTTCCCTGGGTTCTTGTTTCCCAGGTGCATTATTTTGCACTTTTTGCATTGAATCCTAGCTGCCATCATGTCTGATCATTCCTCCAACCTTGCCAAGTCCCTTTTCATCCTTTCCAGCCTCCTTGTTTATCAACCCTGTTGCAGATCTTTGTCTCATCTGCAAAAGGCATACTTTTCCTTCCAGTCCTCTGCAATGTCACTGATGAAGACATTAAAAGGACTGGACCCAATAGAACCCTGCGGTACCCCACTAGTAACTGCCCTTTCTTCAGAGTGGACTCCATTTACAATTACCTTCTGTGTCCTGTTGTCCAGCCAATGTTTTACCAGGCTACCCCCTGGGACCCACCCCAGGCTGGTTAATTTGACTATCAATCTTTTGTGTGGGACTGTGTCAAATGCCTTGCTAAAGTCTAGGTAGGCCATGTCCACAGCCCCTCCCTGGTCTACTACTTTGGCTACCAGTCAAAGAAATCTATTAGATTCATCTGACATGACCTTCCCCTGCTAGAACCCATGCTGCCTTGGATCTTGTGCTCCACTGACCTCTAGGTACTCAACTATTCTTTCCTTCAGAAGTGACTCCATCACTTTCCCTACCACAGAGGCGAGACTGACAGGTCTGTAGTTTTCTGCCTCTGTCTTGGTCCACTTTTGTGAAGGGAATCACATCCGCCTTCCTCCAGTCCTCGGGTACCACACCATCCTCCCATGATTTATTAAAAGAGTAGCCAGTGGTTTCACTAGTTTCTTCCTTAATTCTTTTAGAATTCTGGGTGAATTCCATCAGGACCCATTGCTTTGTCCACCTTTAGTTTTTGGAGTTCTTGCAAAACCCTTTCTTCTGTGAAAGGACTGGGATCGATTCCCCATCAAGAGTGCTTCTGTTAATTGGATTAGGCACTTCCCCTCCTCTTTTGTGAATACTGAGCAGAAATATTCGTTCAGCATTCCTGCTTTTTCACTGTCCCCTCTGCCCACCCACCGTTCATTCTATTCAGCCTCATTATCCCTCCCTTTGTCTTTCTTCTCACTGATGTACCTATAAAACATTTATCCCCTTCTTATTTGAGTTGGCTATCTTTTCCTCAGTTTGGGCCTTTGCTATTCTGACTTCCTCCCTGCTTCTTTCTGCCTTAACTGGTACAGCTCTCTGTCCTGCTCCTTCTGTGTTTCCTTATACTTCCGGAATGCTATCTTTTTCTTCCTGGCTTTCACAGCCACCTCTCTTGAGAACCATAGTGGCGTTTTCTTTCATTTTGAGTTGTCTATTTGCTTCACACAAAGGCTTGTTAAGTCTGTGATGGCAGTTTTGATAATTCCCATTGTTGCTCACACATCCTTCTAGCCTGTTTGCTAGTGCTTTCTGAGGCACTCTCCCATCTTGCAAAGTCAGCCCTCCTAAAGTCCAGTACCCTCACTTTTGTATGGCTTGACTCTGTAGCTGAGTTTAACATGAACCACACTGTTTGATGGTCACTTGTCCCCAGATGGCAACCTACTTCTAGATCTGAGATCCTCTCACTGCCCCTGTTTGAGAGTACGAGGTCTAAGATTGCTCCCTCACAAGTGGGTTCTGAAACTAGCTGTCTAATGCCTGCCACCTGTAGGGCATCAAGAATGGCCCTGCTCTTGGATGTGGCTGCAGCAAATGTGCTCTAGTTAACATCTGGCATATTCAGGTCTCCCATCAACAGTATCTCCCCTTTCTCTGCCATTCTAAGAATTCCTTCCATCATATCCTTGTCCATTCCTTCCCCGACATGGGGGTCTGTACACAACCCCTGTGCGGATTGTGGTGCCCTTTCCAGTCTCCAGGTGACCCACAGTGCCTTCTCTCCCTGTTTACTCTTTTGTTCAGTTGCTTTTATCCCTTCCTTTACATAAGAGCTACTCCTCCCCTCTTCTCCCCTGCCTGTCTCTCCTGGGTTCATGTACCCTGGTATGTTAACATCCCAGTCATGGTTCTCTGTGTACCATGTTTCTGTGACTGCTACGATATCCAGGCATCCCTCTTCCATTAAGGCCACCAGCTCAGGGAGCTTGTTGCCCAGACTACTGAGCATGGGTACTCATTACCCTCCATTTCCTGATGGCCTTACCCCTTTTGCCCCATCCCTGTTCTTCTTGCCTTTGTCACTTTCTCCATTTACCCTGCCCTTCTCCCTATCAACACCTCCATGTTGGTGTTTGCCACACCTGCTACTGTGATTGTTTGGGGAGGTTAGGATTCCTGCTCCTTTCCAGTGCCTCCCTCTTGGCTAGTTTAAAAGCTTGCCAATGAGCATTTAAACCTATCACCTAGGATCCTGGTTCCCTCCTGGACAGATGCAGCCCATCATGGCAGTATAGGCTTGCATCACTCCAGGTGGACCCCAGTCCCCAATGAAGCCAATTCCTGAGCTCCACACCAGTTTTCAACCACTGATTGAATCCCATGGTACGGAACACCCTAGCCTCTCCTATGCCATAGATCGGTAGCACCTCCGAGAAGGTTACCGTGCATGCTACTTGACTAAGGCCCTCCCCAATTCCACAAACTCTTCCTGCACTTCTCTAATCCTTTCTTAGCCAGGTCATTTGTCTCTGGGTGGACAATGACATCCAGCTCCCTCCCTGTGCAGCTGCTACTGCAATCCTGAGGATTCGCTCCCTGTCCCTCAAGCCATGGCGCCAGGCAGGCACCCACCTCCCTCTCCCTTCCTTGCCCAGTTCTACCTTCCTAACAATGGGTCCCCACCAGGAGTTGTTTCCTTCCCTGCAGGGTCCCCTGCCACCCTCCTGTGGGTCTCCTTTGTGGAGGTTCCCAACATCCTCCTTGGTCTCCACTGTAGGTGCTCCATAGAGGAACCACACTTTGCCAGAATGGCATAGGAATTGTGGAGAGGTACAGCTGGAGGATGTGTCTCTGTTCCACCACCCTCACACTCCCTGAGCCCACTGTGGTCCAACCGCTCCTCTTTCTTGGCAACCTCTGAGGCAAGGAGTGGCACTGGTGGTCCCTGGATGGAAGAGGGGTCCCACAATCCTGGCCAACTCAGCCTGGAGATGAGCAACCTCCTCCCTCAGCCCAGAGGTACCTGCAGATGGGACAACACCGCATCCTCCAGAATATCTCCCAGAAGACTGCTGCTCACAGCCACTGCACTGCACCACTCCAATCATGTCTTATTTCTGACCCCTTAACTGTTTGCAATCCTTACTCTTTCGTCTGTTTTTTCTCTCTCTCCTTATTTTCTGCCTGAGTGCCCTTTAAGCTCCTGATTGTCCTGTTCTGAGACAAGAATATCCTATATTTCTCAGTAGACCACTTACTTGTTCAGAGGCAGACCTCCAGCAGCTAGAGGGGCAGGAGGCTACTCTTGCCCCTTCTAGGATGGTGGGTCCTTGAGTGGTTCTGTGATCACTCACTTCCTGCCCTAAACAAGAAGTTCCTGTTGTCAGTCAAATCCTGTGCCTATAAAAATAGAACTAGCTTTGGAGGGAAGGAGGGCAATATAGTCCAGCAGAGAAGTTCAGTCACACAGCAGTCCTTTCTCTTGGTGTCTTCTGCCAACCTTCTAACGTAGGAGCTGTTAACTTCAAGTACATCCTCTGTAACATTTTGTTTTTCCACAGAAAGGTGTCGAACATTCTCTACAGTCTCATAAACCATACTCAGAAAAGGTACACCGGGTCTCGTGTAGAACATTCATTTCATAATGTTGATATGATTCCAGAGAGATACAGGAAGTGCACTCCAACGGTCCAGATCAGATTGCAATACTTGCAGTAACTGAACAGGAATTGCCAGGGTACATTATCGAAATCCTTTTCAGCATCCAGGAAAACAAAGCCGTGGGGACTTATATTATGCACCTTAATGTTAAACCTGAAAATTTCCACATTCATAACTTTGCAACTGGCCAGCCTGGTGGCACTGAGGGGTTTGAGGCACTGGGCGTCTCAATTTGCACCATGCCAGTGACTCATGCTCCAGGTTGGCAGGGGAGAGAGAGAGAGAGAGAGAGAAGTGAATAATCTGTAGACACCTTTTCTCTCCCGGTGAGAGCTAAGGGGTTGTCTAGTGTTCTTGCAGCCCCAGTGGAGATCAGAGGTATTGCAGAATGACTGATTAACATACTAACATACTAAAATGCCAGCAGAATAGGCCTAATGGTCTTTCGTGTCTGCTCGCTTGGTCAGCCATACCCTGGGTGCTGACCTTGCTGTCCCCCTCGCCTTCTCTGTCTACTCCTTCCCAGTTCCAGATATTCTGCTGCATTGGATTTTGCTTCCAGAACCCTTCCCTGTACCTGTCCCACCCCTCTTGAACCCTCCACTATCTGTGCCTCCACCAGCCCCTAGGCAGTGCATCCCATGGCTCCACCACCCTCTCAGTGAAGTAGCACCTCCTCCTTTCTCCCTGAATCTTCCCCTCCAGCTTCTACCCATGCCCTCTAGTGGCCCCTTCCTCCTTCCTTCAAGCACCCTGACTGTTCCTCCCTATTTACCCTTCATGTACCTGAAGACCTCATCATGTCCCCCGGTTCTTCTCTCTTCCAATGTGTAAATATTTAGCTCTTCGAGCCTCTCCTCATAGGTCCTGTCCCCAAACCCCAAATCATTTTGGTTGCCCTCCTCTGGACCCCTCTCCAGGAGGTTAATGTCCCTCTTTAAGTATGGCCTCCAAAACTGCACATGCAGTACTCAAGGTGCGGCCTCACCAAGCAGTTATACAGAGGGAGTATCACTTCCCTCCTTCTGGAGGTGATCCCCTAGTGATGCATCCCAGCATCCTGTTGGCCTTGGCTGCTGCCCTCCACAAGTCTCCGAGTTGTTCATCTTGACATCCACCACCACCCCCAGGTCCCTGTCAGCCATCAAACTTGTAGCATCCCCTTGGGGTGTACACTTAGCCTGGGTTTCTGGCCCCAGGTGGAGTACCTTGCATTTCCCGCATTGAACCTCAGCTTCCACTTTCTAGACCATCATTCCAGAGCCTCCAGGTCCCCTGAAGGGCCACCCTCCCTCCTCCCCATCCACCACCGCCTCCCCAGTTTCAAAGTCGCCTGCAAAGAGACTCATCTCACTCCTGATTCCTGTCCTTATGTCAGATACATAGGCATTGGAACAGAAGGGGCCCAAGGACTGATCCCTGTGGGACCCACTCAATGACCCTCCTTGGGATGAGACTATCCCACCAACTCGAACCCTCTGGTTCCAGTCCTGCAGCCAATTGCCTATCCATCTGATCATCTGGTTCCCACCCCCATTTCTCCCAGCTTATCCAACAGGCCCACGTGAGGAACAGAGTCAAATGCCTTGCTGAAGTCTAGAAAGAGGACATCCACTGGTCTACCCAGGTCCAAGGCACTTGTCACCCAGTCATAGAACCCACCAGGTTTGTGTGACACGATTTCCCGGATGAATCCATGCTGTCTATTATCCAGGCACCCTGACTTATCCAGGTCCCCCAGCCTCCTCCTTGACAATGCCCTCCATCACCTTGCCCACCACTGATGTCAGGCTGACAGGCCTGTAGTTCCTGCCACCTCCCTTGAGCCCCCCCTTGTGGATAGGCACTATCGCCACCTTCCAGTCTTGGGGCACCACCCTGTCCTCAGAGATGGTGAAAAGCTCTACCAGGGTTTCCGCTAGGACATCTGCAAGTTCCTTCAGCACTCTGGGATGTAATTATCTGGCCCCAGTGCTTTCTCCGTCTTAAGGGAGCTGAGGGCTTCCTCACTCTCTCTGCTGTGATTTCACTCCGGTGAGCTCTTCTCCTGCTTAGCCCTCCCCCACCTGCCAGTGATGCCTCCCCTCTCCCCAGACCTGCCGACGGTAAGGGTCCCCCTCCTCAGTATCTCTGTCTCCTCCTATGTATGATGCAGCACCCTATGGTGAAAACTGAGGTGAAGTACTCATTTAGTACCTCAGCCTGCTCCCCCGGTCTTGTACCTTCTCTCCCCTGATTTAATCCTTCTAATCTGCCCTTCACCCTTCCTTTCCCCAATGTATCTAAAGAACCCCTTGTTCCTCTCCTAATTTCCCTGGCCAGGTTCTGCTCCTTCCTTGCCTTAGCCACCCTCACCACTCTAGTGGCCCTTCTAGCCATCAGCCTACTCCCCTCGATCCCTTTCACTCCTTGAGCACTTGAGTTGCTTATAGGCTGCTTTCTTTCCCCGCAGCACCTCCTGGACCTCCCTGGTCCATCATCAGGGTTTTGGGCCCCACCGCATTCGTCTTACTTCTTGCACAGGTGCTGATAGCATCCTGCACCCCTCTCCTGATGATTTCCCACCTACTATCAGCGTCCATGTCTGACCCAATCCCATCCAAATGCTCCTTAAGGAACCTTCCCATTTCCTTAAAATCCGCCCCTGAAGTGGGTTACTTCCGTCTTTGTGCAGCCTTCTACCCCTCCTAGGTCCAGGCAGAACCAGACCATGGCATGGTCACTCCCCACCAATGGGTCCCTTACCTCCAGGCCTCCAATCTGGTCATTGTCTGCCAGGACCACATCCAGTACCGTGCCTCCCTGGTCGGTTCCCTCACCTGCTGAGTTAGGAACGTCTTGAAAGACATCCAACAACCTCTGTTCCCTGGCCACAGAGGATGTTATAGTCTCCCAGTCTGTTCCTGGCATGTTTAAGTCCCCAGCACCACCACTGTTCCTCTCCCAGTCTGCAGTGTGTCTCCTAACATCTGCCACCAGACTGTCCTCCAGCTCCTCCGCCAGGGCAGGGGTCTATTCACCACTCCTATTTTTACTCTCTTGCCCCCTTGTTATCAAGGTGACCCAAATCACCTCCACGGTTCCCTCTGCCTCCCTACTCCCCTATGCCATTGCAGTTTTTGACTATCATTGCTACCTCCTCCCCTTCCCCTCCCTCTGTCCTTCCTGAACATAGTGTAACCCTCCAGGTTCAGGTCCCAGTCATGTCTTGAGTGGCCCAAGTCTCAGTGACCGCTGCCACATCCACTGCTCCCTCAGTTAGCATCACCTGGAGCTCAGGCATTTTATTGCCAAGCTCCTGGCATTTATCAGACTATCTTCCACCTTTTCCTATAGTTCCATTTCCTCTGCTCGTGTTCCCATGGGGATTCTGTTTTCCCTGGTCTGCACTTTGCCAGTTGGCCTTTTCCTTCAATCCTCCTGGTCTCCAGGGGGTGGAGGTGGAGACAGAGTCCTCCTTTATCGGCATCCCTTGACAGCCTTTTCTCCCATCCCACCCCTTCACAAGTTTTAACTCCACTTTTCACCAATGAACCCTCTATTTTCAACTTAGGATTCCTCTCCTTCCAAATTGAGATGTAGTCTATCTCTAGCATACAGCTCCTTGTCCTCCCAGGTCTCCCCCAATCCCCCATCAACCTGTACCCTCTGGCCTCACACCACCCCTGAGCCACTGGTTTATCTCCCTAATTTTCCTTTTGTTTCCCCACTGGTCCTTGGCACTGTGGATTTCTGAGAAAGAACTGTGCATCCTGTGTCATGACAGACCCTGGCCGAGCTCCATGAATCTTGCCTGTATCTCTAGATCGCTTCTTCCCTCAATGTCATTTGTACCCAGGTGGACCAGTATGTCTGGAGAACCCCAACAATCCTTTTGCCAGCTAATATACCTCGTGCTTAACCCTGTACACCATTAGTCCAGGGAAGCATCTTGTTCTAACTGGCCAGGCTTCTCCTCCCTATCCCATTTGATAACCCTGATCATAGAATCCCCCAGCAGGAACACTCTGACCACTCCTTTTCCTCCATTCCCCCTTCCATGTCCCTCATCCTTTCTACAGGCCCTCCACCCAGCAGGCTCCTTGTTCCTCCCCTATCTGGGTGCCACATGCCACCCCCTCCTTATTTACCATGGCCACCCCTCCTCAATCCTATGCCTCTCCTCCTCCTGCGTATCCTTCTGTACCTTGTTAATTCCCCCTCACTGCTCACAACTGGTCCTTCTCCCCATCTGCATGAAACTAGCCTGGCTCATCCTCCCTTCCTTCCTGTCTCCATTTAGTCTCCTAGCTTGTCGTGCTCCCCCTGGCCTAAAACCTCAGCTCCCTTTGCTGAATCCTCCTTGTACTTCTGGTTCTTCTCCTTTACCTTTCCTCCCAACTGCCTGTCCTTCTCCTTTTCCTCCCTCTTCCCCCCTGCCCTCCTGCTCTGATTCACTGCTCCTCCATTCTCCTGCATTCCAGGTCCCCCTGTTCTTCCTGCTATCTCGGCCTCTGCCTCTCGCCTCCCACTCCCTTTCCGTCTCTAGCCACCCCTGTCATGGCTACATCACCCCTCATCCTTGAGCTGAAGAAGAGAATTGAAGCGGTTACTGAGTGTAAGGTCTGATCCACCTCCCCGCCTTGCTTCCTTCTGTCCAGCCCTGGCCATCTGCCTACTTCTCTGAGAATGTTGTCCCTCGGCTCCCCTTTGTGAGGGTCCCCAGTTACCTGCCTGCTTCCTTGGTGAGTGTCCTTTGGACCCCCACTGCCAAGGTCCCTATGACCCCTGAGTATTCTCCTGCACTCCTTTCTCTTTGCCCCCACCCCCAGTGCTTGGTGCAACCCTGTGGAGATTCCCAGCCCCTTCCCCAACCATACCACCCCCTTCCCCAGCTTTCTCCTAATCCCGAACCTCCTCCCTAAGCTATGCTAGCTGGTAGCACACTGGGCAACCACCGAACTTCCAAGCCCAGTCCAGTATCATGGCTGCTCCACACCCTGGCACCCCACTACCCTCCCAAAGATGCCTGCCCTAATGATGTGGTTCCATATCGTTCCAATTAAGTTTCCTTGGGTGAGCCACCAGGTTCACGCCTTGTCCAAGATACCCTACTGCCTAATCAGGTCACCCACTAATCTTAGAGACAGTCCCACTGTACACCAGTAACCCTGTTACTAGGTGCAGTACAACACATTAAACTTATAAGGAAATGAACAACTCCCTAAGCTCCCTCTCCCAGCCTTCAAATCCAACCCCAGTGGCTAGAACTACATGAGCTGCACCAGCAGCCTTTTCCTCAATTGCAGGGCAGGTGTTCCCCTATAAATTCGCAGGACTTCTGGGAGGGAGGGTCCTGCAGATACCTGACTTGAGAGAGAGTGTTTCAGCCCTGTGTCTCCTCCAAGCCCAGCAGCCAAAGAACCAGGCCCAAGCAAATCCCACCAAATAGGTTTTAAATCAGAAGAAATAGGTCTCTACCAGCGCAGCCTGTTACACAATGAAACATCCACAAATGAACCCCACTTACAGCCACCAAATCAGTTTACAAACATCCAGCAGCCCCCAAAACAATACCCTGCTAGCCCCTTAGAAGTAAGAAAGAAAGAACTAACCTACCAAGTAAAATCCACAAGAACCCTGTGAAAACAGCCAGCTACTGTCCTGGAACACAACTGATCCTGTCCCTTCCAGTTCTTTCTGAGGGCAAGTGCGGCAGATGACGACTGGGTTGCCATGTGCCATGGTGTCATTGCACATCACATTTGAGGGAATTGGGAAGCACTCATAGGGCAAAAGTGGGAAAACACTTTGCAGTCTTGTGGAGGTGGTGAGGGCTCCAGTGGCAAGGCCCACATCCCAAGGTCAGCTTAGCACACCAGAGATCTCATCAGGCACCAACCCGATGTCCTGGTAGGGCTTTGAGTCTGCATGGTCACAGAGGGTGAGCAGCCCTCCCAGGGATATCTTGGCAACCAGGGGCTGATCAATCTGGACTTAGTTGGGAAGAATGCCAGCAGTAGGGTTCAGGCAGGAGGGAGAGGTATTTTCCAGTGAGCTACTCAGAAGGATGCCCCATACCGCAGAGTGAGAAACAGAACTGAAAAAAAATAACTTAGAAACAGTACAATAAACTATAAGGGTTTTACTATAGTTGGGACTTGTCAAAAGAAGCTGCAGCACAGTGCCTCCTTTAGTTTGGGAAAGGCATCCTCACAGGCTGGACCCCAGGTAATTTTCTTGGGTGTCCGTTTCTTTAATCAGGCCAGATAAGGGGAGCACCATGGCACAACTGTAATTTGGTACAAATTTTCGATGATACCCTGCTGTCCCATGAAAACTCCTGACCTGCTTCTGAGTTTCTGGTCTGGGCCAGCCTGTATTACTTCTATCTGGATTTGTTAGGGACGGAGGTGTCCCGGCTACCACATACCCGAGGTATGCCACTTCTCCCATAGTCACCTGGCGCTCGGATTTGACACTGAACCCGCCCCTGTATTTTGCCCAGCAGTTCCCTAAGGTGTGCCAGGTGTTCCTCCCAGCTGGTACTGAAATGGTATACCTCAGCACCATTTAAAACATGGTTCACCAACCTTTGGAAAGTGGCTGGGCATTCTTCATTCCAAAGGCATTACTTTTAATTCAAATTACCCTATCTGAGGATTAAGGCCAACCTCTCCCTAGCTGTGTCCGTCAACTCTGTCAATACCCTTGTCAGGTCAAGGGTCGAAGGTGAGGTCACCCCCAACTTGTCCAAGAGTTTGTCCATCTGGGGCATTGGGTGGGCATCTGACTTGTGACTGTTTTCAGTCCACAATAGTCTACACAGAAATGAGTTGAGCCATCTGGCTTGGGTACAAGGACTACAGGTGAGGCACAGTAGGACTGTGGGATCTCTGGATTACCCTAAATCCAGCATCTCCTCCACTTCCCTCCTAATGTCCTTTTGATAGCCTCTGACACCCGATATGCTGTCCGCCGTGATGGGTGTCTGTGTCCCTGTTGCCACATCGTGTTGCTAAGGGGGTTAGTCCAGGCTTGGTGCTAAACAAGGGTACAAAGTCTGCTAAACCTCCCTCACTTTCTGGATCTGGTCCGGGGCCAGCTGGGGAGAATTTACCTACTGCCTCCACAGAGGACTTTGCTTTTCTCTTTTCAGCAAGTCCAGAAGGGGCTCCTCTCATCTGTCCCTCCCCACATCATGGACACTGCTATGAATACTATGTCAGTCCTATTTGCATATGGGTTCATCATGTTTGCAGGTTTTAAATAATTGATTAGCAGTTTTTTCTTCTCGGATACCAACTGTACAGAAAGTATTTATATAGGTTTTCTTGAAGGTTATGTTTGTTAAACACAGTGAGGCAAGTGCTATGCATTTTCACAATATTTTAGCACTTTATGAGTTAAAAGCGCTTAATCAATTTTGAAGCAAGAACAACCCTCGATGTTGACATGGTAAATCCTTTCTGTTCACAGCTGGGTAACTCCACAATGTAGTTTGTGTCATTTACCTTCCTAACCACTCTGTATGGTCCTGCCCACTCAGCTTGCAGCTTGTCTTTCTGGACCCAAATAAGGACCATGACTTCCTGACCCACCATGTACGAGCCAGCTCTGGCTCTATGGTCATACCATACTTTTTGTTTCTGCTGGGCAGCTGCCAGGTTGCTCTGGGCTGTCCCCATAAGTTCCTTCAGCCTTTCCCTAAATATTAGATGTAATCCTGGCCAGGAGTTCCCTGGTGGTGTGCTTGCCTTCCCAGTCGTTCTGGATTAAGTCTAGGGGCCCACTTACCCGCGCCCATAAAAGAGCTTGAAGGGGAAAATCCTGTTGACTCTTGGAGCACCTCCTTATGCAAACAGGTGGGAAAGGATTTCTCTACTTCCCTCCCATGCTGTTCAGCAAACCCGGAGCATTGACTTTAGGGTACCATTGAGCGTTCCACAAGCCTATTGGCTTGTGGTGATACAGTGTCGCGGCATTCTGCACTACCCTACACTTCTTCCATAGGCAATTCATTAGGTCTGACATGAAGGAACCCCTTGATCGGTGATTACCTCTGCAGAAACCCAACACAGGAGACAATTCAAGCAAGGCATCTGCCACTTGTCTGTCCTCAGTGAGGTTAGGGCGACTGCCTCTGGGTACCGGGTGGCATAATCCACTACAGTCAGGATGAATCTCTCCCCGAGGAGCTGGGGGGTATTTAAGGCCCCACAGTATCCATTCCTCCCTCTGAATGGCTCCTCCACTGTTGGCAGGGATCAGGGCGGCTTGGGTTTTCTTGCCTACTTTCCTATTTCTTGGCACCAGTGATGAGACTGCATACTCCTTCACCTGCTGGGTGAAGTTAGGGCCAGTAGAACTTCTGGGTCACCTGCTGTACTGTGCGAGCAATTCCCAGATGACCAGACACAAGAATATCATGGGCAGCCTTGAGCAACAGCTCACGAGATCCCTGGGTAACTATGTTGCCAGCCTAGCATCCCTCCCTCTGCCTGTACTGCCTATGTACACATAAGTCCATCTTCCCAATACACCTTATGTCTGCCATCACCCCCCTGCACCGTCTGAGTCGCCTGAGCCCTCAGCTTCTAAATGAGGGTCACTCCTCTGAGCAGCTGTGAACCCCTCACACCTTCCCAAGGCATGGGACAGGTCCCCTCAGTCACTAAACTAGGGTCCCTAGCACTCAGCGCTAGGGCCCTCAGGATCACTGTCAATCCCTACCCTCTGACAAAAGGGGTCACCCCTCCCTTTTGGAGTGACCCTCTGCAGCTGGGTGGTTACTTGCTACTGGGGAAATTTCTACCCTTTTATAGTCTCCCCTCTGGAGACACAGGCTGGGAACTAGCCTCTCAGTATCTTCCCCCAATGGCTTCTGGGGGCCTAGGGAACTACAATTTTCCCTAGCTGCTTGGCTATGGATAGCTACACATACCATCCCCTGTTGGAGATTGTTACCCAGGAACACATCCACTGCTAGTGTGTTTGCTACAGCCACCTGTTACACAGTTCCCCTGTTTCACCCCCTCAGTCCACTTAGAACACTGGCCAGTGGTCAATGTTTTCTCTTCACCAGTAAACCCTTGTACAGTTATGTATTTGTTGGTTATACGCTGACCAGGCTGTACCAATCCTCTTTACCATTGTCAGCGATGCCTCTGTGTCCTTAACCCTGCATCTGTACGCCATTTACCATGACTGGGTGCATGTGTTCCTCATGTTCACTGGCACATGCTTCAGGGACACACAAACAACCCCACTTCCTTTCTGGTACTACTGCGTGATATTGCTTGCCCTTCTTGGACACTGTCTGGTAATGTGCCCAGTTTCTTTATATAACTAACAAACATTTCTTACTTTGAAGAAATCTTTTCTTTGAAACCTGGGGCTAACTGGTTTTGGTGGAGGCAGTGAGGGTTTTAGTTGCCCCTGAAGGCGCACTTTTCCCTTTCTGCACTGTCACACTTGCCCCATTCGCTCCTCAGAGCAGGTCTGCTCTTGGTATAGCGGTCCGAGAGTTCAGCAGCCTCTTGCACTGTTTTTGGCTCTTGGTCCTCTAGCCAGGTTTTTAACTCTGCTGGGCATGCCCAATAAAACTGTTTTAATAAAATCACATTTTCAATTTTATCAACAGTGTTTGCCTCAATTCCTTCCCACCAATGTTTTAAAACTGACGTTGTTTCATGGCTAGTTTCTCGTAGCTCATATCAGAGCTTCTCCTGAGCTATGGAATTTAGCTCTGTATGATTCAGCAGTTATTTCAAACTTTTTAGCAGTGCAGTTTTAATTTCTTGTAATCATCACTGTCTTCATTGTTCATTTGACCCAATGTGTCCTAAGCTTTTCTGGTAAGTAGTGGGATAGCTTGAAGCTTCAGGACTCTCTAGGAATTTTAGCCTTAATACCAACTTTTTCAAAAGAATTTAAAAAGACATACATGTCCTCCCCTGGCCCTAAAACTCTGCTATTCATTTGGTGTTCAATTTGTAACCCAGTCCCAGAAGTCTCAGTTAAACCCAATCCACTTACCTGCCCTGGTGTTACTGTTTGAGTCGTGCTTCTCCAGTTCATGTTGCCACTGTGCTCCTCCTCTCCTCTGCCTCTCTGCATTCTCACACTCTCTTCTTCTCTGCAGCTCGCTGGCGCCATGCTCCTCACAGTCTGCCACTCTCTGTTCTCTTCTTCTCCTCTCCTGGGACTCCAGCTCCATCCCGCCGCAACTCCAGTTGCAACTGAGAACATCCAGATTCAGGATACTGGTGACTTGTCCCTGCTGCTGGGGCCCTTTACTGACAGTTGCCCTGCTGTCCACCTCATTGGCTCGGGACCCCCACACTGGCCACTAGCCCTTCCAGACTTGAGGTTTGGTCCCTTTCAGTCACAGTCTGTGACTCACTGCTCTGGGTATCTGCTACCATCAGGGCCTCCTATGAGCTCCTTACTGGCTTTCACACCCCAAACTGGACTCCCCTGTCCCCTGCACAACTGCATTAAGAAATCTACAGTGTTCCTGCTGTAGTCAGAAGCCATTTTCTTCTTCCCTCACTACTTATACTATTCTGACTGGCAGTTCAGAGAAAAAAATGAGTGTGAACTTAACTGTAAGTCAAGGGATATAGTTCTGTTTTTTTCAAATAAAACACTGCCTTTCTTTTTTCCAAGTGAGCTAAACTGTCTCAAGCTGATCCACTGAACAATGAAGCTTATACCACCAAAGTTTTTATGCTTCCACTGCCAACCAGTACTTCACAAATTTGCTCAGCGTCAGCTTTCTACTCCCAAAGTACCAACCTCTGAGCATATGATTTGTGTACAGTGAACAGAACAAGGTAACCCTCTTGTCTGTTTTGTGGGTTCAAGTCACCTTAGTCTCAAGCTCTAGAGGGATTCAAACAGATAACCTATTGTTAGTGTACCAAATTATCAGACTCGGTAATTCTGTCTTCAGGGTCCAGATATCTTTGCTTACGGGCACCCAACCAGGTCTTTTCAAATGAACCCTTAGAACTCTATGTCAAGACTTTAGAAAACTCTATCCATTTCCCCAGTTTGGTATAAATAAACTCATATGCAATGTTACTTATTACCTTTAAAAGCTCCACTTAAAAAGAAATAAGGCACTCAGACAGTTTTCATTGTAAAATATATCTTTACTTTAAAATATCACAACAGAACAAAAATTACTAGAACAAAATACATCCCAACACATACAGCCTTAAAACAAACAGGTAAAAGCTCAGTTCCTACAATACATACAATTCAGACTGGTCTAATCTAATATATGCTTATTTTCTTTCAGTGCTTTGATGGTCTGTCTTCTCTCAGTCAGAAAATTGTCTTGTGTGTCGCTGTCATGGTTCTCTCGGCAATTAAACACAGTTCTGAGCTGGCCTTCTGAGGTCACATAACTCCACCATGGTGTAACAACATCTATATTTTGTCTCACAGGATATCCAAATAAAATATTTAAAATAACATAATAGGTGACCTCACTGCCTTTCCTCCTCAGGTTAACCAGACCAAACTGGTTTGTGCTCTGCTACACATGATCTCAGCAGTTTCTTTGATCTAAGTCACTGTACCAAAGCAAAAGTGTATTTGCCTCTTTAATTTTGTCTGGACCTTGGAATCTACACCTCAAAGGTCTTCTGATGTAAATCAGTTGTTCCTCGGGAATGTATATTGGGCCTTCCAAATACATATGGGTCCTCCTGGCCCAAACATCAACCTCTTCAATGTCCATTCCTGCTTCTCCCTGCCACCTCTTCCTTTCAAGGTCTTCCTGACAACTACTGCAAGTCAAAAGGATTTTACCTGAGGGAATTATGAATGGCTAATCTTATTTCCTGTAATGAAAGCAAGTTGACAAGGTACTTGCACACTGTATATCTGCAGTTTAGCTATGTCCTGTCCTTTGAACTTATCCTGGGGGTCTTGATGTGTCGGTTCCAGAAGACAGTAGTTTCCTCAAACTGACCTTCCCATCACATATTTTATATGTAATAAAAAATTGACACAGCACTCAGAGCTGGCTGTCCACGCCGTGAATATCTATTAACAGAGCACGTCCGAACCTGAAAAATACCCTTGGTCCTTCTGAGGTTCAACTCTGAGAAGGCCTCGACTGGGTCATATGGCCCTTCCTCTAGGTGACCCTCTCCTGTTTTGGTCTCACTAAAAAGTTAATCAAACAACCCAAAAATATAAATTATACTCTCAGGCCTACTTGAGGCTGGATGATTCGATATCTGACCTCTTCCCACTTTACTGTGGGACAAGACAGGATGTCCATTATCCCCTCTACTCTTTGTCCTATATCTTGAGCCCCTAGTGGCATCAATACTGCTAGTACTAATTTGAGGGTGGAGGGAATGCTGCTATGGGCATGCCAATATAAAATGTCACTGTTCGAGATGATATTCTGCTGAACCTAACCTCCTCAGAAGGTTTGATACCAGCAATATAAAAACAACTAACCAAATTTGGAGAGCTGGCAGGCTATACAGTAAATGGTAAGAAAACAGAACCTTTCACATAGGTTGTAATTATCAAAAGAAATAAAATAAAAAATATCCCTTTAAGTGGTGCAAATATGCCATGGAACACCTGGGAATTAAAGTAACCAAACTGGAGATGCATGTAGAGTTGCTCAGTTTGGAACCACTCACACAGAAGCTGGATGCGGATCTCACCCAATGGACTCAACTACCCATAGTACTTCTGGAAAGAGTGGAGACCATTAACCGGAATATCTTCCCCAATATTTTGTTTTACCTTTAGACCCTCCTGATAACACCCACAGAATTTTACTTTAGACCATGGGACGGAATGATCTCATGTTTCATCTGTAAGGGAAAACCTCTCATGATAAGTTGCACTATCCTGCAGCTTCCAGGAAAAAGAAAATTTATGAACCCTTGCATGTTGGGTCAATTCACATTTGTAGGCTCACTGGGAAATCATAGAGCTTACTTTGAGAGACCTGTTCAGTTCTGAAAAACATATATTAAGCAATCTCTTGGGAGACACACCTCCTTAAAAATACCCACTTTATTCCAGAGAACCATTAAAAACTGTCAAAAGACAATTACTAACTTGCTTACCCTAAAGTAATTATACCTCAGATCCTCTGCATATGATTTAGACTCTTACCTAACCGAATAGATAGAGGTTACGGGTGGTCAGAATATGGGGTTAATTTGTATATCAAATTGTGGGAACCACTGGACTTCTGCTGTTTTATAGCCTTGCAGGTAACCTACAGTACCACCTCCCTGGAAGTGCATGCATTGATATATGCAATTAAAATCATACCTACAGAAGTCTGAGATGGCCTTAGCATCAGTAGCTCAAAACTCTCGCTGTTAATCTCATTAATCCAAACACACTCACAGGGGGTATCACTGGAACATTTGATCAGTAAACTCTACACAGCCCTCAGGGAAAGACCAGAGGACACCACAGAATCAGACTGAACTGGTTGAAGTAATTTAAAGAAGTACCCCAAGGTAGCTGTCAGACATTCGCCTCTTAGCCTTTATGTATTTATTTGCTTTAGATAACTGGGTGGATGCACTAGGCACATAAGAATGTCTATTTTCAGGCATGACCCAAGAGAATACAAGCTGAAAGATACATGAGTATACAATACTGCGTGTATACATGTGACACAGCACATGAGATATGTAGCACAAAGGGGGGGGATCAGCATACAATCAACTTTAGGGTTAGGGGAAACAGGTCAACATGATTCAATCAAATACAGGTTGGACAGTGAGAAGAAAACAAATGCAGAAAAGAAGTGAGAAAAACTGGCAATTGCAAACAAGAAGTGTCTACGGTCTATTAAATAAATGTCATTATGTCCATCGCGTTAGGAAAGTAAAACTGGGAGAAGAGGGGTGAGTCGGGAGGCAGAAGAAGAGGGTAATGGATGAAAGAAACATTTGAAGGAGGGTAATTAAGAGAGGCGGAGAAAGGTGTAAGAGGAGAGTTGACTAGGGGTGTGGAAGATAGGGAGAAGGTAGTGGTAAGGTGGATGAAAGCAAGTGCAGGGGTGGTAGCACACAAGTGTTCACAGTGAACTCTTTTGAAACTAGCATGGTGGGAGCTTGATGAATAGCTTAAGGTATGGAGTTCCAGTACTTTGGAGCTGTGAATGAGAAAGCTCATGCACCCATATTGGTTTTGCATCTGGGGATAAGTAGATGGGCTTGGTCAGTAGATCAGTGTTCATAGGAGAGGGGTTGTGAGTAAAACAGAGAGGCAGGGATTGTGGAAGGCCTGATCTGGCAATACTGTTAGAGAACCATAGGACTGGAGTTGATGGGTAGAGGGGCATACCATTTTAGGTCTGTATAGAGCTGGCATTGGTGTTTGTATCATGAAGATGCAGAGGCATAGCGGCAAATAGTATTAAAGGTGGTGTCCCATTTATGGAAGGTGGTGGAGTTTTTAGCGGATGGGTAAATGCTCTGAGCTGTAGGCCAGGGCTGGGAGCAGAATGCCTTGTGCCATAGCCTGGCTGATGGGGTGCGGGCATAGCTAGTGCAGTAGGTGTGACAACCCACCTCTCCCTCTGGGCTAAAAACAGCTTTAGAGAGGTGTCTGTCCTCAGGTATTCACTGCCACCAGCTGGACTGTCTTCCGGCACTTCCTTCAGGTTTACAAACTTGAATAATTAAGTGTGCACTGTACAAGTTAAAGTCTGGTAGTGTGTCTCTCAGGTGGTGGATGCTACACAGAGTTTACCTCAGCTAGTGGGAAACCAAATATTACCTTAGAATAATTACATCACAGTCACAACTGTTGAGAAAATATCTTTTACTTAATAGAAAGTGCACTGAGCATTTACAGGATATATATTTACAACACAAGAGAATAACACTCATACAGGAAAAGTAAACAAATGTTTTAATAACAGATGGCAAAGGAAAAGTCTATTACTGCCATATGCTAGTACTAAACTTACTCCTATCCTGTGCTTGTAAGAGACACTGGACCCTATTCTGACTGCCAGTCTGGTGGACATAACTTAATGTTAGGTACCAAGCCGTAGATTCTCCTCCAGCTTCATAATAAGAACACCTCTTTTTCGCCTTTCAGAAGGTTATATACCCCTTGAGAATAGGTCATTCCTAGTCTCCTTTGTATGTACCATTTAACATGTATGCATTTAATTGTCCCAATCAGAGTGAACACCTATCAGTGACCAATTATATTCCCTTTTACCCTTAAGCTTATTTCTGAGTGACCCAATCTCTTCAAACCGCCTTGTGTGTGGAGATGTCCACTGGGATTTATGACCCAGCTCTTATCTAGCAGCTAAGGAGGACTGAGAATTCTAGCCAGGATTCTGCTGGACAGTGGATTTTAGCTCTGACACCAGCTAGAGAATTCAAACCATTAACTCTTTCCTTCCCATTTCTGTCAAATCTCTGCCCCCAGGATAATGAAGGCCTGTCCCTTGGCCACCCCAAGTAACACATGCAGTCATGCAATTACTGGAAGTGCCCAAAAGTATCCAGCTATTCTGTTAGCCCTGTTCTAGATAGCCCATTCACATTTGCATTTTGTTTGCCTCTGGGATGCTGGATGGTCATGTTGTATGTCTGCAGTACCAAACTCAAAGCAGTAGTTTTCCATTTTGCCCACTTCACCTATGAAGCCAAATCATGGGATTATGTTCTGTGACCACAGTAAATCCCTTCCTATATAGGTAAGGCTGCAGCTTCTGAAGGGCCTACACTATTCTCAAGGATTCCTTCTTGATTGTGGTGTATGCCTCCTCTGGGCAAAGCCTCCGGCTGAGGTACACAACTGGTGCTCCTCCCCCTGCGGGTAACTTGGCTCAGCACGCCCCCAGCCCATGATCTGAGGCATCCACATGGACCATAAACTTTAGACTATAATTGGGGCTAGCTAAATACAGCTGTGCTGCTTAAGGCCCTCTTTAACTCCCAAAAAGTAACCTCACAGTCTTCTGACCACTTCACTGTATCTGGCTTTCCCTTCTTGGTTAAGTCTGTCAGGGGCTTAGCCAGATTGCTGTAGTGAGGAACAAATCTTCGGTAGTACCCTGCTGTCCCTAGAAATGCCCCGACCTGTTTCTTTTGTGGTAGGAGTAGGCCGGTCAGGCCAGGATGGCATCAACCTTGGCAGGCTCCAGCCAGATGTGTCCACCACTCCACCTGGTGGCCAAGGTAGGATACTTCTGCCACACTTGACACTTTTCCACCTTAACAGTCAGACCTGTGTTCTTCAGCCTGTGGATCACATCCCATACATTCTTGATGTGCTTATCCCAGGTCTGGCTGAATATGGCTTTATCATCCATATAAGCCAATGCAAACTAACTCACCCCAGATAGAATGTGATCCACAAGCCGCTGAAAGGTTGTTGGTACAGTCTTCATTCCCAATGGCATTACCTTGAATTGTATAAACCAAATGGAGTAACAAAAGCTGATCTATCTATGGCTGCTAGGGGTCAGGGTACCTGCCACATAGCCCTTTGTTAGATCTGTTGTGGTCAAATACTTGGCTCCCCCAGTCACTCCAGGGTCTAATCTGTTCTGGGCATGGATAGGCATCGGACCCAGTGCAGCTATTCTGCCTCCGCAGCCAATGCAGAATCATGTGGTGCCATCCCTTTTATATTTATTTTTTTTTTTTTAGTTGTTGTTTGACCAGGTATAGCACACTAAGCTGAAAGCTTTTTACAGGAGCAAACTTGGGAGCACAAGGAGGTTAAGTGACTGTTCAGAGTACACAGCATGTAAGGGAACTCTGTGGGATTCCAAACCCAGGTCTGGTTTGCTAAAATGTCACCACATTTGCAGCTCAGAGCCTTAGACCACTGTGCTATACTGCCTCTGAGGGATCAATCCACAGGGTGATACCAGGGGTTACTAGATTCATGGATTACTCCAAGTTCCAGCAACTCCTGAGCTCCTCTTTCACAAGTCTGCTTAATGTGCTCAGGCACCCTGTAGGGGGGACTGTTTCAGGGAACTTGAGTCCCTGTATCCATGTGGTGTTCTACCATCATGGTGTACCCTGGTTTCCCCTGCGAACATGTCCTCAAATTCTCTCAGCACACCCCAATTTCTTGCACCTGGGCTGGCATCAGCTGTTCTGAGAGGGTAAGGTTGTCCACAGAGGATGCAACCTAGTGTCCCAAGCCAGGTCCACCAGGATCCATCTCAGTTTCCTCCTCTGGGCGCTGCATACAGTGAGGACCATTTTCCTGTCATGGTAGGGCTTCAGCATGTTAACATGATACACCTTTCGCCTGCATCTCCTGTCCGTTAGCTGTGCTGTGTAATTGACATCACTAACCTTTTGGGCAATGAAGAATGACCCTCCCATGCTGCCTGTAATTTATTCTGTTGGACAGAGATGAGTGCCATCACTGCTGTCCCACCTCATGTTCTCTGGCTCAGGCCTGAGTCATTCCAGACTTTCTGCCGCTGTTGTGCAGTAGCCAGTGCTCCTGAGCAAGCCCCTGAGCTCCTAAAGGCAGATCCTGAAGTTCAGAACATACTCACAACAGACTTCCCCCATTCATCCTGAATCAAATCTAGGGCCCTTGCACCCTATGGACCAAATAGGAGCTTGAAAGGGAGAACCCTGTGGACTTCTGTGAGATTCCCTGTATGCAAATAGGAGATGAGGCAAATATTTGTCTCAGTTCCTCTTATGCTGGTCAGCAAAGTCCTAGCATGGTCTTAAGGGTTGAATTAAATCGCTCCACCAGATCATTAGCTTGGGGATGTTATGGGGAGGTTTTGAGCTGCTTTACCCCACATTCTCCCACTAAACTACCATTAATCCTGACATGAAATTGGCACCCCAATCTGACAGTATATCCTGGAAAACCCACCCAGCTAAATATTCCCAACAGTGCATCTGCCACTGGTTCTGCCTCAGATGATGTTGGGGCCACTGCCTCTGGGTATCTTGTGGCATAGTCAATGACTACCATGATATACCATTTGCTTAGTGCGACTTGGGTGCTTACTGGCCCCACTATGTCCACAGCTACCCTCTTGAAGAGTTCATCAATACTGGGCAGAGGCACCAAAGCTGCCTTGGCCTTTTGTCCCCATTTTCCTACCCATTGGCACTGTGGACAAGTCCTGCAATATTCTGCCACATCCTTGCCAATACCAGGCCAGAAGAAATTGTTGGTCGCCTCTTTTTTCGTATGCCTCATCCCAAGTGCCTGAATAGTGGGGATCCCATGGGCAAGGGCCAAAGCTACTGACAGTGAACCTTAGGGACTACCAGCTGCTGGTACCTCACTGTCTAGCCCTTCCTCTGTTGTACATTCTCTGTACAACAGCCCATTGTCCCAGTAAATAGTCTCTTTACCCCCGAGGACACTCAGCCCTATGAGGCTATTTCCCTCAGTTTTGCAAGGTAGGGTTAGTTCAGTGTGCAGCACTCAGCTGCCTTGTCTGACCCTTCCCAGTGCCCCTTCAGAAGGAAGTCCTGTGGGCTCCTCTATTTGTGACTGGGGTTTTGGACTGCTGCTTCTAGCCAGCCCTCCCTCTGCTAGACACTTCCTCAGCTGCTGAGAGAGTGTGGCTAGACCACCCGGCGCACTCCCTCCTTCACCCTCAGAAGCTTGCCCTTGTGCCTGACTACAATTTACAACTGACACCAGTTTTTCCTGGGGTCCAAATCCTTCCTCACAATCATATTTACAGGTAGGTCCTCGCACTCTGCCCTCCTTTCTCCATGTCCCCCTTCCCAGCTCAGGAAGACTCTAGCCATTGGTAATCTCAATTGTTGTTCTGGGAATGCCTGGACCCTGGAGTATTTCCCAGGCACCATCTGCTCTGCCCAGAAGAGATCCTACCTTACCAGGGAGATGTCAGCACCTGTGCCCCACAGTCCTTGTGTTACTATTCTATTAACTGTAATGGGATGCAGATTCTAATCAGAGGAGAGGGGTTCTTCAGACTGGACACACCTACAAACACACCAATGCTCTTTGATCACCCTCCCTCCTACCTCTGCCCCAAACCAGTTTCTGAGAGTAGTCATATCTCAAGTGTCCCACTTAATTGCAAATATGACATTTTCTTGGGTCCTGTCTTGAGTCCCTTAGAACCAGAGGATTCTACTATGGGCTCAGGTGCAGGCTGGTTTCCTGGGCTGCCCCCATGGGGATCCCTTTATGACCATGTGCTGCTCCCCATCTATAAGACTTCTCACGCGTGTGTATGGCCGCTAGACAGATACATGTCGGCGCTGCTGCCACCCTCTGAGGAGCGTGATGCCCGGGTTCAGCAGTATACACACGCATGTCCTCTGGTACAATTTTAAGGAATTGTTCTCTCACCAATACGCCTTTGATTAGTTCTACAGTGGTTGCTTTAGCCACCTCCACTCCACCTATCAAGGTAAGTACATAGTTGAACCTGCAGTTCTGCATAACTGTCTTCTGGACTATTCTTTAACTCCCTAAAATCCTTCTATAGCCTCAGGAGTTAATTCACAGCATTTCAACAACACTGTTTTAACTTCATCATAGTCTCCATTACTCATTTTAGAGAATGCATGCAAAGCCCTCCCATAAGTAAGGGTGTAAGATAAGTTGACTAGGAAGCCTTAGTCAATTGGAATTGGTCACATACTCTCTCAAATAACCTTAAAACAAATCAAGATCGCTTCTTTAAACCGAGGGAACAATTTAGAATTAATTTGGCTTTATGAGGCAAACTCACTCCACCATTACTCACAGTTTGTTGGCTGCGCGATCATCATCTCCTTCTCATGCTGTCGTTCTTTTTTTCTTTCTTCATGTTCTTCTCTCTGTCTGCCAGTCTCTTTTCTTCCAGTTCTTCTCTTCTTCCCATCGTTTTGTTTCTGCATCCAACCTTCTTGCTTCTGCTTCAGCATCCAGTTTTTTTTTCCTCCAGTGCCCTGTCTTGCAGTAACAGCCAGCAGTCGCAGAGCATCAAGCTGCTTTGGGGGTCTGCTGCCCATTCCTGACTCACCCCAGAGACTGTCTTCTTCTGGTCATGTGCCACGAGGCAGCTATGAGGTCTGCCTTTTCTTTAGTTTTAGACGCCAAACTAAATGCCCTTTCCTGGCACCTTTTCACAAAGCTGTGGCACAGTAAGTGAGATCATACTCTGTGGAACTCATTCCCTATTATGCTATATACTGTACTAATCTAGAAACAAATAAAACTGTTGCACAAATGTATTCCTTATATATCCTGTTTTGCAATGCTATGGTAGCTGTTCCACTGGCAAACTCTGTATCTCAGTGTGCTACAGTCCACTATCATCACCCCACCACTGCCAACTCATTATGACAACCACCTCCTCCTCTGGGCTGAAACAGCTTTCAGAGAGTGTCTGTCCTCTGGTATTCACTGCCACCAGCTGGACTGTCTCTCTGGCACTTCCTTCGAGTTTACAAACTTGAATAATTAAATGTGCAATCACACAAATTAAAGTATGGTAGTGTCTCTCTCTCAGGTGGAAGATGCTACACAGAGTTTACCTCATGCCGTGGAAACCAAATATTACCTTAGAAAAATTAAATCACATTTGAGCAAATAAATAGCTTTTTACTTAACAGAAAATGCACTGAGCATTTATAGGACATATATTTACAACACAAGAGAATAACACTCATACAGGAAAAGTAAACAAATGTTTTAAATAACAGATGGCAAAAGAAAGTCTATTACTGCCATACGCTAGTACTAAACTTACCCTTTCCTGTTCTTACAAGAGTCACTGGACCCTATTCTAACTCGCCAGCTCCTAGGGATATAGCTAAAAGGGTAGGAATCCATGCTTAAATTCCTCCCTGCAGCTTCAAAATAGGAAGAACACCATTCTCTGTCTTTCAGAAGGTTGTATACTTTCTTGAGAATAGGTCATTCCTATTCTCACTTTGAGTGCACCAGCCATCTAACATGTGCATATTTAATTGTCCCAATCAGAGTTTACACCTATCAGTGACCCATTAATATTCCCTTTGCCCTTAAGTTTATATTTGAGTGAATCAGTCCCTTCAAACTGGCTTGTGTGTGTGTGTGTGGATGTCCACTGGGATTTATGACCCAGCTCTTATCTAGCAGCTAGGAGGACTGAGAATTCCAGCTGTGGATTCTGCTGACAGTGGATTTAGTCTGTGTGTGTTTTTTTTTCCAAACTGCTAAAAACACTAGCTAGAGAATCCAAACCATTAACTCTTTCCTTCCCATTTCTGTCACAGTAGGCACCTCCTGTCTTTGCATTGATAGATTTTACATGTGGTGGTGATCTGCAGCTCAGAGTCCAGAGATTCATCAAGATGAATGCCCAGATATTTAAAGGAGCTAGCGCTGACCAGTGGAGAACTATCACATCATATTTTGAGCACGCTTTTGGTTTGCTTTGAGTCTGGCAGGTGAGTCAAAGAGCATGGAGTGTGTCTTGTTTGTATTGAGAACAAGGTTGTTCTCTGCTGGCCAGGATTGAATACTTAGGTAGTCCAAGGCAAGAGAGTGGTTTATGTCAGAGTTATTTCTTGCACTGTGGTAAATAACAAGATCATCCACGTAAGCAAAGATGAACAGGCAGGTGCAAGCAGCGGAAAGTCATTAATGAAGATTGAGAAAAGGAAGGAGCCAAGTATGGAGCCCTAGGGAATACCAAGGTGGAGAAATTAAAGGTTATATATGGTTGAGTTGAAAACTACAGCCTGCTTCCTGTTGGTCAGATAACTATTAAACCAGGTCACAACGCTGGCAGAAAACCTAGGGAACGAGTTTTGCAAGGAGGAAGGTATGATTAACCACATCTAATTCCTTAGTTAAGTCAATTAAAACCACACCTGCCAGGAGGCCCAAGTCCATAGTAGTGAATATGTCGTTGGTGAGTTTTAGGAGTGCAGTGACCATAGGAATCCATGCTGGGAGTAAGATTGAAGGTTATGTTTCTAAAGATAATCTATGGATTTGGTTGATACTAATTTTTCCAAGATTTTGCTAAGCACAGAGAGAATAGCTATTGGTCAGTAATTAGTGATTTCTTTAGGACCACCCTTTCTAGGAATGGGTATAATTCTAGTTACTTTCCAGATGTTAGGAACTGTGCCATGGCTTAGAGATGGGTAAAAAGCTTTGTTGGGAGGAGGCTATGAGACTGGTGGAGTAGCTTTCAGGAGCCTAAGTTCTAAGCCATCAGACCCTGAACTGGTACTGTTAGGGATGGAGAGTAGTAATTTTAGAACTTCTGCTGTTGTGGATGTCCAGAACCTAAAAGAAAGTGTGTGAGGGAGGTTCAGGAGCAGTGTGTCCAGAAGGGATTGAGGCCAGGTAGCTTGATAGGTCTGAGAAAAGGCAATTGAAGGAACTGGCGATTACTGCAGTGTGCTTTATTTATTGTATAGTATTTTATAGTTTTTTTTGATTTCCTTTACATAGGACAATATTTCCTAAGAAAGCAGTTGATTAAGAGGAATCTATCAAGTCCAACTCAAAGAAAAGGGGAGGATATCACATCTGTATTAAGAAGGAAAAAGCTACAGTGGTGAATATCTCATATGACTATACTATATCCCCTTTATTGTTCATATTATAACCCCTATTAGAAATGACTAAATATATAAATGCAAATAAGCAAAACTACATAATGGAGAATAGATTACTTTTATGTTACATCCCTAAACCCATCTGCAGCATCCACAGCAGCTAACATCTCTAAGTCAGAAGTTGTAGGAGAATAAGCACTCTCTCCAGGTTCTCCTGATTCTCCAGAATCCCTTGTATTGACTCTTCAGGAATCCTGTTAACTGGTCTATTTCAACAAAATATATATGTCTTTTTTAACTCTAATGCGCATTTTAGCAGGTGCCAGAAGTTGAAATTGTGCACCTAATTCTAGGATTTCTTGCCTGTATGCTGAAACCAGCAGTTTCTCTGCATGGGGTAAGCAAAGTGTGAGAAGATATAAAATTTTAAAGCCTTGTACATAAGTGTCAGTGTCTCAGTAGGTAGCACACCCCTCTGAGGCTGAGAGATCAGAGGGCTATAGGTTCAGTTCCCACATCTGGCACTTGGGTTAATGTCCCAGGCTTGACACTGTAGTGCAGCAAGAGAGAGGTGCTGCACTTCTGAGGTTCCGGCTCTTCGGATGAGACATTAAACCAAGGTCCCATCTGCCTGGATTGGTGGTAGTTCAGGTGGATGTTAAAGATCGCATGGCACTTATCGAAAGAGTAGGGAATTTCCTTGATGTCCAGGCCAAATTTCCTCATTCACTGTAAATACCACCAACAGCTTATTCTGGTTCAAAGTCAGTTGGCATTAATCTGTATCCCTCCTGGGTCATGCCTAAAATAGGCAGGATTATCTAGTGTGCTTACCCGTCAACAAAAACGAGATAAATAAATGTTCTCTTCATTCTAGATAGTTTTATAATGTGGTCCCGATCTGATTCGATGTTAGTGGAAAAAGCTATTGTAGCTTTTTTATTTGTATCCATGGGATGTTTCATTTCTTGAATTTTAAGTGCCCTCAACACCTTGGTTACAAAGGAAGGTTATCTTGGGATAAATCAAAACATTTAACAAATATATCTTTACCAAGTCTCGGGTACATTCAAAATCATGATACCTCTGTATAGCTGCTTGGTGAGGCTGCATTCTAGAGTACTGTGTGCAGTTATAGAGGCCACAGTTAAAGGGACATTGAACTCCTGGAGAGGGTCCAGAGGAGGGCAACCAAAATGATCTCGGCTTGGGAGACAGAACCTATGGGAGAGGCTCAAAGAGCTAAATATGTACACATTGGAAGGGAAGGGACCAAGAGGACATGATAGAGGTCTTTCAAGTACAAGAAGGGGTAAATAGGGAGGAGCATTCAGGGTGCTCTGAAGGAAGGAGGGGCAACTAAGGGTATGGGTGAATGCTGAAGGAGAGATTTAGGGCAGAAAGAGGAGAAGCTACTTCACTGAGAGGGTGATGGAGTCATGAAATGCTGCCCAGGGGCTGGTGGAGGGCAGAGACAGAGGAGGGATTCAAGAGGGATGGGATAAGTACAGGGAAGGGTTCTGGAAGCAAAGTCCAGTGCAGCGAGAATATCCAGGACTGGGAAGGAGAAGCCAGAAAGGGCAAGGGGGCAAAGGTCACCTCCCAGGGTGGGGACTGACCAATCAACAGACATGAAAGACCATTAGGCCTATTCTGCTGGCTTTTAGTATGTTAGTATTCTAACTTCAGTGGCAAACCCAGTATGTGCAAATTACAATATCTCAATTTGGTATTCCAAGCTTTCAGTCTTTCTGATCATGTTGTAATTGCTTTAGCAAGAGCTGCAGTAGATAATTCATTCACTTTAACAGCATTGGTAAGCTTCTGAATATTCTGAGAATTATTTTGGGTTCTTTATTTAGTACAATCTTACCTTTGCAGTTGTGCTTAACCTTGGTTTGAATGAAATCTACTTCTAGCTCATTGCTTGGAACTTGCAGTCTAGACATTTGATTCCTTGCATGATCTTGTCAATAGAGTCCTCCATCGACTCCATGGTGTGTCTTGATGAATCTAAATGTTAAGTCGGCATCTACATACGCTATTCTATATAGCTCATCTGGCTTGGTGTAATCTTTGGGTGACCCTGGTCCTCATCATGATTTTTACTTGAACACTGAACAGCAGTTGAAATGTCAACTGCAGGAGGTAGTAATGCAGTTTGCAGCCCTTGCATAAATTGTTGTTGAGCCACCATGTGAGAGTTTTGGCCTGTGGTGCTGGAGAGCCTAGCTTGAAATCACTAACAATGCCAGGTGTCTTCCAGCCTCTGGGTCTGGTTTCAGGTCTAAATGTTTTCTCCAGTGCCTTAATGTGGGTGAGCTATATTCTTCAGATGAGCTGCTTTTGTCTGTCCTTATGTTTAACCAGCATATGTTCAGTTATTAGCTATACAAAACTCGCCACTGCACTCACTAACACATGTACAGAGCTACGGAACACTGACCCTCTCACAGCTTCACCATACATTCAGCCATCTTGCTCCTCCCTCTGTGTATGCTATTTAATAGCATATGGCTTGTAGTGGCTATATGATTAGCTCCAAGGAGTGTTTTTATGGTTGAGCAGAATTTCTTGGAGTCTCTGTAGCTTTTGTTAGCAAGTTTTTGCAGAAGGAGCTTTTTGCTAGTCGAATGTTCCTTTACAAGTGTTTCACAGTAATCTGTAGGTGTTATAGTCAGACTGAAGCCCTGAGGCCTTGAAACACCACTAAGTTGTCCTCAATTCTTAATTTGGTGAGAAGGTATTTAGTTTGCCGCTTTTGTTTGGGTTCCATGCATACGACGTGTTACACAGGGAGCATGGGTGTCTTGGAGAAGACCCAAGTGGTCTAGGGCGATTGGTTATTAGGTGTGGTGTAGATGGGTTGCCAGTCTATCTTAGAGAGATTATGCTTAAACTGCCTTAAATTAAAGTTAGCCAGACTATGAAAGGTGATGAGTTTCTGAGGAGGAGATGATCTACTAGTGGAGTGCTAGATGCAGTAGATTGGAGAGTGATCACTTATATAATCTGTAAGGGTACCTGCACAGACTATACTGGCAGAGAGAGTTGTAAGGGCCCAGTTGATGAGTGTACTGGACCAAGAGGAGCTATGACCCTAGTTATGTCTAGTGATTAATTGGTGAAAGTTATGGCTGTTACCTACAATGGGAGAGATCTGGTTTGATTTACTGGTCCAGTTTAAGTTAAGGTCCCCAGTATGAGGACTTCAATTTGGCCAATGGCATTGTGTGTGTGTGTAGATATAGATATAGATATATTGGTAGAGTTTTGTGTGAATGTGAGACCAAACTTGCTCTGAGAGAATAGAAGAAAGGGCATTTCTGGGGCTACAGAAAAATAAAATAAACCTAGCTATGCTGGTGAAGGTGTGTTTGTGTGTGTGGCGCTGTGGTACCAAACCTGTCCTAAGAGGGGAGAGAAAAGGGAAAAAAGTATTTTTGGGGCTACAGAAAAATAAAATAAACCTAGCTGCTTTGGTGGAAGTGTGTAAAAGGCTACAAGACTGAACCTGCCCTGAGATGGTAGAGGAAAGGAAAAGCATTTTTGGGCTATAGACAAAATAAATAAAAATAAACCTAGCTATTTTGGTGGAGGGTGTGTGTGTGTGTGTGTGTGTGTGCTGCCACTGGTTCAAAAATTCAGAACAGAGTCATTGAGAGCACATGAAAGATCAAATCCATGTATAATTTGTGCAAAGCTGCATAGTCAGGAAACTGGTTAACATGCATTCAATTTTAACATATCTGAAACAGCAATATAGCAAGCATTTTCTCTGATGGAGGAAGCTACAAAAATAAAATGAGGCATTCATTAATCACAGCATATTCATTAGCTAAATGTTACCCCCTTCTGGCATATTGCCAAGAGGTTGGAGGAACGAGGTGGAACAAGCTTGATACATCCAGCAGACCAGACCTGAGTTTGATTCTCACAACCTCCACTTGCATGCTGTGTGACTCTAAGCAAGTCACTTAACCACACAGTGCTCCCAGGTCACCCCTGAAAACAGGCACTTGTGCCTAGTGGGCCTTACCCTATTAACAAAAGACTGAAATAAAAATATGAAGTGACTTTGCACATTGCAAGAAACAAATGGGGTTAAACTTGGCAGTAGTTTTGTAAATAGTAACTGGGCCAGAGATTTCACAATGCAGTATCAGCTATCATGTCTAAAACACAGATCCAGACTGTCAAAATACAAAACTGTTACCGCTCACTCAGATGACAGCACAGATGCAAGCATAGAGGAGTGAGAAAATGTTTTCCTTTGTTTTGTTGATGGCACTGAAAAAGGTTACAGCTGTGTTAATTCAAGTTATACCTCTCGAACATTCTCACGCAGATGGTGTTTTTAAAGCAATAAGCTCTGTGTTTGAGTTTGTTGAGTGTGGAACTTAATGATGGAGCAAGTTAGGACCGATTCTCATATCTACCTTTCTTCTGAGTGCCAGTGTGGTGATGGTCCATACTACTGTTTGTTGAATTTTGCTGACCTGGTGAACCCACTTTGGCCTAGAAGTCCCTTTTCAGGGAAGCCGGGGGAGAGATGGTAATCAACTGAAATTGAACCAGATTAAGCTGTTGGTGGTATTTTTAGTGAACGAGGGACATTTGGCCAGGACACCGAGGAAATTCCCTACTTTTCGAGCAAATGCCATAGGATCTTTAACATCCACCTGAACTACCACCAAGCCAGGCAGATTGGTTTAAAATTTCATCCAAAAGACGGCACCTCATAAGTGCAGCACCCTCTCATGCTGCAGTGCAGTGTCAATACTGGGGTATTAACCCATGTGCCAAATGTGGGAACTGAACCCACAGCCCTCTGATCTCCTGGCCTCAGAGGCGTAGTATGCTACCTGCTAAGCCACTGACACTGATACCCTACCACGGGCATATCAAAATCCGAGAATGTGCCCCACCTTAATACCCTTGCATTGCATAGCCCCTAAACTGGAGTTTTCGATATCATAAAAAAAAAAAAACTTTGTTCAAAAAGTAGAAAACACCCTGAAAAAATGTTAAAATGTACTACTACAGCCCCAAGAAACTTGGGAACTGCAGGAAAAAGCATGTTATACACAATGAGCTGGCTTATTTCAGTGTGATAAAACAAGTTTGTTGGCTTGCAAGTAAGACTCTTCACTTCATGCTGTTCAAGTCAATCTGCCCGCAGTAGTTCAAGATCTCGAATACTGTATGTCAAAGTCTGCTGGTGATGATGAGGCCAAAGCAAAGGCACTTCTAAGATGTACAGTTTGTAAAGCACTGTTTATTTTTCAAGAGTTGTTACCAATATTGAAAAATCTATTACTGGAATTTCAAAAGGATGTCCTGCTAAAATTAGAAATCCCCAGCTTGTCAAAAAGTGCTTACTACAGTTGATGAAGCTAAGTATAAGACATGGAAAGTCTTATGACATTTCTAAACCAACGAACCCTGTAGAGAAATGCATGAACTATCTAATTTCAAAACCTAGCAGTGAGGACAAGATTGTTCCTTTTACATTCAAAGAGAACTGCTCAGAAGTAGATTTTATGACTGATACATAGCTGCACAGTTTAATAGATGCAGCAGTACCTTACATTGACTGGAATTTTCAGAATTTCTTGAGAAGCATCTAAAATGGTTCAGTTGTTTAGATTCACAAATTTCTATCTATCACAGAATAACGTTGCACAATTTGGCTGTGAGGATATGTCATTTGTTAGACTTCTTTCGCAACTTATTATGAAATTATAATTTTTATAAATCAGGGTATACTTGGAGATTTCTCCTATATCATTCATCCTGTTTTGAGCATAGATCCAACATTGATATGTGGTCTTAATGGTTATTACTGATTTTAGTTTCTTCAGTAGGGATACCAGAGTAAAGCAAATTAATAAATTACTTATACAATTGTGCTTTTTTTTCTTTGCATTATGTGTTTATACCCCCTCCTGTGCTTCACTGTCCCCTCAATCCTTCAGACTCTGCAAGTTCCTTTCATCTGACTGACCTTAGCCAGCCCTTCTCAGGTCCTCAGATTGCAGCCGACCCCTGGGATATCCCAGTGTATCCCTATCACTGGTCAGATCCCTCCTTCGAGGGGTAAGGGCACTGGGGAAGAGAAGGACCCCAGCACACACTTCCATTAGGGCCTGGGATGCTGCTGAGGAACAGGAGGCCCCTGGCCAGGCACTGGGGCACTCCAGGAACGGAGAGCAGTCATCTTGACAGGCAGCGAGCCGATTTTCCACTTTTCCTGTGGGGAGTGATGTCTGACATCAAGGCATACGCCGACATCTGCCACTGCCCCCTTAGCACACTGTGCCTTGCCTGTATGCTGCATTCCCAGCCTCTGCCAGGAGTCAGCTCACACGGTATGCAACCCTGCCCACCCTGCCCAGAGAAGGAGAGCTGTCTCTGGACGCTTATCCTCCTCCACCCGCCTGCCTTCCGCAACCCGAGTCCATTGCCGAACCTGGGTCACTGATGCTGTAAGCAGAAATCCAACCGCTGTGCCAATGGGCCAGCTACAATTGGGCTTTTAATTCAATTTATGCAAAGGAAAGTCCAATTTTTCTTTATGAAGCCAATGCCAAATTTGTACTAACTGTGCTGAGGTATAATATAAATAAAATCCAGTAATGCCGGTCCTCACACTGTTATTTTTCCATAAACATTTCATAACTAAAGTTTTAAGTTTTGCAAAAAAAATAGTTGGGATTGGGATTGTCAGAGCTTCAAATAAAAAGAGTTCCTTAGGCAAAATTAGTATTTTAATTAGATTAACCCTGCCAATCAGTGTTAAATATAATAGTTCTTCATAATTTTCTTTATAAAGGTCTTCAATTAGAGGCTTATTTTGACTCCAAATATCTAATATTATCATCTGCGCTTTCATTTGTACTCCTGGCATCCCTTGAAATATATATATATATTAGTTTTAACAAGGCTGCTTTTGGCCTCAATTTATTCTATATCCTGATAACTGACCAAATGTATTTGTTACTTGAATTATATGCATAATTGATATCTCTGGTTTGGTGATGTAGAGTAAAATATCATCAGCATATAATCGCATTTTTCCTCCTTCAAATTAAGTATTATACCAGAGATTTCTTTGTTTTCTCTAATGTTGATAGCTAAGGGTTCAATAATAAGGGCAAAATTAAGGAAGATAAACAACATCTTTATCTAGTTCCTCTCTTATTTATTTATTAGCTTTTGGTAACTGGGTAAGTGCACTAGGCTACAGACCTGCCTATTTTCAGGCACGACCGGGAGAGCACAGGACATTGGTTATAATATGCAGAAATGCACAGACATAATATAGGTGTACAGGAGCAAAACAAGATATACATTGGGTAGCACAGTAATAGTTACATAAGGGTACATTTTAGGCATAGCTCATAATAAGGATGTAAAATAAAGCAATTAGGGTAACCATAAGACAGCTGAGGACAGTAAAGGCATCAAGGTTCATAGCCACCTAGACAAGCGTATTGCATGGGAGAACATTAGTGTAGTACTCAGGGTCAGACCTGACAGCCTGCAGTGGGACAAAGCAAATTAAGAGCATTTGCATTGGCCAGAGGCTAGGAGGTGGGTGAACAGCGAGTTTTTGAATTCTCGATGGAGGATGACGTTTTCACCATAAGGGGAGTGAGTTCCAGAATTTGGGAGCAAATGGGCAAATGCCTGTTCACCCATTTTGTCATGCAAGGTTTAGTGGAGAGCATGGGGACAGAGGAAGACCTGAGGGTACGGGTGTGTGAGGCAGGAGTCAGGAGGTTGGCAAGACAGACAGGGCAGGGAGGTCTAGACAGGGAGTCGATAAAGCAGCCTGAGGAGCAGGCTCAAATATCCTTAGGTGACGCCAATTTAAGCCAGCGTAAGGAGACAATGATGGGTAAGACATGGGGCAGTTAAGGCAAATCTACAGATGTTGTTGTAGACAGTGTCCCATTTGTGGAGTGTAGCAGAGTTTGCAGCAAAGGGGGGGGAGCATATTGGAGCTGGGGTAAGTGAATACCTCTCACAACAGAAAGTCTAGCAGAAGGAGTGAGTGAGTGGCGCATTTAATAAGCTCCACCAGTTTTAGCATTCACAGCACGGCACACCATATTGACATGTTGAGATAGGTGAAGTGTGGGATCCAAAGTAACCCCAAGGTACTTGAAGTACTCAGTGTTTGAGATGAGGGAGCCATCAAGGCATTGAACCCGGAGCCTATTCAAGAGGGGCAGACAGTTTCTTAGTGGATCCGAATAGCATAGCACAGGTTTTTTCTAAGTTCAGGACTTGGTGGTTGCTAAAGAGCCAGATCTGCAGGAATTGGAAGTCTTCAGAGGTATCTTTGTGTAACTTATATTATTGACTTTATTGCTGTAAGACTGTATCATAAATTAATTTTACCCATCTGCTGAGCTATGCAACCAGGCCCATCTCCTGTGCCACTGCAAAGAAAGAGGCCATTCAACTCAACCCCATACAGATCGTGGTGCCATTTCCTGGCTCCAAGGTAACCAATAGTGACTCATCTACTTCCTGTTTACTCGTTTAGTTCTGTTGCTTTAATCCTTTCCCTTACATAGACAGCTACTCATCTTCCTTTTACCATCCCTGTCCCTCCTGTACATCATAGTATGTCAACATCCCAGTCATGGTTTTCTGTATACCATGTTTCAGTGACTGCTACAATATCCAGGCATCCTTCTTCCATCTGGGCCACTAGTTCAGGGAGCTTGTTACGAGGCTATGGGCATTGGTACTCATCACCCTCCATTTTTGATGGCCTTATCCATTTTAGCCTCATCACTGTCCTTACTGCCTTTGTCATTTTGCATTTATCCTGTCCTGCTCCCTAAGGACTTCTCTACCTTGGTGTTCACATTACTAATTGCTGTGTTTTGTGGGGAGGCTACAAGTTCCTGCTTCTTTTCAGTGCCTCCCTTGGCTAGTTTAAATGTTTGTCAGTGAAGCATTTAAGTCCATCACCTGGGATCCTGGCTCCCCTAAGACAGATGCAGACCCTCACACCTGTATAGGAATTTACATAGCCTAATATTCACTCTTTTCACCTGATCTTGTACAGTAACTTTGTCTCAAGGCCTGCATCTGTTTTTCAAAATGCTGCATCTGCTGTGGAGTCTTCTATCTGGGAAACTCTTTCCTCTAAGCTGCTCCATTCAGAGGTCAGTGTTTGAAATTTGGTGTTCATATCTAAAAGAGCAATAGTAACTCATTGCAAAAAACCTTTTGTATCCTCCAATACTTCTTTTTTAAAATGCAAGCTATCCCGCTTTTTCCTAATAGGCCTTGAAGGCCTCACAATTTTAAGTCAGCGAGCTGCACTGATGCTAGAATGCCCAACTAATTGGTGTACACCATCAAAGGTGATCTGGGTATATATGAGGCCTGTTTGAGCAGCATATTGTGCCAAAATAGGTAGCATTTCATGTGAAGGACTGGCAGAAGTACCTGCCATTTGTACATCATCTTTTAAGTCATCCTCCCACATTTCTCCATTTTCTACTTGGGCTAATACAAAATGTGATCCCAACACACTATGTGCAGCCATATTCTTTTGCACAAAAAAATCAACGCTACCTTGCCAGTTTTTTTTCTTCTAACTGGGCTTACTAGTGGGGACAATATTGCTGGTATACTCTTCAGACAATGGGCAAAAATCAGGTGAAATTAACAGACCTCTTATTTTTGACAGCTGAGCTCAACTTTTCTTTCTTCCTCTGGATTCCGTGATTTCTTTTGTTTGTCGAACTGATTTGGACATGCTGAACTGATGATTCAAATCTTACTCGAGAAAAGCATATACGTGATGCGAACATATACATGCCCAAATATCTCTTTAGCTCCTACATACTTATCATGATTATTGCTGTGTTTCAAACTGAACTATATTTAAATGACAAAATAGAACCTTTCCCAAAACTGAATCAAACATCAGCACATTACGGGTATTTTGTACTTCACATGAGCTATAAGCTGCATTTACTCACAGTATGATGACTCGTCTTCCGTGGTGTTTGCTTATTTGTCACAATTTCAGATAACACCTTTGAGCAAAAACAGTGTTTTATAAAAAAGTTCCATGTCATTGACAATGGACAAGCAGAACAAGAACAGGCAGGTAGAGAGCATTTAATACAATTACAGTACATGAGCTGCCAGTGGCTTTGTCCAGATAAGACAAGACAGTAGAATTAATAACAGGTAAAACCTCACAGAATGCATGAGCTGCCATAGGCTTTGTCAGGATCAACATGGATGGAAGCAATGGTGCAATATCACCAGACATTATACAAAGAGAACCTGGGAGGTTACACCTGAAATAGCGATCTGACAAGTGCATTAGGGGCCAGAGGTAGTTGGTAAGAGGACAAGGTAGTAAGGAACAGGCGAGGGTGGGGATTGGAGGGATATGGTAGGTGGTGAAGGAGAGGTGAGACGATGGCAGAGGGGAGGGAGAAGGAATGGGAGATGTAAATAGGGGTAACAAGATTGGTGGGGAGGAGAAGAGTTAGGATGGGCAAGTAGGGAGAAAGGAGAGAAAATGAGAAGTAGAAGGGTGTTAAGGAGGGCTAAGGGAGAAACAGAGAGAATGCATGCTAGGAGATGCAGGGGAAATAGATGAGGGGTGGGACAAGGATGTGAGAGGAAATGGAGAGAGGGAGGATTGAAATTTGAGGGCAAGAGAGGAAGCTGAGGTGATGACATGAGATATTGGAAAGAGTTAATAGGGAAGGAGTGGGGTGTGGGGAGAGTGCATAAGTAATGGAGAGGCCAGGAGGGTGAGCAGGAATTTAAGTGCTGTAGTCACGTAAGCACTGGCTGCTAAGTGCTGTCATAGTTTGTGCTCAAAGGAGCTGAGATTCGTACATTGGTGATATCCACTGAGAGTGTGTTGAACCAGTTAGAGGCCCTAACTTTGTAGAAGAACTGCCTTTGAGTGGTCTAGCAGTGGAACCTGTGAAGAGGTCTTACACAACTCCTGGTACAGCAGATGGCACAGTGAGGTGAAAGTATAGACTGAACCCCTGGTGGAAGGAGGCCTGGCATTGTCTTCTTTGCAAGTAAGCAGTTATGATCGTAATTCTGCCTTGAAGTTGTAGCCAGTTAGCCTGTTCATAGAGGTCACGTGTGTGAGCCTAGAGGCTGTGGTGAGGATTAGCAGGCCTGTTGTTTAAGGCTGTGGCTGTACGCGGAGGGCAGTGTCAGTACCTGATCCATAAACTATGAGGCCATTGTTAATTAAAGAAGTGATTGAGCCTGCATGGCAAGTTTTAATGCTTCATCTGTCAGACAGTGCCTATGCCTATGTAGCAGGCCCATGTGTGTATTCACAGCTTTATGCAAGTTTATTTATATGCCTGGGGTATGAAAGAGTGGAGTCGAGAGTCACTCCCAGGTATTTGAACTGGTCTACCTGTTCCAGCACAGTGCCCACCAGTATTGTAGATTAGCAGTTATTGGAGCTTGTGTTTGTTGTGAGTACCATGAAACAGCATTGATTCAGTTTTGAGTAGTTTAGTTTAGGATTAGTCTGCGTGACCTGAACCAGGTTTCAGCTTCTGAGGAACTATGCTGTAGCTGTTGCTGGAGGTGATGCAGGTCAGAGTGGCTCAAGAAAAATAACTGCATCATCTGCATAGAGTAGAATCTGGTCATGGCAAGTGGCAGGGAGGTCATTCATGAAGATGCTGAAGAGTAGGGGCCAAGGATGGAACCTTGTGGTACACTCAAATGGTCTGGGGAGTTGAGATGGTGTCTCCAGTTCTGATCTGCTGAGAGTGGTCACTAAGGTAACTTTGAACCATTGAGTGGCATCTGGTGAAAGGCCAAGATGTGATAGCTGTCCAGTTAGGGGAGTGGTTAACTGTATCAAACACCTTAGTCAGATCAGTAAAGGTGGCGCTGGCCAATTGGTTGTGGTCTAGTGTTTGGTGGATGAAGGAGGTGAAGTGTAGTAGTGAAGTGGTGGTGCTGTGACCTTGACAAAACCATGTTGTTGGGAACATTGGAGGTTATATTTTTCCAGGCAGTCTACAAGTTGTTCAGCAACTATCCTTTCCAAAGTCTTGGAGAGTGGGAAGGATGGATATAGGCCTGTAGTTGCTTGTGAGAGTCTTATCACCACTTTTTAGGATAGGAGTCACCACAGCATACTTCCGCTTGCTTGGGAATTGAGAGCATTAGAGAGCTATTGAGAATTTTTATAAGGGGTGCCAGAACTTCATCAAAGGTGAGGTGATGAGTTTCAAACTCGAGAGTCCGCACTATGCCTAGACTTCCGAGTACTTTGAGTAGATATTTCTGGCTAGACCTTTAGTGATGACCTTAAAATAAAATTTGGGGGTCACAGCTGGGCTGCCTCAGGGAATGGTGGGATTGGTTACTGTTGGTGTAAGATCAAAGGCGTTGGGTGGGAGCACATGACTAAAGTCACAAAATGTTGAGTTGAAGGCATTAGCAATGGTTACTTTATCCAAGGTGATACTTCCATCAGTGTTAAGCATTGCCAGCCAAATTTTTTTTCCCTATGTACCTCAGATAGGTTGTCCCAGAACTACTTCCCATCATTCCAGGTGTTTGTGAGGGCATTCCTAAGTAGGAGTCTTTTGCCTGGTGGATAGCACTCATTCAGGCATTTCATGTTGATTAGTAGGCCTGAGTATAACCTAGGGTGTTGGATGCTTTAGCACAGTACCATAGTTGGTCACTGGATTTCATCCATTCAGGACGTCATGAGTCACCCTTGGGTTTAGTCATTCCCTAATTTCATGTGCGGAGTATGAACATCACATGCTGCATTAAAGGTAGTGATAAAGTATTCTAAGGCTGAAACTACGTCCTGAGCATCATCGGTTGAAGACCAGTTGAGTGATTAGAAGGTGCGTGTTTAATGGACCTAATTAACCAAGTAGAAGTATTCTACTGACAATGAATTTTGGTGGGGTTGTTGAATTTGTTAGACCAGAGGAAATGACTAGATAATGGTCACTTATGGTGTCTGGGAGTACTGGACTTAGTGATGTGATGTGTGAGGTCGATTAGTGAGACCCAGTCCAAGAGAGAGGAGGTCCCAACCTGTAGTTTATCCGATTGGGTGACTGTACCATTTGTGTCAGGTTGGCAGTCTTAAGGCATCCTTATAGGTACTTGCACAGGGTGCCAGCCAGTTGACATTGAAGTCACCAAGCAGAATCACTTCTGAGTTTCACCCACAGGAGCTGATGCAATCGATAAGGGAGGAAAAGACCCTGATTAGTCAGCTTAGGTGGGATATATACTGACATAATGGTAAACGGCTTATTGTGTGTGCTGAGTAGTACCTTAATGGCTAGAATCTGAATGTCATTTCCAGTGTTAGGTAGGGCCAGAACATGACCCATAAGTGTATCTTTAAGGTAGAGGGCAGCCCCTACCTTCTTAGTCAGCCTGTGATGCCTAAAGACTGTGTAACGTGGAATGGCACTAGCAGAGTCTTGGATCTTTCAGGATAGCTATGTCTCAGCAACAGTAGTATGTCCGGTTGTGTTGGGAGATCCAGGCAGTGATGGTATCGTTCCTCAGAAGGAGGCTGTAGATATTTATACTTGCTAAGGATAGAGTAGCGGAACTGTTGGACTTCACTGATGCCAGATTCCTGTTTGGGCTGAACATTTCCTGAAAGAAGTAGCAATAGTAGTATTAGGTGTTTGAGAAAGGCTTTTACATATTTCCTTTGGTGTAACTGTGTTCTCCTTTCAGTGGTAAATTATAAAGATGAGGTTATAGCTAAAGTTAGCAGGATATGGGAATCTGAAGTTTGGCATCCTCTCCTTCAGACCATCGTGTAACGCTCAGCATCAGCACTTACTGACATCTAACTTTCCTCATGAGCACCTTGAGTTCTTCCTAGCTCCTCCTCCTCCTCTGGAAAGAATTAGTTTTGCTTTTCATCAAACCAGTAAAAGACACAATTTGGAAGGGCCCTTTCCACTTGAACATTTTAGACCAAAAGTCCAAATTGAGCGCGCCGCCGCACAGTGGTGGGATTTCCGCCATGGCACTGGCGACCTGGGTTTGGGAACGAACCCGGATCATCGGAGGGCCGGAGGGAGAAGGATTGAGCATCCGATGGGCAGCTCTCTCTCCGGGAGGTGCAGGTAACGTTCGGAGCACTGGGACCCCTGGCGGAGGCCGGGAGAACTCACGCTGCCGACGTTCAAACAGGGGAGGCGAAGGTGGGGACGCTAGCATCATTGCACATCCCGCCTCCTCGGGAGGAAAATGGGAGGGAACAAAATCCACGCCTTGTGTCTCGGTGATGCTCTGCCCCAGGAAAGCCCTGATTGGCCACCAGAGCCGCTCCCCCAACAGTCACAGTTCCGCTGTCCGATATAGGGGTCGGAACCGTGGCCCACTCTCTGGGGGTAAGCCACTGATGACTGGGGAGATGGCAGTTCCGGTGGCCGGGCTCCAGGGATCTGTGACCAGAGTCGATGGTCGACGAGAGGCGTGGGGAAAAAATAGGAAAATATATAAAAAAAAAAAAAGTCCAAATTGCCTGGGCTGTAGGTTGTGATAAAATACTAGAAACAAACTGTTTCCTCTTTTGCACTCTCTGGATCTGAAAATATGCACATTGGACTGAAAAAAACTTGGCAGTTCAAGAGACCTTGTCTGTCCCCTTGACTTAGCATGCAATCTTTGAAATTCCATTGAACAGGGCAAAGTTATTGAAGTGCAGAATTAGGGGTTTAACATTAAACAACCTACTCAACCCTAACTATTGTTGTGTTCAAGTTCAAAAGTAATTTGTTTTGACTGGCAAGTCATTACAGATGGACAATACAAACTCACGATATTCACCTACAATCATATATATTCACACACAAATAAAAACAGAAATAACATTTTCCATCTTCAGTTATTTCACTTTGATCTGGTTATAGTTGCTGTGGTTATAGTTGTGCTACCATGCCACCGTAGTCTAGACAGCTATAGAATTGGTTCTCATGGGAATATGAAAACAAGCTAATAAGCCAATAATTGGCATGAAAATGGCTCTTAGATCCTTGTATTACCCAAAGGTCTCAGCACATTAGGCTGAATATAACCCACAGGAACCATGGTGCTATCCTGTTTGGGCAGTGCTATCCTCATTATGCTTCCGTGGCCATATTCTTTTGAGGCTATGTCAGCACAATACATAATCATTCTTTTAATTTATTCATTCTCGGATTATAATTCCTTGGAGCACATAACAGCCCTTTTACAAGGTTCCACATCAGTGAGAAGGGTGACAGACATATAATGGATGGTATCACATAAAATATTGACAAGAAAGTATTTGTAATGACAATATGGCGTTACTATTGCAACTAAAATTAAAACTATGAATTAGTAGGAAATCATAAATAACCTAATAAAGCTCCTCTAGCAGTTATTTTGATTTCCTACCAATCCATAGTTTTAATTTTAGTTGCTCTGTTAATGTCATATTGTCATTTTAAATACTTTCTTGTCAATATTTTATAGCTCAAGTGCTTTTCAAGTACATGTAGTTAGATTTGGGTGAACAAAAAGTTCAGGTAAGTGAAGATAAACAGTGGAAAGAAGGTGGAGGGGAGACAGGTGCAAAGTGAAAAAGGATCGGTGAATGAGGCAGGAAATGGGCAGAACTGTTGGGGTGAAAGGTAATTCGCAGAGAAAAGGGTGCAGTACAGTATGTACACAAGGATGTATCCGTACTAATGAGCTAGTGTCATGAATTAAAGCAGTCACAGGAACTGTTAGCTGCAAGATGCTGATGAAGAGTGCCTCTGAATGATCCCAATTTTGGTAAGGAAGAGAGATTTCTGGGCAGCACGTTAAACCTAGTGGTGCTCTATCTCAAAAGGTCATTGCCCTTGTGTAGTCTAGTATCTTGGGACAAAGAAGAGTTGGTTGACTGAGCTATGAGTGTGCTGGGAGCTGCAAGATAGGTTGAGTAACACCAGAAGGTAGGAGCCTGAGAAGTGCATTTATAGTCAGCAAGCAGGTTTGATAGTTAATCATCCCATTTAGCTGAAACCAACCTGTTTGAACATATATTTCCATGTGTGGGTTGGTGTGTTGCTCCAGTAAGAAGTCAGCGTGCTTTATTGAGTGCCACTGATATTCTGAGGATGGTAGTGGTGGAAGCTGAGCCATAAGATAACCAGACCATAGTCAACAATGGGTACTATGGAAGCTATAGATAGCACTGTGTCATCCTGGCCCCATATTTAAACATCAGGCTTTTGTTGAAGTGCAGTAACTGTCGAATATTTACCCCAAGCTGTCTACTCACCAATTGCCACACAATATTTCTGTCAACACAGCACACATGTCTGTCGCTGAATATAGGGACCTATACCACTTAGTTCAGTAGAACCCAAAGTCCACAGGACAGTGGCTACAGTAACTAGTAACCTAATGTAAGAAAACATGTTCTGCATTAATAAATGCTTGTTGGGATATGTGCTGCTGTACTGTCCGGGCTTAGTGACATGTTATCTGTATTATAAAGAAGATTGCCCAATTAAAGGGCGTACCCCATTGTCCCACAGCCCTGCCATGAGTGGCGAAGACTTCACTACCTCTTGAGCTATTCCATTATTATAAAGAATGTGTATAAAAAGGGGCTATGATTAGTTAAAATATGATGAGAAATTTAGGAAAAAGAATTGCGCATTTTGGGGATGTGAAATGGGATGTTATGCAGATTGACCTGCGGGTTGAAATTTACACAGGTCCAACTGGGAAGGAGGCTGGGGGTGGTGTTGAGGGCCTGTTGGGGATACAATAGGGCATTCTGCTCATGGTCGAACCCTGGTTCCTCTATGCTCTAAGTGTGGGCAGCACTATCCAGTGTCCAAATGCAAGTACTGCTGGGAGAAGGGGTCCAGCAACCAGGGTGACTCATACCAACAGCCATTTTGGACCAACCAAGGCTCTTTAGGGGCAGCAGTGGGGAGGGTACCGGGAGAGCATTGGGGAGGGGACACACCTATCAGACATGACGACAGACAATTGAAAGACCAGCGGGCGGAGGTTTCTGGCTGGCTCGGACACCACCATCGGAGTGGAGGCAATAGAGAGGTGGTTGGGAACTACCCAGACCAGGAGGCTGCTAGTAAATTGTGGACAGGTTTTAGCTCACAGTGTTAAGGCTGTGGAAAGGGATGAAGGCAAAGAACAGCCAATTCACATGGGGAAGGAGGTAACCCTGGTACACAATTTGAAGGAGTTCTATTCAGCGAGGGTAGAAGGCCCATTTGCCTCCCACATTTGGCAAATCTGTTGGTTTCACCATTGGGTTTAGTGCCCAAAAAACAGACTGGGAGTACGGTGATGCATCACCTATCCTACCCGATGGAATTTTCAGTCAATGACTTTACTTGGGAGGAAGGCAGCAGGGTCACATATGCCACCTTGCTTCCACTTAGGCCATAGGATTGGGCTTTGATAGGTTTCGTAGAAGAGGCAGTATATTTTGACAAGGCCATGCTATGAGATCCTCGATAGCATGCACCACATTTAAGATGTTCAGTATCTGGCTGCAGTGCTTCTTCCAGACATGGTAGGTATGTCAGACTGTAGTGCACTACCTAGATGATTTCCTGCTCATTGAAAGGGAAAAGAAGATTAAAGCCATGCTTCAGGATTTCAAAGTTCTTTGCCAAGATTTGGGGTGCCATTAGTGGAATATAAGACTGAAGGGCCCATTTGAACGATAGAATTCTTAGGTTGGAGCTGGACATGGTCCAGGAACTGTACCGCTTACCAGACCAAAAGGTAAGAAGACTACAGGAGTTGTTGGGGACAGTCAGGGTGACACAGGAAGATCGACTACAATAGGCGCAACAGCTGCTGGGCACATGAATTGTGCATGTAGAGCCATTGCTACAGGTGCATGTTTACAGGCGCTAGCCTGTGTGACTTTGGGGACGAAAAACAGCCCCATCATTGAGTAGATATTAATAAAAGAACTGGGGGACGATGTGGTAGTTTTGGGGCTTTTCGTACGGACATACAATGGGCAGATGTTCTGGCAGGAGAACTGGCCACACAGCACAGATTTGCAGCTGTACATGGATATGGTTGGGGCATTGGCATGGGGGATATTTCCAGGTTGATGGTTTGCAGAACCATGGCCGGAGGAATGGGTATGGGAAAGGGTGACAAAGACATCACTTTTCTGGAGCTGTTCCTCATATGTGGTGGCATCATAGTTTGAGGAGGGAGCTCAGGAACAGGCAAGTCACATTCTGAGTGATAATCGTGCAGTTGTGGAACTGCTGAACAAGAAAAGACGAAGTCAGAAAGGGTCATGAGGGTGTTGAGAGGATGGTGGGTCTCGCCTGACCTTGAGCGTGTCATTTAGGGCCAAGCACATTGATGGTGTGTACAGTGTGATAACTGATTGCCTCTCCCAATTGCAGATGGACAAATTCAGGACCATCGCACCTGAGAACAGAGTTGTGGCAGACCACCATCCCAACGTATGTATGGATGATTGGATTGTGGGAGCTTAAGTACTGTTCTGCAACTTGTTGGCCTCCAGGACCCTTAGGGCTTATGAAACCCTTTGAGGGCATTTCAAAAATTCTGAGAACAGTATGGTGGACAAGTAAGTGGGACAGTGACAAGGAGCAGGTGGCTAGATTCATTGTAGCAGGATGGAACCAGAATGTGGTGCATGCAACCATAGGGGTGCATTTGTGGCCATAGGGCAGATCTGTACGCAGAAGGTTGGGAGGATTCAACAAAAGCAACTTGGTCCACAGAATGATGTTGGGCTGATTACTGGGAGTGGATAAGAAGCAGAATAGTGGCTTGATGGTGGTGCTACACCACATTTGCATCTCAGGGAGTGAAGCAATGCTCTTTAAAGACTTGTACACTACAATGTGTAGCTGGGCATTTAGATTGAGCAAGGTGGTGGAGCACGCAAGATGTCAGAGGGAGGAGCTACAATGGGATGACATAGAATGAGCTGGGAACAATTGCAGTGCTACTAAGAAGATCAAAGACCAATCAGCAGGGGATAGTAGTAGGGTATGGTGTTAGGAAACATCCTAATGCAACTTGTTTCCCATTGGGGCTCTGTACATGTGTACACGGCAGACTGCCCAAAAGAGGATGTTCATACATGGGGACGGCAGGCCAGTCTCAGGGTACCAGGTGACAACTGTGCTGCACAAGTGCCTCAGATTTTGGGGAACTGAGGAAAGATATTCCTCCCACTTTTTAAGACTGGGGAGGCCTTAATTATGGCAGCACAAGGCAACAGGCCTGGGAAGGTCAATGGTGTCCACAGCCTCTGTTAGCTCATCGAGCCGACACTGCCCTGCTCCTCCAGGAAGGAGGTGATCAGGAGGTGGCAGATCCTCCACCAGACCCAGGGTTTCTGTTCAGGTACTTCCTGGTCCAAAACTGATGGGGAGCTGGCAACCTGAACAAGTTCATAAGATCTCGAACCTTCAGGATGGTCACTCTGGCTAAGATAATTCCATTCTTGGATTGAGGCATGGTTCTGTTCTCTGGACCTCCAGGACACGTCTCTTTCACATCCCAGTCCATCCGTCTCTCCAGCGATTCCTCCACTTCAGAGCAGAGGGATCCCTTTACAAGTTCCGGGGCCATGCCCTTCTGCCTCTTTCCAGCTTCCAGGGTCTTCATCAAATGCATGGCAGTGGTGACAGCATTTCTGCGTTGCTGGAAGGGTCCAGTGTACCCTTTCCTGGATGACTGGCTGGATTGCAGCCTCCTCCAAGCTGGAGGTGGAGCTGGCCAGGGATCTGGCCTCCAGGTGTGCTTCAGATTGGCCTCCTCATCAATGAGGCCAAATCAGAACTCATGCCATTGCAGGTGATCAGTTCATCGGGACAGTGCTCAACTGTTCGAGCCAGAGCAGAGCTCCCAGCAAACGGGGCAAGTCCTTCCTCCTTTGCCACAATCATTGCTGGTTGGGCAATTGCACCCTGTCCGGGACTTCCTGCACCTGCTGGGCCTCATGGTGGCCTGCACCAGTGTGGTCCATTGAGCCCATTGGCACTTGCATCCCCTGTAATGGGGACTGGCTCCAATGGTCACAGCGCTCCCAGTCCCCTGGACCAGCCAGTGACAGTGACCCAGGAGATATGGAACGGCATCCAGTGGTGGCTCATTCCAGCTTATCTGCAGGAAGTATCCAGTTTGTCCACACAGAGCCAACGGTCACTGTGGCCACAACATCTCTCTGATGGGTTGGAGTGCCAATCTGGGGAGCTCAGAGCGACGGCCTCTGGTCCCCCAGGAGACTCGATGCCACATCAACCTGCTAGAGCTTATGGTCTGACTAGCCCTCACTGCCTTCATTCCATTGTACAGGCTCAAGTGGTCCAGGTCCAGATGGACAACACCACGACCATGTACTACCTAAACCGCCAGGGGGGATGCACTCCTTGCCTCTGTGCAAGGAGGCTGTCTGTACTAGGTCTTTCTTGAGCAGACTGGAGGATATCTCCTAGCCATCCATGTGGCAGGAGCCTTCAACACTCTGTCTGATGCCTTAAGCCGGGTAGGTGCTGCATCTCATGAGTGGCTCTCGTGCGGAGGTAGTTCGAGATCTGTTCTCCCACTGGGGCACCTCAGGTGAATCTGTTTGACTCCAGGGAGAATGCAAAGCTGAGTCTGTTCCATGCCCATCCCCTCAGCAGGGCTCACTGCAGAGGGATGTCTTCTCAACCCCAAGCCTCTTCACCTTCCCTCCATTTCCCTTGATCCACAGGTGCTCTCAAAGTGAAGAGGGACAAAGATGCAGGTGATTCTGGTAGCCCACACTGGCACTATTAGTTCTGGTATCCAGATCTCCTCAGCCTCAGCTCCAGGCTTCCGAGGTGTCTTGCAGCCCGCCGGACCTGATCTCGGGTCAACAAGGGAAGGTACTCCACCGACCTTCAATGTCTGCACTTGACGGCCTGGTTCCTGAGAGGCTAGAGTTCCAGGCAATGGGTCATTCTGACTAGGTCCTCAACATTGTTGAGACTTCCCATAAGAGTAGACCAGAAAATACTATGCCTTCAAATAGAAGCATAGAATTTGACAGCAGATAAGGACCGCTTGCCCACCTAGTCTGCCCATTTTCCTACCTAACACATAAGCTACATATCCTTGTTAACCAAAACGCTTACTTCCTCCTACCCCACACTAGGACTGCCTTTGTGTCTATCCCATGCATTCTTGAATTCCCCACTGTTCTTGACTCCACCTACCTCTTCAGGGAGGCTGATCCATGCATCCACAACCTCTCCATGAAAAAATACTTCCTTACATTACCGTTGGAGCCATCCCCCTCTATCTACAAATTGTGCCCCTTGTTCTTGCACATCTCTTTTTCTGGAAAGATGCTCCCTCTTGGACTTTGTTCATTCCCTTGAGGTACTTGAAAGTTTCTATCATGTCCCTCTCTACCTTCTTTCCCTCAAGGGTATACATATTAAGCTCCTTTAGTCTTTCTTCATATGTCTTCATGGCGAGACCCTGCACCATTTTGGTTGCTCTCCTCTGGACACCCCTCCACTCTGTCTGTCTTTGTGGAGATGAGGTCTTCATAACTGCACACAGTACTCCAGATGGGTCTCACCAACTGTCTGTACAGAGGATAACAACTTCCTGTGTTCTACTATTGATGCTTCTTCCTATGCATCCCAGTATCCCTCCAGTCTTACTTACTGCCTTCTCACATTGCTTGCCCACCTTTAGGTCATCTGATATAATTACCCCAGGTCTCTTTCCATTTTTACTGTTGTCAGTATTTCACCCCATCGTGTACTGGTCCCCTGGTTTTTGTTTCCTATGTGCATTACCTTGCACTTTTTGCATTGAATCTGAGCTGCTATACATTTGATCATTCCTCCAACCTTGCCAAGTTCTTTTTCATACTTTCTGTCTTGTGATCAACTCTGTTGCAGATCTTGTGTCGTCTGCAAAAGACATACTTTTTCTTCCATTTCCTCTGCAATGTATCTTATAAAGACATTAAAAGGACCGTTCCCAGTACTAAACCCTGCGGTACCCCGCTAGTAACCCCTCCTTTCTTCACTGTGTACTCAATTTACTACTACCCTTGCATCCTCTTTTGTTCAGCCAATTTTTATCCATACTACCACCTTGGGGCCCACTCCAAGGCTACTAACTTGTGTATTAATCTTGTGTGAGACTGTATCAAATGCCTTGCTAAAATCTAGGTAGGTCGTGTCTCACAGCCCCTCCCTGGTCTACTACTTTGGTCACCCAGTTAAACAAATCTATTAGATTCATCTGACATGACCTTCCCATCATGAATCTATTGCTACCTTGGGTCATGTGCCCCACTGGCCTCTAGATACCAACAGTTCTTTCCTTCAGAAGTGATTCCATCATTTTCCCTACCACTGAGGTCAAACTAACTGGTCTGTAGTTGCTTACCTCTGTCCTGCTCCCACTTATATGAAGAGGAATCACATCTGCCTCCTCCAGTCCTCAGGTACCACCCCATCCCCCACGATTTTTAAAGAGAGTAGTAGCCATGTGTCACTAGTTCTGCCCTTAGTTCTTTTATAATTTTGGTGAATCCCATCAAGCCCCATTGCTTTATCCACCTTCAATTTTATTTGTTCTTTCAGACACTTTTTTTCTATAAATGGACTGGTATTGAGCCAGTGTTTTCTTGTTTGGTTTTGTACCTCCCTCCTCTTCTTTTGTGAATACTGAGCAGAAATTTTCATTCAGTATCCTGCTTTTTCACTGTCCCCCTTACCCACATTCACTCCCCTTTATTCTGCCTCAGTATCCCTCCTTTGGTCTTTCTTCGCTCCTAATATACCTTATCCCTCTTCTTAACAGAATTGGCTATCCTTTCCTCCATTTGGGCCTTTGCTAGTCTGACTGCCTTACCAGCCTTTTTCTGCTTTAACTGATAAAGTTCTCTGTCCTGCTCCTTCTGTGTCCCTATATTTCATGAATGCTATCCTTTTCTCCTTAACCTTCCTGCCACCTCTTTTGAGAACCATAGTGTTTTTTTCCTTCTTGTGTTTTATTGATTTGCTTTACACAAAGGCTTGTTGCCTCTGTGATTGCTGTTTTGATTACTCCCATTGTTCTTCCACCCTCCTTCTTGCCTGTTTGCTAGTGCTTTTCTAGGGCACTCTCTCATTTTCCCAAAGTCAGCCTCCTAAAGTCCAATATTTTGCTTTTGTATGGCTTGGATTGTATGGCTGTGTTTATCATGAACCATACTGTTTGGTGGTCACCTGTTCCCAGATGGCTACCCATCTCTAAATCTGAGATTCTTTCTCCATCCCCATTTGAGAGTACTAGGTCTAAGATTGTTCCTCCCGAGTGGGTTCCAATACTAACTGTCTGAGGCATGCCCCTGTAGGGCATCAAGAATGACCCTGTCTTGGATATGCCTGCAGCAAAGGTGCTTCAGTTAACATCTGGCATATTCAGGTCCTCATCAACAATATCTCCTTTTTCTACCATTCTAAGGAAGCTTCTATCATTTCCTTGTCCATTTCCTCCCCTGAGATGGGGGTCTGTATACACACCCCCTGCATATGGATTGTGATATTTCCTGTCTGGCGACCCAGCCTGCCTCATCTGCTCCCTGTTTACTATTTAGTTCTGTTGTTTTGATCCCTTTCCTTACATAGAAAGCTACTCCTCCTGTTGCCTATTTGCAGGCACCTCTCTGATCTGAGAGAGGAGGTTGCCCATCTCCAGGCTGACCTGGCTAGGATTTGTGAAATCTCCTCACTCACCCAGTCATGGTTCTCGTGTCCATGTTTCTGTACTGCCACAATATCCAGCCAACCCTCTTCCATCAAGGCCACTAGTTCAGGGAGTTTGTTACATAGACTACAGGTGTTAGTACTTATCACCTCCACTTTTTGATAGCTCACCCTTTTAGCCCCATTCCTTTCCTTTACTGCCTTTGCCTTTTTACATTTACCTCTGTCCTGCTCCCTATTACCTCCTCTACCTTGGTGTTTACCTCACCTGATTACATGTTTTGTGGGGGATGCTGGGATTTCCTGCTCTTTTCAGTGCCTACCCCTTGGCTAGTTTAAATGCTTGCCAATGAAGCATTTAAACCTCTCACCTAGGATCCTGGTCCCCCGGACAGATGCAGACTATTGCACCAGTATAGGTTTGCATCCTTCCAGGTGGCTCCCCAGTCCCCAAAGAAGCGAAAACCCTGAGCGCCACACCAGTTTTTCAACCACTGATTGAATTCTCAAGTGAGTAGTACCCTAGCATCACCCTTTGCTATAGACAGGCAGCACCTCCGGAGAAGGTTACCGACATGGCTACTTGGTTCAAGGCCCCTCCCTAATTCTACAAACTCCTCTTGCACTGCTCTGATCCCATTCCTAGCCAGGTCATTTTTTTCTAGGTGGACAATGACATCCAGCTCCTCGTGCTGCTCCTCCCATGATCCTGAGGATTCTTCCTGTCCTTCAAGCTGTGGTCCAGGAAGGCGCCTACCTCCCTCTCCCTTCCTCCCCCACTACTACCTCCCAAATGATTGAGTCCCTCACTAGGAGCTGTTTCCTTCCCTGTGGGGTCCTGTACACCTCCTATGGGTCTCCTTTGTGAAGGTTCCCAGTATCCTCCTTGGTCTCCCACTGCAGGTGCCTTCATAGAGGAACCACTAATCACCAGAAGAGCAGATTAATTGTGGAGAGGTACAACTGGAGGGATGCAACTTGTTCCACCACCCTTTCCCTCCCTGAGCCCACCCTGGTCCAGCCTCCTCTTTCTTGGCAACTCCTGAGGTTGTGGCATTAGTCCTGGTGGTCCCTGTGTGGGAGAGGTGGTTTTCATGAATCCTAGCTAGGTCAACCTGAAGATGGGCAACCTCCTCTCTCAGACCAGAGAGGTGCCTGCAAATAGGCAGCATCACAGCCTCTAGAATGTCTCCCGAACACTGCTTCCCCACAGCCATTGCACTGCACCACTGCTGTCATATCTTATTTTGTGTCCCTCTCCTGTTTCTCGGTATGCTTACTCTTTCCTCTCCTCACAACTCTCACCCTTCCTGTTCTGGGACAGCAGCTTCCTGTCTTTTTTAGTAGTCGCCTCCTTCCTTGCTCAATGTCAGACCACCAGCAGCTGGGGTGGAGGAGTGAGCTACTTTTTTCCTTTAAGGTTGACAAAACCAATGTTTCTCTATGATCTTCCCTTCCTGTTGCCAGTCAGATCCAGTGGCTATAAAAGTAGAACTGGCTTAGGTGGGATGGAGGGTCAGTAAGAAAAAGGCTAACAGGAAGTTGTAATTTGAGTCACCTGCTTTATAGTGTCTAAGCCACACACCAATTAAGCTTTCTCCTTCTACTGGTTGCGTAAAGTCAGCTGATACAATATCCTTCCCAGCACAGAACACACACTGATTTTCTTTTTCTTTTTAACCCTAAATTAGACCCCTTCTACTTCTAATAAAGTATCTGTTACTTAATCTCAACAGACACTGACTCTTGCTGAGATATAAGTTTTAAATTAATATGAAAAAGTAGCTATTTTAGTTAGCTGCTTTCTGCTCTACAAGCAAGGCTAGCAACAGGAAGTTGTAATTTGAGTCACCTGCTTTATAGTGTCTTAGCCACACCCTCAATTAAGCTCTCTCTCTCCTGCTACTGGTTTAGCAAAGTCAGCTGATACAATACCCTCCCAGCACAGAACACACACTGACTTTTCTTTTAACCCTAAGTAAGACCCTTCTATTTCTAATAAAGTATCTGTTTACTTAATCTCAGCAGACATTGACTCTTGCTGAGATATAAGTTTTAAATTAATAAGAAAAATGTAGCTGTTTTAGTTAGCTGCTTTCTGCTCTACAAGCAAGGCTAGCAACAGCAAATTCCCATTTGGTGTTAGGATAAGGGGATGGACCCTTCCTCCTGTTCTTTGGCTAGCATTCTGGACTACCTGTGGCCCTTTCTCAGCTAGGCTTTGGTTGATGATCCTGAAGGCACCTGGCAGCTATCTCTGCTTTACCAGGCATGGGCCTGGAAGCAGTCGGTGGTACAGGAGAAGGTGGTCAGGTGCTTTTTCAAAGGCCTTGATCACATATCCCTCAGGTGCGAGAACCTCCACCTCAGTCAGATCTACTGCTTGCATTGGCTAAGCTCATGAGCAAGCCATTCGAACCAATGCACAGGTGTGATGTATTTTCACCTGTTGTGGAAGACTGCCTTCTTGGTGGCTACTACATCAGCCAGAAGGATGGGAGAGCCCAGGTGCTTGCCATCAAGTCTCTTTATCTGGTCTTCCACAGGGACAAGGTGTCCTGTGCCCCCACCTGAAACTCCTTCTGAAGGTGGTGTTGGAGTTTCACCTTAACCAGGTGTTGACTCTGCCAGTGTTCTACCCCAGTCACACCTTTGAGTTCGAAATAGGCTCCATGCTTTGACCCTATAAGAGTGCTCTTATTACAAGGAGCAGATGGCTTGAAGTACGGGAGAGGTTCGCCAGCTGTTTGTCACCTGCACTGAAGCTGCACCTGGCAGACCTGTAGCCAAGTGGATTATAGGTAGGTGGGTCATCTCCTGAATAGATCTGTGCTATAGGTTGGTGGGCATGGCGCCTTCAAAGGATAAGAGCTCATTCTGTCTGCCATGCCGCCTGCTTCAGTGGCTGCTTCCAGGATGTCCCTATCCAGGAAATCTGCAGGCTGCTACCTGGAAGTCTGATCACACCTTCCTTACCCACTACCACATCAACCTTGAGTCATGCCAGGATGCTGGTTTCTGACCTCGTTCTCTCAGTCCTTATTTCCCAAGTAGGTGGTGCACGTTTGCCTCCCTCCTTCCGAGAACTGCTAGGAATCTGCCAGTAAGTGTGGATTGAACAACATATCCATGTCCCTTGAAATACAGGTTACCCACCTGTAACAGGAGTTCTAGAGTGATATATGGTGTTCATCACACAACCCACCCAACCTCTCAGCTCGATGCATGACCTGGCTTCCAGTGAGCTAGATCTGGCATCATGGGGCAAAGTGGAGAGTTTTACCACCTGGGTGGATGGGAGGAGCCAGCTTGAAGACCTTCCAGCAAGATTTAAGTGGCAAGGAACCTGCCAACAAGTGTGGATGAACAACATATAGCACTCCTAGAACTTCTGTTACAGTGAGTAACCTGTATTTACCAGGTAGACATATCAGAACCTCCTGGTTGTGTTGTTAAATGCATGTAAATGCAGATTGTTTGAGAGGCCTTTCAGTACCATGCATTCCGCTGCAAACTGAGCCAGTCTGAGATTTCATGATGATGATGTGCATATACATCCCATAATGCGCTCTATTATGGAGGTATGTGTGATGATGTGTATCTTTGAAACTTGGCTTTCTTGCCACTGCCCACTGAGGTAACCCTTGTTTCAGTGCTTTGCACTAACGTTCTTTGTCTTTAACTTTGTTTTAGCTCCCCAAACAAACAAGACAAACACTGAGATGAAATAGTTTCACTCAAACATTAGATTGGTAGGTCACTAAGTGCTAAGTGCAGAGAAGAACATGCATAGTCTGTTGCTGCAAACTGATGTATTGAAGAAGGGATATGCCATTGTTGCTGGTAATCTGCTGTTTTAAATAAACATTACAAAGTGATTGTGTCTTGAACCTGAAATTCTGTGTCTGGTACTCTTTAACACTCAGTCCCTCCCACAGAGGTGGTGAGATGCAGATATTTTCTATCTCTTGACTTTGGTGACAGTTACATGTAAAAAAATTGATTTTATTTACTATTGGCATAGCTGCAGTCTTTTGTATTCTGACTGGCTCTGATTACTGCATGCCTTAAAGAGTTAGTGTACTGCCTGGAAACTACCTGCAATTACTTGAAATATTCAGATGTAGTCAGCTATCACTTCTTAAGTATTTTTTCTTTTCTGTTTGCTAATTAGACCATTTTCCACCTGGTAAAACTGGGTGTAGTGTGGAGCAGCACCTTTTCCTCCCATTACATCAACGAGAGACCACACTAAATATGACATCACTAGTAATCAATGAGAACCATTTCCCACTGCTAGGTTTATTTATTTATTTATTTATTTATTGAAAATGTTTTACCTGGAAAGGCACACTGAGCAAAAGATGCTCGGCCTCACGGTGCAACCTGGGGGTTACAGAGGAGGCAAGTAAACATAAAAATAATTGAGCTTAACAGTAGTACATTACAGCATCAATTATAGGTGGAAGGTATTACAATTGAGCCGTATTCATAGGGAGACAGTATAGTACAGCAGTAGCAAACAATGACAGTTAATACAGCATCTTGGTTACATTACGAGTTAGGAACAGAGCTGAACATGAACATAGGGTTTGGAATACAAATCAGAGTATACATGAGGCAGCATGAGGACATAGTGTAAGTTACAGAACAGGGTAGTAAAACAGAACTTGGGTGCCATGTAGCAGTTGAGCAAGAGGGGATATACCAGGTAGAACAGGGGGTAGGGAGAGCAAGATGGAGGTAGGGAAAGGAGGGGTGGGGTGAGGAGATGTGAAGTGGGAGGTTAGGTGGGGAGGTGGGGGAGCGTGGATTGAGGGAAGGGAAATGGCAGTATGGGAGTGAGTAAAGAGAGTGGTATGCACGGGGTAATTAGGTAAGCCAGACTCTTAGGCGATAGCCGGGCCGCTGGTCAGGTGCAGGGGGAAGGGAGAAGGTGACGGGGTGGTCAGGGCAGCAGCAGTTGGGTGTAAGGAAATTAGAGTGGCATAGGGAGAGAGAGATTCTAGATGAAGAATTGCGGATCTGGGTGGGCAGGTCATTCCAGAGTTTGGAGAGGAGGTAGAGGAAGCGGATTGGCCGGTGGAGGTCCTTCGATGGGGATGAATAATAACCTAGTGTCAAGACTGAGCATGTGGGAGGGGAGGAGGAGGATAGGATGGATGAGAGGTAGGGAGGAGGAGCCGAGCCAGATGTTAGAAGTGAATTTAGCGCAATGAATTAGGCGATGGTTACTTAAAGAAGGCAGGACAGGGATCCGATAAAGCATGCAGTGGTGTGTTACGAGGGGGCATCAAGGCAAAGCGGCAGAATGCATTGAAGAAGGGGTCTAATCTGGCTAGGGTGGTATGTGCAGCGGAGCTGTAAAACTACATCACAGTAATCGGGGAGGGTAGAATCTTTTCTGGACTATTTTGCATCTGACAGGAAGTGGGAGACTAGTGCAGCTACGACAGAGGGCACCAAGTTTGGGCATAATTTAGAGATGATGGCATCCACGTGAGTAGAGAAGGAGAGGTGACAGTCAAGCCAAACCCCTTGATACCTGAAGGTGGGTATTTCTTCGAGGATGGTGTTATTTAAGTGTGGACTCTCACGGGAGGTGAGTTTGGATAATAAGCTGTCTGGTGCGAAAGTCATGGGTTTGTCTTCTTAGCATTTAGGGTGAGTTGGTTGCTGAGGAACCAGTGTTGGATTTTGTTGAAGTCGGTTTGAAGTTTGGAGTGATTTCTTCATGGGTCCGGCCGGAGGTGAAGAGGACTGTAACGTCTGCATACATGTGAATGGCGGAGAGAGCACGCGGTTTGGCAGGTCATTTAGAAGGATGGAGAAGAGGATGGGGCCGAGAACAGAGCCTTGGGGTATGCCAGTGGAGACTGGGAGGGAGATATGGTCAGCTATTTTGATGGATTGGGTTCTATTTAGTAGGTAGGCACTGAACCAGTTTGTGGTGGATTCAGCTAACCCAGCTTCAGAAAGGCAGGATAGTAGGAGAGAATGGGATGCGGTGTAGAAGGCTTTTGCTAGGTCTATGAAAATAGCAGCGATGATTAGCCCTTTATCCATCCCAGTGAGGATATGGTCTGTGAGTCTTAGTAGAGAGGAGGTGGTGGAGTGGTGTTTCGGAACCTGGACTGGAAAGGGGTAAAGAAGTTAGTTTCTGAGAGGAAGTGGGAGAGTTGGGATAGCACTAGGTGTTCCTGGAGTTTAGCGAGGTGGGAAGGAGGAGATGGGGTGGTAATTGGATGCGGAGGTAGGATCCCGGCTTTCGGAGGGGTAGAACAGTGGCGTGCTTCCATTCGGAGGGAGTGACTCGGTAGTGAAGGAGAGGTTTGTAGGACTGCAAGAGGGGTAGCGATGGCGGAGCAGATAGGAAGAGCAGTTTGTTATCTAGACCATCGGGATTTACCTTTGGAGGAGTTTAGGGTGTGTGGGGTGTCTAGGGTTTCGTGGGGGAAATGGGTCTGAAGTAGAAGCGGTTCAACTCTGATGGACGGGGAAGGAAGACTGAGGAGAAGGAGTGGTTGTGGGTGGAAGGAGTCAAGGAGAGTCAGGGTGCTGGTAGTGAAGTAGGAATGAACTCGAGGCTACCTTCGGGGTCAGAAAGGAGAGTCCCTGGACAAGGAGAAGAGGGGAGGCTAGTTGTTGTGGGGAGAAAAGGGAGTTGATGATTTTACAGAATTTAGATGGGCTGCTAATGTTAGCATTAAGTGTGTTATTAAAATATTCTGACTTAGCTAGGCCGATGGCCTTGGTGCATCTATTGCGGGCATCGGTAGGAGGTATGGTCATCTGGGAGGAGTGAGGATTTATAGTTACTCCAGGCCTTGTCGCGGGCTTGTTTCACTTCCACATGAAGCAGCATGGACTGGCTCTCCCTGTTTACTAGCAATTTCACAATTTCCTACATTTTCCCTGGTGAGCTTGTAAGACTCACTGCTCAGGCTTCAAGGATTGAGAAGCCTCAAGGTGTTTGGTCTAATTTCTGATGATGTAATGGAAGGAACAAAACTGACTTTTTCCCCTCTAGACAGAGTGCTACTCCCTCATTATCCAGTCCTGCCAGGAGGAAAATGTTCTCAATAATAAACAGAAAAGAAAAATATTTGAGATATAAGAACTAATAGCTGACTGCATCTGAAATTACTGTTCATCCCAAGCAGTACACTAGCTTTTCAAAACAGTATTGTGATTTTTGTATTTTACTCAAGGAGGGGTAGTTATTGTTGTATTGTGCTGTGTCTTATATGTGACAGTCATATTTTAAAATGTTTTTTTAAACTTAGGAAAAAGACATCTGTAGCCTGATATTTACTCTCCTACTCTGACTTGATTTCTGTCTGCGTTTTGGAAATATTTTTTCCATGCTTGAAATATTCCACATGGTTCTGCTTAAGCTGTAATGATCTTTTTGTCTTGAATCATTGCTGTTTTAGATTAGCATCCCTACCACCATGTTTTATTACCTGTCAACATGCTCCCTTGTGACCAGGTACTTACCAATGAAAGCCAAAATGGTCAGATCCATTTTGTGAATCTTATCAATAAAAACAATAAATTGAAATGCTGTAAAATAATTTAATCCAAGTACTGTGTATTGTAAAATGGAGATGTCTGAAAAACAGATTTTGAGGTTACATCTCACGAAAGTTGATGGAGCTCTCAAAAGATTAAGATAAAACAGCTAACAAATGCATTTCCTTATTGTAAGCAAATACTAATTAAATATCTATTTTCAGTCACTAGGAAGTCTGAGTGCAGTGAGAGTTGGTGCCAGCAATCATCGATTGAGAATTGGCAGCTGAGTAATGTAGCAGAGAAACCTCATCATGTATCCTTCATGTGAAAAAGTTTTTAGCCTACATCTCATCACTGTAGAACAGATTTATAAAGGAGAGGGGCAATTTAAATGTACCAACTATCAGAAAAGTTCAAGCGAGATAAATGTTGCTAAAGGTACTGATAAGAGTTTTACTGTGCAGCAGAAAACTGTAACACACCAAATTCACAAGAAATCATATAAATGTGCTCAATGCAACAAGGGTTTTGCCCAAAGGGTAACCTGATATCACACCAACGAATTCACTCTGGGAGAGACCATATAAATGCACGACTGTGACAAGAGTTTGGCGACAGGCGTGACCTAATAAAACATTATCGAATTCACTCTGGAGAGACCATATAAATGCACTGATTGTAACAAGAGTTTTGCCAGCAAAAGTAACCTAATAACACATCAAGCAGCATTCACTCTGGCGAGAAACCATATAAATGTGCTGAATGTAACAAGGTTTTGCCCAGAAGAGTACTATGATATACCATCAGCGAAGTCACTCTGGAGAGAGACCATTTAAATGTGCTGAATGTAACAAAAGTTTTGTCCAGAAGGGCGATATGATAAACCATCTTAATTCACTCTGGGAGAGACCATATAATTGTGATGAATGTGATAAAGATTTTCCTGCAAGGGTAGCCTAATAAAGCATCAGCGATTCACTCCGGAGAGAAACCATATAAATGCACTGACTGTGACAAGAGTTTTGGGCCACAAGGTAACCTAATAAACCATCAGCGAATTCCTCTGAGGAGAGACCATATAAATGCACAGACTGTGACAAGAGTTTTGGCGACAAACATGACCTAATAAAACATTATCAATTCACTCTGGAGAGAGACCATATAAATGCACTGATTGTGACAAGAGTTTTAGCAACAAAAGTAACTCACAACTCATCAGCGCATTCACCTGGAGAGAAACCATATAAATGTGCTGAATGTAACAAGGGTTTTGCCCAGAAGAGTACTATGATATGCCATCAACGAAGTCACTCTGAGAGAAACCATATAAATGTGCTGAATGTAACAAATGTTTTGCTCAGAAGTGTGATATGATAAACCATCTGCAAATTCACTCTGGGAGAGACCATATAATTGTGCTGAAATTGATAAAAATTTTTCCAGCAAAGTAGCCTAATAAAGCATCAGCGACTTCACTCTGGAGAGAAACCATATAAATGTACTGACTGTGACAAGAGTTTTATCAACAAATGTAACCTAATAAAGCATAATCGAATTCACTCTGGAGAGACCATATAAATGCACTGAATGTGACAAGAGTTTTGTCCACAAAAGTAAGCTAATGACACATCATCGCATTCACACGGAGAGAGACCATATAAATGCATTGACTGTGACAAGAGCTTTGTCCACAGAAGTAAGCTAATGATACATCAACGCATTCACTCTGGAGAGACCATATAAATGTGCTGAATGTAACAAGAGTTTTGCCCAGAAGGGTAATATGATGTACCATCAGCGAATTCACTCTGGAGAGAGACCATATACATGTTCTGAATGTAACAGGAGTTTTGCCAGAAGAGTAATTTGATAACACATCAGCGAATTCACTCTGGAGAGAGCTCAGCTGGAGTGATAATATGAAAGTGACGAATCATTGGTGGAGCACTCTGTGACACTAGTGACAAGCCACAGTTATTTTACGCTTATGGCTCGGTGAGTACCTTCACACAGTGGGCCCTAATTTTAACAGAATCTCAGCAAGGTGAGATGGCTGTATAGAAATAATATATACACACATACACACACACACACACACACACACATAAAATATATGGAGAGTTTAAAAATTAAACTAGAAGCTGGGTGCACAGATCACAGCATAAAAAGTGCCCAACCCTAGGAAAGGGCTGGACGAGGTGATAGTACCACATCCTCTAGCAGTAGTACTACCCGCCATTAGTGTTAGACCATGGAGAACAGGGTCCCACCATGGCAGCAGAAGCCAGCAAACCACAAAAATTAAAAGACTGACTGGCCAGCCAGAGGACTGGAAACAGTTAAGTGGACTTACAAGGACAAACTAGAAATGATGTACCGTTATTACTATGAAACACACCCCGAATTTCCAGTGAGAGGATATACACTTATACATCAGAGCAAGTCACAGTAAAGACCAATAGTCACCATAGACAAACTGAAAAGTGTGACAGATGGCAACTAGATCCCTAATAGAACAAATAACAAAAAGTATGTAGATAATATTAGCTTGGGCAGACTATCAGAAAGAAGCTGGTGAAGAAGTAGCAAAGAGAAGGAAGATGTACCAGAGGTTTTTAAAGCTGGAAGAGCAGATACAGAGGACCCAGCAAAGAAAAGGGACCTGATATGGTGCAGCATGTATACCAAAAGAAAGCTCTTACCAGCATAGCAACAAAACTGCAGATAATATTTGAAAAGACACATAGGTGGAGACATCCAGATGTGGCAAACATCACAAAGACAAGAATAACCACACAAAGTGGAATGTAATGAAAGTACACGTTAGTGATCTAGAAAGGCAACACATCAAAATAGAAGTCCTTGAACAGTTAAAGAAAGAAGAATTTGAGGTAGAATTTAGCCTCCACCATTATCATGTGGTAGCTGCTACAGCAGACAGCTGCTCAGCCAATACTGGTACATGAAACAAAACATGACACACGTCCTAAAGACATTCAGCAAAGTGCACATCAAGTGTCATATCTCAACAAAACGCTTGAAGTTCCACTTCAACCCATACAGAGAGTGGAGAGCAGGAAATGCTTATTACAGGAAAACCTCAAACCAAGAGGAAGAAAATATGAGAGAAGACCTGCAAGACTTAATTGACATGGACAAATATATCAAAATACATCAAAGGAAAGACTGCAAAATTATGCATGACATACACAGGGAACAAATAAAACTTATAAACAAAGTTATTGGAGCCATCCAGAGGGATCCATATGATGTCACTGAAATAAACAGAATATATTATTGTGCAGCGAGACTAATAGAGCAATGCCAAAAGAAAGGAACAAGAGCAAAAAGACAGGAAATGTAGCATACCACCATGGAAAAACCAGATAGAAAGGACAATTACAGAGCTCAGATCAAAACATCACTTCTGGAGGAGTTTAAAAGGGTAATAGATCAATGCACGTCATCAGGAAAGTGGATACAATCAAAGAAAAGCACTGTATTAAAACAGAGCAGGACCAAAGTTTACCATCTTGAATAACAAGCTCACGATCTCTGCTCAAGCCGAGAAGCTCAGGAGTGCGTAGAAAGGAAGAATGTAAATATGCAAAATAGATGGTTTAGAGAACACCGAAGAAATTCTATGAGGAGCTGGGAAGAAAACAACCAAAGTAAAACAACACTGGTAAAATACATTGAGGAATTCTGGAGAAACATTTATGAAGACCCATTTTAACATAATAGCTAAGCAAAATGGATACAGGAAATAAGAGAGCACATGAAATGGCACTATCAGGGACATGGAGTGGTCTGACATATCAGCTAAGGAGACTGAAGTGAATATAAGGAAGGCCTCCAACTGGAAAACCCCAGATCCAAATGCAGTACCCAACTTCGTCTAAAAGTACTAACATCTCTACATCAAGATTTAGCCACCTATAAAAACTATTTATATGCACATAGTTAACACTCATGTGGCTAACAGGAATACCACACTTCTTAACAAATCTGAGCCTGCCAGTCTCCCCAGAACCATCTCCCAATAACCTGTTTGCCAACAGCATATAACACTGGAATTAATGCAGATAGAGTCCATAATCATCTAGATTGCAATAATCTCATGGCAATAGAACAAACAGGCAATAAAGAAAATCATATGTCAAACCCTGAAAATAAAGTGTTGGTGTTTTCCTTCCCAGGTGCCAAAATTGAAGATATAACAGCAAGGTTGGATTAACTTATATCAGGCCTTCTAATGTTATCCTTCATCTGGGCACAAATAATGTAGGCCATAATGTGAGAAGGATATCTGTCTAGAATTAACTCAATTAGGTGATAGAATTAAAGCAAAAAATGTAATGTCTTCATTTCTGGCTTTTACCTATCCCAAGAAGTGGGATACAGAACAACTACAGTATTGAAGATTTAATGCCAGACTGTCAAATCAGTGCCCTTTAGGTAATCTAGTTTTATTGATCATTGGAAACATTTTATTTGTAGTCCAAAATATTTTGCTAAAGATGGCCTGCATTTAAATCGACTGGGAGCAATTAATCTATGCAATTCTTTTGCAATTATATCCCTTCAGTCAATTTAAACTGGTATCAAAGACGGAAAATACACAGTCAAATGTTTCCTCATTACCTCATTTTACTAAATCTAATCAGGATAACAAAATAATCAAGAAATAAAATGTATGTTAAATGCTGGTAGTTTGGTCAATAAAATGAATGAACTACTACTAAGAGTTAGCACTGGAAATGCTGATGTTATAGGCATTACAGAAACTTGATGGACTAATGAGCACGCCTGGGAACTTGTATCCCAGATTATACATTATTCCATCATGGTAGGTCAAACCAAGGTGGTGTGTAGCTTTCTTTATAGCCTCATCTGTGTGTGTATCTGAAATTTCTCACAAAATTAAGCACAACTGCTCTTTAGTGGAATCTGTTTGGCTCGCATTGAACAACTAAATACTAATTTAATTCTGGAACTTTGTTATAGACCACCTGACTCTAAACCAGAAATATTAAACAATATAATTGTGATGATGTCATCAGTCATTGAATTAGGGAATATTTTGTTTATGCGAGACCTAAATCTTGGTGACATAAACTGGTCAAACAAATCTGCCAGAACTGATTCATCAAAAGATTTGTTGAATACTTAATGAGATGAATTTAATTCAACACATTATATTCCCAACCTCGAGTCTAATATTCTGGACATTGTCTTAGATAATAAACCAATAATTATTCAAAATTGTTGCCCGTCTGCTCTTCTGGGTAACAGTGACCATGTACTACTAATTTTAAAACTCAAAATATTCAATGGGAAGTGGACAGTGTTACAGAAGTATTTTCATTCTACTAAAACAAATTCTGTTGCTTCAAATAATTATCTGGTGGCTATTGACTGGACCACTCAGTTAAACAAAAAATAATATTAACGATATGTGGAACTCTTTAACCACAGCAATCTTGAACTCCACAAATAAATTAATTCCTAAAGTTCCTAAAAGAAGTTGGGTTATCAACCCAAATGGCTTAACTTTAAATTGCAGAAATTGATTAAAAGAAAAACAATTATTAGAAAAAATAATATTTTAATAATGTGGTAGAACCCTCTCTGCATTCAGGCGGGTATAGAAACTTTGTAAAAAGAAATTAAAAAGGCAAAAACATCAATGGAAAATCACTAGCTGAACTAGCCCAAAAGGAAACTGTAAATTGATGTTCAGTTACATCAGCTCCTTAAAGAAACAAACTTGCAAGGTTGGTCCAGTCAGCTCTGGTAATAAGACCTTATACCATCTAAGTGATATAGCTGTACACTTTAACTCACAGTTCTGCAAGGCCTTCTCAGATAATAGTGTAAGTTGTAATGCTACATTAGGTGATCAGTCTGTTTGTAATGTAGACATACCACTTGAAACCATTAAATCTAAATTGATGGATATAAAAAAGGCTGATCTGCCAGCCCTGATGAAATTTCAAGTAATCTGATTTATCTAATGAAGGACCATCTTTGTGTTCCCTTAAACATTATTTTTGACACAAGTCTGAATACTGATCTAGTACCAACAGGATGGAAACATGCTAATATGATACCTTTATTCAAAAGGATCAAAAAGTATTTCAGATAACCATCATTCTATAATTTAACATCAGTTTTTGCAAAATTCTAGAACAAATCATTAAGAATGATTTAGCCTCTGTTATTGCAAGTCTAGATCAAATTCAACACGAATTTGTAAAGGGCTGATCGTGTATAACAAATTTAATTAGTTTCTATGACTATGTTAGTGAAAACCTGGATAGAGGCATTCCAAGTGATGTTGTTTTCTAGATTTTAAGAAGGCCTTTGATTCTGCACCTCATTGGGCCTTGATACAGAAGTTACAGCTCCATAATATTGAACCAATTTTATTAGATGGATCACAAATTGGTTAACTAATAGGATGCAGAGAGTTATAATAGATGGACATGTTAGTAGCTGGAAAGACATTAGAAGTGGTGTTCCACAAGGTTCAGTTTTGGCCCCACTTATCTTCCAGATCTTTTATCTTATCTATCTATAAACATCAAAAGTAAATACAAAATCATACATGTCCACACAATGCAAAGCATCATGGGCTGCATATGCAAATCACCACAGAATGTTATGCTGGTCCAACTTTAAGCAGAATTGCATGGTGCTGAAGGCCTCACACAGTTTGCAAAAGTGCTAACAGAAGTCAAAAGTAATATTATTAAATATGCAGACTGCAAAATCAGTAACATCTGCAGTAGTGAAACTGATTTTAAAGTTATTCAGGAAGATCTAAAACTATTACAAACCTGGTCCATAAAATGGAATCTTTATTTTAATACTTCTAAATGTTGTGTCTTGTGTTTCGGAAAAAGAATCCCAAGCATCAGTATTATCTTTATGACAGTGTTTTACTTAGTAAGGACAGTGAAAAGGATCTGGGAATTACAGTTGATGTAGGGATGTCATTTGACTCCATATCTCAAATAGTATAAGTAAAGCAAATAAAATATGGTGGGCAATATAACACAAAAACCCAGACATTCTGTTGCCTTTATATAAAGCATATGTGAGACCTCATTTAGATTTTGGTTCATAGTTATGGAGTCCATACAAAAAAGGATATAGCAAGAATCAAAAGAGTTCAGAGAAGAGTAACAAAACATTTAATATCTTACAAAATGCTCCCATATCCAGACAGGCTCCTGAAATTTGATCTGGTGTCCCTAGAAGATAGAAGGGCAAGGGTGATCTCTACTGTCATGGGGCATCTTTAACGATGAACATCTGTTTGTTGAAAGTGGTCTAGATCTTAAACAAATCAGGGTCAATACCAGAGGCCACCCACTGTAACTAACTAGAAATAGGTGTAAAACAAAAAAGGGCTTACTTTTTCACAATGGATTGTTAAACCCTGGAATACGCTGCCTACAAATGTAATCATTAGTGATAATAAGAAAATTTTAAGAACAGACTTGACATTTCATGAAATCAAACAAGCTGCCAAGTTTTTATTTGCAGGTCTGAGGCCATATGGACATTAAGCCTTTCTGCCTCATACAGTTTCTTAGTGTGATTTTAAGTACAAAGGACCATCTCTTGTTGAACAAAGTCATAGTGGAGAGCTGCAAAAATGCTGAAACCTTAGTGTATCACGGATCGACTACAAAAACATCCTGCACTCCTGGATCACTGAGTGTTTACAGAGCTACAGGATGCATCCTGCATTGATAAATGTCATTACAACAATGAGAATGTGGTAAACCACCCTGCAATTAAATCATGAGAAAGGTCAAATCACCATCCCAAATATAAGTACCCAATGAGGAATATTTCAAGGTGACTCCCTGTCACCACTTCTGTTTTGTCTTGCCCTCAATCCCTGAGTAGCCTAAACAACAACCCTAGGCTATGGATACAGCTTAACCCCAGAAACAAAAACAATCAACAGCTAACATCTCACCTACTATTTGTAGATTACCTAAACTCCATCCAAACATTTGAAAGAACAACTATAAATTGATAAAACCCTTTCTGATGACATATGGATGACATTTGCTTAGACAAATGTGCCAAAGCAACATTTGTAGCAGGAAAGTTAACTCCTAAAGAAAACATGAATCTGGCAGAGGTTTGTGACATAAAAGAACTTGAGCAAGAGGGAGTGTATAAATACCTGGGAATAGATGAAGGAGCAACAGCACAACATGAACAAATGAGAATGAAAATAAGCAAGAATATTTCAGAAGGTCAAACTCATTCTGAAAACTGCTTTGACAACATGAAATAAAGTGCAACTTAGAAAATGGTAAAATGGATTCTCCATTCTGATTGGCTGAAAGAGCTCCAACCTGGGCATTTATTTTCAATAGATGCCCAGGTAAAAACAAGTACCAGTCCAAATGCCACTTCACCAGGTACTGTTCCATACTGGTGCCCAGCCTGCTTTCTCATTGGCTGAAAGCACCAGTTGGAAATTTCAAATCCCCTCCATGTTTTATGTTAATATCGGACCTTCAGGCAATAAGGCCCTCCGCCTGTGGCATCGAGCCTCATTATGCCCCTGGGCAGTCCGTATTTCTCAATAATGCCCACCGTGTCGGGTATTTTTGCTTACTTCTAAATCCATCGTAAAAACAGGAGAAACAGACAAGTGCAGGTTCTATAGTACAGAATTAGAAATGGTTGTGCATCTTTTGGTTGGATGCAAAGTACTCATGGCAGAAGGCCTGTATACTGAAAGGCACAACAGTGTAGCAAGACTGATCCACTGGAAACTGTGGAACCACTATAACATACAGGTGGCAGAGAAACATTGGAAACATGAACCACAAAGAATCACAGAGAATGAAAAGTAATGATCACATGGGATCGCCCAATACCAACTGCCAAGAAAGTGGAAGCAAGAAACCAGATATTGTAATGCAAGAAAAAGAACAAAGGTAGCATTGCTGATCGAAATAATCACTCTAGTGATTTCAGTATCCTACGTACAGACATATAAAATCATGAAATGTCTAGATATGCAGTCAGAAACCAAACTGATATGGAATAAAGACACACAAATTGTTCCAGTAGTGCTTGGAGCAACGGGACTAATCAAAAGAACTTTCAGGCACATTTAAATATGCTACCAATATTTGTGACACCTTATCAACTTCAAAAGTAAGCCATTTTGGGGATGTTGCATGTTCTGAGATGACCACTGTCAGCAAACATCAAAGATTAATACACTACTGATTTCTTGAGTTTTGAATATGCTCTGGAATCAAGAATGGGGTCCGTTCTCATCACGGTATCAGAACTCCCTATCCATTTGTAGACACTAAGCCTGAGAGAGAAACCATATAAATGCATTGAATGTAACAAGAGTTTTACTGTACGAAGCAGTCTTACTAGACACCAGCGGGTTCACATGGGGTAGAAACCATATAAATGTGCTGAATGACACAAGCATTGCACATCATGGAATAACCTCATAAAACTTCCTCATTTTTGAATACACCTAGCTTAGAATGGACTCCATTATTGTCATAGCACTAGAAATCTATGAACATTTGGAGACACTAACCTTGAGGGAGAAACAGTATAAATCTGCTCAATGCAAAATGAGATTTGTGCAACAGATTACGTCTACAAATAAATTATATGATTTCTGTTATTTCAAATAGTTTTTAAATAAACATTTTGCAAATTATAAATTAATGCTACTACTGTACAATATATGAATAAGCTCTAATATCTCATCTGGTGATCCAAAATTGATGCTTTATTTGATTGTGCATAAAAATGATTTCATTCCATAGTTTCATCATAGGTTCTACAGTGCTCTACATTATAGTTATACTGACCAGTGACTTGGATCAGTAGACTGTTTCAGTTTGTTTTGAGAACTGCTGTGTATTTAAGTGTTGCAAAGCACACTGTTAATATGTAAGCAATATTACCTGACAGGGTCAGTAGTATTGTAAAATATCAGACCACCAGGAGCATAATAAGGCTCCTGGAAGGTGGTATTTCTCAGTACCTGAATAATTAGTCACGGCACTCACAATTGCTTTTTGCCAGAACAAAACAGTCTTTTACAACCAAGGTATTTCTTCATACCTTCATTTGACCTCTTAAGTGTGCAGTGCAACATTGCATTCATAACTGTGGCATGTGGATGGCCTTATAGCTTCTGGATTCAACAAATGTGGGGCTCATACTCCCCATGGGCTGAAATATAAAGTCTATGCAATAAAACTCTCAGCCAAGCAAAGCATGAGTACCACAAAGCAAGAGTGTGGTGTTTGACTCAGTGGTATCTGAGGGCATTGGCAGGGTTGCCACAAGGAGGACTGCAGGCCACACAGGTCATAGCAGGAAAGGTAAGTGTAAGGGAGAGCTAGAAGACACTGTAGGGTTAAAGGAGACTGCAGCTGATCTCTGTCTAGGGTCAGCTACATTTGTGCCACATCAGGGAGCAGGAGGAGAAGAGAATTGAGGAATTTGCAGATTGCTGTAAACATCCTAACTACTGTAGGTTATATACTGAGATACATTTCTAGGAATTGGGAGAAGCTGAGACCAGGAGGATGCAGGATAATAGGTGCATGTATAGGCATCAGAAGGGAGGAGGAGGAGGATGGTCTGCTGTAATGGATGTGGGCAGCAGTCTTTCTGGGGTAAAGTGGAGAGCAGAGGGCTGGGGCTGTCCAGTGTGTAGGGGCAGGAGCAGCTAAGGGTAGAAGTAAGACAGCTCAGATGGGAGAAGGGAAGGATGGAGTGGAGACAGAGAGCAGGGCAGTGGAGTGAAAGGCAGAGAGGAGGTGAATTGGGAGCAAGAGGCTCCGGCAATGGAAGGAAATGGAGTGAATCATCCAGTATATAGGGTTACCTTTCCTCAGAGTGAAGGAGTGCAGGAGGTGGACTGGAATGTGATTGGGAGATGGGTGGAACTGTAAGGGTTGCAACAGGAGGGAGAAATCTTGAAGGATGCCTTTCATGAATAGCTTTGCATCACTGTCGGGTATGGGGAAGAGGTATTAGAAGGTGGAGTAGGAGGGCAGGTTAAGCCAGGATCAAGGATGGGGGACCAGTCAAAGGTGTGGTAAGAAGAAGCAAAGTGGAACACAGGCTGGGAGAGAGGACAGGGTATTAAAGGGGAAGGAAAGTGTAAGCAAATATAGCTAGTCAGAAAGGGAAGGCGAGTGGAGAAATGAGAAACAGCTGAGATGCTGGTAGTGCATATGACAGTAAGTTAAACAGGGTCAAGGTAGCAGTTAGGTGGGGAGCAGTTGGTAGCATAGTGGAAGAAGAGGCAATCATTGAGGTGGATAGAAGGATGGTGATCCTAGGGGACTTCATAATTAAGGATATTCACTGGGCAAGGAAGGGGCACACGAATTGAAGAAGAAAGGTAGTTTGCATGCCAATGATGCAAATGGGGAAAAGTGACCAAAAATCAGGAATTTGTAAAGGAGGTGGAGAGAAACCAAACTTAAGTTATACACATGGCATTCTAGCTCGGAGGAGGTAGAGACAGTGCAAGGTAGAATCAGAGCACTATGGGAAGACCTGAAGGGAGGAGGAAGATCACTGGCTTTCTCAGATGTGACACCAGTATGAAGTGCAAGAACTGTCAGGAAGAAAAGGGCAGAATAATTTAATGAATGGCTGAGAAGATTATGCAAGCAGGAAAAGTCCATGTGTACTGGGACTGGGAGGAAGTTGGTTAGATGAAACACTTTTCAATGCACTCTGGCTCCACCTCAGTAGAAAGAACTCAAGGGATTTCAGGGACAAACTGGGTACATAATCAATAAACTTAAGCTACTAGAGCAGCGTTGTGGGCCTGTAGATCCAAAGGCTCCTGAAGGAGGAGGGCAACAGATCTCCCCTACCAGCAAGAGGGATCTGGAAGGTGGAGGAGAAAGGGAGTGAAGCACTTAGCAATAGGAGGTGGGATAGCACTTAAAGGGTAGGGAAATAAGAGAGGGAAAGAAGCTCAGATTCTAGGTGACAGGTGGTGACTCTGAATGCACAGAGTCTTGAAAACAGGATGGATGATCTGCAGGTACTATTAGCAGAAGGGAGGGTGGACATATTGGCAGTAACTTGGACTTGGACCATCACACATCATCGCTGGGACTGGCAGATCCTGAATATAAATTATGTCGGAGGGAAGTGTGTTAGGAAAAGAGTTAGTGGTTTATATAACATGCATGAAGGATGAGTCAGAGAAGTGGAGGATGGAAGAATTGTGGGTTCAGCTACAGTCCAATAGAGGGAGAAGATGAAGTTTGGAGTGGTTTACAGAACATCCAACCATGAAGAGGAAAGGGACAGGGAACTATGCTTGCAAATATTGAAAACTTGGGAAAGGAGATATACTAATAGTGGTGGACTCAACCTTCCCAAAGTAGACTGGGTGTACCATCCACAACATGTACCAGGAGTCGGGTGGTCCTGAAGTGTTCCAGAGTGGGTTTCTACATCAGGGCATCATAGAACCCACCAGGGAGGGTAATTCAGAGGCTCTGATGGTAGTGCTGGACATATCGAGTAGACCATTGGAATGCTTGGATCTGGGGAGCCTAGTGATGCTCTATAATAGTGTGGTGCTGGGCGCCTGGATTCCATAGCTCCTGTCTGAGTTTTCCTTCTCCCTTTCCACCCTTGATCCCCTTGTTTGATGGAACCTTGAGGGAACAGAGGAGGGTTGGGCGAAGGTTGGAATGTTGTTGGTGGAAATCTAGCCTGGAAGAGGACAGACTTGAGTTGATAGCATATTATGGAGGCTATCAATGAAATCTCCCTTAAGAAGGCAGAATTCCTGTCCAAGGAGATTGCTGTAGCAAGAATTGACAGGCTCGACTCTTTCGGGACCACAGACCGGCTGTGCAATCCAGCCTGCCTTTGGGGCCAGAGAGCCTTTTGACAGTCTAAACAGGATGAGTTTGCTCAATTCTTTGCAGATAAGGTGTCCTCCATTAGGTCAGAGATCTGTGATAAGCTCAAGTGAGTCTGCGGTGATTGATGTGAGGGTACAGATACTCTGTTTGTCTGGACAGATTTCAACCAGCCAGTGATCGTGGATATCATGAAGATCATTCAGGGCTTGCTGCCTACTTACTGTAGTTTGGATCCTGGTCCAGCTTTCCTCCTTGTGGGGTGTAGGTTGTCATTGGACCGATCCTTGCTGAGGTAGGCTGGTGTTCACTGGATCGTGTGTTTCCAGACTGCTTGAAGGAGGCTGTGGTGTCACCCTTTTAAAGAAACCTTCCTGTGACCCAGATTGTCTCACAAATTACAGACCTATCTCTAACCTGCACTTTTTGGGCAAAGTTATTGAGAAGGTAGTCACGTTGCAGCTCAAGAACTTCTTACAACCCATGAAGTCTGTGATCCTCCCAGTCTAGTTTCAGGAAGAGGCACAGTACAGAGACAGCATTGGTTCATGTACTTAATGATCTCTTGATAGCAAGGATCGGAGGAATCATTCAGTCTCGATCCTTCATGATCTCTCTGCAGCATGTGACACCATGGACCATGGGGTGCTGCTGACACCTGCAGCTATTCTATTGACTACCGGAGCGGTCCTCAGGTGGTTACATTCTTTCCTCACAGGCAGGACTCTTGAGGCATTATCTGGGATGTTTTCCTTGGCCCCTTCTCCCTGCCTTGTGGGGTGCCACAGGGTTCTGTGCTGTCACCCATGTTGTTCACTGGGTATATGTTGCCATTAGGAGATGACATAAGGTGGTATGGGCTGGGTTTTCATTGCTACACAGATGATACCTAGCTCTATATGTCCTTTGTACCCGAACAGAACAGTGC